>JAPMIB010000010.1:1200000-1800000 GCA_034770305.1 Trichogramma dendrolimi | reverse complement strand
TAATTAAAATGTATTTTGATGACTCTGAAAAGAATGTTGACGTACATTTTCTCAAAAAGACATAAAATGATTGAAAGTATTGTTTACCTTCGTCTCGGGATTCTATAACCTTACGATTATCAGACTTGCATTGCGTATTTTCCAAAAAATTACCGCATTCATGAACCCAACGCGCCTGAAGAAGTTTCACTTAAAAAGAAATGAAAATAATAATTAATGAAAAATAAAGAAAGTTAGGAAGATGAAGCGAATTTAAGAACTTAATGAGAAAGGAAAAAGGCAAAACAGCGGCAGTATTGCTGCAGACTGCCTTTCTGTGTTATCGTGCATAAAGTGAAAATTATTATGGAATTCAAAGTTGCACGCTAATTTAATCTTTTGTTTAAAACGCAAACGCCAGTGGACTAGTTATGTTTATTTCACGATTTTCTTTTCTTTTCGTTTCGTGTAATTAGTAGAGCAGCTTGAGCAGCGCGCCACCAGCAGCGCATTGTAAAAGATCATTTAATCAATAATTTCTATTATTTACAGAAATGAGCCCGACGTTTGGCTTTATTTGAGTTGATATAATACACAACTGCGTAGACATCTCTCTCGTCTTCGCGGAACTTTTAAAAAATTATCACGATTCAATTAATATACATCACGACTAAGTTTTGTATTTCATTCCTTTTTTTTGCAGTGGCGTGCTCGACGGTGACGGTGTCCAAATGCCAGGCTGCCTTGAAGAGCTTGCAAGCTTTCGAGTTCTTCAAGCCGACGTGTCTCTGCCACGAGCCGCACGTCGATCCCGAGTGCAATGATTTTCGTGACTTCCTGTTTGACCATAAATGCATTTACGTTAATAAAAAAGGTGAGTAACATACACATACGATATTTTATTCTTTCACGTATGTACCAAAAATAGTTTTCTTTAACGAATAAACGAAACTCGTTACCGTATATTTTTACGCCCGTTTGTACGTAAAAATTGTGTAATGATATTCGACTACTTTTTCGGCCTGGGTACATACCGCACAAAAGTGTATCGAAAAGTTTTATCGAATTGCGAGCAAGCTCGTAAAAGCTTTCCCCCGTTGCACACTCGAACTACTGCGAGGCGCGCACTGGAGTATTGCAAGGAAATCGAGTTAATTAACGACCGAGATTTTCAAATTATTAGCTTTTCCTGTTATCGAATTCGTTAGTGACTTGTGCCGGGGAGAGGCATTTCCACCTCTCTTCTCTCCGGGGATCGTTCCAAATTTAGATTGTTTTTTATTTTGCTTTCAACGCTTTAATCGCGGGCAAATGAATGATTTTTTTTCTTTTGTGTTAGAGAGTCGTACGGTCAACCGTAGAATAATAAAGCTTATTATTATAGTGCGTTTATCTGTATGATGCCGAACAAGCCTCCGCAATTAGAAAGTATTTTTTTTTATTTCAAAGCAACTTCGTCATCAGCCGCGGCCTGCTGCCCGCACATCGTGGGTAGCATGGAGCTTGATTACATTCGGGCCTGCGCGCTTACATACACACGTGGCTGAAAGACGCGAGAACAACTAAGCCGGCATCAAACTTCGGGTCATGTATATAACACGCGCAGCTATAGCCTAATTCCATTAATACTGCGTATATCCACACGAGAGATGAGGGGGCGCAAAAGTCAGTGAGCGAAAAAGAGCATCAGCACAACCTGGGCGTTGGAGGAGCATAAGACGCCTCATTAAGCTTGGGGACCGGGCATATCTTTTATTTTTGTTTTTTGTCTATATATACGGTAGAAAAGCTCGCGTTAACGTCGTCGCAGCGCCAGTATTTAATAATAACGTTGTCTTTCCCCTCTCTCTCTCTCTCTTTCACTCTAATTAATTCGAGCTGCAGAAATGATATTTACAATTAAATTCAGAATGCGCGGGGTACCTACCTACCTACCTCTCTCGCGCGCGCTGCGAATTTAATTTTGCGCCTCGGCTTATGCATTGTATTGCGTTGTGTAGTGTAGTGTAGAGAGAGCTGCTCAGCTGTTGTTGTTGATATTTTGCGTAGTACAGATATGTATTCACACGCGCGTCGTGCGTGTGCCTATATACGTACACGCGCGTGTTTGAGAAAGATATATAATTTCATTCATTTCGAGAGAGGAAGGGATGAGAGCGAGAGAGAATTTATTTTTCACTCGTGCATCTGTGTGTCGCAGCAGCAGCAGCAGCAGCAGCAGCAGCAGCGGCAGCAGTGCAGCGTTCAATGAATTAATTTCTGATAACACATAGATATATATAGGCGTGACAGCAGCGAGCACATCGTTGATTGTTGAAAAGAGCTGAGCCGGGGTATATATATCGAGTTTAATTCCACTTTGGGTTTTAAAATTAGATCGGATGGAGAGATAAGTGTACGCGCGATTCAATTGCGCCACTCAAGGATCGTGCAAATGACGATCATTCGTATTGAATCGAACCTGATGCAGATATAAGATTTGCAAATACAATACTTTATAAATTAATCAATGTATCACCTACAATGGCACGAGCCACGCGGCGCGCAACCTTGTTATTAAAATTCATTTAATTTTTGAATTATTAGATGGATTTTTTTCTCTCTTTCGCTCTCCATTTGAGTAATCGATGAAATTCATGTGAAACATCCATTTATTTAATGAATCCGTGATTAATCATTCATTTGATTATATCCCACACACACACACACACACAGCCACGCGAAAGCTTTCACAATTTTTTACTCTCTGTCTATATGTGTCGGGGGATAGCCGTATATAGACTAACTTGCGCCGAGCGTATACGAGGAGTTAGCCGATAAAATCGATCAAACGGCATCAACTCCGGCGTGAAAAGGGCCATAACGCGTCGGGCGTCGAGGGCGACGAGCAAGAGAGAGAGAGAAAGCGAATTGTGTGAAAATATCCTTTCTCTCTCTTTCTCTCTCTTCCCTGTACTGCTGGTCTTTCTCTCTATATATACGGCGGTATCATGGCTTACGCTAACGAGCGGAATAAAACGTAACGACTCAATTTCGTATATAGGCAACTTTCGCGCGCGCGCGCGAAACAACGTGATAATCCAAGCCACTCTACTACTACTCGCAGGACGCTGCCTCGCGCGCTCCAATCAAACGTCCTTTCCAACTCCTCTCTCTCGCCTCGTCTGTCCACCTGCTATCGTGGGTAGCATATATAGCGTACGCTCACGCGATGTCTGTGTCTATATACGTGTGTATAGTGATGTGGTTTCGAATTCAATTAATTTATGCCGAGTGATCGGATTATCTGCACTGTATAACGAGAGATCTGCTGTGCGCCAGCCCTCGCGGCTACCTACCCACCCGTTTTACCTTCACTTTCTCGATACATATACTTTGTCACGAGCCGAGCTTAAGGGCTCAGTGGTACCTTAAAATCTGGTAGAAAAAATTTCATTAAATATTTTTGAAGATTTTCAAACTTTTTTTTCAAAATTTTATTTTCCATAGAGGTAACGATTCGAGGTGTCCATTTTTTTGGGATAATAAGCCCATTTAACAAGATCACTTTTGAAGTGATCGAGCTTTTTCCAACGGATCTCTCTTTACCCAACGCTCACACAAAAATTAGCTATTTATTTTTCCACGAATGCTCGACGTATTAAACTGCCTTTCGTGACGGATACGTATATAAAGTACTATACGTATGCACAAGCACCACCCAAGTTCGATATCAAGACAAAAGAGACGTAGAGAGATAAAGCCAGACTCTTCGTATCTTTGATCCGAGCTCGTTCGCATTGTTCCCAAAGGATCGCTTGCTTGCTCGCGAGCGAGCGAGAGCTGAGGCAAGAAGTATATAGTAGTACTAGTAGTAAGCGCTCATCTCCCCGATGTGGGACGCGCCGCGACGCCGAAGCCACCGCCCCCCGCAACACCGAG
The DNA here is from genome assembly GCA_034770305.1 of Trichogramma dendrolimi. NCBI lineage: Eukaryota > Metazoa > Arthropoda > Insecta > Hymenoptera > Trichogrammatidae > Trichogramma > Trichogramma dendrolimi. Next base: position 1,796,100 of record JAPMIB010000010.1, on the reverse strand, counting down.
TGACTGCTCTTATGTACATATACTGGATATATAATGCTACGTGTACACCGGAAAATACTCTTGTGTTGTGTTAGTTGTGCGACTCGTGTCTCAATGAATTTACAAGATGTCGCGCATTTATGTAAACGAGAGAACAAAACGTCACGGATGTAGTAGTTTTTTTTTTCTTTTAGCTTCCCTTCGATACGGAAGTCTGGAGTTGGATTCCGGTGCTCGATAATGGATTTTCAACGTGTTTTTTCTCGTAATAGTTTATACGTGCTGCAACAGCAGATAATAGTTGCACCCGGCGAATTAAAGAGTAAAATGAAAAATAAAAAATTTTTTTTTTGTTCGACTCCTGCACAATGACTAAAAAATGAGCGGAACTTGCAAAAAAAGGAAAGAAAAAAAAGGAAACAAGCCAGGCAATGGATGAGGCGCGCATCTTTTGTAGCCATCATCCCGCTCGTAGACAGCATAAATCCCTTATACTCGCCTCCATGGGCAAAACGTTATACATTCTGCAGCAGAAGCGGCGGCGGCAGCCGGGAGAGAAAAGAACGGCTAGATCGTGAGTGCACGAGAATATTCTCGAGCAGATGAAATTTCGATCAGGCACATATCTCTCTCTCTCTCTCTCTCTCTCTTCTTCCTTTTTTTCCTTCATTTTTTGTTGCTCTATGTGCGCAGCAGTTGCTTTATTTTTCCTTACACTGGCCATATATATTGGCGCTATATGCCCCGAGAAGTCGAAGTACAAATTTTAACGCGAGAGCATAAAATTTTAGGAGTGAATTACGTAAAATTCGATAAAGTTGAGCGAAAAGAACTATTTTTTACGGTACTATACACGTTTTTGTTCGGGAAAAACTGCAGAAATAAGTTTTTCGGGAGCAGCGTGAGAATTTGCGCGCGATAAAGCGTTTAAGCCGCGTAGTGAGCGTTCAGTTGAATTAAAAGTTGCCGTTTTCACTCAAGATACAAGGAAAATTGATATAAAAAAAAAGAGGAAGTAGTTGAACTGTGAAGCGCGAATGTATTTACATAGAACGAGTAAGAAGAGCTTATAAACCCTTGATAATTAATGCATCAAGTACCGGTCAATGAAGATAATTGAAACACAAAAAATGCGAATTTTATTTTTAATTACAGCGATTTAACGAATAGTCTAGACACTCCGTCATTTCGATTTCGTACAACAACGTGTACAATACATGGTATACACAACTGAGATTTGTATTCTTTTATTTCAACTAAATATAAATTAATCAAAAATCTATCGACCATTCATTAAATCACAATGTAATATTCGGTTTTTTTCGGCCTTCATCTATACGATGTTATGTACCGCGAGATGAAAAGGTAAAGCTAAACTCGAAAAAATTATTCTTATTAAAGTTTTCATTCCAGCAATTTTGGAGTGCTTCACCATCGAGGGGCGCTCTCATACAATCAGATAATAATAATCAGCGGAATAGATTTTTTACAAGCATCATTTCGCCCAAGAATCAGAATAAATTTCATTGGAAAAATGTATCTATACATCTATAACTATATTCGATACGCGGCCTCTTAATTATACAGACCCCCAAGAATAAACTACAAAATTTCAATTGGAAACCCACCGTGCTGCTCTATGTTATATTTATTTTTTTTACCCAGAGAGAGAAAAGCCTTCCCTCTAAAAATTCGTTTTAATCAAATTGGAGGTTCAGCCGAGTATACATTTCACGTAAAACATATAAATACAGGGTTGAAAGAGGGAACGTGAGAGAGAGAGAGAGGAGAGAGAGAGAGAAAGCCGAGTTCACAGTTCAACGCCTTTAATCGTTTTGCCACATCGCGCCCGAATTAACATTCTGTTGCATGTAGAGCGTTACTAATGACCCGCAAATGAGTCGAAAATAAAGCAAAAGAAGAAAAAAAATTTTATATAAACGAAATTCAATGCAATTACCATTTCACCGCTGACACAGACGAAAAATGTGCGCGCGCACAAAATTTTCCACGATAATATATATCATTATAAGCATTTATATTTTATATTATTTGTCAGTGAATAATCGAGACACGTTTGTGTGTTCGTTTGCCTTTGCTGTGTTACAGAAAAAGATCCTTACTCAATCGAAGCTCTTCCGACGTGCAATCACGCGCTGAGCGAGTGCCAGCGCGACAAGTCCTGCGTCAAGCTCTACGACGACTTCAAGACCAACTGCAAGACGCGAGACGGCAGATGCAGAATGGAAAATCGGTAAGTTATCGCTCGAACGCATTATTGTACTGTATATATGTCTACGCAAGCAAACGTTTTGGTATGCGCGATGATGTACGATAAAAAAAAAGAGAGGGGAGTGAAAAAAAAATCGTGAGCGGGAGCTGTGTGTGTGCGAGCTATACTGTAGGGGGCATCCCCGCAATGCAGTAGTATAAACGCGCGCCCACGTATACGCATAGCCGCAAAACAGCAAATCTTTGTCCCGTATATACACGCGTGCACTCGTATTCCTACATACATATATATACGCCTATATAGCAGGTTGAAACAATTCGCCGCTAACTGTCGCAAATGCTGATTAGGGGAAATCGCTTTGAAGCACTCTCTGCTTCTGCTGCTGCTGCTTCGGCTTTGGCTTCGGCGAACGTCAGCCTCTTTACAGCCTTCATTATGGGATTTCCCCTTCGCACCTTTAGCCTCTCTTCTCTCTCTCTCTCTATCTCTGTTTGAATAAAGTCTATACAACGAGGAACGACTCGCTTTTGTTGATTGCACTTTCGTTGGATGCTGGTTTCCCGCGATTCGAGGAAACAAAAACGAGAGGATCTATATATGATGCTGGGGAAGCAGGTGTGCCTAAGTTTAATACGGATCGATCGATTTTTCGAGTCTTTGTTGCATGAAATTAGATATTTCTGTTTTGTTTTTAATCATGGTTCAAGTTTTTCCATAGAATTGCAGTTTCCTCGAATTTTTCTTCGTTAAATAATAAAATTCTTCATCGGTGCAGCATCAAATTCTTTTTTTTTTCAACCCCATTATTCTTTCGCTCGCTGACGGATTCGCACTTTTACACTCGAATTCTGAACAAATTTCTCTACCCTCCAAGTATCTACCGCGTTGAACTCGCGCGTAAAAAAGCAGCATATCGCTGAGATCCGGGAAACTATTACCAGGGGGTTATATCGCTCGCAAACAACTTAACTATTTTTCCTTTGCTCTCTCTCTCTCTCTCTCTCGCTCTATATTTTTACAAAGTTCGAAATCATGTAAATTCATGAAAAGTTTTGCGTCATTTTTTGTTAACCATCTTTCCCTCTCCCTCGCTCTCTCTCTTGCGTGTTTTTATTTTCCTTCTCTCGCACATTTTCTCAGAAGTTAAGGTTAAAGAAAGAGGAGGAGAAGTAAAAAGCAAGAAGTAAAAAAAACAAGGAGTATAAGAAATGAGTGTAAAGTGGAATGAAGAAAAGCTTCTCGCGTGTCGACGGCTCGTATTATATATGTAAAAGGCAACGCGCTTGCGTATACCCGTATACACTTTGCGCGCGAGTTCTCGGCTATTTACATGTATAAGTCTGCACACACACATACACTCACACACGTAAACAAGAAAAAAAAAGACGAGAGAGAAGTCGAGCTCGTACGCAGGAAGTACATGTATTATGTGCTTCGTAGTAAAAAAAACAGCTCGAAAAGACATGTATATTATACAGACATACGTGTACACCTGAAGTAAAACGCGCCACGTCAATCCGTTTTCAAAGCCGATAGCGTGACTTAGGTTCTCTCTCTCTTTCTCTTCTTGAAGCTGTTTTTTCCCTCCCCTCGCACACAATATATGTATATACGTATATATATTTTTAAGCAACCAAAAAAAACTAATTTTTTCTACGTTTCTCCACCTTCTTTGGCCTTACAGTCTTCTTTCTCTCTCTCGCTCTCTATGGGAAGGGATTATGTAATTGCCGCAAGCGATGAAGCTTTTCTAGCAAGCGGTCGCATGTTTATTCATCGAGTTTTTTTGTACGCCGCGTTGCTGCAGCAGTCCGTGGTGGTATATACTACAGCGCCACAGCGAGTAGTTGACCGGAATTTCTGTTTTTTTTTGTGTTGCAGCAGCTCGTGCCGGTTAAACGTGTACGTAGCGGAGGGTAGGCTATAACGAAAATAAAAACGTTATAGGTAAACTGCGCCGCGCGGGCGCGTTCGAATGCGAAATTATTTTTCTACTCTCTCTCTCTCTCTCTCTCTCTCTCTCACCCTTTCAGCTGTGTAAATCTCTTGAACGGATTTTCCGTGATTCCGATTATGATTATTGCCTGCGGAGTAATTTATTCACCCTTGCGCACAAAGTTGCACTCAAAAAATGAGGCAGTATAGGGGCTTTACATTTTAAATAGTGGTTATTTTTATGTGGCACTGGGAAGAGAAAAAAATCCAGCAGCATTCCATTCGGGAGGGATTTTCAATTAATGTTTCTGAACGGGTCAATTTCATATTGGCTTTATATTGCTTTCAGCGAGAAAATAATTACATTTTTCGATTTATTTTATATATTCACTGCAGCGAGGCAGTCCTCTTTACAATTTGGACAAGTTAGACAGGAGTCATGTGTATTGTTATTAAAATAAATCCTCGTACTTAAATCATTAACACTGATGATATGTTGAAAATTGAAATTAAAAGTGATAGATCTCTTTGTATAAGTGTTTTGATGTTCTTTTATAAATGTAATTGGCTTTAATTTTTGGAATTTAAATGTCCAACGCTTGAAAAATTAAATAAAATTTAATTTCGGAAAAAAACTGTTTCGATGTAATATTTATAGAAAATGGAAATTATAATTAATTAATGTTTCATGGGCGTGGTATCGTTTGGGCACATAACACTTGTCCACTTTGATTTGTATGCAGAAGGAAAATGTGCTTAATAATTGAACGGAAAGTGAAAATATTTTAATGAATTATTAAGTTACAATGATCTTCATTTTGTGTTGCGTATTACAACATTGTGCACAGTATTTATGAGCCTGATACCTTGTCGTTTTATGATTGTGCATTGTTATACATTGAATTTTGTATCGGTATCAACTCAATCACGCGTGTAAATACCAACATTATGCAGCTCATATTTACATCATATACCCAATTCAAGTTTGACCGTAGAGAGAGAAAAAACTTTCGCGGTGTCAAATGCGCGTCACGCGAGGGAATCATCTTAAGCTGGTTAAAAGCCACGAGGATTCGAGTTTATATATATAACGCGCAGAGGCTACTGCACAAGCCTTTCCCTATACTCCAAGACAAATAACAGTTTCAAGAGAGAGAGAGAGAAGTGCACATAATAGTTGCAACCACACAGACGGCAATGTTTTGTCCTAATCTCGAGGGAATAACAACGAAGCCCGTCGCCGTAGTCTCCGTCGTCGTCGTCTCGGCCATCCTGCAAGCAAGTGTGTGTTGGGTGTTAGCCGCAACAATGTGGCTTGTATATATACGGTATACGCTTCTGCGCGACCAATACACCAGTTCGAGTAAATACTTAGGAAAGCTGCTGCTGCTCCGCTGCGCTGCTCTAGTGAAGTAATTATCCCTAGCAAAGAAAGCGAAGGGTGTTTGAACGGCCAGGGGGAGGGTTTTGTTTTACAACGCTTTTCGAAACTGATTTATTGCCAATAGTAGTTGGCTTGCGAGATAAAACTCGCTCACTCGCGCAGTGGCGTGTCGGGTCGCAAACACACACATAGACTAAAAATAATTGAGAGTCGAGAGCTCGGGTTTTCGGCGAATTAATTGGAAAAATGAGAATTGACTCGCGAAGTGACGATCAAGTTCTTTTTCCTTGTTTATAATGGGTATTAGATGGTATTAAGCGGTAGCATTAGGTCAACTTTTTTCACGCTCCAATTGCGACAGTTACTTTTTTAAATTAAAACAACATTATTTTTATTTTTATCAATTTTTCGAACGTGCGACCCCAGTACACAATTATAAACTTTGAACCTTTGCAAATCCCCGAGGTTATGTACGAGCTAGATGTTTCAAACTTTTGGAATATTCATAATTCAATAAACCACCCATAAAAGTATGTATTCAATTAGTTTCGCAATTATTGGAGTGGATCGCACTTGACTCGTTGCAGTTCATCTATATTAACGCGCTCGAATGGAAAATTCTGTTTTACGCTGTCCGACATATCGCGTTCCTTCATTTTCTTTGCAGTCGAATTCTATTCTGAGAACATCGCTGGATATCTTAACCATCTTGATTTTTTCATACGCTCGCTTCCATAAGATAAGACCTAAGAACCGCGAGGAGAAATATTTCCGCAGTAGTAGAGGTCAATGCTACGGTCATCCACCGATGCGGTGCCGCAGCAGCAAATAATGAATAGGTACGAACGATTAATGTACATTTCAACGCCATAAAATATCGAAACCGGTAAGCAGCAGCAGCAGCAGCCGCGGCAATTTCTACTGCAACGTGAATAAAATAAAATTTCATAATATCGTAGCGGCGGGGGCGGCTGCGCTACTGCAGTGAAGCATGCAGCAGTGTTATAAGGGTAAAAAAAGAAGGTAAAGGAAAGGGGGGGGGGGGTCGGTAGGAAAGGGTGTGCGGAGTGAGCGTACAGCGCGCACGACACTTTGGACGCGCAAGCCACGAGCGGCCCATAAATAGTACCTATGCGAAAAAAAAAGAAGGAAAACGAACGAAGGGAAAGACGACGACGAGTCGGAGCAGGAGGAGGAGGACGAGGGCGACGACGACGACGACGACGACGACGAAAGGAAAGCTAGCCAAGCCACAATGTGCCCCGCGTATAGCGATGCCGTCCACCGCCTGCCTGGCTTGCCTCTGCCTTGCCTACGGGGTATACTCTCTGTACAGCGTGGCCCCGAAAAAAAAGCCCGCGCTGCGCTCAACGGTACACGGTGCAATGTGCAGTGCGCAGAGAGAGAGAGAGAGAGAGAGAAGGCAGGGAAAAATCGCGTCGCACGGGACATATCTCCGGTGACTGCGAATAATTTCCCATTTATTTCCGTTTATATGCATAATGTAGAAATGTTTCGTGAAGGGGGGGGGGGGGGTTGAAGGTACGAGNAGCTGCTGCTACTCCGCGGTGAATAGCTGCCGAGCTTCGTATAGCTGCTGCTGTATAACCGCAGCTAGTGCTGCTACTGCTGCGCGCCATGGAATTTCATTCCCTCTCTTTCTCTCGTACTCTCTCTCTCTCTCTCTCGACTTCGTTAGCTTGGCTGAACATTAATGACCCACGAGAATACATTCAAAAAGAGACTCGACTCGCTTTCTGCGGCACGGCGGTAGGTAGGTAGGTAGTACAAAATGCAAAAACCTGCGAGGCCCCGCCGCCGCGTCTTGGACTTTTATAATTTTTTTGTATTATTTTTTTCCATTTATTTCAATAGAATTGCAGCATCCGTTTCGCTCTCTCGTGAGTTCCGAAGGCTAGAAATTGAAACACTTAATTTTTTTTCTTTACGATGCACATATGTAGGCATGTGTAAGGTAGATTCGGGATTTATTTTTGCGAAGTGAAAAATAAATACACCCTTCGATTAGCGAGCAATAGGTCACCTCAAAGAAAACACACAAAAATCTTTTTTTTTTTTTTTTTCATAAACACCTCGACAAAAGCGGATGCCTCTATCAATACAAAGCTTTTAAAAAGAATTTTAAAAATCACACACGCGAAATGTGCGCGAGCAATATTGCTCTTTCGCTCCCTTTTTTTTACAGAACGTTTGTGAATCGTGAGAAAAAAAAAATTGCAATCATTGCACACACACACGCGCGCGCTTACATACGTACATACGTCTGAAATAACCCATTGTAATACAGAGAAACATCGTGATTTTTCTCTCTCTCTCTCTCTCTCGCGCGCGCTCAAGCTTCCCATTTGTCGCGCGCGCTAGTCGAGTCAAAAGTTCCTTTGAAAAAACTTGGTTACGCTCCGGGCTTTCGAGAGAGAGAGAGAGAGAGAGCTCAGGCGCAGTATATGGCCAAATCTCTGTGAAATCGAAAATGGCTATACGGAAATGATTATTTCTTCTGCTGGGTAAAATTTGTTGTTTTTGATGCCCTCCGAATTTTATTAGAATTTTCGAGTATGTCAATCATGGTTATTGCCTATATTAAAGAAAAAAAAATTCTATTTCGGTCTAGAAAGAGATTTTTAACAAAATATCCAATCTTTCAGAAAAATACTCGAAAAAAGTCCGAGAACTTTGGAAGTTCACTACTGTAAAGAAAAATACATAAAAGTCCAAATCTAATCAAGTTCGATTCACTACCATTTTACAAATAATCGGCCCACATATATACACCAAGCAGCACCTTAATACAAATCGTTTGATTTTCTCTTAAAAACGTCGGCTTCGCATTCATATAATAAAAAATTCACGCTTCGAAGTACATAGGGATAAAGGCACTACACTGCGATTAGCTTTCTGCGGCGGCGGCGTCCATAATCCACCGCGCTCATTTGATACGCGAGCCATGGCGCGCCGCGTCGCGTTGTGCATTACATTTATACGTCTCTCGCGCGCGCGCACACACACATGGGTTAATGAGCTCGCAGCCCAAAGTCGCGCGCTCATGATGAGGCCACAGCAGCGTGTTATAATGTATACGATCCTGCGGGAGCCATTGCTTTGAATTTCATTTTGCCGCCGCCGCTGCCCCCCTCGCGCCTATATGTATCGCGTATACATGTGTGTGTGTTCGTACACAGCGCGTTGTGGATTATGAACTGCATACTCTCTCTCTCTCTCTCTCTCTCTCTCTCTCTCTCTCGTGACGTATTCCTCTCTACGAGGCTGCTCGTGTCATTCCTTTTATATAAAAGTATACATACGCACACAGACACAGACACACACACACACACACACACCTGCTGCGCACAAAAGCCTTTGGCTCTCGGCTCGGCGCTCTCGGGCGAGCTCGAGTGTGAAAAGTTTCAGCTGGGTTTGCTTTTCATATAGAGGCAGTGGCGGCATCCGACCAGAGAGCCATACGCTTCATTAGGGTGATTTATACAAATTTAGGCGCGCGCGCAGCGTTGTATGTACCACCCCCACTACCACTACTACTACTACTACTACTACTACTACTCCGGGCTAATTATGAGAGATTTTATAAACGAGCTCGCTAACGTTGTATCCACCTTTTTTATAACAAGTATATATAATACGTCCCGGGGTTTCGTATGTATGCGCGGGTGTGTATACCTGCGTGTACGCGCATTATTCAAGTTGATAAAAGCTGTAAACTTTACCGGCTGGTCGGCAGCCACGTTGTATACTGCTTTAGTTTTATAGATTTGTACAGCGCGTTGCGCGAGAAATAAACTTCGCCAGACGCGCACGACGCGAGGCGCGTGTTTTTCTGTACGTATACTTTTTTTTCCTATATACATTCGCTCGACGCGACTCTCGAGCCCCGAGCTATGTATATAGATGAGGATGATACTTTTAGTATTTGCGTAGTAGTAGAGCCATAGGCGCACCGGAGCGCGACTCAGCCAGGGTAGCAAGTAAGGCAAGAAGATGCGTTTATTATTAATTGATTTAATTAACGTCTTGATAATCACGGGAGAGGAGAGAGACATCTCACTGCGCTAAGGTCCGCACGAAGTGTATACTCTGTACCCTGCACAGTGTAGTGTAAAAATAAAGCGAACAACAGCAGCAGCGGCGGCAGCAGCTAGACTCTCTTTGCTTAATCCGATACTTATTGTCCTTTTTCCTTTTATCTTTCGGGTCCTTCTCTCTCTCTCTCCGTCTCACCTCTTCTCTTTCGTCGTCGTCTTCTCTTTCATTATTCAACTTGGCGCCGCTTTTCTTTTCGTGCTTTTTTTTCCAGCTCATTATTTCACCTTGCCTTATTTTTTATTTAAGATACCTACTACTAGCTCAAACTGTGCTGCTGCTCCACTTCTGCTCTCTCTCTCTCTCTCTCTCTCTCTCTACATTTCGTCTATAAATTACTCTTATTAGGAGAATGTTGTAGGCACTAAGTGGACGGTAATGAGTCGTTACTTTTAAAATATACCTCCACGAGTGCAATGCGTGTATTCCGGAGCCATGTAAAGTTAGTTGCGAGTAAACAAGAAAAAAATCATCGTACAATGGTCAATTTTTCTTGAAAATTATTAGGAAAACGAATTAATCAACGATAATCCGATATCTTACGCTCGTAATTTGAAAGTTCAAAATTTTGTATGCAATTTAATTGTATCGAAAACGAGGTGCTAGTACTCTTTGCCGTTATCAACTTTAATAATAAATTTATTATAATGATTACGGTTTTCAATGCACTCGTGCGCTGGGTCTCTCTCTCTCTCTCTCTCTCTCGTAGAATTTCATTAGTTGTACCGGTACTTAGTTGCTAGAGAGAAATTTTCCCCGCGCGCGGTATACACACACCAACCAACTCGCGAAACATTATTTTGCCCGGGGAAATTGAAGTCCTTGAATTTCTGACTATATAGCCGATGTGTATATAGTGAACTTGATGCACCCACACACTTACATACAATGTACTCCGTAGCTTTTCGACGTTGCTTATAATACTACAATGCAAAATTATGCCGCGCGCGGCGAAACATTACTGCGCGTTCTTACTTATACTCTCTCTCTCTCTCTATCTCTCTCCGACGAGCTAAGGAAAATAATCATCGGATCCATTGATCTTGATCTTAAGCATTACAAGTAGCAGCAGCAACGCCGCGGATTTACATGTGCCCTCATTAATTCTTCCGAATATCGCGTCGAGAGAAATTCCTTTGCCTCGTGCTTCGTTATTATATAGCGCAAGGAATATAAGGAAAGCTCCGCGCAGGAAGCGCAGAGCGTCGAATGTGATGCGCGCTGCGGATTTGTGTGCACAGGGAATTTTCATTATTATATAGAAAGGGCAAAGTTGAAAATCGTAATAAGTACTGCACTATTTCATGATTTATTTCGACAAACTTTTCATTTCCTATTCACTCGATGAATAAACTTCTATACACGTTTATAGATCGCCGATGTAATAAAAGCGATAAAATCTTGATTCCTGTAAAAAAAAAATGTCTGAAGTACGACAGGCAGCAGTGGCAGCGATTCGTAGGGCGTGTACTTCCTATAGTAAATACACCACACGCGCTACACATAGAGGGAGAGAGAGAGTGCGAGAGAAAAGCCACCACAGGATATAAGAAAATTCAAAAATATATTTGCCTCAGCTGTCTCGGGCTTTTTTTTCCTCTCTCTCTCTCTCTTTCTTACTCTAGCTCTCTCTAGCTCGATGTGAATCCTAAAGGTAAAGAGCTCATATAATATAACGTTATACGGTATCTTAGCGACGTGCGGCTGTGTGTGTGTGTATGCGCGTCCATATAAAGCCGCGGCTGTTCATCTCTCCAGCTCCACTTCGCAGTAGCAGCAGCGGCGGTGCTGGTGGTGGTACTGGAAAATTGGTAGGATTTCGCATTTCGAATTGTTTCCCGTGACTTTTCTCTCTCGCTCTAGCTTATGCCGCTCCTGCTGCGCTGCTGCGGTTCTTTTCATATGAGTGTATACCTATATCCGCCGCTACCGCCGCACGCGCAGCTCGCAAGCTCGACTCGAGTCGAATCCTCGTGACTTTGCCGCCGCGCGCGTTGTCGAGTCTCGAGCCTTACTCTCATACTCTCTTACTCTCTCTCCCTCGTATACGCAGAGCGTTAGGTCTTGTGCAAATGCTGATACGCGGAGTAGTACAGAACGCGCCGCGCGGTGCACGTGGAGTTATTTTTGCGGAAACGAATTTTACGCCGTGACGAGCCGAATTTTTCATTGCTTGGCGCACGAAGAGGCAGAGAGAGAGAGAGAGAGAGAATCGTGGATGCGCTTTATTATTTTTATTTTATACGATTTTTTTTTCTTACCTCTAAGTCTTATAAAGTATGAGAGATGCACCTATTTGCAAGATGTATCTCGTGTCATTCTTTTGGTCAGTTAGTTTAACTTTTTGGTTATCGTTGAAACCAACGAATCGAGCAAAATTTCTCTCCCATTGATTTTTTTTATCCTCGCGCATATAGCAAGGCACGCGTATTCAAACGCCGTGTATAATGCATATAATAACAGTTTCCCATCCTCTTTCCTTCGTTTCGGCGATTCGACTGCTACTATCACTACTACTACTACTACTACTACTACTACTAGTACTGCTATAGTAGAAAGAGAGAGAGAGAGAGAATTGGGAGTTTCGCGGGCTCGAGCTCGGGCGGCTGGCAAGTGAACGAACTTTAGCCCACCCACACACTCACACACGTTTACCTATATACACACGGGTTGGATAGCAGAGCGCAGGTATAGACACATTGTGCGGCCTCATTTCTCGCTCTCTTGGCTCTCTCGCTGCTGCACAGGTGAGCCACGTATATACAGGTACGAGTGTGTTTCTATCTGTGTGTGTGTGTGTGTGTGTGTGTAACGTGACGTGGGGGTGAGCATTGATTTTCTTTCGGTGACCTCGAGGGCTTGAGCGCGCCGTCGAGCATGTGTCTGTGTCTGTGTGCAGTATACGTGTCCGTGTACATAGGCCCTCTGGTCTAAAGATAACTCTTGTGCTGCGCTGTGCTGTGTGTAGTATCTCCAACCCGGAGCCCCGGTACGTAGCACACCACCACCTTTGTAAAGCGCGCAGCGCAGCGTTAAACCCTGTAAATTTTATGTATACTCCGCGCGCGTATAATTACGTGTAATAGAAATTCGTACTTGTACACACACACACACACACACACGTACTCGAGCTAGCTCCTTGCGGCCGCTCGTGTGTCTAGTAGGTATTTAATACGCATTTTTCACTTGGTGTTTATGCCGCGCGCCTATGTTAGCTCGTGAAAAACATTTTTTCACGTAGAAAACAGAAGATTCCTTTCTTAGCTTAGCTGCGCGCGCGTGCGCGCCCTCGTAATTTAATTGAAAATGACAAACTCTCGGGGGGTTTTTCTTAAACGCGCGCGTGTGTGTATGTTGGAATAGCATTGAAAATTTTTTTATATTTAGTTTTACAATTTTTTCAGCCGTGCATAATTAAATTGACAGTCATTCAAAGAGAGAGAGAGAGAGAGAGAGAGAGCTGCTTTTGGCGTTCAAGAAAACTACCTTGAGCTCGGCGCATTGTGTGTGCGTGTGTGTATGCGAACAAAAAAAAAAGAAAAGAAAAGAGAAAAAACTCACGCAGTAATTTTGCCACGGTAACGTCTTCTGAAAATCCACACCGTACGTAACACACGCGAAGCGCGCGTATGGTGCTGCGCGCGGCGGTAGATTTTTTATTTTCTATTTCGCGCTAACGTCAAAAAGATATTCTTCAAAGAAAGCTAGCTGGCGGATTTCATTCTCTCTCTCTCTTTCTCCTTTTCCGACTCCCGCAGAGAAAGTAACTCAAGGCTTGGGGAAGTCGACTCGACTCGCAAAACTGTCCGACGTTTGAGAGGGCGGCGGCGGCACACGGCACAAGGAAGAAAAAATAAAGGGGGAACACAAGAAAAAAATAAGTATAACGAAGACTCCGCGTTGTGTGTTTCTGGGGGTGCATAGGGTGCACGACATGGCGCAGCAGCAGGGAGAGTTAAATCCTTAAAAAGACACGCACTCGTTCACTTATACTAATACAGACAAATTTAAGTCGTGTTGCGCTTATCTCTCTAGGTACCGCGAAACAATCCGCTTTTGCTTGCCGTTGCTCTTCTTTTTCTTCTTTTCCCCTGCGTGTTCCACTTATACCTTTATTTGTGCGCTTGGCATTTATGGAGACGAGTGAGTTACATTTAATACACGGCTGACTCTGTTTTATTTTATATTTTATATTTTTCGGTGATTTTTACGAATGGAGAAAACAAATATCCTCGAACTCCATTATTGTGTACGAATTACTGGCACGTAAAATAAGCGTGTAATCGAGTTTTTTTCTCTCCCCCGCGCGCCAACACACACACACACACACACACAACTATTAATACTGTATATATATGTGCTGCTGCTGCTGCTGCGCTGCTACTGTTGGTAAGCACATGCCTCAAAGAAAAATGAGGTCGAGTGCCAAGGTACATAACGTATAATACGCCACACCGTGCGCGAAGTCGGCGTCTGCTGCAAAGACGTGTGTGTGTATGTGTGTTTCGCTACGCGTCGCACGTCTGTAATATACGTATAGTTGATGGAAATTTTCAAAAAAATCTTCCCCCAAAAGTAAAAAAAATAAAAAAGGGCAATGGGGCCACCTCCAAAAGTGGTCCTAATTTTGATCTAGATTCGTGTGTATAGCTGCCGCGCGTTTCAAACAAAGGCTCGCGCGCGTGGTATAATTATCCGATCTCTGGCGCGTCGCTCGCTCTACCGACGCTATTAATAATCATACGAAATTTTGAAACTAGTAGGTCCTTGACTCGAGGTGTGTGCTACGAGGTGGTTGGAGGGAGAATCCCATCTACGCCCGAACAACGAGCTGCAGCTCTTGCACAAGTATCGAGGCATTATATATTATATACGCGTGAAACAACAAGCGACCCTCAATCTCATCTCATCGTCGCTGCTGCTGCTTAGAGTGGTCATCGAGAAGCGAGCCTATTTACGCTCTCGCACACACACACACACAAGGTGCTTTTAATAATAATGGCCTCGAAGGAGAGATAGTATAGCCATGGAGTGTGTTCGGTGCCTATATATACAGCGCAGTAGAGTACGTCTCTCTTTCGCGCGCGCGGACGGCGCGGTAGTAAATCCACGATAGGCAGCTGCTGGACACGCGCGCAGCAATTAAGCTTTCCTCCGTTACACACATACGTATATATATATATGTGTATACAGCTACGTAGGTACGGCCTTCGGGATAAACGCGCAATTACGCCGACCGTGAGAGTAGGCAGAGAGAGAGAGAGAGAGAGAGAGAGAGAGAGAGAGAGAAGAGAGAGGGAGAGACAGAGAGGATAGGAGCATGTGAGTATATGCAATAAGATGTGTGTGGGCGCATGTGTGTGTGTGTGTGCGTATACATATATATATAATATACACACTGCTCGTCGACCCTATATACCTCTATACCCTCGTAGTGTGTGTGTAGCTCCGCGCGCTGGATGGAGTACTCTCGTGTGTACGGAATCAAATTAAAGCTGTACCTCCACTCTCGCAGTGCTGCGCCGTGAGCACTTCATGTGCATGAAGCTTTACATTTGCATCACTGCTACAGTCGCACAGCACTACGAAAGTCACGAATATATATATATATATATATATATATGGCGTTCCGATGACGTCGACGACGACGACTAACGTTACTCGATACAATTTCGAAAATAGATTTGTCATAAAAAGTAAAATATCATCTGTCTGCGAGGTTCGAGAATGAAATTAGCAGCTCAATGCCGATATTATCAGAAGATTCGGTGATCCAAGTTTGCAAAATCAAATCGAGTTATTCCGGGCGAGCTTTCGTCCAGCCGAAAAAGCTCCGAGCTTTCGTGCCCCGGCGTCATCTACACAAAATATTCGTCTCGCTACTTCGAGTACTTAAAAAAAAAAAAAGGCTGTGTCATTCTTTTTTTGTCAGGCACAAAAAACGTATACGTACGTAAAGGGCAACAGCCGAGCAGCAGTCTCGGCGGCGTCAGGAACATACACACACTATAGTTGTAGCATAGGTACTTTCTCGCTCTCTCTTCTTTCTGTCTGGGGCACACAAGTAAATTTTAAAGCGTTCCCGAAGTAGTATAGTAGTAGCAGTACCCGCCGTAAGCTGCGTGTACTGCCTAGGTATACATCTATACTACTGCTACTGCTCGCAGAGAGAATAGCTTAGTCTGAATAAAAGATGGGCGTCCTCGCGAGAGAGAGAGAGAGAGAAAGAAACGACGAGCAGCGCCGAGCGCGCGAGGGAGAGAGAGAGAAAAAAAACACCCACGACGACTCTGTGACTGCGATAACCCTATACTCACGTATAGTAGTACACTTATACATACGTGTACACACGCAGAGAGAGAGAGAGATACGTGTATATATCGTTATATCTTACAGACAACGGCAATTCCCAAGCGCTTAACGACACGCTTCGATGGATTTGGACACGATACTCGCATAGACACACACACACGTATAGTACATACGTATATCCGCGTGTACCATACCTACTGTCTTTTCTCTTTCTCTTGCACACACACACACACACGTATAGAGCCCAAGCTCCATCAGTCGAGTTTGCGCTACTACCGCCTGCCTGCCTGCCTGCCTGCCTTCTGCTATAGAGCTTTGCGCTGACAGGTAAATTATGTACCTGTTGTCAGACGCTGTATTGTGTATGCCTGTGTATGTGTGTTATTTGCTCTTTTACCCTCTCTCTTCTCTCTTCTCTCTCTCTCCTAACTTCAATGACATTTCTTGAATTAGCTGTCTTTTGAAAGTGTGCCAGTGATAGATTGATGCGGATTTACGCCTGGCATGTGAAAGAACCTCCCCGCGCACGAGTTTGGTTGTGTTTGCCTTTTTTCACAGCTGTACGATCTTGATGAGTATCTTCTTTTATATGCCCGTCTCGTTGACATGTAACCGTGCGTATGCGAAAAAATAATACTCGATAATAACTGCACGGGGATACGTTATAAGGTTGTGCGCGTTTTTCGCCTTGACTAATGTTTCTCCACCCCCTTCTTCCCATGCGCGCACGTGCGTGATGGATTCGTAATTCGGGTTGAATTATTGGTGACTTTTTTTCATGGCTGCTTAACTTATACGCGAATGGGTATCGTATATACTTGTGTCGAATATATGTGAGTCTTTTAATTCAATCGTATAATTCACTATCTATTAAGGGGGGGGGGGGGGAGGTACCTAAAATCTCAAAAAAAATTTTTTTTTGCTTTTTGACTTTTTCAATAGTATTTTTTCTCAGCTTTCCAGTGCCGTATTCAGAATTTTTTAATTTTGATTTTATCGAGAGGTACAGCCTATTTAGTATCGATACTTTTATGATTATTACAGCATAAATGAATAAAACGACAAAAAAAAACATTGCCGTTTTCATGAATCTCCGGACTTTCATAAGTCGGTAGCGCCATCGATTGATACTCGTTTTATTCTTTGGTTATACAATACATCCAGCAGAAATTTGTTTGTTTACATGGCTACAGGTGTACAGTATCGCCACCACTCGCAGCACGTGCTTTTGGGCATGTCTTCTGTCTCTCTCACTTTCGTGCGCGAGCCTGGATCAAATGTCAACAACAGTCTGCTGACTGCTTCTTGATTTTCCAATGGCTAAAAATTACATTTTTTTGAAAGTGAAAAAAGTATATGTAGAGTGCAATTATATCTTTGCAACTCAACATAGTGTTTCATAATAAAGCTATGAAAAAGTTCCAATAGCTTTTTATGAAAATGTGACATTTTTAACAGTTCAAATTCAAGAAATACAGCAGTACATATGTAAATTGACATATATACATCAGTGTATATGTAGGTATGTCACTGTACTTTATGTATGTGTATATGACTGTATCATATATATCATTGTATGTTACATGTGATAAACAAGATTAGTGATAATTTATCAATTTTGAGTGATTTTATTTCCAATTACAGATCCAGTGATTAATGTTTTATGAATGTTAGTGAATAGGTAGAGGACTGGGTTCAAGTTCTAATGTGAGATTGTACATATTTGTGTGAAAAGTTGATTTGGATATAATCAACTTAATTACCAGTTTCCACATAAAACCCATATTAGCGTATACTAAAATATTTAGTACAACTTATTAAATTGAGTACAACTTATAAAATGTTGTAATGAAATTGGCGCATTTGGCTTTGTGTGGCTATCTGGGATAATCGAACATTGTCCTTGTGGGTCTAATATGTTGAAAATTCAAGTTGAATTATTTTTTTTATTGTCCAAAAAGTCTAAAGCAGCCTCAGTGACATGAGAGTATCATTATGACATATATTGGTGTATTTTTATTTTTTTCAACTCTTGGGCAGTTACGTTTCATCTCGAAATTGCTCTGTTGCCGTAACTTTCCATGTGAACCATTTGAGCAAATGAGCTGAAATTTTCAGGAATTGTTCTACATGAGAATTGCTACAAACGCAAGCACTTTCAAAGGTATTGGGACAAATGAGCACTTTTTTCAGGCTATATTGTAGCATAATCTGTCATTTTATCATATTATACTAATGAATAAAAGTGTATATATGGCTGTCAAATTGTGTATAATTAATTAAAATATCTGAAAATGCTTGCGTTTGTAACCACACATCTACTGAACAAAATGACACCCCTATGACCATGATTGAATCATCGGTTCTAGCTGGATCCTACGGCACAGGGGTACCTCTCAAGACTGGGGGCTTGCTTCATCGAGGAGGGTTCTATGGTGACTGGGACCTCAATTTTCATATTCCTGAGTGAAAAACTTTAGAAAAAGAGTGGAAAAAACAGAGTTATCTCTGTATAGTCCAAAAAAAATTTTTTCCTTCATTTTTAATAAATTTTTTATAAATGTAGATTTAAGGTACCATACCCCCATTAATGTCATTATAATTTTCTTCATTCACTTAATCTTACTTAATGCTAAAACTTTGTCTTATCTCTTTTGGTTTTTGAAAATTCAGCCTTACGCCATCTATCGGTAATTTATGAACTACAATGTATCCTAAACAAAACAGTTATAAGTTTTGTATTTTTTAAGCAGAGCGCGTTAGTTTTAATGCGAGTATTGTAATTTAATTTCAAAAAATAAGAGCAGTATTCAAGTCTTTACTTGAAAATTCATATTGCTGCTGTAAATTTAATTTGATTTTTATATTAGTGCCATTTCATTAATTCTAGCATTGTTTACGTTATTTTTCACATGAAAATCATTGGTTTTTAAGAATATTTTTTGTAATCTTAAGGTAAAATTATAATGTAAAAGGTCATTATAAGGTTTGAATAAATGAGTCTTCTGGCTCAAAAGTCCACTAATAGTATTGGAAATTAATTATTATTCAAGGCGCTATAGAATTTGGCCTTAATCAAATCAATAATAATCGAAAATACAATTTTTGTTAAATAAATAAATTAATTAATTAATTTAAAAAAATAAACAAAAAAAATTCCAAAATTGCTTTCAAAATACAGAATGAAATAGCATTTGGATATCATTTTAAATCAATACACCCAGGTTTTAATGTAACACAATTATTACAACAAATTGTTTTTATACCTGCATTCGAAAAAGAGCTTCTTCGTCTTCTTCTTCTTCTTGGCTAGACTCGCGCAGATCTACGCGCTATAAGAGAGCTGGCTCGCTTCGAGAACATATCATTATATACCGCGCAGAAATCGACGCTGGTTTTTTCTAGCGTAAATCGCACCCCCAGCAACAGCAGCAGCAGTGGCGGAAAAGAAAGAGACAGAAAGAGAGAGAGAGAGAGAGAGTCGACAAAGCTTATATCTGTACACGTACGTACACGGGTCCCTCTCTCGTCGCTCTCTCTTGCAGCGCAACAATGTGCGCGCCTTCCAATGTTATATGTAAAAAAGATTGAACTTGTTAAAACGGTGCTTCGAACTAGAAAAATTCCAGTCTACAACACGAGCGACGAGCAACGAGAGAGAAGGAGAGCACATATATAACGTTTTACAATCCGCATTTCTCGATTGTGTATGGCGCGCGTTAGCAGAGCAGTAGAGTGAAAAAAAATATATGTATTTCGTTGCACGAGCTTCTTATAATCCGCAAAATGTAAAAGAAAAAGATGAGATCTGCGAATGTCCGGACGCTCGTGCACGTGTGAAATCAAGGCGAGAGCGCGCGCGCGCGCGTTACGCGTGATATTATCTCTAATCATTATTACCAACAACAACGAAAAATATATAAGTTACACGGTCGAACGAAAATAATAATTTTCGACGCTCTGCAGTAGCACCAACGTTGGTGATGTCGGTCTATATAAGCGAGTGCGCGCGGACAGCAGCGCAGGCGGGGGCTGGCTGGCGAGCTGGCTGGCTGGCTTGTAAAAAGGAGCGAGAGGGCGCACACGAGTACTGCATTGCAGCAGAAGTGTGCCAAAAGGAGAAAATGCGCTGGTACTATCACGCTCTCTCTCTCTCGCCCGCTTTCACGTCGTGCATATTCGGTCTCTCGAGACCTCTCTCATATATAGTAGGTAGCTAGCGAGTACACACCTGCGGTGTAGCTAGGATATGCCTGCTGCGAGAGAGAACCGCATTAGACAGGAAGATCGATTATTTATACATTTTCAAAATTTCGTACGCGCGAATATATATTTTTTAGATAAATGTATGTGTGCCTACCAACCCAAATGTAATGGAACCGCCGAAAATGTCGTATTTATTCGTGGGAAGAAGAGAAAGAAAAAAAACTATATTTGTCTATGAAAAATAAAGACCGAGAATCTTAAAAATTCAATTATTCTTCGCGCAGCGTGGCACGAAACGTTTTTAAAAGGTCACTGGCTCGAGAGCGCGCGAGAGGGGGGAAAAATTATTTCGAGCAAATATGTCCTGAGCGAAAAAAAGTCAAGGGTATAGGGTATACGTACTACTACAACAACTATTACTACTACTACTACACGCGCTCGCGTCTCATACCACCCCTACCGACTCGATGTGCCAGTAAGAAATTTTAGGTTCCATTTGCGATCGAATTAAGAAAAAGAAAAAGAAAAAAGTATAAAGTTAAAGTGATGAGGAGAGCGAGAGAGAGAGCGAAAACTTCGCGAGTAGAGAGAACGTAGAAAAAATATAAAAGGTAAAGGGAGAGAGAAGACTTTGCAGCTTCTCAGTGTGACCTCTACCGTATACGTTAATACCCGTAATGGCTTGGCTCCGCTTTCTCTCTCTCTCTCTCTCTCTCTCTCTCTCTCTCCCTCGCCCTCTTCTCTCAGCTTGCCTCCCCCTCTACTCCTTTCTGATACTCGCATCGTTTCTGCTCTCCATTTCCTATCCCGAGCCCTCCATGTACCTGCGCTTTTTCCCTGCTACGACTACTACTACTACTATTAATACTACTACGACTACTACTACTACTACTACTACTACTACTACTACTACTACTACTACGACTACTCTCTGCTGCTGCTACTACTCCACTGCTGCACTTACTTCGACCAATTTTTCTCATCTCATGAATTTGTTTTTCAATATCGTTACTAATGTATATTATCAAATATCTTATCGATCGATCGGCATAGCCAACGATCCGACGAAATTCCCCCTTTTTTTTAGAATACTTAGGAGTAAAGTTGAGAAAAAGAAAAGGGACTTAGTTATTTTAAAGCATCATCGAGGCGGAAAATTATTAAAAATTACCTAAGATAAAAAATAATTTGCATTTTTTAAATTATTTCGAGAAATAATCATCGATCTCGATTGGGCGAGGGGTAGAGAGAGAGTTATGCTAATTCCTCGAGTCTGAGCAGTAGTAGAGATTTTTTTAAAGACGCATAGTTCAAGTGCTCTTGTAAGTAGAAACGCGATGTTTTCATATATTATATGCATAGGAAAAATTATTTAGCTTGGGGGTCACTTGGTTAGAGAGTTGCTGCGCGCTTGGTTTTCTCAAGTTTCGCCGACTACCAGCAAGTAGAAACAGTAATGATGTGGTCAGACCGAAACATTTATTTTATTTTTTTTTTTCGCTCCAACTTTCGAGCATGCAAATCTTGGGTAACGAAGTAAATTATGGCTGTTTTTTTAATTATCTCGTTAGGTTTTTGAAATTTCGCTTGTTAGCTCTTACTCGATATGTATTGCACGCGAAAAGAGCTCGAGTTTCGCATTCGAGAAGGAAATAAGACGTTATTCTCCACACATCTTATCAAAGTATGTTATTTATAGGTAATTAAACTAAGAGCCCAAGCTCACTTTTCGAGTATAAATTTTCGTAAGGTAGATCAAAGCACGAGGAGAATACACAAGAAAACAATGCATGCCCGTGGAGAAGCTAGGCCAAAAAAAGGTCCATCCAATATTTTTCTCCATCCTCCGTGCGGGCTTGTGAATTAACCACGCGTACACGGTTCTCTTCAATTTTCTGTCTTTTGCTTTTCTCTCCTATTATACTTCGACGTCGTGCGTTCTTATTGTTGTCGATTGCTGCGCTCTTTTCGCCTTCTTTTGGCATTGTTGTAGATTGCTTTTGTGTATCCCACATGCGCGCGCGCGTGGGTGGTTTTCGACTTTAGTGCAGCTGTTTTACGTTTCATACATGTTATATATAGAATTTTACGCGATATAGTTTATAGAGTAGCAATGATTTATTATTGCAGCTATAAAAATGAACAAGTCAACGCGTCTCGCGCAATTAACTACTTTGAAAAGTTCCACGGTGCGGAGTAATTTCTTTTTTTTTTCTTACTCTCGACTAACGATTCTCTCTTACATTTACCTACAGGTGCGGAGACTCGTTTCTATATAGCTATACACGGGCATATCGATTTTTTTCAGACGAACTTAGGAAATTTTACGCCTCTCAATTGGTTCGTATCTGCTCGATTATATACGTATATAGCGTATAAAGGGTTTGTTATTGAACCTCATCACCATCGACATGGAGTAGTCTTTTAACGTTCAAAAAGTTTTCCCCCGAAAGTTATATATACTTTCCCTTCTCCCTCCGAAACTGTGAGGCTGTGCGGGGGGGGGGGGGGGGGGGGCGCAAAAGGTCGAAGTAATCGAATTTGAAGAGAAAAAAATCTCTCTTTGAACTTATACTCTCTCCTGCAGATCAGTAGTTCAAACGTCGACGAGGCCCATTTTCATAATCTCCTTTAACGTTTTCTCTTTTCATACATGCATTATTCGTTCGTACCTCTCTCTCTCCTTTTTCTTTCCCTTTTTTTCTTCTCTTTTTTATTATTAAATTTTCAAAACGTTATATATGTAAAAAAAAAGATGAAAAAAAAAGTGAAAGAAGCCCACGCCACCAGCGGTGTCGTATATGATACCGCGTGGGTATATGGAAATGCATGTGCAAATTAGGCTAACGTGCGCCGCGAACGCCTCTCGTCGTCGTCGTCGTCGTAGTCGGGCAAAAATTTAGGACAGCTCTCGCAGGTGTGCTTCCGCGCTCGTGATGTATACCGGTGCTAGGTACAACGTACACACTCACACACATACACGGGGAGACTCTCGTAGCCACTGATAAATGAAGCTGATGCCAACTTTAATTTCGCCCCGCGCCATCTCAGGCCACCTCGCTCTCTCTCTCTCTGTTTACGTTTATAACACGGGTTGTACAGCGTGAGCGGGCTTGTCGAGATTCTCCTTCGCTGTTTCTTTCGCTATTATTGCGTTCCTCTTTTTTTTTGCTACTTGTTTCACCTGTACTCACCCTTTTTTTCCTCTTCTCAAGGCTCTCTGCTGAGTATGCACGTAACTATAAATTCGACGTATAATGAGATTACATTAGCTATTATATGAACCCGAATACTCGTTGGTGGCTTGATCGTGGACGACCTCGAGTGAGATTTTGGCGGGGACATTCGGCGGTTTTGCGTTTATATGTATCCGTGATACGTCCACCATGAGTGAGCGACAATTCCCTTCTTGCGTTGTGTTATATACATGGTTTAATTAAATACGTGCAGGGCCACTACTCGTACTGCATTCGGCGAATCAAAAAATTAAATGTGCGAGTTTTATTGGGCGCGAGCGAATTTCATTCATAGCGGTGAAAGATTTTTAGCGTTTATCAGAACGGCAGGTTGTATGTTACCAATAAACGAATGAAACAAATGGAATAATGGTACTCTTGGCTAATACGAATAATTGGCCAACGAAAGAATTTCTTGTACTTAAAATTCAAGCAAACCTCTATTTTAACAAACTTTCAATTGTTATTTCTTTTTGATACTTTTCAAATATAAAACTTATAATTGTAATATTATGTTTATAAAGTGAGAAAATTTAGCCGCAATACTATGTTTGTTACATACAATTATTTGCTTTATACAATTACGTTAACTTTACCACTTGCAGATTTAAAGATCATGGTGCTTGTCATCTAGTGTCGGAAGCCCAAAGTAATATTATTGTATTTAGAGTGTTTGGAAAATGTTCTAAATTTTTAGAAACAGTTCATTTGTGATACTCAAGTAATTTAAAGTATGCTCAATATTTGTAACAAAATTGCATCAGTAAAATCTCTAAAAACAATTGAACTGGCGATAAAATATATTTAAGCATTACAAATGATCTGTTGTTCATCAAACTGTTAATAGCGTTGAGTATTTGAACCTGGGCAATTCTAAAAATCACGTTACATAATTGCATAAATTATCATTTTTTTCTAAGAAACGAAGCCAGACGTAATACAATGTGGAAAATAATTTAATATTCTTCATAGAGCGAGACGATAAAAGAAAAGAGAGAGAGTAAAGTGAGAAAAAATCGCGCGCGCCTATAAAAACGACTGCAAGAAATACAACCGTACTGCTGCACCGTAGCGTTTTTCATTCCGTTTGTAGAGAGAGATGTAAAGCAATTCCTCTCCTCCAGCTCGGCGCGCGCGACTTTTCATTACCCAACAATGCCGCCTTAATCTTTTTATTCGACACTACTGCTCGTAGTACTTCATATATATCCATAAGCACGCGCGAGAGGATATATATATATAAAACAGAGAGGGCCCCCGGTAAAGCGAGTGCGCGACGACGCGCTTTAGCAAATATGTGTGTGCGCAGTGAAAGGAGGCAATTTTTTTTGGCCTTTGCTTTTGAAAAAGTCAAAATGAATGGAGCGTTCCTCGATGAGAATATATTGTATTGTAACTGCGAATTGTTACATAGTTGATTGTTTATATCGAATTATTGTCATCGATGAAAGACAGCAGGATATCAACGATATTTCCTCGTCACGTTTGAATTTTCCAAGTTCATGCATTTTTGATGTTATTACAGACACGATACGTATTGAAGTATCTTGAAGTAAAAAATAACAACATTCAAAAGTCAGATATAGAAGACGAAATAGCTTCTGTGGTTAATATGCTCTGAAACGAGATCTAAGAACGACGATATCATCATTCGAAACATCAATTCCTCTCTCTCTCTCTTTCTCCGGGAAAACGAAGTTTCGAGTCCCTCGAGCCCGACCGGGGGAAGTCCCATTTTCTCTTTTCCTCTCTCTCTCTCGCTCGCTTGCAACAGCAGCTATCGATACCCCTGCGCGCAAAGAAAAGAAGGGCACGCAGCTAAATTTGTCACTTTATAAACATAAAAGCTAGACACGCGCAGTATCAGGGGCTTACGCTGCACTATGCATAATGCATTAGCAATGGTTTTCGTGTGCGCATGGGAGGCGGTATTCCTTGCTTCTATTTTTTTTTTTCGTTTTTGCCAACAGAGTAGTGCGCACAAGCACAAGTCTTGTCTGCTGCTGCTGCGTCCGGGGCATTTTTTTCGTGTTGCGTGCGAGCTTTGCTTCGACGCATACACACACACACACACACACACACACACACACACACGTGCATATGTATTTATATATAATCTGATGTACTCGAGCTACGCGCATCGCCTGCTAAAATAAGACGCATGCAAATGCCAGATACGCGATGTGCTCTATACTACCTGGCTTTTACCTTTTTCTCTCTCTCTCTCTCTCTCTTCTGTTTATCGAACAGATTGTGTGCAATTTGGGTCGCAGCACGAGCGAGAGACAGAGGGAGAAAAAAGCAGCAGCATAATCTATATTATGTAGACGAAAATATTTGTCGGTGTACAGATGAATAACGAATGTCGTCGAGAGAGTCTTGAATTTTTAACATTCATCAGCGAGGAGCATAACTAGAATATATTATTACGCGCAGCTCACTCGTATAGTACATACTAAACGCGAGGGAGGAGTCAGTTGTTTTCGCAACGAACTGTTAGCCTGTGTATAGCAGAGAACAGAACACAAGAGGTTTATTAATTTTTCATAAGTTTCGCGATTGTAATGTAACGGCGCACGAGATTCTGCAGCGGAGAGAGAAACATCGAGACGATCGATTCGCCATTGCTTACTACTCTTTCTTGAAGGGAGAAAGTTTTAAAGACGTTTCGAAAGCGTCTTCACAATATCATCGATATATTTTCAGAAATACTTTACTATGGGATTGAATTTTTGTGCGCGTGTATCGATATGTTTTCCAATGGGGGTCGAACATTTTTTTCATTTTGTTAAGTATGAAGCCACAAGATAAAAATGTATTCCGACGATTTATACGTTTACCTGCTTTTATTTTTGATTTTCGATTTTATGAAAAATTTATACTTTTGTTTTTTAAATCTTGCCAGAGCTTCAGTTATTCATTTGAATATGGGCATAAAAAATCTCAAAACTTTTCAAGCTCGAGCTCGTAGTGATATGTTTAATATTATAAAATACGTAGTATTCTGAGAATCATAAAGTCAATTTAACCACAACATGTAATGTCAATAAAAATTGTAAAAGGAGTTCATAAAATAATTTTAATTAATTTATTTTCAAAATCATCAAAATCTATCAAACGTAAAGAAGGAAACCACTTGCGCTGTAATATAACTCTTCAGCAGTTTTTCAATATTTACATTTTATACTTTTACATGAAAAAAAAATTCATACGCGAGTATTATCCATCAATTTATAAAAAAAAAATAATAAGAACCATACAGTAGCCAATAGGCGTATAATACGGCTAGGAAACGAGATTTATCGTGCAAACGTTAGTATGTGCCGAGAAGCAAAAGTTTATCTATCTCTCTACCCCCAGTCTTTCTCGTTCTCTCTCTCTCTTGCGAAGCAGCAGTAGTGCCACTTATGTTTGTCTCTACTTTTAACCGGAAGAGTGAAGTAGCTAGAGAGAGAGAGAGAGAGAGAGAGAGAGAGAGAGAGAGAGAGAGAAAGAAAATTCCCCACAGGATAAGGAAAAGCTTGTAGAGCCTCGTGATCAGGGGGCAAAGATATAGGACACAAACGAGAGGCCCAAATGCTCTTAGCGGCACGAGTTATGAGAAAAGTTCCAGTTGGCCTTTCCCGCGCGCTCTGTACGCGAACCTTTTGCCCCATACACACACACACACACACACACAACACACACACGTACAGACGAAGAAAGGCTGGTATTAAAAGGAACTTTCTTTACGTCTCGGATGCAGGTCGCGATCTGTTTTCCCATATTATTGGCTGAAATCATTCTACTGATCAGTGTGTACTCGTGAGCTTTCTTTTTTGATCGATGCGAGGATGTAAACACTCAGCCGATGTAAATCATACAAATGGTTTCTTTTATTGGTATTTTATGACATCGACGATGAAATTTAAAAAAGAAAAAGAAGAATAAGAAAAATTGTTACACAGCCTCTTTCAAAAGGAACGAAAAATCATACACACACACACACGGTAACAGCGAGGGGGGCAAATTCAGTTACAAGAGCGCAAAAGCAAAGAAAATAATCCGGCAATAAATAGAGAAGAGCCCGGCGGATTCTTCAATTCCAATCTGTGATTACGTTTCTGTGTAGGCTCTCTCTGCCTGGCGCAGTATTGTTTTCGCGCGCGCGCGCGCGTGAATCCCCAATGGAAACGAGTGCCACTACTTCTGCTCTTGCTGTATATGCCATTTGTGTGTATGTGTATGTATGCGTGTGTATGTGTGTGTACCGCGCACACGAACGAATTTACAGCGCAATATTCCGAAATGAGAATTTCGCGAATGAACATACACGAATCTTCCATACTCGCTCTCTGTTCATTACTATACAGCGCAACGAGCCGCGCGTATACCGAGTATGAACCGTAGAGAGAGAGAAAAGAGATTTCCCAATTTTCTATTATATATATCGTAAAATAATCAACACGCCCGCACTGCTGCTTTATTAGTGTGCATGGGGAGGGGGGCAAAAAAAAAAAAATTTCCCAATTTTTGCGCAACGCTCCAACAGCCTCTAACGATTAATTTATATTTTACTCTCTGTATGTATAAAAAAATAAGTATTCATACGCATATTCTATGTTTGTTTTGCAGGTAAGCGCTGTGTGTTTGTGGATACTCGATTACATTTGCGAGTGCGCAGAGAGATGGGTTTTGTACGTGGACACGGCTGTGTACACTCGAGCTACTAGCGTGAGTTAATTCCATATATATGTGTTGCTCTCGCGCGCATCAGCACAGGTGAAATGAAATAGATAACGAAAACCGTACGTACGTACGATGGATTAATTTTTTTTTCTTAATTGGAGCACTTGTCGGTAATGCAATGCATCCAATGTGTATTAATTTGATAACAAGAGCCTATGAAAAATGGAGTTGCTCCTTTTTTATTGAAATGACTTATAGCATAAACTTTACTTTGCCACTTGCGGATTTGTAGAAATAGAGGTACTCGCCACCTAGCGGTGAAGATTTGACGCGCAATCAAAGTGCGGTTCGATACTGATCTAAATGTCTTTGAAACAATTCTTCGTGGTAATCATTTATTTCGAAACCCATCAAATGGTCATCTCAAGTCATTCGTCAATTATTCGTATCGAGCATTTCTATCTAGGTATACCTAGATATGTATCGGCAAAAAAAAAATAAAAAATGTAATTATATCTACGCATAAATAAATACGTATACGCTCGCGCGTACGCGCGGGTATCGCGCGGGAGCGCAGTTTTCCTGCGGAGCGAAATAAGGCAATATTTATCATTCTCAAGTGCTCCATGCCGGCGTTTTCTCGCTCGCTCGCGCGACAATCTTTCGTAAAGAGAAAAGCGCCGTTGCGCTGCTGCAGCCCCGCGTAAGGAACGCATTTGCATGCGGCGGGCCAAAAAGATGGAGGACCCTGAGAGAGAGAGAGAGAGGAAGAGATAGATAGAGAAAAAGAGAAAATACATACAAAGAGGTCACCCTCTCGCGCACAAGAAGGCAGGCAGGGCTGGCTGGGTACTCTTTTCTTTTCTCCTCTCTCTCTCACTCTCTCTATGCACGAGCCTAGTAGTAGCAGTAGAAGAAGAAGAGAAGGCGTTGGGTGCAGGGCAGCAGCGAGGTCTAAAATTTATCGCAGCTTATGCATTTATACATATACGTTATATGTCGTTGCATCTGCTCGCGCCATAGAGCCACCAGCCTCGAGTAATTTTCGAAGAGAGGCTGTATATAACGCGCATTTCGTTCGAGTCAACCCCCGTGTACAAGGGGTTGCTGCTGGCTGCATCGCTTTCTCTCTCTTTCTCTCTCTCTCCCTCCCTCTGACTTGCTCATAATGCGCGCTTGTGTGTAGCTGCTGCGCCTGGTGCTCGCGACGCGGCTGCATTCCCATTGTCATAAGCGCGAGCGGGACTGCATAATATTGCTATTTATATTTTATATTTCTCACGTGCAGCACCCACACCCGCACCTACCCTTACCCCTTCCTCGCGCCTTCTCTTCGATGTCTGTATATATTTATAATACGCGTTACAACGCGGAGAGACTCGACTTTATTTTTCTATTTTACCTTTTTTTTTTTTTTTTACCAGTCATGTTCGAGCGTCATGCGATGCGTGTGCTGCAGTAGCTGCTAGTGTATTAAATATTCGTTTTGACGCGCGAAAATGCACAGACACACGTGAGCGTGTGTAATCCTTATACTCTTTCATTGACAACTTTGTATACGATCTCTAACGTTTCGCTAGATATAGATATATAGGCCCCTAATACCCGAGGTATTAGCGAGTCTGTCGCACTAGCCCGCGCGCGACTGCCTAACAGCTTTTATTTTTGTTGCCCGAAACGGGGAGAGATTTTTTTTTTTGCTCCGTTTTCGTACTCTTTCTCTACCCGCGCGTGTATCATCAACGGCAAAATTGTCGACGTGAAAATGACAAATTTATTTATATAGATGTTCAACAATCGGAGTATAAGGGGCTCGACGGTGGTATACCCGCGTACGTTCTATAAATATGCTTTTATATATAACACTATACAGTCGTATTCGCGAGCGCAAAAATAAACATTGGAAGGATAGAAAGGAAGAGCGAGAATACAAAGCTTAATATACACGTGTACGTGTACTGTTGCTCATTACCACTGAGCAAACGCGAGCTCGATTGATAGTACGTGTGTTCTGACTCTCACACACACACACGCGCGTATATATATACTCGATTGTATATCTGTGCGTGTGTAGCATCTTCTAACTAGGTCGATCTAATGTTGGAGGTTAGAGAGAGAGAGAGGAGAGGAAATTTTGAAAAACGGCCGCCACTGACTTTCGACACTTTATTTATGGCAGCCAAGGGGCCGTTTTCGTTCGGGGGGGGATAGGCAATTTTCATGAGCCCACTCCCGAACGAAGGAGCGAGCGAAAGATGGACGGGCGCATACTTTATTCGGTACGCCGCCACCGCTGCTCATGCCGTTTGAATTCGTGAGCGAAATTTTCCGGGCTAATATTAGTGCTTCTGGGTAATTTTAAACTTTTGCGATTCGATGCATGAGGTTCTATATCGAGAGATAATTCGATTTGATATTCAAGGTGATTGAAATTTATGACACGGCGTGATCTTTCTTACAATAATAAATATTTTATCGTTACATCGTATTATTCTAATTAAATTCCACGACTTTCTGGTTTATTCAGTCATCGATGCTAAATGTAGATTTCGTTTTCGTCGGTCCTTCCGAAGTATCTCCCTCTTCGATTTTACAATTTTTATCCCGAGTTATTGCGCAAACTTCTTTCTTTCGGAAAATGCATATGAAAATCCGTGCGCGTCCCAACTGCTGCTTCCAAGCACCGTACTAATACAAAACGCAAAACGTACAAAAAAAAACTGATTTTCGATATTTTCGAATGATATAATCTAAATAGAAGCGATTCCTCGAAATTTGCATGACGACGACACCGCCGCCACCGCAGAGACTCTCGACTCGACGACGGCGACGACGACGACTACTACACGCAGGAATAAAATTTGCGGCAAAAAAAAGAAAGAAAGAAAAGCGAGAAGCAAAACGTGCGCGAAGCA
The DNA here is from genome assembly GCA_034770305.1 of Trichogramma dendrolimi. Classification (NCBI taxonomy): domain Eukaryota; kingdom Metazoa; phylum Arthropoda; class Insecta; order Hymenoptera; family Trichogrammatidae; genus Trichogramma; species Trichogramma dendrolimi. Next base: position 1,765,116 of record JAPMIB010000010.1, on the reverse strand, counting down.
CGACTGTCTTTTGCAGATAAGGTTATGCCTGCTGCTCTCTTGCCTCGGCAACTACTGCGTCGCTCGCTCGCGGAGATTTGATTTGATGCACGTACCTGCATAATACGATATATAAAAGTTTAAAGGAAAAAATCTTAGGTATATACGTGTATATATATCGATCGGGGAAAATTTTTCTTTACTGGGCGCGCGTGCACGAAGCGAAGCTCGAAGCAGCGCAGAGCAGCGCAACTTCGTTTTTCGGGATGTGCGCTTATTTACTTCTTTTTTTTTCATACATTACACAACTTGACTGAATAAGTCATTATTATTATGTATAACCTCTGAGCGATCCGCGGAATTATTTAAATGACGATGCAAGATTCGGTATTACTCGCGCAGGCTGTTCTGCCGTGTATTTGTCTATTTACCTCAAGGGAATTTTGCAGCCACTAACGAGCCCCCCCCCCCCCCCAAATCCGGATGTCGCGCGATTCATGCCGAACTACACATATTGAGAAATGGTAGCTATACGCACACTAGGCTTTCATTATGCACAGTCTGATGGTTTTGCATGATATGTGTGTGCTGCTGCTAAAATCCAATACTCGAGTCGTCGTCGTGCGAGGCGGAGCTTTTATTTTCTCTACCCTCCCATGCGCGTATAAATAAGCTAATTAGGAATAGTTTTGTGATATCGACACGACGATGAGTTCCATTGTCTTGTGCGCGTATAATAAAGTCCGAGTACACTCGAGCCTCGTTATTTTTAACTGCGTTTCAATTTGGTTCATTGCATCAAAGCCCGAGAAAATCACAAGCATCCTTTTAATTTTGTCCATTTATCGGTTTTTCCTTTCTCCGAGCTTGCGAGGAAATGCGTTTCGCGTTTCATGTACACATCGCGTATCCGGCGTTATCGAGCTTTCAATTGAAAAAATATTTTCCAATGCGAGAGCGAGAAATTTTTTGACAATTTTGATGTACGAAAAAATTGATTCCAATACAACACTCAATTTCCATGGAATCCACTTCAAAGGCTTTATATACTTGCACACGCTCTCTCGATGAAGAACGACTTGTATATTGATACAGTGGGTGAAAAAAAACAACAACAGCAGAGGAATAAACAACTGCACGCCTCGACATCCGATATTCACGGCAATGATTTCTCATGTTCGAGAGAGAGAGAATTTCATTCTATCGTCCGCACACCCATACACACTTTGGGCGCTATACAGGATAGACTCCCCCCATACGGTATGAAAAATCGCGAGTACATTTTCCCCGTGTTGCGGACTTTAGTTACCCAGGGCCATTTTTTAACGGGCCAACAATGGGCCACACCACCGACGCCTCTTTTTTTTTCGCTGCTGCTCGCGCCAACCGATGAATAAATATTGGAAGCGACATGTGTATACATACACAGACACACCTTGGGCTGCGGCACGGCCCAGCGTTGGCGAGGCTAGATAAATCAATTCTCCTCGCGTACTCTTCCTCTCAATTTCCTCTTCCGTTTTGGGTTCTGTGTGTGTATGGCCTACGCAGAGAGAGAGAGAGAGAGAGAGAGAGAGAGAGAACAAGAGGAAAAAAACAACAACGACGACGACTACGACGAACAATATAAAGGAAGATCGTAAATGTGTCTTTAATTTTTTTTTTTTTTGGTGCGCCGCGAGATTTTTGGTCGAAATAAAATATTACTACCCCCAGCAGCAGCTCTCCAGGTATACCGCATGAATAATACATATGCGGGCGCGCGCACGCGCGCGCAGAGATATATATATATATATACGTGAAATGATGGAAAACGAATTAAAGTGTCAATTAAAAAGAATTTTTCTTTGCGTTTTTGCAGCTTAAAAATATTCACACAGTCACGCGCATGAATTATGGATCATGTATTATTAAAAAAAGAATAGGTAGCGATATCTGTGCCGTGTGTCCGAAAAAGCGTAATGAAATTGTTTTTCGATACTTTCCGATGTAATCGTAAATGCATCTCGCGGAGGCTAAATGCAATGCTTAAAACCGCCGTCGCCACCGCCGCCGAGAATATTCATCGCGCGTGAAAAATATGCACGCGTGTAAAAGAACTTTTTTTTGGCTACGAGAGATAAGTACGGGTACCTGAAAGCGTGTGTAATATACGATCGGTTTCGATCGGATAAAAAAAGAAAAAAGAGAAGAAGGAAGTAAAGTAGAGAGAAGATTGCCTCGCGCGCCACCGCCGCCGCACCACACATATATCGCGACATAAAAAACTAAGGAACAAGCAAACGTACACGTGATTAATGTTAACGGCCGCAAGCTGTCGTCGGTCGACTCGATACTCGATTGATTCGATTCTTTATTGAGACCATATAGCTTTTTCCGTCGCTTTGACCAATCGAGTTTAATGAACGTAAGAGAGTGCCCAAATGATGGTTAAAAGTGGTGCGCCGAAGTCGAGTTATAAATTGTAACATCCTTTCTTTTTTTAGTAAAGTTTTTAAATCTCTCTTACTTTGTTGCCTACGATTTGATTTATTTCACGAAGATTTCTTTCATTAAAAAGGGGTGGAAAAAAAAAACTTTCCGCAACCGCGAAGGTACTAACTCGACGACTGTACGCACCGAGGCCATCAAAACTATTTCATAGATCCCTTGACGGCAATCGGTTGAATTGATTCAGCCACTCTCTCTCGCTGTTTTTTTTTTTTTGTTTTTCACTCGTAGCTGTGGTACTTTTTTGCCGCCCTCTCCCTGTTAAAATCATAAAACACCGAATGAATTTAACGACGAATTACACGCTGCAACGGGTCGCTTTGGGAGCAGTTATAATCGTACCCGCATATAAACGCGACACGCGTTTGTATACAAAGATACTGGCGCACTTCGTAAACCGACTAGTGTTTGCGTATATACATAGTTGGAAAGTTGGTTGGTATGGGCTGCAAAAGCAAACTTTTAACTGCGCATATCAAGTTTTATCAATTATTATGAATTTCTTGAGTTATTTAGCGAAAATTCTCAAAATTCAATTACAAGCATAATGAATTATCATTGATTGAGGAAAATAGAACTGTAAAAACTTCCTGCTTGGAAATTTGAAGTAAAATACTGACAATAAAGCTGTTTACACGCATTAATATTTTTACAGTAAATCTGGAATTTAACTTCTTGTTGAAAAATACTTAGATTTCTTCTATGTTGCATAATGTATACATGTTAGTTTTTCTTGAGCGTGGTTTGGCCTTCGAGATCATCCTGAGTGCTTTATTTTGAATCACTTGGAGCTTTTTGATGTTGCTGTCGCAGGTACGACACGTTGGTTCAGTAATCACTCTAACTTAATGCTAAAAACGTTGCCTTTTCTCTTTTGGTTTCCAAAAATTCGGCCATGCGCCATCTAGCGGTAACGTGTAAACTACTGCGTACATGAAAAAAGAGTTGATATATGTGGAGTTTTTTAGTACATTTAATTGAATAAATTTAATGCAATTTCATAAAATAAAAGCAGTATTTTTAAATAATAAAAATATTTATTTTAATTTTAATATTGGTACTTAATTTTTCACATAAAAATCGTTAGTTTTGAAGAGTAACTTGTGTAATTTTAAAGTAATTATCATGAAAAGAGTCGGTAACAGTATGATTGCTTGAATATTCCGGTACAAACGTCCATTAAAAGTATTGGAAAGTCACGAATACTTTGGCGATGTGAGGTAGCGAATAAAAACTTGCGGTGCAAATAAATGCGAATAAATCATCATGTCAGGTTGAAATAAATTAACTATTCATTTTTATTGCGACGAATAACGTCTCGAAAGTAGGTGGATAGCCGAGTAAAAATTGTTCACTCGTAAATATTTCCATTACACCGCTGCTTTTGTTATCATTTCAATGAGAAAGACGACAAAAATTTCACGCATTGTTTACCAGCCGCTTCCACATACATTATTGCCCCACATCTTTTCATAATTATAAAGTCGTTCATTATACGTGATCAATTTACGCTAAACAATAACAGCTCTCGAGTTCGCGCGCTTATCAGATTCTTCGGCGAAACGAAAGTATTATACTCTGTCTCGAACGTGTGTGCGTGTGCACGTGTGCATGGTAAAAATTCTATATGATTTATATAAGGCTACGCGCGTGGCGCGCGATCTTCGTCGAAGATATGAAATTCCATTATGTGATAAAGGATATCGATGCAACTTCAAGTTTTCCCAATATTTAGGTCAAATTGAACAGCTGCAAGAGAGAGAGAGAGAGAGAGAGAGAGAATAACAAAAAAAAAAAAAAATCCCATGCATCATTACGTTTCTTATATATCGCCACCGCACATACGCGAGTAGTATATACAATAACGCGATTATAAAGCCACCGCCGCCGCGCTCCTAGCGTGGTTATTTCGTTTTTTAATTCCTTTAGCAGCTACTATACTACTACTGTGTGTGCAGCTGCAGCAACAGCAAGAAGTGTACAATAGGATTTTCTCTCCTCCTCCGTACGAAAGCAGCGAGCAATGTACGACCGCACACTATACAGGAGTATATAACGTACAGCTGCTGCTGCTGCATCTAGTGGAGCGCAGAGCACCTAGAGAGAGAGAGAGAGAGAGAGAGAGAGAGAGAGAGAGAAGTTATTTTCTCGTTGCACGCATGAAGCATTACACGGGGAAACTGCCTCATCATTTAGCGCTCAGTACATGTACGTTTGTATAAAAGAGCGCGTTGCGCGCGCCCCCCCAAGAAAATACTATTATGTGTACGCGCGCGCGCGCGCTGGGCTGGCGCAGCACTGATATTGCAACCCAGAGAGTTAATAATACGGACATTTTCTTTTTCTTTTCTCCTTTTTTTTCTGCTACTTTTCCTTTTGCATTAAAAAACTTAGTATATATATATATATATATATATATATAGCTACACACACACACACAGCAGAACAGCGCGGCGCAGCAGAGAGTTGCTAATATTCCTAAAGGCACGATGCACTACTTGCGCCGCGCGTTATAATTCGGCAAATGCACGTACACACACACAGGTTTGGAGCGTACTTACAGAAATTTGGCGTTTGCGCTTCCTGCTGCCTGCCTCGTCGAACCACCACCACCACCGCCGCGTGCGTATACATAAGCATTTCGAATGCAATTACATCAGCGAGCAGCGCTCGCTTCGTCGCCGGCGTACTGCATGCGGAGCCTCTCTAACATCGTTCCACCAGCGAGAGAGTACCTATCTATACATATATATGTATGGAAGGTTGTTGTTATTTTCGTTGTTGCTGCTGCTGCTGCTGCTAGAATCTAAAGAGCAGCCGCACTACACTCTATATACGCGGCCGCCTCTCCCGATCTCTCTCTCTCTCTCTGCTGACGCGAGAGGAGCTTTATTATTATATCGCGGAGGCGCGCACGTATATATCTACGCACACACATTATATAATGGTTTAACCTTTGACGCATGTATAAACTACTATACGTGGCGTCATGAAATTTGCTCGCGCGTTTGCCAACGTAAATTGACTCGCTTGTGCGCAATATACGTCTTTCTTTCCTTTTTTTTTCTTACATATATATAAATATCCTCGGAACAAACCTCGGATACTTAATTCATGATACGTAGCGTAAAAGCGTAATATATAATATACACATAGATATATACATATAAAACACACTGGAGCCAACGCGTACAGTTATAACTCACAATCATCGTCGCACGCGTAAAATTATCCTCCTTATCTCGTGCTATACATCACCGCACGCGTACGTAGAGTGAAGCTCTGCTGCTTCTAGCTGTGTGTGTGTGCGCGGCTAGGTCGAAAAAGAGACAGGGAAAGGAAAGAGAGAACGTGAAGGAGAGAGGCCTATATCCTTGCGCTGCGCTGCGATGCTCTCAAGGCTCTGTATATATATATATATATGATTACAGTGCACGTATGTAAATCCAGCTGAGCTGGTGGCGGTGGCGCGGCGGCGGCAAGAGAGAGAGAGAGAGAGAGAGAGAGCTCTTATATGAAATTCAGATGTTTGCAAAATGAAAAGCTACCTTATAGCCCACCGCTGCACTGCTCCTTGGTATGTGTAGGTGAGTGACTGTGCATACATATACATACCTTGGCTTCAACTTGCCTTTTTCGACCCCGAAATATCGTCGCTGGGATTGGACCACTACCTTTGCGAGTACGAGTGTGTGTGTGTGTGTGTGTGTGTGTGTGTGTGTGTGTGTGTGTGTGTGTGTATGTGACTACAGACGGATCTCGTGCGTATACGTACGTGCGCGCAAGGAGCGGGTCATGCTGCTGCGGTTGCGGCATCGCACTTCTAGCTCCGTGAAGTAATCGAATTGTCTTTGCTGCACCGCATAGTCGTCCTGGCGCACATTTTTTCTTCTTTCATCTCTTTTTTTTCTTCGACCGGTATCATTGTTATTTTGACGATCGTAGATACGAAAAAAAATCTGTTTCCTTTTTTTCATCGCGGTTTGGACACAAAAAAATACCCACCGTTCATTGGCCACTTTATAAGCTGCTTTTCCACCTATTATATATATCGAAAATAACAAGAATCATCGGTATTTGTCGAGTTTACGAACTTCGATATATTTCATCACATAGTCCACTACTACTACTACTACTATTATATATACTGCACACACTCGCTGCTGCTGGGCTTACTTCGGGCCGACAAACCGCCAATCGCACTTTACTCTAATATGTATACTCGGGCCGGCTGGACTACTATACTGGGCAGTCTGCACACACCTACACAAACAGGCATCGAGTCATTAAAATTCCACATTCACGGGGGTGTGTAGGCTGTATAGGCTATAGCTCTTGGAGCTTTTACTATGTAGACGTATACGCGCGTGTGTATATATATGTGTGTATTGTGCCACGAGCCGGCGCGCGAGTATACGTATACGGGCGAGTCTCTTATTTCGGGTACATAGACGATTACGATAATTGGAAAATATGAGAATTTTCATATATTTACAGTGATCGAGTAAAAAAATGTCATGCTCGAAACTGATTTTTCATCAAGGATATAAATTTACAAAGGGATTTTTATTTATAAAATATTGAATATACCTTGATAAAAATGTTTCTTTATCCTTATTTTTTATTAAAAGCTTCCATTCAATGTACATCATTTGTAATTGAAATACTCGTTTTCATTTATTTAAATGATCAAATTGAAATTGTGTTTCAAACGATTGTGCACCGGTTAAAATTAGATTTGTATCGGGGTTGTTTTCCGACTCTCTCTCTCTCTCTCTCTCTCGTTGCACTCAAAAAAGTATGAAAACTTCAGACAGAAGTAGATTAATTTTCAATCCGTCTCATTCCTGCGAATCACTCAAAGTTTTTAACGATTTATTTGGCTAGGCCTTGCCGTAAGCCACAGAACATTACAATTTAGCAACGACGAATTTAGCAAAGCAACGACGTTTTCATAGATTCACCCGTATGCATCTGTTATGCACATCCGGCCGCACGCGTCAATGGAATACACATCCTCCATAATGCAGCAGCGAAGGGAGGAGAGAGAGAGAGAGCTAGAATACTCACAGACGTACGTACGGCATCTAGCCGGCTGGTATCAGAGAGAGAGAGAGCTTGGCCCCCTCGCGCCTATACCATAACAACGGCGGACCATTTAGGGATCGTTGTGCGAGTGAGCGAGTGAGAGAATCCGTAGGTCTAACACACTATCCACTAGCAATACTACTAGCCACCTCTTGTATGCCTGCACACTGTGGCAGTGCAGCGCTGCGTGTACCGAGCAGTCAGAGCAAGTTATCTAGGCTTGACCACTCGGCCAAATTCCAAAATAGTGCTTTCTCACTCACGCGCTCCGCACCTCACCCTCCAACCCTCTACTACTAGCAGCAGCAGCTATTAGCGAACGCATTCGCCGCCGCCGCCGCCGTACACACGCGTTATATAGGCCCGCACATGCACATACATGCAGTTCTCCCAGTAGTCGGCCTGTTAGTCGGCATCGATTTGCATTTTATCGAGGTAGTCGAACCTGTCGTGTGTACTATACGTACGTATGGCCACCACCACCACCACCACCACCTAACGTACCAAAGTAAACGCACGCGTGTACTCGTTTTAGTTTCAAAAAATTATTTGCCCTGACGACGCACGTCGTTATTAATACAACGAAGAAATTATCAGCGCGATTCTCGGAACGGTACACACACCTGGACGTTATCTTCGGGCGTGATCCGACGTAGAATTCTCTCTCTGGGCGCGTTTGTCACTTCTAGACTGCTGCTTTTTTCCCACCTCATTTCGCTCTTGTTTAATTATGAAAATAATTTCTCGCGTGTGTGTGTGTGTGTGTGTGTGTGCGCTCGAAATTACCTAATTATATGCATTGTTTGCCCAAGACTATAATAGGTTTGTACATACATACCGACTTTATATTTGGGCAATTTATCGCGGGGTGCACACACATTTTAATTTAAAAATAAGGGGGAATAATATGGCGAAATTCGTTGAACGACGCGCTTACGATTGATCGAATTTAATTTCCATGAGGTATGCGACGTGGTTCGTCTTCCTCTATACCAAAATAAACCCCCGCCTACTTAACTATTCGGGTCAGTGTAATTTAGCAACCGTTTCCTATCGTCTCGCGACGACGACTTACACACACACACGCGCGCGCATTCCTGTCAATCGCAGTAGTCGCCTCGATGCTTGACGTGCCTGACCAAAGCCGGATGTCGACTACTTGTGCTTGCTTGGCATGACAGCTGCGGCGAGGTGCTTCTCGCGCGTCGTGTTTCGTTTAAACCCGATTTTTACTCGGCCACGTTTGAAAATTCATTTTATAATTACTCTTTTGTGTAAAAAAAGAGATCGCGATAATTATTCTGTAGAAAAAGAGTTGCAGTTTCTGTATACGCCAAGTCAAATGTTTTTGTGTTGGCCATTGATAATTTTTTGAATGGTGCTCGCGCGCGCAGCCAATATAATAGGCACGCTGAAATTCTTTATCGATCAGATACGCGAGGTCGTTCTACTCGTGGGTAGTCGAAAGGAAGAAAAATAGTTACATTTTTTTTCTCTTCTCTGCCCCTCTTCCTCCGAACTCCCGAAGCAGAGCAGAGAGAGAGAGAGAACGCGTTTCAACAGACAATGTCGTAGCTTCTCTCCTCCAGACCCGAGAATATACTATTACAATTCTTCAGTTGGAGTAGTAGTAGGAGGTAGGAAGCGAGTGAGAGATGCTATTGTCCGAAGCCTTGAGGAGTATGTCGAGTTTTTCGAGGTAAAAAAGAAGTTGGCCTGGCTACTTTTACCCTCCTTTTCGGAGCAGCAGCAGTAGCAGCAGCAGCAGCGCAGCGGCGGCGGCAGCAAGTTAGATCGATAAAGAATTTCATTCCACTATCAAAAATTGCCTTTCGTTCTTTCTCTCTCTCCCTACCGAAGCGCGTATCTCTCGCGATGGGCTGCTGCTGCGTAGCCAACACAATATATTATATAAACAGCTATAGTAGTATATATAGCGAAGAAAGAAAACATCGCGCGCATCGAGCAATGGAATTCTGATACACGTGTTATTCTTTTCCTCGACGAACTTTTGTCCCAAACGAATGACGGGGGCGAACGCGCGTCGAGATATACTCTAGATGCGAGAGCTCGTCCGATTAGATATTGCTCAGGATGAAATGAGTTCGCTATATATGTACTGCATAACCTCCGGCAATTATTCGTGAAACGTACACGTGTCGTACAGAGTGTAGAATTACGAGGTGTTTTTAGCTGTGAAATTTGTCGCTCTATTTCCCTTTTTTTTTGCTCTGAATCAATGTTTGTTCAACGATCGGCCGCCTCGATCATACCAATATTGTAAACGCTCAAAAACAATGACATCGTAAATATTCCAGTGCGGCGGCCTCGCGAACAAAAAATCTATCAACGGCCATATAGGATATATAGTTCTCTCTCGTAAAGAATACACCAAAGCATCCGTGTCATGTCAGTGAGGCCGGGTTCGTATGTATGTACGTACGTACGTATACACACGAGTACCCTCAGGGCAGAAAAGTGTATGCCTTCATGATGCTTCTCTCTCTCTCACACTCGTCGTCTCTCTCGATCTAATTTGAAATTCATGTCCTCTTCTCTCCTCCGTATACATACGCAACTGTACTTTTCAGCGCGGGGATCGGATTTATCGACACTTATCCTTCTAATTCGCGCATCGCTGTAGAGAGCTATGTAATAAAGTTCGATTTGCAAACGGCTTGGGAACAAAAACAAACAAACAAAGGCAATGAATAAAAAAAATAGAGAATAGGGTCGATAAATTTAAATCCAGCTAAAAGTAGTAGGATCGCCGGAGTAAACACGGACTCACACGTTGTAAGACTTAGTTCGTTGATCTGGAATGTGCATGTAGGTAGGTATACACATAACACACATAGCAGAATATAGTGCCCGCCTCAGGGTCAATCATTAAAATTCATAAGATACCCGGTGCTTTACTCTCTCCCTCTCTCACGCCTTTCTCGCTTTGTTCGTATACGAGCGGCAGGCAGCATCGTGTGATATTTATGAAGTAAGCAAACTACATGCACACAACTACACGTCACTCGTGTAAGAACCACCAACTCGGAGCTACATACGCGCGTGTGTCCTCTTATAAGCTCGCGATGTTTCCAATTTTTGCGGAGCATAAGGAAAGAAAGTGAACGATTTCTCGGCTGGATCACGTACCAGAAGAGGGTAACCGTTACTACAGCTGTCCCAACGTATTACGGCTACGCCGCACGCGTGTACCAATACTTCCTATTTGTTGTTCGAACTTGTTGTTCTTGTTGTTCCACTGCTGCTGTTGCTACGTTTTCCCATATATACGTGTTCTTGAAAGCAAGTGCGAGAGTTTCGATTCGAGGGGGATATAGAGCTGAGAAGGAGGAGGAAACGGCAGCAGCAGCAGCAGCAGCAGCAGCACTGCGAGCTCGATTTTGCGACGACGCCCGCCGTCGTACCGCCACCGCCACCGCCGCGATGCTGCTTCGGGGCTTGTTTGCCGCTAATTACTTGAAAGTTTCTTAACCTACAACCGGAAGCTCTGAATGTCGATGAGCGAGCACATACGACGAGCTATACTGTGCGCGTCGTCTCTCGTTGTTGTTGTTGTTGTTGTGTATCAGTGTCGGATGCCACGTAGTTCGACTCTCTCTGTGCCGAAGTCAACGAACCCACCAATGTACGATTTGTGCACAGCATCGTCATGATACGTATAAAGGATTGTATATTGGGTATGAAAATGAAAGATAAAAATATTTGTGCTTTTGATTTTCGAGAACAACAATTTTCTATCGCGTAGCTCTCCGATGCCTTTGATTTAACAAGAAAAAGGAAAAGCACTCGAGACTCTCCTCTTGAGCCATGTGTGCGATATTAATCTCGTATGTACACATCGACATAATGACGAAGACATATAACGTACACGCGCAAACACACAGGGCCTTCGCCATCGTATGCAAAAAATTGTGCATAACAACCTTTTGCTTTCGCTCGTCGTACAACGGAAGATCAAAGTCTCGGTATATGTAGTAAAGCGGCGCGTCTTTGTTATCGTTGCAAGAAAAAAGAAGAAGAAGAAGACGACTACGAGAATGTGATTTTGATAGACGAAAATTATGTTACGCTGATGGGTAATGCACCTGCGAAAAATCGTTTTTTTTTCATTCTCTTCGCCTCCCTTTTTGTTTGCAAAACAGCTTGGCGCTCTCTCTCTCTCTCTCTCTCTCACTCTCTATTGTGTAAACGCGCGCGCGTACTCGACATACACAACAACAGAGCTCCTTCTCTATCGTCGTCGTCGTCGTCGTCGTATGCGCACTTCTTTCCTCGAGCGCAATTACTTTTTATAGTTGAAAAGATGCAATGAAAAAAAAAGGTCGCAAGCTCATATATATCTCCGTACGCGCGTATAACACAAGAACGGTATAAACAAACGCGCGCGCGAAAACGAGATACCGAGATGACACGCGATGTATATATGTATATGTAAGTGTTGAAGAAAAATCGGTGTCGGCCTTTTCTAAAGATTGCGCGCGAGCTCTTATCTTGTCGCAGTCGCGCAAAAGGATTTTTGTACGTAACATAATTCAGATTGAATATCTCTCTCTCTCTGTCTCCTGACGAGCCGATAGTACACACACATACGTACGTACGTAATAAATACGTAATCTAATACCCACATTTGTGTTAAATTTCAGTTATAGCATAATAACGTTATATATCTGCTGCCGCTGCTGAGCTCATGCGCAGCGGTGGCGGCGGCGGCGGCGGCGATGCACGAAAGTCACGCTAAACACATAGATTGGCGCGCGCGACTGGCTGGTTGGCTGGCTGCAAGTTTGACGCGTGCGTGCGCGATAATTGGCCCGCTTATTTCCACGAGCCGAGCTCCGAGCTCCACTGAGCGAGGAAACGAGCTTATCGCTCGTTGATTTTTGAAAGCTCTTTTATGCCCATAGCTCGAGCTAGCGCAGATATAGGCACTTATGTGTCATTGTACCCTTTATGGGCTTGCGATCGCGCGAGGCCTGCTGCGGGACTGGCTGCGCGTGCAAGCTGCAGGGTAGAAAGTGAGGTATTACACGTGAAGGGTGATGGTGGTGGTGGAAAAGTTTATCATTGATTTCGCACGCATGTGTGTGTGTGTGTGTGTGTGTGTGTGCGTGTGCGTGCTCAAGTTGACATAAAGTCGCCGTTGCTAGCTTCGATCGAGCAAAGATCATTTGCGGTATGAAAAAAAAGTAGAGCGTATAAACGCGTTTTTTTTTCAATACACCTTCGAGATATTTGCCTTTCTATGAAATGATTGATCGAGACACGAGATCGAAACTTGGCGATTTAACACGCAATCTTATCTTTTTTTTTTATTATAAATGTCTGGATACACGGGGCGTTGATTATGCGCTGATAAAAATCTATTTGTCAGTAGTGCGAGTCGGTATTTGGTCAGACGCTCGGGGGCGATGACGAGTAGTAGTGTGTGGCGCACACGAGATAGCTAAGTAAATACGCAGATATTAATAATGCAATTATTCAAACATCAGCGCAGCGTATAAACCCGATGACGACGACGACGACGATGATGAGATGATGATGATTACGCCATGGATAATGATACTAGTAACGCGCGCGGACGAGAGCTAGATTGACAATAATAGCTGGGGCTGTGGTGGTAGTGGTGGTGGTAGCACAGGTATATATAATATAATGAAAAGTAACTGTCAGCCGTATACACACGTATTCAAATGCTCAGCGCCGCGCTGTAGTCCGGTCATTTATAAATTAAAATAGCTAATTCATCGCCGCGCGTTGGTTGCGAGAGAGACAACGAGGTAAACTCCATACATCATTCAATAACAATTGAGTTATGTATCCCCCCAAACCGCCAAAGTTCGTACGCGCATCGATATGGATCGCACGTAACTGGGTCTCGTTTACAAGGGCGGCAAATTTTTGCGCCGGAAGGACGATGACGCGATGATGATTTCGGGGCGCTATATTTGACGATTCGCAGGGCCACACAGTGATTATTATTAGCGCTGCTGCAGCTGCGAAATTACGTTTTCAAACTCTCTGGCTGGGCGGAGAGTCGCGCGCGAATATCGCGTGCACGACGTCGTCGCTGCTGCGCGAGCTTTAATAGCTAATTAGAGTTAAAAATTTCCGACAGACGTTGCGCACGTTGTACAACACCCCCCCCCCCCCCATTTCTCTCTTGCGCTCGGCCCCGGGATCTTAATTCTTTTTTTCGGAGCGTATAGTGACTGCCGCTGCCGCCTATCTGATGTAGCTGTTCACGGACTGCTTAATGACCATTTTCGCTTGAAACTAGAAAGGAAGGGAGAGAGAGAGGTAGATGGAGAGAGTGAGAGAGAGAGAGAGAAAAAGATAGCGATGAGCAGTTCGTCTTACCCCCGGTTATATAGCTATGAAATTAGTTTTGAAACTGAAAGCCTTTTTTTGCTACTGCTGCTGCTGAAGCTGAAGCTACTACTATTACAACTACCTATCCTACTCGCTTGTGCGCTCGAGAAGTTCCGATTTGATTGTGAAATTGATTCGCTCTCTCTCTGCCGGCGCGGCGCTGCTGCGCTCCAGAGGGTAGGGCAAAGTTTTTCAATATTTCTTTTTTAAGACTGGGATCTCTCTCTCTCTTTCTTTCTTTCTTCTTTTTTCTCTCTCGAGCGCGTGGACTTCTTAAGAATTTTATATCCTATTAATGAAAAAACTCGATTAACGATATATAATATGAAGCAGCTCGCAGCAGTGGCAGCTAGCCGAGTGCAGTTGTTGCAGCAGCAGCAGCTTGCCGAAACTTGCACATTAAAATTTTCATCATCCTTTGGGAATTTTGCAAAATTCAACGGATTCTTGACTCTCTCTCTCTCTCTCTCTCTCTCTCTCTCTCTCTCTCTCTCTCTCTCTCTCTCCTCGGCAGCAGCAGCAGCACAGCAGCAGCTCTTATGCACTAGCTATTACATTATTATAATATAGTGGCGCGCGTGTGATTTCGATGCAATATGCGCGCGTTGTTAGGATGGATGAATTATTATTAAAGAATCATTATCGACGAAATTTAAGCGCGCGCGCGAGAAATATTCAAGGATTCTTTCGGGAGAGAGCAAAAAAAAATAAGCTCAATATATAAGAGGTGTGTTATTTTTTTACGCTCCTAAAAATGTCAGAGAGCGAGGGTGAGAGAGAGAGAGAGAGTTGAGAAAATATTTAATTTAAATTTTCTCGTATAATTTTATTATGAAATTGTTACATTACAAAAATTTTTCGCATATTATATGTGTATATATAACGTTTGATTACGCCCAATGGCGTGTTTATCTGCGCTAAGCGATTATCCAAATATAAACGAATTAAGAGTGGAAAAAATCACTCGAATAAATTTTGCAACGAATATATTTCGTGCTGCTTCTATGTACATTTGCCTCTAGCTCTACCCAGCGCACAACTAAACGTTGACGAGGCTATGACGTTTTTGGCGGGGGCAATGGGAATGAACAAAGTGTTCTACACTTTTTCGGCCAACGAAAAAAAGAAAAAAAAAATAAAGAAAGAAAAAAAAGAGGCCCGCTCTGCCCGCGCACTCGTAAAACAATTTTTCATGCCCAACGGAGCTTTGACTAAACAAAAAACATATTCTATTGTTTCTCTGTATGTCTGTCTCTCTACTACTGCTGTGACTGCCTGCCTGCCTGCCTGCCCGTCCACCTCTGCGCTCGTGTTGCGTTGCGTTGTTGTTGTTGGACGAACGAATTCAGCGACGCGTGCACCGAGGCCTGGACGCAGCTGCGCCTCTCACCTATGTTCGGCTGCATCTGCCCGGACAACGGCGCGAAGAAGCGCTGCGACCGGATTTTCTCCATGGTGAATCACAATCCCTGCGTCGGTGAGTAATAATTGCCCTCGGCACACCAACACATGTACATCCTGCGGATTTATATTCCTCCTAAACACCGCAGAGTTACGCGCCAAATTATTCACGTCGCGCGTATTTGAACAATTATAACGATATACACGATCGAATGTGTTGAATATATCAACGCATTTAATTACGAATCGGCTTGATAATTATTAATAATAATGGTTATCAGGCTTAACGAGAACGTACGTATAATATATGATACATTAATATCCAAGTGATATGTAAAATATTCAATTTTTTTTTCTCAAAATCTCAATGTGATGTGTAAGTCATAGATTGTAAGCAAACTTATAAATGTGGATTACGTTATAATAAGATGCAGAATTCTTATAATTATTACATCAGTAATTGCTGTGGATTATGCAAGATACATAACTTTATTTTCTCATGAATGTCGTTTAAATTTATTACGTTATCATGTACATCAGGATGTCTCACGAGAATAAAAATTGAATAGTCAATCAGCCGCGTTAATAAAAAGTTACGCTTTGACTTGGAAACAATTAATTCACTTTCAATATGAATTTTGATATCGTGTTATAGTTCAAGTCGATGCAACTTTTTTTTGAACGTTGCATGAAAAATCTCAAGCTTTATTTTCTGGGCATCCTAACGTGCATGTGTAATACATGTAGAGTTTCATTTTTTACGCTAATCAGCATCATGTATATCGTAACTATATAAAATTTCAGTGTTTAATTTTGCTTACGTATGTATATTGAGTAATATATCGATACAATGAAAACAGAGGAAACCTTGACCCAAAACAAATATATATATTATCATAACCGCAATGCTATACGCATATTATTAATATAAACATGAATATTTGCTTTTGAATATATATTTGGCTATTGATTATTAATGAACAACTAGCTGCTTTTACAAGTATTGACGATAAACACACTCGTTTCGTCATTAATAATATTTTGATTACGAAAAAAAAAAATTATAATTTGTTACTTATGCTATTATACGAGAGCCTGATTATTTATATTTTTACACGTTGAGCTATGTTATATACAGAACAGAAAAATATACATAACATTTTGCGAGTGCGATTGATTGTTCACCGATTATACATTACAGTTTAATTATTATAGAAAATGATAATCTGCGCCCCCCTCGCGAGTTCGTTACAGCAAATGTGCAGTATGTAACTTACGCAAACATTATACCGAGGCCGCAAAATCAAAAACTAAATTACACGATCAATCAATTACACGAGAGCCGTATACGTATCGTGTACGCCGAGCGTATACATACGAAATTCGACTGAATATTCATTACTCAATGTAGCATTATATAAACTTGCATATAATTCACGAGAAAACGATACTCGAAGAGACTTTTGCATATATTGGAAAATCAAATCGAAAAACATCAAGCATCAATACACGATCTGATTGATCTTTTTTTAATAATAATTCTGGAAATTTGCTTTTTCAACCGATCCGCGTTCGTACTCGGACGCGCGTTAATAATTTTGCGATGCGCACGATTTCAGCCGCCCGAAAATCGCCTCGAGCACGAGGGAACCGCAGAGCAGCAGCGATGATAGAGGCGCCTCGTTGCCTAATTAGCCTCGGTTGCTGCAGCTTGCGCCGTCGCCGCGCGCGACACTATATATAAAGCTTTATCGCGGCGGCAGATAGGCGCGCGACCTTAATTTTGCACGAACTACTCTGCTACATATATATAGGCACACGCAGTGCCGGCGCGCGTCTTATCGTTAATTACCGTCCGCAGAGCCGATAGTTCATTTCTTCGAGACTGCTGGCTGCTGCTGTTGCCGCTGCAACTACTATACTACTCCTTATCGATCGCGCGCGAGCATATAACCGCGGCAAAAGCAGCTAGTAGCAGACTAGTCGACCGACACCGACAAAAAGAAAGTAGGTAGGTACGTACGTACGTACGAGTCTCAAAGTAAATTTTAAAAATCAGAAACCAAAAGCAGTAGCAGCAGCAGCAGCCGCGCGCGCGTTGTGTGTATAAAGGAAAATTTACAGCGGGGTCTAACCGCGCGACTGTGTGGATTATTATTTTTTTTTCACTCGTACCCCTTAGCTGGTGGTGCTGCGCGCTTTGATCACGCGGTAAATACAATGACGATCGGGAACGCGAGAGGAGGACGCGTACACGTATGTGTGTGTGTGTGTGTGTGTGTGTGTGTGTGTGTGTGTGTGTGTATGCGTGAGAATATATAAATGCAAGTCGCTTATACGTACGTACAAACACGTTTATACTCTTTGAGCCCGCGCCGAAAGCTCTTTTGACGCCGCTGGTGCTGCGCGCCGCGTCGCGCGCGTGCGAATTACTTGCGATACAAAGGACTTCGCTCACTCTCTCTGGCGGAAAGCAAAAGAGGGGGAGGAGGTTATAACGCTCAAGCGAAATCGGACGTCGATCGCAGATTGCTGCTGCTGCTGCAGCGGTGGAGGCGGCTGCGTGCCAGGTAACAGTCGCTCGCTCGCGCGCGAACGCCGTGTATATAATACCGTGTATAACAGAAGTTCAGCGAGTGTCAAACGATTTGCCATTTCGAGCAAGCTCTGCTGCTGCTGCGAACCGACGACGAACGTGCAATCTCTTATACGTATATGGGCTGTACCGCGAGAAGCGCGATGGGTGAAAAATGAAAGTCCCCCATAATTTTGGGTATTTAGAGGGCATTTTATTAGGCGAATCAGCAGAGTTTAAAGTTTTGGATAGGATATAGGAGTCTTCGTAAATGTCTGGGAAGGTAGCCCGGAGAACTCAAATTTTAGGTTTTTCATTTTTCAATGAGGCGGATTACGCGTAATTATTTTACTTACACTGTTTAAATTAATCAATGCGAAAGCGGAGGAAATTTTTTTATACACATGAAATTATTTAATTTTATGTAAAAGCGTTAAACAAATAAACGCATAAATCAATGCAAATCGACAAATAACTAATGAGCCAAACGAGTATTTTGAAACCGTACTTATATAATTATTTTTACTTTGTCACTTGCTGATTTACAAATAAAGGTGCACGCCATCTGGCGATGGGTGCTGGCTTTAATTGCGATTGAATTTTCAAAAATTTTTGTACAATTAACGCAATTGATATTAAAAGATTCATTTTCAATAGAGGTATTTGAATTTAAGTACAAAATTGAAACCGTTGCATTCATTTTTGCATAAAAAATAAAGATTTTATGAAAAAATATCGGTCACTTGCATTTTAATGTTTGATTTTACATTAATTCTGTATTAAATCAACCCATTTTTAATTAAAGTTTTTTAACATTGCACTGATTTTTATTTACCGAAGTTTTTCGATCTTTACTCCGCGTGCAGTTTTAGATACTTCGAGTCTAAAAAGTAAGAACCGAATCCAAAAAACTAACTGTGACCCAGTTCCTTGAATCAAACGTTCAAACGAAAAAACGAAAATTAGCTAATTCATGTTTTACTTATACAATTCTTTTTACTTTGACACTTGCAGTTTTACGGAGATAGTGGTACTCGCCATCTTGTGGTGGATGCCGGGACCGATAATAAGATTAAATTTTCATGAAGTTTTCGTTACGCACTGAAACGTTAATTTTCAATCAAAATGTTCAAATTCTAGTTTTTCCAAATAAATTTAAGTATTTTTCAATGGTGTATCGCCGTTTGACGCGGTACAGCCCACGTACACACATCTATACGTCGCCTTTATGTCGCGCTCGAGTGTTTGTTACCGCGCGCGTATTACTACAGACGTTGCAGTTTGCTAGCTCTCCTTTTTCGCGACACGTACTACTATGCTCATAAGAGTATATACACCAGCGCTGTGTGAACCGTTTGTGCGCACGCGAAATAAGGAAAAAAAAGAGGAGGTATAAATATATTCGATGTTATTATCGATTACATTTACGTCGGGGGTGTAAAGATCGAATTGGAGCTGCTCCGCTAAAAGATATGATGATATTACATTGAGCGAATTCTGCGGAGCTGCGAAAGTTAAGAATTTATGGCTTGCTAACATTAACGTCAGTAACGATACTTATTATATAACAAACTAATAGGGTCTGTGAATTATACTTAACTGATGCGATTATAACGAAGAACTGGTCGCAGTTTCGTAAGAACAAATATGAAAATGTAAGATGTGGCAACGTCAAGCTCCGAGAGCCAAGATAAAATATTGTATTATATTATTATATATCTGCACAATTCTTCGGCACGATTCATCGCACAGTATCGTCACACGAGAAATGGTTTCACGATATATGATGTAATGTAGAATAAAAAAATCGCTTGTACGTAAGCGAAAAAAAAAAAAAAAAAAAATTAGGCACAGTACAACACCACACGGTATTTAGTGCACAACACCACCGCTCGCAATATCGCATGCAAGTGCCAAAGAAATGTATGTTATTATTGCGCATGTAGAACGCATGTAGAGAACGAGTAAGCAGCATGATGAAATTTTTTTTCTTTATTCTTAGCTTTTATTTCCTTTGAATCGCATGCAAGTACGCTATATTCTCGCACTTTCTTCATATATGATATGCGTGTAAAAGAATATGTATCTGTCTTTTTTATTTTATTTATGATACACGAGTGTTATGCCAATTCATCCACCGATAGATATCCAAAGGAAAAACACACACGATATATATATATATATTATATATATATATATATTCACGCAATGAAATTTTATCGTCACGACCACCATCCTCCCGATATGTGATTCCCGATTTCGTCCCCATCTCTGATCCTCAGAATCTCTGCTCTATCTCTCTCTCACGTATCCGAAATTTCATCTCTTAGATAATAAAGTAGACAAATTCCTCGAGTGAGAGAGAGAGAGAGAGAGAAGAGAGCCGAGACAATCCAGTCAGAATCGTTTTTGTGCCCTGTTTGCCCGAAAACAAAAAAAAAGATGGCATCGCAGAAGAAGAAGAAAAAGAAGAAGCAGCAGCATCAGAAAAAGGAAGAAGAGCTGCTGTGCGAAGAAATCGTAAATCCCGACATCGTTGTTTATGAGATGACTCGAGTTGACGCTCAAAGCCGATTTCTCCGAGGAAGAGAGAGAGAGAGAGAGCTTTTATAGGGAGAAGAATACAAACGTACATTTTTCGCATCCATAGAAACACACACACACACATCCACGCATACATGTATGCATACGGTACAGTCGAACGATTTTGAGAATCGGAAGTAAAGCTCGACGAGCGAACGAACGAACGAACGAACGGGTCGGGGGTACTAGTAGCAGTAGTAGTAGTAGTAGTAGTAGTAGTGAGATTGGGCTCAGGGAGGTGAGGTGGGGCACATACAGCAGCAGACACACGACGACGCGCGCGGGTTAAACGAACCGGTTGAAATGCAAAATTCACGGACGAGTAGAGAATGAGCTGCTGCTACTTTATACGATCACGTACGCGTCGTCACTCGAATGCTCTCGCGCGCGCGCAAGCCCGAAGCCTGAATATCTGTGTGTGTGTGTGTATATGTATGTATACATACATACATGCATTATATACACTAACACTGAGAGAAAGAGAGAGAGAGAGAGGCGCAGTAGAGTCGCGGGAGCGAGAAGTGGCTGTTTGTCACCGTACGTGGCGCAAACAAACGTACACCTACTCTACTGCGCCACCTCTAGCTCTCTCTCTCTCTCTCTCTGTACACGCCGTCGTCGCTCCTTTACTTTTCGACGAAATTTCCTACTACGTACTATACTACTACTACCAGAGCTAACACAGCTCCGTATTATATTGCGACGCCGAGGTAGAAGCGAAACATCAAGAGGATGAATTTGCCTTTTCTTTTTTTAACGCGCTCACGCGCGCCGCCTGCCGTGCTCTTTTCTCGAACTGTGTGTGTGTGTTTGTGCGTGTGTGCAGTGTCTATACGTGCACACACACCTACAAATACATACATATGCACACATCGAGTCGTCGAATATAGACCGACCTTCTTAAGGGAGTTGCTCTCTTCCTTCTTCCTCTTGCAGATACGTACCTGCCTGCCGCTCTTGGTATGGCCTCGTTTCACCACCACGAAAAGTTGCGCATCCGCTAGCGACTCGCGCTTGTCTCATTTTATTTTCTCTCTCTCTCTCTCTCTCTCTCTCTCTCTCCCTTTTCTTTAATTGTCACATCGAGTTGGGGAAAAGTTACTCTCCGTTATATCCATTCCCGCAGCCAGAGCTCGCTTACTTAATTTTCATCCTTCCTGCTGCTGCTGAGCCGACTTCGATCTCGAGGGGTCTTTGGCGCTCTTAATCTCTCCTCTCCGTCTATCCTATGAATATCTATCTATCTATCTATCTATCTGAGCGTCGTTACGCTCGAAAATCTTCTTTCTACTTCTTTTTTTATATTTTTCTTCTCTCGGGTGTACGCGTCCAAGCTCGTTTTCTTCTCAACGTCGAGCTCGAGTCATCGCATTCCCGTAGAATCCTGAATATCCCAATATCGTACAAACACATCGCTATATAATGTAACAAAAAAAAACCACACACACATCGGCGAGAGAACAGAACAAGGAGATTCGTCTTCATCCAAGAAGCTATCTGGGGGTCTCTCGTTCTTTGCTTGTGTGTTTCAGGCGTCGAGCCGTACTCGGCGTCGCTCGATCTCGCAGGTACCGACTCGGCTCTCTACGAGGACCAACAGCAACAGCATCCGGACCAGCAGCTCTCGGGGGGGCCCAAGAGCCGACACGCGTATCCGTATTTCCTCTATCCGAACGGCACCGAGCCCAAAGTGCCCGCGGTCGAGCCGGGCTTCTACGAGCTCGACCAGGAGCTGGCCTCGAGCCTCGAGGAGCAGTACTGGCGACAGCAGCAGGGCTACGGCGGCCAGGAGGACGAGCGCCAGCAGGAGGCCACCGAGCAAGGTGTCGGCGGTAGGCTGAAACTCTTCTTGTATCAGGAGTCGGCGGCGCGGGGGCCGCCCTCGCCCGAGCTCAGCCGCAGTCTGACCGCGATACGCGCCTACGAGGCCGGCCACTGGCGCACGCGCTGGCTCTACGTGCTGATCAGTCCGTTCGCGACCAGCGACGACGACGACAAAGACGACGATAATAAAAATAATAATGACGACGACGATGATGATAACGATGGCAACGATGCATCCCAGCGTCCCACCAAAGTCACGACCTATTACCGTCCCCGAGCACCAAAGCATGATCTTCGTGAGCACTCCTATTACCTGACCAACAGCACCGGCACCAATGATAATAATAACAATAATAATAGCACCACCTTGCACCAAAGCCACCAGCATGAAACGAATAATCATAATAATAACCACCATCTGCACAATCACCTGCACAACCACCACCATAATAACCATAACCAGCACCAGCACCAGCACCACCAGCACCGTCATCGGCAAAATTCGCACTTGCACCACCTGCAGCCTCACCAGAGCACTGCCACCAATAATGCACCTGCACTTCCTGCGTCGGGCGTCAATGGCCAGACGACCAATCTGGAGCTTGACGCTGCTTCTTCTTCTTCCGGTAGTGCGCTACCGATCGACCGACTTAAGGGTCTGCGCGAGGCCTTCGAGGGCTTCATCGATTCAGGTTCGTAATTATTTGCCACGGGGCCGATCCGATCCTCTATTATTACCGAGAGAGCGATGATGCATCGTGCAGACCGAGAGACGAGTATGAACTACATATAAGTATAAATAATATTGTGATCATTATCGATACCGATTTACCCGCACTCGATTAGTTTTCAATGAATATTGGTTTAGTGTCTGTTTTTGCCGAGTGAATTTTGAGTTGAGTTTTGAGATATATATAATACGCATGCATACGTACCATACTATTAGCACTATGATGATGATGATTATTATTATTATTATTATTATTATTATTATTATTCAGGAAATTTAAAGGGATTTTTGAGCCACACGTTGTAGAGTATATCGCGCGTCAAGAACCGAGAGAGAGCTTATCTATGCGTACGCATCGTCCTATCAACCCCGCATATGCTGCGAAATTTGAAATATTTCTCTATACTACTAGCTCGCAAAACGTAGTAGCACATTTCTGTCTCTCTCTCGCACGCTCGCTCGCTCGTACTCATTCGTGTTCTCTCTATATAAAGCCTATAGTACAGTAGTAGTAGCAGCAGCTTCTGGATATATAACACGCAGCGCGCCGCAAAGGCAGAGAGTGAGAGAGAGGGAGAGTTAGAGAGAAGATTGATAAGTAAATGTAGGCCAAATCATGAGTGTTTGCGGCCCGCGCGCCGCGTTATATTGTGTATGGGTGTGGTGTGTGTGTGTGTGTGTGTGTGTGTGTGTGGCGCGATCGCAATTTGCGTGATGGAAGGTGCGCATTCACGAGAGAGAGAGAGAGAGAGTACCGAGTGAGAGTAGCGAGAGCAGCTGGAACTGAACTGCAACAAATACATCACTGAGTTTATACGCTGTGCTGTGCGAGCGAGCGAGGGAGATCATGAACGAAGAGAATACCGAGCTAGTAGTAGTAGGCGTCGTTATTCGACCTATCTGTTTCCGATTACAAATTTATATGGAACCTCGAGAGCCGAGAGAGCCAGAGCTTAAAGATAAAACGAGGGGTGTATCAAAATGTCAAGAGCTCCAGCTAGCTAGTTGTACTACTCTACTGACACACAACGAGTGGTGTAACGCGCGTACAAAAGTCGCGCGCGCCCGCTGCCACATAATATCGTATACGCGATACAATACGCTCGCACAGGGTTGTATAACGGATGATCCGAGTAAACTGGCAAGCAAATATACCATATATGTATTGGAGCAATATCATTGTATTTTGAATTGTGCCATTCGCGCGCACTCTATGCATGCGCGTGTGTTTGGCAAGGGAGTATAATATATAAATGCGACAAAGGCCAAAGTCGAGAGAGCGAGAGAGAGCCAGGTAGCAGCCGATGGTAGTACGAATTTGATTTATGAATTTGCCTGCAATTGACGAGATATAGGACAATAAGCTCTGCCCTCTGTAGCTAGGCTATATATACTACTACCGAAGGCCAAATCCGTAGAGCTTATATAATACGTAAGCTTGCAAATACGTATACATGCGGAAGGTAGAATACCATCCCTTGGCAAATGGTGATGATGATGATGATGACGGCGACGATGATGATGATGATGTTCTCCTTATACACACAAATACGCACACATACACATAAACACACATATTACTCTATACACGAGTGTACATTGAGACAAGGAGAACAACAACAACAACAACACAAGGTAATTCCGGAGACAACAACCGACTGATCTGTATAATACCCCCCCGTTTTGCAGTGAACGTCATATCGAACAGCGACAATACGACGACCCTCGAGCTGATCGAGTCGCAGGTGCAGAATCCGCTGATCGACGCCGACCATCAGGATCTGCACGCGCTCAAGCAGCTGCCGATACCGAACGTGCCGCACCAGCACAGGATCGTCACGTCCTCCTCCTCGTCACACGGCCATCGCTCGAAGAATCAATCGTCGTCGTCGTCGTCGTCAGCTCAGGCGGCACAACAACACAACGGCGGTGGTTCCTCGGACGATCGAGAAGGTGAGTAGTAGTAGTAGTAATAGTAGTAGTCGTGTGTGTACAAAGATACGTGTAGAGATACGTGTATACCATTGATTATAGATATGAGGGGGTGGTGGTGGCGGCGAAGGCATACGTATATACGAGGGAAGGAAGACAAAACGTTTTGTGTTCCGCTACTGCATATATGCACGCGAGCCTACATATCCTCACATAGCTGTCGGTATCATGCCTCGAGACTCGTGCGCGGATCTATCTATACATATATACGCGTGCGGATAATGTACACTATGGGTTTTTGCGCCCTTACCCCGACGACGAAGAATCGATGCCCCCGGCGAGGATTCGAATTAAATTACGGGCTCGATACTATATTCGTTTCTTCGTCGAAATATATAAGCGAAAGTTTCTTTGTGTACGCGCGAATTCGCGGACGAGGGGCAATTAATCACTTGTATAATTAAAAATTTTGCACACTCGATGAAAAGATGTTATACTCGCGAGAGAAGCTTTCAAAATTATATTCTAGTCACGCTCGGGCTGCTGCTGCTGCTGTGTTGTCTTCCTTTTCGCACTTTAGCCAGCTTTTCGGGGGTTATATGTATCGGATCGAAAGTTCAGAGAGCGAGAGAGAGGACGGAAGGAAGCCCCTCCGAGTGCCGCCGCTGCTGCGCTCGCATATACGCGGCGCGGCCCGCCCGGAACTACGAATTAAAGTTTGAAATCCGGCGGCTGGCTGCACAGCGGCAGCAGCAGTCGGCAGCGGGGCAAATAATATGCGGATGAGACGCGCGAAAGAGAGCAGCGGCAGCAGCAGCAGCAGCCTAGGCAATGCCTGCCTGTGCAGCTGTGCTCGCGCGCCGCGCAGGAAATGAGACGTTTCGTGAGAGCTTATATTCCTCTCTCTCTCTCTCTCTCTCTCTCTCTCTCTAGCAGAGAACTCCTATGGCCCTATGGGTCCGGTCGAAATTAAATTAAACTTTTCGTCCCGATTAATCTCTAGCTCTATCTCTCGCTCTTGCTCTCTCTCTCTCTTTCGCTCTGTTATCGATGCAAAAGAGAGATAGAAATTTCGCCCATGCCGGTTGAAAATTTTGGCCCACCACCGCCTCTGCGTGTATATATAGTAGCGATGGTTTCTCCATCGGGGGGTATAATAATTCACTGCTGCGCCGCCGCCGCCGCGCCGATTGGCAAATGATTAAAAAGAATACCGAGAGCACGAAACAACTCTTGAAATCTCTAAAGGGATCGCGCGGAAGGAGCCTAGTAAACGAAATCTTCTCTCCTCTCTCGCTCGTTTTCTCTATGTCGATCATCTAATTAAAGACCCACTCGTGAATTATTCATGACCGATTCAGCAGCAGCAGCAGCAGCAGCGCAGCAGAGAGAGCCTCCAGCCAGCTCGGTATACCATAATACACAAACAACTCGAGCCTGCTGCTGCTTGGCTTCGTTTTTCCCCAAAAAAAAGGAGAGAGAAAGAGAGAGTATAAAAAAAAAAAATAAAAAAAAATAAATCAATCACTCGACCAGTGGCGCGTCGGCGGGTCAGTGTTGGAGCAGCAGCTAGGCAGCAAGGCATCGGCGCCGGGTAATCGCCGGATTAAAGGATAACCCAAAGGATAATTACTCGCGCTAGCAGCAGCAGCGGCGGCGGCAACGGCACGGCACGGACTCTGCAATCAATTTGCCAAGCGCGTGCACGTGCTTCTCTCTCTCCTTCCTCTCTCTTTCTCTCCTCTCCTCTTTCTTCTTTTTTTTTTCAATTCACTCTATAATCTTCTTTTCCCTTTTATTCCAACTGTCTTCATCGTTCTTATGCCACTCTCTCTCTCTCTCTCTCTCTCGGTGTAGGTACGCGCGCCACCCTCCTCTAATGATTTCCTTTTGTTCCGCTTCTTTTCACTTATATCGTCTGCAGCAGCGGCGGTAGCGCTTATATACTCGCGCGCGCGCGCGTGTTATCGTCCGTATACTAATTCGATTGTCCTCTCGCGAGAGAGATTCTTTTATAATACGTGATACTGCGGGGGCCGTTTTAGCGATTCTTTTCTTTCTCTCCTTTTTTTCTCTTTCTTTCTCTCACTCTTGTATTTCCTTTTCTCACAACGTATGTAGAGCGAAACGCGGCATAGTACATCGGAATAGCTTCGCTCTCGCAAGCTCGCTCGCACTCTTAGCACATATTTGATCTTGGCAACGACGAGAAGAGAGAGAGAGAAAGAGAGAAGTGTATAGTGTATGAGTACATACGTTCGTATACGTACGTACGTACAGTACGTCGTCGTCGATGTCGAGGGTTATACGCTCTTGAGACTTTTCTCTCTCTTTCTCTCTCTCTCTCTCTCTCTCTCCCTGTGTCATACATAGTGCCATAGGCTCGGGCGCTGTGTGCAGTGCACCCGACGACGACAACGTCGACGACACGAGGTTTATAGATGTATGTATGTATACGTACGTGTACGTGTGCAACTATACGTACGATACGTACGTGCGACGACGACCGACTAGACTAAAGTTTGTTTTGTTAAGACTTTGTGTGCGTATGTAAGCTGAAAATCAGAGATATATACGTGCATATAACTGCCTACCCGCTCTTCGTGCTGCTGCTGCTGCTCGTTTTATTATTTATTTAAGCGTGCCAGGCAGCTCCAGCACGTGATATATGTTCTCTCGCGGGCGTAAGTGACGTACCATAATCGTAAGCATCCAAACGCAGTGGCTCGGGAATAAAAAAAGAAAATATTTTTCTACGCGATCGAGCGACGAGAAAGAAAGAAAAAGACAAATCTGTATCTCTTGATTCATAAGTATGATAATGATATCGTGCTGTACGAGTGTGTATGCCATTTCCATTAGTGAATCAATTTTTCAAGTATCGCTCGCTCAAGCTCGTCACATCGATACGGTATTCATGAGCGCGCAAAAATCTGCATGAAGTAGCTAGCACACGTTCCCGAACGAGGTCAGATTTTTCGAGAGGATATATAAACCCTATATAGTCGTCGTCGTTGTCGTCTCCGCACTAGGATAGGATCAGCTGCAATTAGCTTAATCACAAGAGATCACAGAGAGAAGGAGAGAAAAAGATTGCCCAGCCCAGTGCAGAGAGGCAGTTGGTTGAAAAAGCGGACGGAAACACCGTGTCTCTAGCCGGACTAATAATTCCATTATCCCAGGGTATAGCTCCGAGGAGCCGACGAGCGAGGCGAACGCGATGAAATCGCTGCTCGTTATCGGCTGCGCATATATCTATATACATATACGGTGCGTCGAGAGACTTATGATGCTCGATTATCGTTATCCCCTTTGCCTACTATAAGATCCTTACAACTTCGGGGACTGCTGCTGCTGCTGCAGGGGGGGGGGGGTATCCGGATTTTCGCCCTCCCGGCTTAAGTCGTGCGTCAAAATTATTGTCGTTAAGCATAATATAACTCCTCTTAACTCCTTTCACCCCACGTAGAAGAAAGTTGAATTCTTATGACCGCTACGAATAGCTATAGGGGTTGAAAATAAATCGAGTCCACTTTGTTCGATAGACAATTCGATAGACTAAAGAAGTCGAGAGAGAGAAAGAGCGTGGCCCTCAAATTGTCGAAAAAAAAATGTCAAGTCATTATTACGGTCTATACTTAACGTGGCATATACTTACCAGAGAGAAAGAGAGAGAGAGATAGCTCGAAAGGATCAAGAAACGGAAATCTTTATAGCTAGATCGAGCATCTCTCTCTGCGGCTGCTTCTGCTCACTGCGTGGCAGCGGCGCCTTATCCATAAAGCGGAGGAGTGCTATATATATACACGACGTGTCCCTTCTGTTATACACGTGTAGTCAGCAGCTTTTCTCTCTCTCTCTCTTACTCGACCGCTAGCAGCTTCCGACCGAGCAGATATACGTATATATAAACGGAGAGTCGAAGAAACTAGAGGAGAAAGAGAGACAGGGAGAGCTTGATGTACGACAGTCCTATAGCTGTGTAACGTAAGCCAAGCTAGCGCACGCCGGGATAGGAGTTATTATCTTGCCAGCAGCTGCTCTCTCTCTCTGTCTCTGTTCGCTCGTGTCATGTATATATATGAGGCTAGTTATGCGCGCAATTGTCAACCCGTGTGACATTGCCGTAATGAATATTAGACGATTACACGTCTCTTTCTGTCTCTCTCTCTCTCTCTCTCGTGCTTACGCGATGATCGTAAAAAGTTCGTCATATCGATTTTGCGCGAAAACGAGCCTCGACGGACCTATACTACACGCGCGGGGAGCTTTGTGTTCCTGGAGCGAAGCGAGAAAAAAATCGAGCTTACCCCCGTTAATTAACTCAGCAATAAATGTAACTCATTCGCGATCGTACGGAAAAAAAATTGAACTCCGTTGCGAGAAGAAGAAGAAGAAGAAGAGGAGGAAAAAGGTAAAGAAGAAAAAAGTGTCTGCGCCAGCGAAAGAGGCTACTGCTGCTACTACTACCCTCGTCGTACGTCTTAATAAAATGTGTCGATTTACACGGGGTGGTCTCTCTCCACTTACACTACCGAAGCAACAACTCGTTCTTTCTGCCATCTCTTCTTTCTTTCCTTCTTTCTTTTCCTTCTTCAGGCGTGAGTGCTTTTTTGCCTTGCGTATTTTTTTTCTTCCTCTTTTTCTTCTTCGTCTTCTTCTCGGTATTCACTCATATAATAGCCCATGCAAGCTCGCGCGCGCGACTCGTGTGTGACTGTGTAGTATGTGCCGCGGGTTCGTGCCAGTATATATACCACCGGCCACCCAACGCGATGGCAACTTTGTTCCAGTGAAAGCTTTTTTTCTGGGAGAGCTTTTTTTCACCCGCTCCCACTTCCCCTGTTGCCGTTGTTGTTGTTGTTGTTGTTGCTGCCTTTCCTCACGATGACTTTCAATGAACTGTGAACTACTTTTTGTTATAACCCAGTAGCGATTCGCGCAAGATATATAACATTATCATCGATACAAAAAAAAATAAAAAGCTCCAGCAGCAGCGGAAAAAAGTGATATTCCATATATATAATACATAATGCCCCCATCGTAAGATGCGCCCGTATGTGCAGCGCCCGATTACAGCTCAGCTCGCACGTATATATATACTTTATGGATATCGCTCGTAATTGGCTTTTACTTTAACCCCTAAAAATCATGATGCACTTACCAAATTAAATCGCGCGCGCGCGCAGCTCCAATTTTTACACTCTTTCTAGATGGGCTTATGCAGCTGTACGTATATAGGTGCAAGCTCCGTTTAATGCGGCGCGCAGCAGCTGAATTATTAATCGCGCGGCCCCCGCGATTTAACGATTTCGTCCTTTGTCTTCATTCTTATTGGTAATCTTTCGCGTCGCGCCACCGACGACCGGCCTCCCAAAAAAATCGATAATCTCAATTGCTGCGCCGCGAGAGGCAACGCGCGGACACGCTTCGAGATATATACAGCGCGCGCACACACACACACAGTCTTTAACCACTCGACTGTTATGGAGAGATTTTCTTCATTTTGTTTTTTTTTTAGCTCATCGAGCGCCGGGGAGATTACCAAGCCTGACGCCCAAGAGAATATTTCAAATCCCCCCTCCTACCCTTCTATTATATATCACTCGAGAGATTTATAAGAAATGATTTAATGAGCAAAATCGAAGGTGGAAAACGAGACCCTATTATCTCGGCGTTTTTATTCTTCCTTAATTGCGCGGAGCGTTAAAAATTTGTCATTTAAAATATAAGAGAAAGAGACTTCTTTTTATCTTACCTTTTTTCTCTCTCCTTTGCAGATGGTCTCGCGGCGCCCTCGTCATTACCGGACAACAACGAGAGGTTATTACTCGCTCAGCAGCAGCCAGCCAAAGTCGTTCTCTCCAGCACGTGTCATCACGCTTACACCGCTTGCAAGTGAGTATATTTATGTGTATACATAAACACTCAGCCGTGACTCGTTAAAGACTAATAATATTTTTAAGATTTCCGAGCCGAGGATTAACATAATTGCGCTCCATCGGGGTTAATCGTATGATTCGTTATCTTCTATTTTTAAAGTACACGAGCTATTTTCTCGCGATCGCGGTCATACCAATCTCATCCAATTATCCGCGTGGCCCGCGCGCGCACACAGAGATCTTAACGGTGTGATGGTTTTCTAATTTTAATCGCCATTCGCGAGCTTATATTTACATTTTTATTCGGGCATGGCGTGATAAATATAAGAAATATAATCAAATTGCTGTATTTATGATTTCTATCTTGGAAAATTCAATAATGCTGCTGAACTTTTTGCGTATGAAATGATCAGAAATGAGTTGAGAGGTTGTCGAGCGATCTTAATGAATAATTAAGTAACAGCAAGATAAATATAAGTTGAAAATATTCTATTATTCTTCACAAAATTAAAGTATATTCATCTCACGGTCAAAGCATTTCCTACGATCATATACTATGTTTTAGTGACGATTGAAGGTACTTTTTTCTTCAAATGATCAATGATACATCATACAATTGGAGGGGGTAATTGCTATGATCATGTACTGCATTTATGTGAATTTAGAGAGTATTTTTGTATGCGAATGATTTGCGACAAATGTCACGTTCGAAAGATTTGATGTGATCATGAACTGTAATTATGTAACTTTTTAAAATATTCTGATATCCAAATGATTCGTGGCAAATCTCATAATTGAACGGCTTATGACAAATATCACATTCAAAGGGTTTGCTCCGATTATGGACTGCGTTTAAGGTTGCCTTTTTGTCCAAATAATTTTTGACGTACTTATCATTTCGCGAATCGGGTAATTGTTAAATTAAACAATTGAAATATCGTATCCTCTCGTTGATGTCGTTGTTACGATCGACATGAAAAATGTCACAAAAATCTTGCATTATCGTATCGGAGCTTTTAAAAAAATAGCTAATTTCGTTATCAGCTTTTAATTAGAAAACAGAACCCATGTTAGGCGTAATTTTGTCGTTCAAAGAATTTGAATTATAAAGAAGTTGCAACAATTTTTTTTCTTTTTAATTTACTAAATGGCACAAAACATTTCAAGTACAATGTTTCAATACATATTATTGTATTGAATATTCACACATATTTTAGATACGACAATATCGATCGACTTTATCGATATTTATTTATTCCATCAATTCAATTATATCTAATTATATATATTACGCTAATTTTACATATATACTAGTTATTTATGTACATAAAAATTATTCCTATCGTTAGGCTGATTAAAAATATATAGAAACTTAACCTAATAAAACTTGTATCTTCGTTTTCGTTTGGTAGCTCGCGCAAACGAATTAGATCCTCGCACAAACGAATCAGATCCTCGTCATCCATAAATCCGACAACTGTGCGATTAGCTACGTAAGGTAGACCCAATGTACAATGATCCATCATGAATGAATCGGTCGCGAATAATTCCAATTGGGGCCTCATTAAAACGTTTCCGATGTGTCTCTTTACGACGTCTCGTGAGATCGGTTCATCGCCCAGATGCGGCAAACGCCAATCCCTCAGGCTCTTCAAAATCGAAGAAGCCTGCCTGTAACTCATCTGGCAAATTTGTAGCAGCGTGATGTTTTCCTTCACCCGAATGCCAGCCAATGTGCGAACGATGTCTTGCGGACGTGGCATGCGATGACTCACATCGTAATTTGGGTTCATTTGAACCTCTCGTCTCAGTCGCACAAAGTCATCTTCCAAGCGTTTTCCAGCTTTTTCTCCAATAAAAAATCCATGGCTATCGCGCAAGTCTAGGCGATATGCTTTCGTTATCAAGTCTTTCACTGCCCATACATTCCAAGTATATGCGTCTCTTTCTCCTGTAAATTAAAGAAAAAAACACAAATGAATTAATCTCTGGCGAATGAAAATTGCGACGCTGAAAAAATGAAATGACTCACTAGACGCAAGCGTACTCATATCGTCCATTTCGTGTTTTCGAGCCGTCGTCCAAAATTTCAGAAACTTCAATCGGGTATCGAAATTCATTCTAAAGCCATGCATCGACAATAACTCTATCATCTCGGGAACGTACAGAACGACCGGATAGTACGAATTCGTGCTGCATGTAATCGCTCGCGCTCAACGACAGATTCTCGTTCAAATTGCTGAGACTCGCGCCGTGTCTCAGGAGGGCCCGCGTCAAGTCGTAGTCCAGTCGCGACACGGCCCACTCGAGCGGAGTCAGGCCTCGACGATTCCGGGCGTCGATTCGCGCCCCGCGAGCCACGAGCAGCTCGACGATCGCGTCGACGGCCGATCTCTGCGGCGCGGCCTCGACGGCCGGCCTGCACGACTCGGGACAGTCGCATCTGCGCAGTCGCGCCAGTCCGTGAAGCACGCGCGAGCCCTGCCTGGCGTCGAACCAGTTCGGATTCGCCCGGCAATGCAAGAGCAGCCATCGCACGGTGTCCACGCGCCTGCACTCGGCCGCGATGTACAGCGGCGAGAGCGCGTACGTGTCGAGATCGACGTCCACGCCGAGCTCGTCGACGAATCGTTGAACCTGTCGGAGGTCGCCGAGCATGCAGGCCCCGTGAAAGTACGTGAAGCCCTGCGCGTCGCGGTGATTCACCGTCGCGTCCGCAGCAGATAAACGACGATGGATACGACGTCGGCTGGGTAGTCCTTGTGAGGCTCGTCGCACTTCTGCTCGACCAACCAATGAAGCAGGGACTTTCCATCCGTAAACGTTACTTCGTGAACGTCCAGGCCCATTTTCTCGCGCAGACGCACCACGTGCTCGAATCGATTGTACTTCAGTGCGAACAGCAAAGAATCGGTCACTCTTGCAAATACGTCGGTATCCTTTATTATGATCTTCAAATCCTCGAACAACAAATTTTGTCTACGTATGCCAAGATAGTGGCTCTGATTAGCCGCTTCCATCATGCGACAAAATTCTCTACTTCTACTTTCCAGACTCCTTATACTTAACAGCTTCTGTCTCTTCTCTTCGATGCTCTCGAATTCCATATTTTCGCTGTGTATCAATTTCTCGCGATGATACTTTTTGAGCAAACTGTTAACACGATATAAATCGAAATCAAGGTTGGACTGTAGGCTCGTTGTAATGGACGGAGATAAAGAGACACGTTGACCCCTTTCTCGTGACGATTGTCGTACGAATACACGTGTGTGCCGACTCAACGTGTACGAGTCAGCCGTCGGTGAGTCGAGAGAGGGGGCCCTTTTTCACTTGTACATAATATTACACGATACTTTGGTTATAATTAGGTCAAACTGATTCCAGACAAACACTCATTGTTTTGATCGTCGAGATCGTATACCTCACCTGTGGCGATTAATGTAATTTCAAATAAACACGTTTGAATTTCATGAGCTCGCCTCGTTATTTACTTATTACATCATTTACTTATTACAATTTTTCTAATTTTTTCTGTAATTTTCTGGTATATGACTCTGCTGAATATAACGAAGAGAAGTGCGTACAATTATGTAGGGATCGGCTCAATAGATTTTGAGATTAACTCTTCGCCACGAACGAGATAAACGCGTTCTAAGTTTTGAACTGCCATCGAATGATAAACAATCCAAAAATGCAATAATAATAAAAAATATACTTCACAATGTACGACAACCTATGTCTATAATTTTACAAAATCCATTTCTACTTTTTGTTTTCACTCTTAAAAAAGCGATGTCTTGATTTCCGAAGTAAACGCGTTGCGATTGGTCATAATAACACATTTGTGTCCGTTCATTATCGAATCGGCAAGACATTTACTTTTTGTATGCATCATATTTTTCTTTGCAGAAACGATCCGAGCTGCTCGAATCTGCTGCAGCCGGTGCTGAGCCGCTGCGATCACTCGAGCTGCGCCCGGAACGAGTGCCTGTCGGCGCTCGAGCACTTTTACAAAGCCGCCGCGCACAAGCACTCGCTCGAGATAGCTTTCTGCCTCTGCAGGTGAGTGTATAGCAGTCTATCTGTGTGTGATGAATTTATACTACGCGTATTTTCCGCGCGCATTGAAATATGTCTAATTCAAAACAATGAGGCAAATTATCGCACGGCTGAGCAATTTTTCGTTGCATTTAGTGCGCGTATGTGTATTATTATATATAAATGGTTTAGAAGCGTTTAAGAGGCTTACTCTCGAGGGAATTTCTCAGCTGTGAGCTTCACTCACGTGTTTCGTGCCGATAAAAGCGCGCGCGCGTCACGAGATGCGTCAAGACTGCAACAACAACAACAACAACAACAACAACAACAACAGCACACATAATATAATGCTTGCGCGCGAGGAAGCTCGGAGCATTTTATTTTATATATAATTTTCCACCTGGCTTAATATTCCGTCGTATTAAAAATATATACGATAACTTGAAAGGAGGGAACGCTTTTTTTTCTGAAAAATTTCGTCGTAACGCGTCGTTGCTCGCATATTTGCAGAAAATCCGAGGGCAAGAGGGACGAGTGCATGATGGCTCAGGAGAAGCTGCATCCGAGCTGCGCGCTGAGAGCCCCAGCTGGACAGGAGAAACCGACGTGCAACGCGCTCGCCACTTCGTGTCGGCAGCGACCTTCCTGCAGGTGAGCGCAAACTTTATTATACGTATACGGTAATTCGTCACATATTTTGAAGAGGATCACGAAAAAATTGAGACGATTCGTATAAACAGATTTTTGCTGCGTCGACGACGTATAATTTAATGATAATTCGTTGATTTGAATCCAAAAAACGCATGTGCAGAGCGAAACTGGAGCACTACGAGCAGAACTGCGCCGTGGACAGCGTGACGAAGAAGTGCGCCGGGCCGGCGCAGGGCTGCCGCACGGCGCTGCTCGGCATACTGGGCACGGAGCTGCGCACCGCCTGCGACTGTCGCGGTACCGATTTCGCGCCGATCTACGAGTGCCTCGGCTGGCAGCGACTGCTCTGGGTCAATCCTTGCGTCGGTGAGTGTTCGAGCCAATTTTTCATCATGAATCATATAATTCTAGATGGTGTAGGATAGAGATTATGATATACGAGTCCTTCCCCCCCAAGTGGATTATCGCGCCGTAAGTGACAAGGAAGCTGCTTTCACGACTTCGGTATAAAACAAAATAAAACAAAAAAAAAACAACAACGAGCATCTTTTAACGTTTACTTAGGGTATAATTTCGGTCTTGCTCGCGAAACGATCTTTTTCTCCCTTTTTTTTTATACTTTACAGTTGCTACTCTTTTTTTTTTTTCTTAAACTCGCTTTACGCGCGCTCAAGGGAATTATACGAGGCACTTGAAACCGAGGCTTAAAACAATTACAGCGGCAGCAGCAGCGTTACTATAACACGCGGAGCTATACCAGTCGGCAGTGAGTTATTCTTGTTTTTTTTTTGTTGCTCCAACTTTCTTGTAAAATAATGATTAACTTTATGAATTTAAGAGCAAAGGGGGGTTGGGAGAGAGCGAGAGAGAAACGACGCGATCATTAGCTGCATAGCGAGCGCGGGGGTTGGCGCGCAGCAAACTTCTTCTTCACAGAAAAAAAAAAAAAAAAAAAAAGAACAAAAGTCTCTTTTGAGACCACGAGAGTCCACACGCACACAGCAGCAGTAGTTTTTTACTGACCAAATGGTTTTCGCAAGCTGCGGGTGCTGTGTGTGTATTCGCGAGCGCATATACACAGCTAGCCAGTTGTAAACATCGAAGTGTATCTGCTGCGAAGTGCACAGCCAGTATATAGTAGCCCCATATAAAGTCATGGCGTATATAGCATGGAGCATATAGCACGTGTTTACACGCGGCGGCGGCAGGCCAAGGGAGGGTGGGTGGGCAGAGCAGCAGCAGCAGCAGAGCAACTTTCTACTTCTCTGCACAACGGCGCACAGTACTTATACCACTGTGCTGCATGTGGCAAGGCGTCGCCGTCGTCGTCGTCGTCGTCGTCTCCGGCAAGCTGCAAACTTTTTTCTTCTCGCAGCAGCAGCAGCAGCAGCAGCAGCAGTAGTAGTTGTTCTTTTTAACGAGCCGCGCGCGCACGGGGAGGGCTTCGCGTATTATGTTTACGCGATACTTGGGACATTTGTGATAACGGCCGTCGCGCGCGCCCGGCGCAGCCGACGTATATATATATGTATATATATACGTATTATAGCACAGATATATACAAGGATTTAAATGGCGTGGCCCTCTGTGTGTGTGTGTGTGTGCGCCTCTGCTGCTTTTTTTAACTCCCTCGCTCACACCAGCTCTTTCATCGAAAGTACGTACGTATACGTATAGCGGAGTAGCGAGCCACGGGGGTATTATAAAAAGAAAAAGTCCGCAACGAGCCGTTGCGTTGTTGTATACGAATCTCCCCACGCGCGTTTTCACGCCCGCGTATCATTATTATTATTCTTATTATTACGATCAACGGGGATTTAATAACTAGTTAAGTGGGTGGCGGTGGCGGCGCGCGTGTAAGAAAAAAAATGCCGTACAGTTTGTTATATCGGGTAGCATGTGCTGCTTCATCGGATACAAAAAAAAAAAAAAATTAAATAAAAAGTAAAAGCGAGAGAGAAGAAACATCCAATCGAGTATACTCATTTAACCACTTAGAGAAAAGTATGTATAAGAAAAAGGCAGAGTAAAAAAAAAAAAAAATCAAACGTTAGCTGAGCCACCATCGTACACAGGCGCGCGCGCGCGCGCACACACGGACGGACGGACGGACGAACTTACACGTAAAAATGTAGTGTAGTAGCGCAGCTTTTCTGGGAAATTAGAAAAATTCCTTTCGCACACGTGTGTGTGCGCGCGCGCGCGTTTGTATAGGATATGTATACCTACCTACGACTGGAGAATCCTCTCTACAGCTCACCCGCGTCTTTTCCTCTTCTATCTTCCTTCTACTCCTTCTTCTTCTTCTTCTTCTTGTTTTTTTTTTCTCGTCGTTTTCTTTTTTTTTCTATCTATCCCACTGAAAAGTTGAAACGAGTTCAGTTCGTACACTAGCTAGCTAGCTCTAGGTAGCTGCTCGCTGGCTCTCTATACTGTACGATAGTGAGCGAGTAGTACCCAGAGCTAGAGAGAAAGAGAGAGCGAGAGGTACACACCACTCTCTGCTGCTGCTGCTACTCCTATGTATGTCGAGGACAGAACGCGCGCGCGGGGATCGTGCAGAAAAATAAGAAGAAAAAAACAGCAGCAGCAGCGATGCACTCTATACTGTGCACCAAGCTCGGCGCACGGATGAGAAGTAAAAAAAAAAAAACTTACACACAGCTTCACCCCCTTACTCTCTATTTGGTTCCTATTTTCTCTTTTTTTCTATATGTGGTCTGTAAGTACTCCTATACATCCTATACAAGCGTATAGTAATGCATAGGCCACTTTCGCGTCTATACAAATATAGGTACAGCACATAGCCACCGTATGATCGTCGAATCGCGCGCAAAACTCTCTGGACAAACATACACATATAATATAGCTGCGCAGAGAACACGATGTTTTCGCGGGAGAGCTTCGGGGGGCTAGCCTAGACATAGATAAGTCATTTAGATAGGATAGCGAGAGCTACATCGTTTTTTTTTTGCGCCCGAGGATACGAAGACGAAGAGCCGATTTCTCGTATATATATCTCTCGCTCTGCGGAGCTCTCGTCGCCGCACCGTAACACGCGCGGATATATATATGAAATTTGGAGTTTTTCCCTCTCGTTGGCGCGCCTCGTTGACCTGGTTATCGCGGAGCGTTCAAGTTCCCCCCCTGTACGCGCTTGTACAGAGTAAGAGAGCTCCAAAGGAATAACAAGCATAGCGAGAAAGCCTTTTTTTCTTTTTCCACCCTTTTTTTTTGATACGGAGACGATTATTATTGCGGTCTACCGATGTCACGAATATGGCGTGCGAGATTTTTTTTCAAGTCGAAATTTTTCTTTCATCCCACTGAATGCAATATTCACATATTGAAATCTCGCCTTTCAGCCGAGGCTCAAAAGGACTTCCACGCGAGGCGCAGTCGTCATCACGGCCACGGCAGGTCCGGGACGAGCACCAGCGGGCCGGCGACGATAGCGAAAACGCCGAGGACGACGACGACGACCAAAACGACAACCACGACGACGCAACGAGCCACGTGGCCGACCGTCGTGACGCCCAGAGCCTCGCTGGTCGCGGCGACGAGCTTCGAGAGTTGCCGGAGGAGGAGGAGGTAGAGGTCGAGGAGGAGCGTCGCCACGAGGCCGAGGACAACAACGTCATACCGGACGTGCCGACGGTGCGATCGATCGAGGAGAGTCATCGTTTTAACAAGGAGTCGATCGCGGCGGAGTCGGACACGGCCAGCACGACGACGAGTACGACGGCTACGACGACGCCGATGAGTTCGACCAAGGCCCCGACTACGACGACGACGCCGGCTCCGACGACGCCTAGCACGACGACCACGAGTACAGTGCCACCACGTGAGTTTCCATTGCATAATTTTTGTTTAAAGATTTTAGAGAGGGATTAATATATAAAAGTACAGACAGAAATATCACGTGGATTTGCCCAACTCCTATGGTTGGCTACACGGTTAAAAAAAAAAACATAAATTAAATGCAGATTTTATGTAAAGTCGGAGGTTTAAAATTTCAGCAATCGACACTGCATTTTCTTCGAGGGAAATTAATGATTGACTACCCGATCTAATTTTTGTCTTAATTTTACATAAATGTTATGAATGGCGAGTACCTCAATCGATAAATCTGCAAGTGGCAAAGAGAAATTAATTGTACAAAAGGCTGAGAATTGTACAAATGGTTGAAGTTGATAGTATAAGTATACTGTAGCATTTTTGGCTTCAATTTTTTTCTTAGCTCGTGCTAATGATCGAGAGCGTCTTGTTTCATAAAAAAGCCGTCATTTTGTTGAATATAGATTTGATGGACAAGTTCTTTGTACATAACGTATTCAATTCCGTATAAATTATCTGTAAAATCGTCATCCATCCCGTAAGGAATCAAATGTTGGTGGAGATAATTTATACATCTCTACGACATGATCTATACATTCTGATCTGTCGCGATTTTCGCCTCGCTTACATAAAGGGCCAAAAACGCGCCAAAATAATTCTACCATTTGATCATCAGCTGATATCTCCTATATCCATACTTCTTGCTTTGTCGATATAGAATCGAATCAGTTCAAATACTCTCGCCCAAAAATGTCAATTCAATTGGTTCAAAAAAATTAGATTAGTTTTCAACCACTCGAAGCACGATGATACAGCTTTGATCTTTTACCGTTAGATGACGAGTACCACTTTATCCGTAAATCTGCAAGTGCAGGTAAAGTCAAAATGATTGTATAAGTCATTCTATCGAGTAGCTCGAAATGAATTGGCTAATGCCCAATCAATAGAAATTAATCGATCGACTTTTGTTAGATATACCTTCCAATCGAATAAATAGTCAGAAAAGATCAACAAACTTGAGCGTTCACGGCACGCGTATACATGAAACGAAATCGAAATAGTTTCCGTTGTATATACGGTACATACGTGTAACACACATGTCTCTGTGCATTACACGAATAATACCGGTGCAAAAGTCGCGTAAAAAAGCGTCGTCTCTTCGCTTCTTCCGTCGCATCTTCTCTTCTTCTTCTTCTTCTCCAGCTCCTGCTGCTGCTGCGCGATTTCTGGCAACTATTCAACCGGTGATTGTTCGATTTCGCTATACCCCCCCAACTGCAGACTTTTGGCGACAGGCTTCGAGCTTTTCTATAAAAAGTTCCCCCCTGAGTGTGCGAATATGTACTTACGTTTTCGCGCACGTGTGTGTGTGTGTCTGTGTCTGCGTACAGATAAAGATCCTTTTTTGCTGGCCTCTCGCGAATGTTATTTTGGTCATAGGATAGCTGTCCGCTCACGCGCGAATGTCGACGAGGTACATACGTATGTGTGTGTTTGTGCATGTGTGTGTGTGTGCATTTGTGGGGCAAATTGGAACTGCACTGCACTTTGCGCGCGCGCGCGCAAAAGCAACTTTTTCATTTTCATATCTGCTACTGTACTCGGAGAAACTGTCAACTGGTACATTTTCGTCTGCGCGGGTCATTTCTTTTTTGTGTGCGTTCATGCTTTGGCACGATCGAAATTGACTTTTCTCTTTTGAGTTAAAGCACGAGAAAAAAAATGCTATGCTAAATCTGCAGCAGCGCGGGTAACGAGACGTTTTACGCGAGGAACGTTCAAAAACCAAAGCGGCGTAGCGGCGGCAGCGAACCGAGGGAAACAATCGTAATTTTACACGCGCGAAGCATTTTTTTCTCTCTCGCTCTCGCGAACTTCTCCTCGGAGAAATATTTTCCACGTGTTCGTATATATGTATATGCTCGCGACTTGGTAAAAGAGGTAGAAATGCGACCGTTTAAAAGCTTATATATACTTGGACCACAGTCGCATACAAGGCGCCGAGGCCTTTGATCGGTTCTGTGGCAGTTTTATTTCGGTTCTCCCTCTTTGCACCTCGGGATCGACTTGTAACGCTTTTTTATCATTCACAAATAACATGTTCGAATGTGGATGATAATTGCGAGTAAATTTGTGTGCCAGCAAAAGGATAAGTGGAACTTTAAATACAAAACAAAAAATTTGCAAACCAATCCGTAATAGTGCAAAAAAAAATGGTTCAGCTCTATCCTAGTCTTTTTCGCTCGGTTTACCCTCGCTTCTACGCCTGGGACATACAACGAATAAAGTTAAAACTGTGCTCGTAGCAGCGGCAGCAGCAGGAGCAGCAAGTCCGTAGCTTGTGTCTAGCGGCACAAAGCCGGAGCTGGAAAGAGCCTCGAAATTCTGATACGCAGCCGCTTTCGGCGGCGGCAGCGTCAGTGCCAATGAGAGAGAAAAAGAGAATAAGTGTGCGTGTGTTGAGTGTGTTAAAGTCTGTGTGGGGTGGGCGTGTGAGAGAGAGAGAGAGTCAAAAAGACTGAGCATGCTTTGGCAAATCGGAAAAGCCACTTTGGTGGAATATAGCTCAACCCTCTCTCTCTCTCTCTCTCTCTCTCTCTCTCTCTCTCTCTCTCTCTAGAGCTTGAGCTAAGCAAATGTTGTGCGCGCGTACGTAGCACAACGTATACTCACACACACACACACCCACACACACACATCTTTGAAATAGACGAGTGAGAGGCGAAATTTAAAAAAAAGGAGAGGAAAAAAAATGAGTAAGAAGGAAAAGATGAAGAAAAAAGAGCAGGCAGGCGAAAAAATACGACTCCATGGCGCGAAACAGTGTAAACTTTTTTCACGCTCGCGCGTTTATACATACATAGAGAGACATGCATACATACTACTAACTATATATCTATATACGTATACGTTGCTCTCTCACATAGTCTTTATTCTCTCTCTCTCTCTATCACAGGTTTTTGCGTTTATCAAAGGCCAAGCCAGTCGCACCAGCAGTACATACGCGAGGGTAAAGGCAAAAGGGTGAGTACATTACCTCTCTCTCTCTCTCTCTCTCTCTCTCTCTCTTTCTCTCTACTAGTCTACCTCTACCTCTCTGCACGCTGCATGTTAGTCTATATACTTATACACACACGCGTTCGTATATATGTATAAAAGAGCTTTTTCCCAACGCGCCGCGAGCCGCCTTCGCCATCCACCAGCGACGACGATCGTCGTCGTCGTCGTCGTCGTCGTGTCCCGACTGTTGCTATACGTATCCCTGAGACTTCAACCTTTCTTCTTCTTTCCTCGTGCGCCTGTATATAAAGCAACACTTGTATGAGACAGCGCGTGTACGTACCATATATATAGGGCCAGACCATGGCCTAGACGACTACCACCACCGGCTCGTGAAATTTTCTTATATACGTGTAACGCAAAAGAGAAGAGCTGTGTGTAGAGAGAGAGTGAAAAAAAAAAGGAACGAAGGGAGCTTGCGCGCAACATCGTCGTCTGACAGGATGCAAGAGGCGCGCGCGCGTTATGCCGCTGCGACTTTTTTTTTTTGTCATTCTCTACTCGCTACTTTTTTTTTCAATTTTTGACACACAAGCTCGCCCATATACGACACGGCCGGGCTTTGAAATGTTTATGACGCGGTGGTAGTGCCTGCCGCCGACCCTGCCCTGCGCGTTGATTCTTATGGCAGGCGTTACGTATAATTTTTCGTCGTCGTCGTCGTCGTCGTCGTCGTTACGCAAGACCTCGGCAAGAATATTTATCCGACTTTGTAATGTATAAATAGCGACGTAACGCGTGGACGCGAGTTATTTCGTTTCTCGCAAATTTATATCGAAACCGAAACTGTTATACCTTGGGCTTATGTACGAGTTCGTTTCGCGAATAGAAAATAAAAATTTATAAACGATATTAATTTTTTTATCAATTATTGCGTGTACTCTTAATTCTAATACCATTTTGTTTCGGGATACGTTTACGTGTCCTATATCAAAAAACTGAAACGGAATGCGCAGCATGCCAGGAATAGACTAAAACTATAACATTCCTACTATGCCTCTCCATAAAACCAATCAGAACGCTTACAATTGCTCACGCTATTTAACCCATCGCTATTTCAAGAGTAAAGAAAAATTTCACAAAACGTTGTTAAATATTTACTACAAAGAAATATATGATATTCTATTAATTTTGTTTTAAATGAATATTCCATGAAAACGTATAAAAAAAAAAAAAAACTAAAAACTAATTGTTCGTTCTTTTTTTTTTACTCGAGTCGATGAAAGATATATACTATCTTGCAGTGATGCACCCTTCACGCTCTTTTGTTTCATTTTGAATTTTATTTTTCTAATTGCATTTCCATCTATACGTATACTTATGCACAACTGATGAATCGTCGCCTGTGCTCAGTTTTACAAAGACAGCGAGCCGGACGAGTGCTCGGAGCTGTGCCAGTGCGGCGAGGGCGAGCGGCTGACCTGCAACGTCATCTGCGTCAAATCGTCGCCCTGCAAGACCGACTTCGCCTTTTACAATCACGCGGCGCCGGCTTATCAGGCCTACCGGGGCCGCTGCCTCTGCTACAGCGGCCGCTTCATATGCATGCGGCCGTCTCCCGGTGAGTACCCGTACCCCGCTGCAACTTGAGAATATAACAATGAGAGACAAGAAGCTATTTTCATTTAAAGCGTAAAGGATATAAACTGCAATAATAATAATAATAATTATTTCCTGCCGTATCTCGTTCGCAGATACCTACAATATACCGCACGGAGTCTTCATGTTCCTCGGGTACAGCGAGACCGATGAAAACTTGCTCAAACCTTTGAATAATTTGACGGTGGTAGATGCCGTCGTCTCGCTCGACAATTTCATGCGAGAGGAGGTCAATAATCAGGTATGATATATGCTCAAAAAAACGATAATATTAATATCGATGACATGGTTGAAAAGCTCAACGTTCATCTAATGTCCAAAAAAGACATTACCATTTTCTAATACAATTATGATGTGAATATTAAGCGCATTTTATATTACCTCAAAATGACAATATGATGTATGATTTCCACCGTTAGATGGTGAGCACCTTATATTTTGTAAATCTGCAAGTGGCAAAGTCACAATAAATATAATATATTATATAAGTCGAAGCACGCTACATTTTAAAATTGTCATATTAAGGAGGCTCGATCGGTGTAAGGTTATCTACAATTGAATGCTCTGTGCATGCATTGCGCA
The DNA here is from genome assembly GCA_034770305.1 of Trichogramma dendrolimi. Lineage (NCBI taxonomy): Eukaryota > Metazoa > Arthropoda > Insecta > Hymenoptera > Trichogrammatidae > Trichogramma > Trichogramma dendrolimi. Next base: position 1,720,475 of record JAPMIB010000010.1, on the reverse strand, counting down.
ACGCACAACGCATGATGCAATGTGCGACGCCCGCACTTTTGAAACTTGAAATGATTACAGAAAACAAGATGGCGGCTAAATTCAAGTTTTTCTGTATAACGATATTGCTTTTCCAATTACAATTGTAACGAATAAAAGAAAGAAATCATTACATACAACCCGAAAGATAAGGGAGAAAAATAAAGGTCAATTTTGTTTTGCATTTTCATTTACTAAACCAAGACATTATTTAATTTCGAATTTTGAATTACCCGTCATTACGCTTGCATTATGTGACATGTCACAGCGTCCAGTTTCAACCCTTCATATCTTTTGAAAAAGCTCGGCGACCCCCATTGATAATTATATCATTGGAAAGCTTATAAAATTTACTTTCAATGATAAATTTCAAAAAGATGGAAAATGTTTAAAGCTTATGGTGGACGAAAGACTGCGATCCCCTATAAGAGCCCATGTTAAATGTGCTAAACTTTGAATGTAATTATCTCTCGAATTTGTTCGGCAACCCATAATTTTTTTTACCAATGAATTTGTTGCTACAATAACCATCATGTGTTAAAATTTCACGAGGATGGTAAATGAATTACGTTTTCGATCGAGCCTCCTTAAACAACAGGATCTAATTCAAATAGACCTCTTATTCCCAAAAAACTTATTCTTTGGACAAAAACTAGCCTTAAAATGAAATAAAATGATTGTTTTCTTTTCGTCGTCCAGACCATCTGCACTCTCTTCCTGTACAACATAACGAAGGAGAACGTCATTGCCGCGGCTCGGCTGACGAACGACAACGCGCTGCAGCAGGCCAACGTGTCGGAGGAGGAAAATTTGCGGCACCTGATGCGCGTCAAGGTGAGTAATTGCATTTTCATCATCATATAATTGAGTGCGAGATGGGCAGAGTGATTTTTTTTGTGTTTCGCCCGTTCACAGATAAATAAACCAAAGCCTGCCGAGTATACACGCACACATATGTATCGATTAATTGCCCGCGAAATATAAGCGCGTCTCGAATCGTGCTGCAGGACGTGCAAAATTAGTCGCGTATACATCTCTCTCGCTATCCCTTGTTATATCCCAGCGAGCGCAGGAAACAAAAGAGATTTCATCGTTTTATCTATACACACGAGAACCCTGGGAATACATATTTAAAAAAAAGAAAGCAAAGAGCAAAAAAAAAATAGTGATATCGCTTTTATCGCTCTGTGCTATCTCTATTCATTCAACATACATCCACGCAACGAGCATCGTATGTATAGAGAGAGAGAGAGAGAGAGAGAGAGAGAGAGAGAGAGAGAGAGTCGGCCCAAGCACGCGCGATGTTGATCGTAAAAAAGAGAGATGGAGAAAGAAAGTCACCGGGCGCGATGTAGGTGCAATACACGCATGCACGACCACTGCATATACGTGTGTGTAAAACTGGACAAAAAAGTGTGTGCGTGTGCCACTACACAGAAAAACATAGAGAGAGAGAGACGGAATTTTTCATCGCTCGTAATATCGCGATAAAATCGCATTGCGCGCGCTCGACGAGAGGCATTATATATACGTATGGATGTACGTACGTACGTACGTCCCCGGATCTGGAAAAATATTTCAATACACATTCGTACGTGTGTACGCGCCCATCTGTATATAGCTCACACACGCCTGCATTTATAAATTTCTTTCCCCCCGTTTTTTTTCCTTTTTTTTTTTGACGTTGTTTTTATTATCCACTTTTTTTTTCATCGTCGTCGTCGTGTGTGCGGGCGTATGTCTCTATACACAAGGCCACTGTTCTCTCTGTCTCTGTTTTGTGTATTTTTCATTCGCTTGTGTCTGCACACTCGCGTTGTACACGTGTATAATACGGCGAATGATAAAAGCGAAAATCTCGAGGTTTTTCCAACTCATGGACTTGCTGTAATTGGTACACGCGACGTAGCAGCAGCGGTACTACTGGATGTATTTTTTTTCTTTTTTGCTTCTTTTTCTTTTTCTCCCTCTCTCTCTCTGCGCGCAGCCCTAACCCACTTAAAACAAAAAAAAAAAGGAAGAAGAAAACACAAAGATACGCTCGCGCTTGGGCTCGCAGCAGGCAAAACAAATGAAATGAAATCGAAACCGATGCGCTAATTTTTTTGTTTTCTTCGAGTCTCCGAAAACTGTGTCTAATTCGCCTAAAATATCAACAATTTTACCACCGGATATCGATGCTCAAGCTATACAGGTTTAAAGCAAAGTTTTCGACTTTTATTTAGCAATGCACTCTCTCTCTCTCTCTCTCGGTACACTATAGACTCTCCACTCATTACGTATACAAGACTCGCTATAAAATTTTCAAGTTTTGTCGTTGATCTATAAGAGGATTGTCAATTCACAAATGCTCGAGCGAAGCTAGGCTACTGTACACATTAACCGTACTCGTTGTACACGAAGTTTTTTATGCTATTTTGTCGACGAGCAGAGCTTTGGCTAATTTTCTATTCCACATAAGAAAGTTTTCGGGCCCTCCCGCCGTCGTCGTCGTCGCGAGACGCTCTTCAAAAGTAATTTCAAAGTTTTGCGCTGGCAGCACAGCACAGGAGGAAGCAGCGCGACCGATCGAATTATGCGCTTGAAAACGTGATCAATCGATTAACTCTTCTTTTTTTTTGTCGTGTCGTGCCTTTCATCGCGTATACATATATCGTCGCAGAGATTAAGTCGTGTCAATTGAATACGCTAGACTCCGTGTGTATCAAAGTGCTGCGGACGTAACGCGCGAGATCGTTGACGTCGCATAAAGTTGGACTCGAGTGTGTGTGGTGTGTGTGTGTGTGTGTGCATAGCCCAGTGACTCGGCGTTACTCTCTGGCTCCAAACCTCGTGCTAATGACTTTTTGATAACGCAATTACGCATGCACACTGCAGCCCTTCTCACGTCGACTCTCCTCGAGTTAGTCCCACCCGGACTTCCTTTCCTCAATATTTATTGTGTTGGCGTGAACGAGAAGAAAAAAATTGTTTCCTACTGCCATTAGCAACACACACACACTTTATCCGCGCATTATTTTATCAAAAGAACGAGCTCTCCGATTAGAAAACGTCTATATATATGAAGTATACGTATCGCGGCGAGGCAATCGAGAAACGAGAATAACAGCTGCAGTATACGTCGGACTACGTCGGCTGGGTGGTTCGCAAGTAATCCTCCACAAACGCGCCCGAGTGTGTGTGTGTGGAGTCACGAGAGCAGCAAGAGTACAGAAAGAGATAAACGGGTGTCTGGTAGTGGTGGGTGCGACGTCGATTTCCGAGGCTCTGCCAGGCTCGAGGGGTTATCACGTTTTCGACGATGTATCGCTATGGCGGCGTACCACTACCAGTATATAGAACCCGTTGAAAGACTGAAGACTTTCAGTACGGTGGCGTCGATATTTTTCTTACACGGCGACGACGACGGAGGATAGATAATTTTAACAAAGCTCCTTTTTTTCGTTGTTTGCGCGAGTTATATAACCAATTATCGGAATGGCAATTGTAAAAGGAGACATAGTTTTATTTTTTAAGTTGACGCGAAAGTTTATAATTGACGCTCCATGCGTCGCAATCACCGAACATATAATTGGATGCAAAATATATACAAGTTTATATACTTCGGTCCTTTGTACTCTCGATTCCCGAAGATGTCAGAGCAAAAAAAAAAAAACTGGCTGAATCCTCGCGAGAGCGGATATATCATTAGGAACAAAAAAAAAACATTCGCAAAAAACCTCTTCAACGTCTGGAAACTTACACAAGTATCTAAGAAAATTCTCAAATGTACATTTCTGCCCTCGTCGATGCTGTACGGGGCGTTCGGCGGGGTATTGCGCGCATACGTGTGTGGGCTGCTGCTGCTGGACTGGACTGGACTGGACTGTGAGTACCTCGAGGGACCTTCACTTATATGCAAAACTTTTCGTGACTGCGCGTCGAAAGTTTACATACACACACAGAGATATTTACCAAGTATAAGCATCTTCGGCGTATCGATCAATTTGTAAATTAAATAATCATATACGATGGTCAGCTTGTAAAATAATGAACATCCATCTCTTTCGTGCGCACGAGATAAGAGAGAGAAAAAGAAATAAGGTAGACGAGAAAAAAAGGGGGAGAGAGATAAAGCTCTCGCTAGTAGACGCAAAGTCAAAGGTTACCTACACTCTTTACTCGTGTGCGCGGGAGAAAATAAATCAAAGGCTGTAGTAGTAGTAGATATATATCTATGGGGCAATATTCGAGGATAACCGAAAAATGCTCAGGTGTACTAGCACTAGAGCTGGATTTTCTCTTGCGCAGGTCAGTGTATACTACACAGTAACAGCAGAAGCAGCAAAAATCGACTCCTCCGCACACGATGTACACCTGCTTTTACTGGCTGGGCAATATCTCGAGGAGTCGATCGAGGGGCAGCAGCAGCACACGATGTATACACACGCGTCGTCCGCGCGTCGGAATTCCTAGCTCAGAGCTGCAAGCTCTGCTGCTGCTGCTGCTGCTTTTCCCAAATGATACGCGCGCGCGCTTGCGAGGCCATGTAACGCTTCGAGATTACGCGTGTATAATGCATAGTGCACGAGGTGTATACTATACTACTATACTATATACGTGCGGAGACGTTAATCCGCGTTCAGTCGGTATACACGAGACGTACACACACACACACACACACACGTACGTAACGTCGTAAAGAGGGAAAGCTCAGCTCTACTCGGGGGAATTCGATTGTGGCTCGAGATTGTTCTGATACTACTACTACCCCCACCTCGCAAGAGATTGTTGCTATTTATTATTAATCGTAATTTGACTTTACTCGCATTATAATTACCAACTGCACCAAAAAAAAACATCTGAACTATATATATATATATATATATATTTATATGGAATTGGGGAACATTTTGTTAGTAAATATAAGAGAGATCGATATTGGCGCGGTGAGCTTTATAAGCTGATATATAGCTTATAATACGCGCGCGTGGCACCTCAGCTGGCACGAAGCCAGAGCTGCACCATCCAGCCAGCCATAGCTAGCTAGCTAGCTAGAGAGAAAGAGTTAGGTTTTGCAGCATAGTAGCTAGCTACCTCTTCCCACCTCTTTACAGGCAAGTGTGTGTGTGTAGATGTGGAGCACCTGCCTCTGCCCTTTCTCGCAAATCGCGCGCGGTGTGGCGAGAAACGTTTGACGCTTTGCCATCTTCTCGAGCGTGCGGCAGCTACGTGCGTCTGTGTGTATATAGAATACATAAGGCGACCAAGAGGGTATGGGTAGGAGGAAGGGAGGGAGTTGGATTTATAGAGAGAATAGCCCTCGGTGGCTTGGCAGCTCTTACACACCCCCGGTGTAAGTGTAAGTACACACACACACACACGACCGAGCTTCTTTCTTTTTTTTTCTCCTTCGAGATTAATGCAACTATGAATGCTTCGGGAGGCCCTTCTAGTAGCTAGCTAGGCTAGGTATTGGCAGAAGTTTGGGTGTGCATCGACGAGTCTCACGCGAGCTTATTTGTGCGCCGGGCAAATATGTTACACCCGAGCTGTATAAGTTTTTTTTTTTTTTTGAATCGCGATAAAAATTCATCGAAGCTCGCATCGCTGATCTGCATTTGTGCATTGTGTTGCTTTTATTAAGAGAAATTATCTTTCTTTCTTTTTCGACGTTTCTTTGTTGTTGCGATATAAAAATAGTATCTTTTCCGAACAATGATTCGAAAATAGTCAGTCGCGCGGTTCGCGCAATGCGATACGACGAAGTACGTGTACAATGAAAATTTTTGCAAATATCGTACTCAAAAAAAAAATAAATGAAAGAAAGGAGGAAAATAAACGATCGTGTATCCTCTTATCGTCTCGTCAGTTAACCACACGCGCGCGTTGCTTTTTATTATTCCCTCTTTTTTCCAAACATGTAAATGCGCAATAAACGCAATGAAAACGGAAAATATGCGATTGTCAAACGAGACGCGCAAATTCCATCGAAAATGGTATGAAAAATAAAAAAAATAAAAAGATAAAACATTCGAAAACGAAAATGCCATTATAGACTCCGTGCTGCATCTACCGGAGTACTGCAGCACACACATACACACGTCGTTACAATGCTGTTTCACATAAAGCAAGCTAGAGAGAGGAGAGAGAGAGAGAGAGAGAGAGAGAGAGACCCTTAAGATCGGTATCTCTCCTTGGCTGAGCAATTACCGTTGCTGCCGCCGCGTAGAGAGCTGAGAAACTTAAAGTCACGAAGTTTCATCTGCTCCCACGTTAAGAACAGTAAGGAGAGCATGTGGGTGGGTAGTACTAGTAGTAGTATAGTAGTATGCTCTCCGTGCGGCAACGGCGGGAGGTTTGAGAGACAGAGTGAGCGTACGCGATTGAGCGAATTCACGGTACCACTAACGACTTTCCAAGCTCCTTCTTAGTTTCTTCCCTTACCCCCTACGTTGCCCTCCTGCACTCACTTACTCATTTAGCGTGCCCGTTTACTGCAGAGAGAAGATCGCTAAACACTTGCTTCTATAGTTTATCTGCCGCGCACAAGCGCAAGCACGCACCGAATTTTTTTCTCTCGATTCTCCTCCTCCGCCCGCGCAGCAGCTTCGTATGACGCGCGATGGATGAAAAATGATATTTTGGATTTTCATAGTTGGGAAATTGTTTTTATTAGATGGGCGGAAAGAGGCCGAGGGAATTGGATATGAAATAGATGCATAGAATTTTTAACGTTCATTTCGATTTCTCTCTCTCTCTTTTACTCATACGTGCGCTCACAAGAGAGAAAGAGAGAGGAGGCAAAAGTAGAAAAGACCGAGGGGGATAATTGAAAAATGCGCTTCACAGAGATAACATACTGCAGATATATATAAAAGGGGTCAGTGAAAAATGTGAAATCCGTGCGATGGCTCGCGAAAATTTCGCTCTCTTCTTTCTGTCCGTCTCTCTCGTACACATGGCTGCTGCTGCCGCTGGTCTCTCATGAAAGAGCGAGAAAGAGTTGCAATTTGAAAAGTTGCCCGTTGATGCGCAGCAGCAGCAAAAACAACTGGTCGAGAGAAAGAAATTCTATCGACTGGTATACGTACGGGGGCTGAAGGCCAGCTCGCAGGTACAGTTGCGCGCGGAAAAAACTTTTTCATCGCGCTGAAAAAAGATTGTTTTTCTCAAGTGTCTGTTTTCGTTTGAGCGCCGATAACACAAAATTAAGCTCGAGCAGCAGCAGCAGCTGATGTCAGTGCGTTTCTTCGTCGTCCTCAAAATGAAGCGTTTAATTTAAGATTCTAATAAGAGACGTGTATTATACGTAAGATGGCCTCTCTGGACACACGCAAATACTCGCGGGATAGATTATATCACACAGTTTCTCCTTGGCGATCCTTTAACGAGCTTAGTATACGAGCGTATATTGCTCAACAACTGTTACGATCTGGTACAACAACTACTACTACTATGCTACTACTCTTCCCTCTCAGGAGTATAAGATTTGTGTGTGTGTGTGTGAAATTTAACTCCCAAATTTTTCCTAGAGATCATGCAGATACGATTGTCCCTTTCCCTATCCACGAGAGGATTTTCCGTTTCGGGTCGTGTCGTGTTCGACTCCGAAGCCTCAACCCTTCCTATTTTTATAAGTTACGGGTATATCGAGAGAAAAAACATTTCTTTTTCGCTCTTCAACTATATAAATCGTATTTCAACTATGTGTATGTGTGTGTGTGTGTGTGTTTTATTTTGAAGCAAAGTGCGCTCGAGCTATATAGCGAGCGAGCAAAGTTAATGCTCTCGGACACTTTGCATTTCGAGAGCGAGAGATTGTCAGGTAGATTTTGCAGCTCTCACGTGGATAATCGTGGCGACGTGGTTAAGTTAATTAAGCTCGTCCTTAATAAACTTTCCGTCGAGCTTGGCATGTGCCTCGGCTTTCTCTCTCTCTCTCGGTTATTTGTTTCCTTCTTTCCTTTTTCGCGTTTCGCAACGGTGCAGCGTATATATACTATACTATATATATACACAGAGAGAAAGAGAAAAGTTTTTCGACGCGCGAGTTACAGCGCGTGCGACTGTTTACCTCGATTTCAGGCTAGCTCTGTTATAATGTTCTTTTGGATTTTCAGTTTGATGGATTTTCTTGGCTCTCGGGGAGCTTCGCTGCAATCAATTTTCTGGGGGGGCAAATTTTAAGCTTTCGCGAAAGCGCGGCGATACGTTTTTTTTTATGTGTAACGTCTTATGGCTCGTTGAGTAGGCTAGTGAATCCGTGCACAATGTAGCGTTGTGTATCTCTGCGTCGCTGTCTCTCGCTCGCCGTTGCGTTTTTATGCGTGTTGATCGGTCAAATAATAACTCGAGTTATTGTATAGCTTCACGCACATGTCTATACAATCGTAAATCATAAATCGTAGTGTTCTGGTACACTAATTTTTATAAATTTACGTAAATATAACTACAAATGGATCAACGTTTAACGAATATTTTGAGTAAAGGAGTTTTTAAATTCATCAAATTTGTTAGTAAAGAATGGTAATATGTCGAGGCCGCGGAGCGTAACTTCAGTTGCGCATTATGTAGCGGTTTTTATCGATTTTTTTTTATTGGAGATTGATATACTTTAATTTCTTTGATTCATATCTGAAGTTTCAAATTATTTGGTTTTCGATTGAATAAAGACGTTAAACATCTTACAGCTGTTCTTATACAGCTGATTTTTAGAATTGTTCACTTAGAATTGTGAATTCAATTTTTTTAATCGATTTTAATAAAACTGATTTTTCGATTTATTCTGTAGACAATACTTTCCGATTAATTGTGATTTTTTTTATCGTTGTTTGGGATTTCGTCTAATTACTCGCACAATAAAGTCATTCAGTTTTATAGTGGAATTCTTATTCTCTCGTGTTTTCGTTCTCTGTCTCTTTGTTTTTACAATTAATTTTAACAAAATTCTGAGCGAAAAGTTACATGGAATCACGTTGACTACGTATAATACATAGATAATATACAAACAAATATTACACAACACAGATATGTAAAGTTCAATTTATAAACAATTACGGGCTGGTTTCCCGCCTTTTCCCAGCCTTCTTCGACTCGTTCTTCCTCTCCTCTTTTATCGAAATCCAAGATTCGATTCGCGCGTAGATCGTAGCTGGCAGCTATTATTAAACATCGTACATTGTTCAATGTAAATATGTAAACAAAACTAGCTACGGATTATAGCGCTCGACAAGTGTGTAAGTGTCGCGCGCACGATGATGTATTTTACTTTCGAAGCTGAACGAAATGCGAAAGATGTAAAAAAAAAAGGAAAAGTAGTCGAGCGAAGGGTGGCAAAAAACGAGGAAACGTCGCTCGTATCATAAAATAATAATAATAAAAAATTGTATGCATCGCGAAAACACAAAAGAAAGGTTGTATAGTATGACTCGTCGTCATCGTATTATTCTGGTGGCTGTTGTCGTTGGTCGTCCGCAGCTCCGGCAGCATCGGCATCGGCATCGGCATCATCGTCAGCAGCAGCGATCCGATTGTTCTGAGCGTCGCGCAGCACAGCCGGCTGCACCTGGGGCAGCGGCATCATCTTGGCCAGTCGCGCCACGAGCTCGCCGCACAGATCCACGAGCTGCACCCGATAGGGGGGATCGTTCCTGTAGCAGGCCCAGACGTGCTCGTTGCTGCGCCGGAACATGCTGAGGCGCAGATAGTCGTTGGGATGCTCGACCTTGCGCTGGCCGCGGCTGGGCTGGCGACGGCTCCATTGGCTCCAGCGCCGCGGCAGCGACAGCTGCATCGCGGCCAGGTAGAGGCCCGCGACGCGCACCGCCTCGTACTCGGACAGGACGTCCTGGAAGGTGGGCAGCAGCGGCCTCGAGTCCTCCCGTTGATTCTCCTCGAGGGCCCGACACAGAGCTCGATGGTAGTCCTCGAGCATGGCGGCCTCGTGGCAGCGGCGCTGATTGCGCGACGTGCTCAGCTGGACGAGCTCGGCGACATCGAGCAGGCGCGACACGTGCGGCACGAGATTGAAGCCTCCCGCGGCGAAGCGGCACGCGGGCATGAACTTGCCCGGGGGCTCGCCCGGCGGCTGCTTGAATAACAGGTGGCAGGGCCAGAGGTCGGCATGATTGAGGGTGCGCTTGACGAGTTGGTTGGTCTGCTCCCAGCTCATAATGGAGCCGAAGGCCTGCATGAAGCCCGGCCTGACGCGGCTCGAGTCCATGCCCGTCTGGCGGCAGATCGCCTCGATGAGCTCGAGGGTCAGGTCGATGTTAATCCAGTCCAATGGTGGCTTCCCGTTGGTGGTGTTGTCCCGCGCCGCAGCCTCGTCGCTGTTGTTCTTGTCGCAGCCGCTCGACTCGCCACTGCCACTGCCATCTCCGTCGTCGTCGTCGTCGACGTCGTCGTCGGCGCCAGCGGGCAACATCTGTCCCAGGGTAAAGTCGGTATCGCGCTCGGTGGTCTCGATCGCGGCGTGATAGCGCGCCAGGGCCCTCAGAGCGGCGTAGAGATGATCGGTGGGCAGCCGGGGCGGCCGCTTGAGGTACATGTACCAACCCTGCTCGAGCAGCTCCTCGAACACGACGACGCGACTGTTGACCAGCAGGCGGCGTGGCACGAACGGCTCCGTGCGACAGTTGGCCTCGAGCACGGGCATTATGCCGGTCCAGAAGTGGAACTCGTTGTCCCACGGCTTCAGGCTGCCGTCCTCTCCCCGCAGGAAGTCGTAGCGCTCCTGGGTGGAGATCAGCGGCCAGACGAGGAAGCGCAGCACCTCGGGCCTCGTCTTCTCGTCCGGGTTCAGCGGCGACTTCAGGCAGTAGCCGACCGTCAGGCGGTACAAGCGATTGACGACGCCGCCCTCGTTCGGCCTCACTATCGGCCTGGCCACGTAAGAGATTATTTCCAGCTCTCTGCCGTCGAGCGTCAACACCTTCTCCATGATTTCCTTGAGATCGCTGGGGCTGAAGTGGTAGAACGCTTGATCGCGCTGTTGTTGGGCCCTGGGCGGAGCTCGTATTCGTAGTAGTTCATTTAGATCGGGTTGCGGCTCTCTTTTCTGTCTTTGCTGTTGTTGCTTCTGCTGTTCCTGGGGCGGTTGTTGTTGTTGCTGCTGCTGCTGCTGCTCCTGGGGCTGTTGTTGTTCTTGCTCTTGTTGTTGCTGCTGCTGCGGCTGCTCCTGGGGCTGTTGTTGTTCTTGTTCTTGTTGTTGCTGCTGCTGCTGCTGCTGCTCCTGGGGCTGTTGATTGGCCTCGGGGTCGAGGCGCAGTTGATCCGATTCTGTGACCTCCATCATGACGATGACGATGATTTTTACTGCTCGACTTCGTACTGTACTATTATTTTTTGTGTGGAAAATTGTAACGAAAAATTTGAAAATTCGTTAGTGTGTTTTGGTGAGCTAAGATACACCATAGCTCGTTGGGTGTATACAGGCGAGTGAGAACGATCGAGAGCTTCACCTGTGTTTTTATACATACTTTCATGGAAGATATTATTCTGTATAAAGCAGGATAATTATGAGTAGGGAAATTCGAATCTCATTTAACTTGGGGTAGGGAGAGAAAGAAAAATCATTGTTAACCTAATTTCGGTGTATTCTGATGTATTTGAATGAAGCAACGTACAGTACTTATCACAGTCAATTTGTGTTAAACTTACTAGTAGTAACAGAAATGGCTGGAATTATTACATATGACTTAGCGGGGCTTGAAAGCAAATCGAATGCCGATCTAATAATCCAACTGCAGAAATAGATTGTAAATAAAAATATTACAGAAGCCATCATCGATCGAAATGTGGCGACAAGAATTTTACAAGAAGGAACGGAAAGATTTTCGCCCTCCGGTCCCTCGAACTCCGTAGACGACGATTTCTTGACCGCCATAAATAATATCGGTATTACAAAATTCAGTACTCTGAATATTACCAAGTTTAACTTCGGTCTTATGGCAGTGGTTATAATTGAAAAATTATTGTTTGATAATAAATCAAAAGAAGAACATCAGAAAATGTATCACTCTTGCGGCTGCGGAACCGCAATTAAAATTCATAAAATGTTGTGTGGAAAAAGACCAACATATGGTCCAGACGATGAAGTCATCAGAAGAGCCAATTCTTCAAGATTGGGTGCATTGACATTAACGAAACTACCTATAACGAAATAGTAGAATATATAAAAAATTTTTACTACAATCAAAGTGACTTTGATTATATAAAACAAGCGTATATGGCCTAAATATAAGAGAATATTTTAAATTAATAAAATCCCGACCGAACATTAAGCTTAAAATTATTAAAACTAAATCGAAAATTTGAATTAAACTTAAATTCGTTTTGAAATTGAGGTAATGTAAGTAGAGGCCGCACAAGCGGCCTCGGCACTCGTTAAACGAAATCACAATTAATCGGAAAGTATTGACTACAGAATAAATCGAAAAATCAGTTTTATTAAAATCGATTAAAAAAATTGAATTCACAATTCTAAGTGAACAATTCTAAAAATCAGCGGTTTTTTTTTTTGAAAGTTGATTTAAATTTCAAATCATCGTGTAAACACGATCGAATCCGTTCACCAATACTACTTAAATTTCTACATTATTAACAAAACTTTTTGCGTCGCGTCCGCATCCTCTCGAAAAAATTGCAAATTACAAAATACTCGCGCAGGTATCAAATTAAATTTTTTTATCATTTACCAATAACCGATAATCCAACCCGGAGAGTTTATAATTTTCAACAACTCGATCGGCAATTGCTCAGCGCTCTATAAAATATTATACACATTTACAAATATCGCGAGAGTTGATACTTTCATCCACGTGCTTGCCCTTCCACATCTTTGCCTGTCCGCGCAGAAAACAAGTACAATTTACGAAATGACATTCATTGAAAACTTTAATCTCGAGCCCGCGCGCGAGCTCTCACTCAGTGAGAGCAGCAGATTCGTTGGAAAATAATAATTATCGGTTCGTGTATCGATTTTGAATGCGCAGCGAGCTCCGGCGGGGGCGAGATTGCTTGTTATTATCTCTGTCGCTCCGGCGAATATGCCTTTCATCGCGTTTTCGAGTGCTTGTATATTATTTTTCGATTATACACACAGGCAGCAGTAGAAGCATGCAGCAGCAGCGATTCTTTGCTCGCTTGTGTGTGTATATATATAGGTGCGTGCGCTGCGCAATTGAATGAAATGTAAATAAAATCGATTGACATTAATAATCAATTCCAATTGGTAGCGTACACAAACGTATACATACGTACGAAGTATATACAATGATTATAACGATTATGACGAATATATAATGATTTTAACAATGAACGTGGGTGTTTGTGCACAAGAATGGCATAGAGCCATTTTCGAATGAATCAATTCTAACAGCATACTTATACTGTGTGTGTGTGTGTGTGTGTATGTTGGGTGGTAAGTGCATCATCACTTGTTTACGCTGAAAACTTTGTAAAGTCCAAGTCTCGCGCGGAGACTGGTATATAAACTGAAAACATTTGAATTTCCAAGCCGCGCTTACACACACATATATAGAGAGAGAGAAACCGAAACAAACAAAGTGCTGCTGCTGCTGCTTCTGCACTGCACACCGGGGGGTGAAAGTCAAAAATTCACTCTCTCATACCCACACACAGCCCCCCAAGTGCGGCACTTTGAGTGTTATACCGTATACACAAACATTTTGTCGGGGACCAAAGGTTGTCGGTCCAATTTGAGTACTATGCAAATACTGCGCCTGAGAGAGAGAGAGAGAGAGGAACTGACCCTTCGAGTACGCTTACCACCGCACTGCACACCGAGAAAAGAATGTCGTTTAAATACTCGAAGTGTGTACGCGCGCCTGCTGTCTGCCAGATTATATATAAAAACAGCAAGCTCGGCTTTTTAATTTAGTCAGTCGAGCGCGTTGACTATCTGCTACAACTGGTACTTTTTGGTCTAATCTCGGCGAAAACGATTGGACTATCAATGATCAAGATCTGGTTATTTGATAACAAATGATCGCTTTGACATTTACAGTTATTTTGACTTTGCCACTTGCACATACACCGATTTAAAGGTACTCGCCATCTAGCGGGGAAGGCTTAAAGTGATCGAAATTTTTGAAGAAATTAAATCGTCATTTTCAAACATTTAAAATAGCTATTTTTTGATCGTTAGAAATGCAAATTAACTCGTAACCCAGTGCGCGTTATTTTGCACAAACAAAATTGCGTATAACATTTGAATTTCGCACCGCTACCATAATCTCACTTTCTCAAGAGTTACGTGTGCATACGTATCGACAAACTTATTGCATTTTACATACATTACATCGTCGACGACTAGATGTGTTACGTGTGGCTGCAGCGCTGCGCTGATCGATGCCTAGTAGTAGAGCTGATTATAGCTCGGGCCCGACGTTGAATAATATACAAAAGTCCATACGGCGCGTTAACCTCCCAAGCGTGTGGGTGTGTATGTGCGTGTGGGTACGTAAATGAACGGTATATTTGCTCACATTCAACTGCAGCTGCCAACGAGTGTGTGCCAGGCGCGAGCGATAAGTAGTAATGCAACTTGTATAACACACAGACACAGGGCACCACTGAAAGAACAATCATTATCATATGAATGAAATCGTGTGTTTGCGCGCTTAAATATTCCCCCGCGCAGAAATCCGGTGGTGGTGCGGCATGCAGCAGCGGTTATTGAAGCTGACCCCCCAACCACCCCCTTTCTAGTACGCGACGCGACGAAACAATGAGTGAACAAAAAAAAAAAGGTACGGTAAAGGTGATTGATCGAGTCAGCGCGGGAAAACGCCGTTTTTTTTATCGAGGACAGCGTGTTGTACTGCAGCACGTCGACGGTGCAGGAGAGAGAGAGAGAGAGAGAGAGAGAGAGAGGTCAATAGAAAAATCATCAATGCAAAAAAAAAATAGTGGACTCGAATTAAAGCAAACTTCGCTTGAACCGTGTGGGTTATGCGAGGATGAATGTGTGGGCGGCGGTAAAGAGAGAGAGAGAGAGTCGTTTGTGTTACGACATGCAATTCGTGAATTACGACGACTAGCACGACTCGTACATCATATTTGAAGGGATTTCTCTGTGCACAAAAGACGCGATGTTTACCATCTGGAAGGGGGAAGGCTTTGATTAATTTTATTTACCCACTCGAAAGAGTAAGACAAATTCCATAAACGACCTGCTTATCGTAGGATCGATATTATTTTAAAAAAAAAAAATAATGTCACCTAGCAAAGCAGATTTTGACGATCATCGAAAACGACTGCGGCATGTCGACATAAATGGTCAATCTCTGCTCGATATACAAAATCCTCCCCAAGTACGACGCGCTTCGGAGATAATAAAAAAAAGAGGAGGCAACGGCAAAAAACAAGAGAACAGCAGCGTACCCATCCGATGTATATCTGTATACACTCGCTGCTACTGCTGCAACCTGTATACGTGTACAAGTTCGATGCTGTGCTGCTGTGCAGGACTCTGCCAGCGAGATCCTATCAATCCTTCTTTTCTCTCTCTCTCTCTCTCTCTCTCTCTCTCTCTCTTTCTCTCACTCTTTATCTATCTCGCTCTCTTTTGGAGGCAATCCGCTCAAAGCCAATTTCCCTTCTACAACTCTCGCTTCCTCTCTCAACATCCTAAGTCTTTTGCAAAGACTTGATTTTTTGCATTTCGCGCGCGAGCTCGAAACTTCCTCTCTCTCTCTCTCGTTGGCCCCCCTGGATTATCGTTGTGCGTGTGTGTCTATTGGGATACTGAAAAAACTTGGCAACTTGAAAAAGAGTAAAGAATACAATTAAAATCACGTGGAAAAGCCTGTAAACAGTCTGTCAAAAAGGAACGTTAAAAAACTGCTCGTTTGCATTGCTTGATCCTATGATGCTTAATTCTCTTTCGCGATACACATCATGGTTTGATGACAACGTTAAATGGTGATTAAATCAAACTTTTTCGAAAAAATTCATGCTAATTTAATGTTTCCCATGTCATTTGAAGCATTCTATCAAGGAATCAATTTTTAGACTTTGAAAAATCACAATAATGACATTATTCATAAATAATCAAGCGGGAATTTTCAATTTTCTGATCCTATCAAGATGTCATAAATAACTTTATACGATATCTTATAACCGTGCTTTGACTTATACAATTATTTTACTTTGCCACTTGTAGATTTATAGGTATGTAGGTATTTGCCATCTAGCGGCAGAGGCTCAAAGTGGTATCGTATTTAAATAAATTAAAAAATTAGTCGACATTTTTTTAAACAATTAAATTATTATTTTTACCATCTAAACTTTAAAATAACCTTTGAAGTTTCTTTATCTAACGATCCCTCAGATCCGTGAGATCAAAAGGAAAAAAGCGTCCTTTTTTATTAAAGAAAAGTCCCGAAAGAATCGAAATTCCTCGGGTCAAAAACTTAACTAGTCAGGGAAAATGATTAAACTACATTAAAGCTCATCGAGCAAGCTGAGTTTTTTTATTTGGCATCGCGCACTTTCAGGCGTTGAAACGCTGATCGTTATTAATCTGCTCTACACTGCAGCCCTCGCGTGCGATCGCTCGCGCGGGGAGAGAATCGAATAATAAAGCGCGAGTTGTTTATCACTTCCGGATTCTTGCACCGCGCCGACGTGGCAACGCAACGTAACGTACTGCTTTCCGCTGAAATTAAACAACCTCCCCCTTCTCTCAAACTGCTCTTCCTTTTTATTTCTTTCTTCGACTCGACTCGCGCTCATTTTCTTCTGCTCCCAAAAATTCGCATGTGGGTCGTTACATAATATGCTGTACGTAGTGCATTTTTAGGTCCTTTTCGAATGCGTCACACACACACAAGCATCTGAACGAGCCATTTGGCAATGATTACTTGAAGCCGCAAAAGGCCTTTAACGGAACTAATAGTTTCCCCCGCGTGCGCACTCTAAAAGCTCATCAAAGCCCGTCCTGCGTCTTTGATTCATAATTTTCCACCGTAATGAGTCGTAACGAAGCAGCAGCAGCAGCACACGGTCAATTTGTTCAGAAACGCAAAACGTATACCTAAAATAAGTTTAAAAATGCAAAAACAAAACTGTAGAAAAGTAAAACGCATCGAGAAAAAAGCACTTCTTTCGTCTTTTAAGAAGGCAATCTCCGTTTCAGCTAATGAATTGAAACTCTACCTTTTTTTTACTATTAATAATTCGTCATTTCCCGACATATATTTGTTCATTCCGAGCTACAACTTTGGACATAGCTTCCTGCATAATCTTCCGCCTCTCCACACATCGGAAAAATCTCGAAATAAAATGAATGGGGGTCAGACTCGCCCCGTTGAAACTTTAATTTCCGTTACCAATATACACGTATACAAACGTGCGTGAAGGTCAAGGCTCTAAATTCGACCCTCGCGCCCCATTAATTTCTCTTTTCAGACAGCACACGAGCGACAAAATGATAAATGTATTTTCTTCTACCTTTTCTCTTTTGCAGGAGGAGTGCGCCACTATGCTTCAAGAATTAAGCGAGAAGATCAACAATCGCCATCAGGAGGTGCACAGCCATCCTCTGCTCTCGATCTTCAAGATGGCCGAGGTCGAGATCAAGCTGCCGCGCACGAGCAGCGGATCCGCGTCGCCCATCGTCAATACTTCCTGGTGGTACTCGTCGATGCTCGGCTGCGCGGCGGCTCTCCTGCTCTGCTCCACCTCGTCGTCGTGACCGCTGCTCACGACCTCGGTGCGGTGCGATTAACGAAGCAGCAGCAGCAGCAGCAGCTGAGACAGACTTTTTTCCTCCGTCGAGCATTGACCGCCGCAAACTTTTATCGCACAATCGCGTTGTATCGCCTAAAAAAAAGAAAAAAAATCGACGGAACGGGCGCGCGCCTCGCGTGTTCCTTGAGATTTCTTTTTTTATTTTCCCTTCTCTGCGTTTGAAACGTTTCTCGAATCGATACATACACGTGCCGTATGTAGCTCAGCTGAGGTTGAGATTGTACGTACGAAACTTTTTCTATGTATTATAAATAAATATGCTACGCGTAAATTTACTGTTGAAATGATAAAAACACGAAAACAAAAAAGAATATGATATATAAATATATAAATGATACAAAATATATTTATTTATAGAGTTATTGGGCTTCCTCGAAAAAAAAATGAATAAAGAAAAAGATACCGAAAGGATTGTCGCGTTTGCATAAACACTTGAGTTGTGAGTAGAGAGAAAAAAAGTCGATCGATTTGTGGGACAACTCAGACTGTTTTGTACATAATAGTTAATCGAAGAGAAAAGAAAGATTTAAGAGCGTAAAAATAGTTGTTGGTGCATCGCGAGTCTCCTTGCTATACACACAATTAGCATACACACACGTGATTACGGTTGAGGAGAAAATTGTGTTTCGCTTGCGTGAAATTATTATGATATTATAAATACACAATGTATATATCACTTGTATCGCGATATCGTGTATAAAAATAGGCGCCTCCACTGTCCGGAATACGTGTGAATATATAAATGTTTTTACGCGAATTGTGTTCTCGAACGTATCTGCCCCATTATAAATGTACCACACAGCATGCAGGCGCATCGAAGCGAAAAATAAAATAGCAATACTAAGCGACTGTTTCAGCCTTAGACCTGTAAATAATAAAAAAAAAATATTATTGAATATGATCGTAATCGAGTTCAGGAGCCTAAAAAGTATAAATAAATATATATTATATGGAGTAGTTTGATCGTTAACGTGAAAAGAAAAAGTGTACATATGAACATAATTGTTGAATTTAAGGGATATAAAATATAAGTAGCATTAAGATAATATGTGTATACGAATGGTGTAAGTGTGCGTGCTTGCGTTGAAATTTGAAAATTTCCGAAAACTTATTGTATTCGATGCCTAATTACTGAAAGGTACAAATTTGACTGATGAAGTTTGAATAAATAAAGAGAAAAAATTAGTACGGTTTGAGAATAGATATAAAGTTATAATCCATTATTGTGTCAGTATTAAAGTTCCTTTTTATATGAATAAAAAAGAAGAAAAGCACAAGCTCTTTGAATGCGAACGTCGAGATGAAAAACTGGAACAGTTAACCAATTACTGCGAGTGTACTTGAGCGTTGTTTTTTTGTTCTCGATAGCTACGATGACGATAATGCGATTTCTGAATTATTATCAGCAGCTTATTTTTAACGATATGAGTATTGTTAATCCCATGAGCATACAAAAAGTAACATGTGTATGACCTAAAAACTATATCAGGTTTTAAGTAACTAGATAACATTGGCAACTGCATAAGCGATCATACTCGAGCTGCAAAATTACACGTCCTCCTCGTCGTTGTTTGTATCATATAAATGTATATAAATATAACCGCGCGTAAGGAGGTAGAGAGCAAAGGGTGGTCTCAGTGCGTAACTTTGCATGTACATAAACGCACACACATGCTGCTGCATGAGTTGCTGTGCTCAAGAAGAAAATGTGCATGTCACCTGCATCATGTAGTCAAGGCTCGAGGAAAACAACGCACTTGCAAAAAAAAGAAGGGAGAAAAAATACGTCGTCGTAGCTATTACATATACGCGCTAGAGACAAAGTCAAATAATTTTTTGTCTTATTTTGCCTCTTTTTTCGAGAAAGACAAGAGTGCGCATAATATACTCGCACATTGGACCATTTGTTATGTGTTGTGTTTTTGTTTGCCGGGTTTTTTGATAAGTTTAAGAAAGATTTTACGTCAAAAGTTATTTACGATAAATTAGCTGTTCGAAAGAGCATAAAAAAAAACGTTTTCTATCAATTGTAATCGCATTGAGAAATTCGATTGGTAAAAAGTATATAAACACGAGTGCTTAGCATTAACAAACAAAAAAGTGTGCTTGAATTATCATGAAGCAAATATTCGATAAACGATGCAACGAAATACATGTTATACGGACATGATTAAAAAAAAAACCTGATACGTATGGATTTGAGGAGGACAAATTGTTGACGTTCCACTGATTAAATGTATACTCGTGAAAACGAAAAATTTTCTGGATTCTTCCATTTTCCAAACGATCCGTTTTATTTCGCTGTACTTCCGCAAAAAAAAATATTAAACTCGGTAATTCGACTCTGAAATTCTACTTTTTTAAAACTAAATAATCCTTCGAATACTAAATTACTCCTATTTACGAGATATAACTTGAATGAAAAATCATATCGTTTTCACCTTAATCATGATTATCTCGACCTATATAACTATAATACTGCAAACACGAAGGAATACATTTAAATGCAGCAATGTCGTGCAAGATCAATCATTCATACTTTGCGATACGAAACATGAATTTTATGCACGCTTCGATCATTCTAAACCGACTTTGTTCTATTTATTACATTTTTTTTACACTCGTCAACCTATTTTGCTTCGCGTTAAAGTTATGCAGTACAAATTTTGCAATTCATTTTTCGACACTGATCCAAAAAATTTCTGATAACACTTGAGTCAAATATTTTACAACACATTATAACTCGTAACGTGTAAATATTAAAATTAACTTTCATTGTTACGACGAGTTGTAAAAATTTGGAATAATTACGCATGAAATTGATTTCATTCCATCTTCCAAATTCCACGAGAGATTCTCCAACCCCGAGGATGGAGAAAACGAAAGCACGCATATTAAGTCAGAAATCGATCTTCTTTTCGAAGGCTTCTTATAAGACAGTCGCGTCACGTAAAAATCGTGAAGCCACGGAGAAAAAAGGACGCCTCTCTTTCTTTTATACAGATGACCTCACGTAAATCCACAAACGATTGATCTTGCGTATCTCCTGTTTTTTTCGCTCTCTCTCCTTCGAAATAGCGTTTGAATCGTTTGCGTGTCGTTCATTTTTAACCTCGAGCTTGTTTTTTCTCTCTCTTTCGTCCTATATATCCTCTATCTCTCTCTCGTACTAACTTCTGGTCTGATTTGTTTTCTTTACGGTCCCGCGTACTTCACTAGTGAAAACGTCATCGCCGCTGTGTAGTTACATAGTTATATAGGAACTGATTGTTAGCAAATAAAAGTATAAATAAAAATAACGTACTAAATGTAGGTCGATGAAAATATACATATGTTGCATGTATCATAATGTGTGTATAAATAAAAATACGTTGATCGTTTTGCGAAAGAGCTTTAAACATAAAAAATATATATCATACAGTATTGTGGTATCATGTATTCGTCGTAAATGACACGAGCGCCTGCCTAAGATTGATTGATAAAAAAAAATACATCTCCTGATCCATATCACTTTAGAAAAAAATTAGTTTGAATTTGCCCATTTCATGCGGAACGAAAGATTAATATATCATTTATGTGCATATTTACGTGATTTGTTGCGATGTCTGACCAAAGATTAATCAAAAAATGCATGTATAATATTTAAAACGACATATCGAATTATTAATCGCTATAGATTTATTATTGCGTACGTAACTATGATGACAGTTTTAGAAAAGGAAAAAAAACTAAAGAATGAAACGACCACACGCTGTTGTCTACGTAACAATTTATCGTTTAGTTGAAATGAACAAAAAAACTTGTATAAACACTTGAGGTGTATGATAAAATGCATAATTATAAATGTATTGTATAATGACAGAACCCGTCGATATGATATTTTCCATAATCAACATGAGAGGAAAACGACTAGAGCTTGTTTTTCAATAAAAGATAGTATATTAAAGAAAAATATATATATGACGTATGCTTATGTGGCGAATTGTTTTGTATTATTAAAAACATGATCGTTTACGTTTGTCGTGACCATGATGATGAAAACTAATAACAGGATATGATGCATATTATAATAAATGTAAGAGAAAAGTCATATAATTATGTATAATGTATGTACAGATAAGGAAGTGCATATATTACGATTTTTTACATATATTTTTGCGAATGATGCGTTAAAAATGCATAATAATACGATGCTTCCCACATCAATCTAAAAAAAGTTTTATTGTTTCGTGTTATCATATTATTTTGAAATAAAAATTGCATGTGACGCAAAAACAATGCAAACACAAAACTATCTGGATCGTACTGACAAAAAAAGAAACGAAAATCGACTGTCATGAATTAATTCCAAGTCTAGAGATACATATCCTCTGTTACTGAATTCATATCGTAAATTAATGCAGCTGATAATTTGAGTGAAGCTCACTACCACTTAACATTTATTCGTTTATAATCACATAAAAGACAGAATGGAAATAAAATTATTTATATCATTATCAATAACTTGTACCTCAATTTTATTCACTCCTAAGCTTGTATTTTAATAAACGTTAGTTTTTTTTACAATTTACACAGTTATTATAACGGAAATCAAAATAAAATAAGATTAGTCATCTGTATATCAGTAGTATGTTATCAACGAAATGTTGTTTCTTTTCTTTCACTTAGATTTGATCACAATTTATATTAGAAAACTGAAGGAGAAAATATGTCTCTCTATTATTTCACGCATTATACAGCCTTTAAGAAACACTTTGCCACTTTCAGATTTACTGATAAAAGGGTACTCGCCATCTAGTGGTGGATGCTTGAAGTGGTATTATTGTATTTGAAATGGGATTTTTTGAAGAGTTAACTTATATTTTTTGTCATTTAAAATGCCCTTAATATTTCTAACATAATTGCAACAGAAGAATGTCCAAGGCAAGGCAATTAAAGGTAATATATTTTTAAACATTTTCAATAATGATTTTTTTAGTATAAGGTCGCATCATTAGTTTGAGTGTTTTCTCTACCAGAGACTTAATAGATGAAAATAAATGAATAATAAAAGAGATATTCTTTTTCTTACGAATGCATTCAGAAATCTTAAAGTTTTATGAAGAAATTGATTTTCTCGCTTGATACAACGGAATGGATTTTCTCGATGCATTCCTACTTTACCACTTTTGCGATATTTGCTTTGTACAACGATGGTTGCAAACGTTGAAAAGAACTGAACCAATCGAAGGTAAGTTATCCAGAAGGTAAAAATAACCACCTCAAATGCATGCACCTTGGCGATTAAACGCATCCCTAAATCCGTGGATCTAATTTCAACTAATTTGAAAATAAAAAGGGTTTTCATTCATGAGCAATTTAGTCTCTTATAATTGAATATAATTCATTCCATACTACGAATATAGTCAAAATCACTGATACAACAATTCATGTTCGTCAGAGGCTTTTATTGCGTAAAAAATAACATAGTTTCATCGCTCGTGAACGTGATTCTTTATAACCAAGGTTTTTGTACAAAGATTTACTGCCAAATAAAGGATTTTGGCTTGATTCAAATAAATATCTTCTCTCTTATCATCATCTGATGCCTACCTTATCTATAACTGGTAAATATACTCAATATATACATTCGAAAACAAAGAAGCTGTCGACAATGGTTACTATCGGTAAAATGGAATCTCTCTATTACCTTTAGAATTTATCAGCTAATTTTCAAAAAATTGATATTTTATGAGAGCTAAGAAGTTAATCAAATACTTAAAAGTACTTTGTAAATATATAACTCGACTACTAAAGTATTTTTTTAAATTAATGTCTCTGTAATAACTTTTGTAATCAAGAATCAAAATAAAATATTGAACACATAAGGTTGGTATTCAACTAAAGACTTTTTGTAAATTTTGAATTTACTACTCATCAATACTTAAACGAAAAGTGAAAAATAACGATCCAACTTTGAAATGAATATTTTTTTCGTTGAATAGAATCTGATGAGATTCATAACGTAATGCAGACACAACGACACAATTCTTGAGTCGTAGAAACGAACTATCTCTTTGTATTTACGATCGTGTTTAATGCTCAGCTGCGTACTTGCAACAACGTCAGCTTAAGTTCATCCTCTTCGGAGTGGCCCCTACCTGTCACCTCTCATCTGGTATATCATGAAGGGTTTGGAAATGTATATGTTCTCGAGGGAGCATTATCGTATGAGAACCTTCACCCGATGTCATTTTCAATGATTTTTGATGATTGTAACCTTTGCTATTTTGCGTCTTTTTGATTTATCTATTACAACTGCGAATTAAATTTTACTTTGGTTGATCATTAATAAAATATTAAAAATTAATTTTATGAAAAATTATAAATGTTTTTTTTTCTGTATTCAAAGTGATTATCAAAAGCCTGCGTAATTGCGTCTCTTAATTTTAAAAATTCAAAAATCTGACCAAAATTTTTTCGATTTTCATGAACTTTCGAAGGTTTGTTTAATTTGTGACCTAGTCATTGTTATTTATTGAAAAATTTTATATTCTAATTCTATGCCAGGTATTTTAAGGAAATTAAGATCGTGTAATTATTTTCGATACTCAAATGTCAGATTCAGTAGTTAACTTTATTTTAATGCCAAAAAATGTTTCATTTAAACTTCAAAAAATTGAAATTTAGTCGTTTTATATTTATTTTATGGAAAGTCATTGGCACAATGAAGTTAATATAAAAATGTCTGGACTCTTTTTTTATAACTTTTTTATTCAAATAAAACTCTACGTTTTATGAGGAAGATTCAAAATAATGATGAGCAATTGTTAAATTAATAATCGTGAAGTTTGTTTAATTTACTCATACATGCATCTTTGTACTCGATACAATAATTTACACGTACTATCGCTATTACTCACGCGCATATAGCTGTCATGTTCTCATGCACGTATATACACACATATCAGTATTCAATGAAAGAGTAGGGGCTTAATCAGTTAGTCGATAGGGAAATTGGCTTATAGTCCACTCTTCCTCTCTCTCCCTTGTTTCTTGAAGCCATTGGCCGCCGATGCCGCTGCTACCGTCTCGATCTATCACTCTAATATTGGCACATTCCACTCCTCTTTATAAAAACACACGTCGCGCGAACCACCGGAGTAATTACGATGTGCCGAGCCAGCTAGTTTTTTTTCATCTGTCTTTTGTTATTGTTATCCATATTTTTCAGTAAAATAAGTCAACGTTTGTGCCGACCAACCGGCTCGGTTCTGAATTTTGTCAATCTGTGAATCGGTGGTGTGTACGATCTCGACCGTATGTGGGTCGGTGTGATTTTTTTTCTGTGAATTGAATCAGTGATAGTTAAACAAAACGATGTTCATCATTGAGCTATTATTATGATAAGTGGAGAAGACGATACACTCGACGAAGAAACAACCGAGTAGAATGACCAGCTGATCGGTATAGCAACTTAGTGGCAAAAAAAAACTAGTTTCTGG
The DNA here is from genome assembly GCA_034770305.1 of Trichogramma dendrolimi. Taxonomy (NCBI): domain Eukaryota; kingdom Metazoa; phylum Arthropoda; class Insecta; order Hymenoptera; family Trichogrammatidae; genus Trichogramma; species Trichogramma dendrolimi. The sequence continues at coordinate 1,695,213 of JAPMIB010000010.1, read as the reverse complement.
GGCGCTGCAATTTTTTATGCTGACTAGCTATCATGTAATTATTTACAGGTATGAGGAGTCATTCTCTAGTACTCCTATGCTGCTATCTTTATACCCTCTTTGAAATGGCAGCCTTGCATTATCCGTGAGTATTTGAATGGTTTTTTACTTGAGATGATGCCGAGGCTGGGGTAGAATGACGTTTTTTAATTGTACATTTTCCTAATAATTGAACACGTAAATCATTCAGTATGAACCTAGAAGAATTTGTAAATTTTCACCCTGGCTTCGGGATTCCTTTAATTTTGAATGACAAGGGATAGTAGTAAAAAAAACACCTACACGTAATGTCCCCTTCAGAGATGGAGTGTGTGAAGCTGTCCTCTCCTCGGAAGTAGAGGGTTGGAATTTTAAGGTCAATAGCCGAATTTCTCGTACTATTCGACTTTCAGCGAGAAAACGCGGATATCGCTTTTTTCCAAAAATCATGAGGTAAAATACTCTATCGACTATTTCATATTATTTTTCACGATCATTCAGATTTATAACGAATTGAGCTTATAATAGTTCTGTGAAATGTACTCTTTCGAATTATAAACTTATATTTTAGAAAATTAAATTGAGCCATTTTAGTTAGTTGATCGATTTCACATGTGAGTACTTTGAAAAAATCAAGTCGCTTTCAGACACAAAAGCACATCTCATATTGCATGTATAATAGGTAAATTGCACGATTTTGAACGATCAATGCTTAACGAAATAAGTATTTGTTCAAAAATAAACAATTTTGATTGGATTTTTTTACGCACTGAACTGAAATTGGTATATCACGCGTTTTTTCGTAAGAAGGTCGAATTTGATGGTGTAAACGGTAGTTTTTGAATCAAATATATTTTTTCAAATTGAATAGAGAGGTAACAATTTCAATAACTCTATAAAAATAATTTTTGTGAATTTAACATACCACCCTCAAAGCACTGAACAATATTGTAATATTTTGCACCGTACTTTGCACAAAATAATTTCAAACGTTCAGCCAATCATATCTGTCACGAGTGAAATTACTTTATTATAGTTGAAATTCATTGATGGATTCTCTTTTTTTCCATCGACGCTTCGAATAAAATGCATGACAAGAACAATGCATATATAGAGGTGTACGCTGCGTGTGTGTGGGAGGTAAAAAACGGCAAAGAACGTTGTCAGATTAACTTAAGGGTATGCACAGCACGAAAACATCTTATGGCTTCTCCCTTTCGCGATATACATACATCAAAACACATACTCACACACATATGCACATACACACTCACTGATGTTTTTTCTCTGCCATCGTGCGGAATCGGCAATATTCACCAGTTTTTTTCACATATACATATGTTACGTACACATGCTCAATTGTACCGCTGGAGTGTGTGCGTGTGTGTGTCTGTGTCTGTGTTTGTATCTGTGTAAATATATTAGTGCGACTATTCCGATTTAGCGCCGATATTCTATCTGCTCTCTCATTCGCACATCTTTCAATCTCAAGTGAAGAATTGAGTTGCAATATAGAGTATCGATTGCTGTGTATATAAAATGTGGAACAGATGAAAAGTTGTAATGAAGTTTTTTCATCGTTCGTTCGAACGCGTAGTAACTTCATTTTATTCAGGGTTGCACGTTTATTTTCAGAATTAAATATGATTAAAAATTGAATTAATTTTCCGAACGGAATGAGAATTTTTAACTTAATCGCACTACTGTAATAATCTAATCAGGTACAAAAAATCATCATTAATAATAATTTGTAAAATTTTTCCTCACAACTGATTTGCTGCGGAATTACGTAGAGAAGAAAGCGAGGACTACGGCAGGAAGGAGGTCTCGCTCTCCCTGAGGGACATTCTGCCGAAGAATCCGAAAAATTATGACAAGCACAGAGCACCCAAGTACTTGGGACAGCCAACTATCGTTTATTTTCATGTTACAGTTCTCAGCATAGACTCCATTAACGAGGAGTCCATGGTACGATGCGTGGGAAAAAATTTTCCATTTTCATCCTCTCTCACGATTGATGTAAAAACGAGGAAAGAAAATGTATTTTTGCTCTGTCCTCAGACCTACGTAGCGGACATATTTCTCGCTCAAAGTTGGCGCGACTCGCGGCTCAGGCTACCGGAAAACATGTCGGAGGAGTATCGCATCCTCGACGTCGACTGGCTGCACAATATTTGGAGGCCCGACTGCTTCTTCAAGAATGCCAAAAAAGTTACGTTCCACGAGATGTCGATACCCAATCATTACCTCTGGCTCTATCACGACAAAACGTTACTCTACATGTCCAAGTGAGTATTAGATTCGCCGCGATAAACGATCAAATTTTACTGAGAGAATTTAATTGAATTTATTGTTGTCTCTAGATTAACTTTGGTGCTGTCGTGCGCCATGAAATTCGAGTCCTATCCCCACGACACTCAAATATGCTCAATGATGATCGAAAGTCGTGAGTATTGTTTACCAACCGAGATTGCTCTGTTATTCCAAAACAATTTAAACAATTAACTATTATACGATTCATCCGTTCTGTCTCGCGCAGTGTCGCACACGACGCAGGACCTGGTATTTATCTGGAACTTGACCGATCCGCTCGTGGTCAATCCGGAAATCGAGTTGCCGCAACTCGATATCGCCAACAATTACACGACCGACTGTACCATCGAATATTCGACGGGCAATTTCACTTGCATTCAGATCGTCTTCAATTTGCGCCGGCGCCTTGGCTATCATCTGTTTCACACCTACATACCGTCGGCGCTTATCGTCGTCATGTCTTGGATTGCCTTCTGGATCAAACCCGAGGCCATACCGGCTCGAGTTACCCTCGGTGTCACGTCTCTGCTCACTTTAGGTACTGCTGCTGCTAACGACACAATTATAACCGTAGTTATGACTCCCCTCTCCCCTTCTGCTTCTTTCGTCTTTTCTCTCTTTGCGCGCTTTTTCGCATTAATATCTCATCCCCGATATAAGGATTATTATTAAAAGCTATATAGTGTACGCGTAAATACCATTCACACCCCCCATCCACACTCGAATGGGAGTATAGCATGTTATAATATATCCTCCTTATCTCAAGCTATAACTGAAAACTTGCTTCGGGCAAAATTATATGATCCGATTAAATTTAATAAAACTCTGCCCTAGAAATTATCACTCACTTTTTCTCGCGAGCGATAAAAAAAAATGGTGTTGGTTGCCCATCGTCGTGTACACCTGCGCGCACACACATACACACACACACATACTCGTAGTACATGACACGAATAATCGTATGCACACTATATATATTTTTTTGCGTTAGAAAGAGAGAATCGCGTGAGCGAGTCGCCCGTGAAGAGAACACGTTCCCGGGAAGCCTTTAAAAAGCTTACGATATCGCACCCACTGGGAATGAGCGGCTATCTAGATAGAACAAATATAAAAATCGTATTGTTGGAGTGCGTATATCTGTGTAATACGTATGGAGGATGTATGTATAAATGAATACATCGGTAGAATCAGCGCAATCGTATGGGATATCGTACCCGTAGATTTCACACTCGAATGTATCAGCCAGAGATAGAAATGTCCATAATCGTAAAAACCTCAACTAAAAGTATAAGCTAAGATTTTTACTACTTTACTGTATGTAACTGCAGATTATTTCCAGTAAAATGTATGATATAATCACGTCCAATGTCTTAACCTGTCGTTTTTTATTACTCTCACAGCGACCCAAAACACTCAATCCCAGCAATCTTTGCCACCTGTATCTTACGTAAAAGCTATCGACGTGTGGATGTCGTCTTGCAGCGTTTTTGTCTTCCTGTCGCTGATGGAGTTCGCCGTTGTCAACAATTACATGGGACCCGTGGCGACCAAAGCCATGAAGGGCTACTCTGACGAGGATTTGCACGAGGCAATAGACGAGATCAAGGTGAATGCATTTGCTAATAAAATCTCAAAAAGGGACTAGATTGATTGTTTTAGTACAATTTTTGATTTCCGTGAGAGGGAGTTATGAATTTTAAAAGAAAATTTAACGTTATAAAAAATTGTACACGTACAATATAAAAAATTTAAATTAAATTATTAAAATTTACAATATGACTTATTCACCATCCCTAATAGAAATTATTAACATTGATAATGGCCTAATGATCAAAATTTGACCATTTAAAATTTTTGAAAATACATTATCATTAAGGGGACACACCAGTGTTTATGCCTATAAATGAAAAAAAATGAAAATTGAGGATTACTATTAAAATTTTTTGTTTCTGATGTTAAAATATGTTTTTATAGGTCCTTTTATAACAAAAAATATGTCTCTAGTTCCTCTTATTATTAAAATTCATCCAGGATTCATATATATTGACTTGTGATTTCTAAGTCATTGACCGCATGATTTTGAATGTATCATTTATTCAATTTGCGTCCCTTAGGTCTCAAAAGTTTTGTAATAAAATTCTTTTCCACTTAAGTGTAGCAGATTTTTTATTGAGTTATTTTTTTAATCTACTAATCTCCAAATATAGCAATAAGTGAGCATTAAAATAGCTATTTTTGTTATTTTTTTTTTTACTTTAGTATGAAAAAAATTTTCCAAGCCTTTTCTTGAAATTCTGTTTCACTGAAGTGGAAAAGAATTTTATTACAAAACTTTTGAGAACTAAAGGACGCAAATTGAATAAATGATACATTTAAAATCATGCGGTCAATGACTTAGAAATCACAAGTCAATATATATGAATCCTGGATGAATTTTAATAATAAGAGGAATTAGAGACATATTTTTTGTTATAAAAGGACCTATAAAAACATATTTTAACATCAGAAACAAAAAATTTTAATAGTAATCCTCAATTTTCATGTTTTTCATTTATAGGCATAAACACTGGTGTGTCCCCTTAATTGGCTTGTTTTCGGCGATTTTTTTGTTACAAATATGTTGAAAGTACTGAGTGCATTTTAAATTACCTAAACATCAGAATTTAGACCAGTTTCCAAACACTTTGAATACGATAATATCACTTTAAGTTTCTGTGCACAATTAAAAGTAATGTTATTAAATTCAAATTAACAAATTCAATTCAAAGTTCGTCTTACTTTTCAAATTTAGAAAATTAAAATTAGCTATTGAAAGTATGTTTAAATGGTAATAAGTGTGAACTTTGCATAGTCAAAAAATTGTATTTGGTCATAGAATGACCATTTTATATTTAAAACAAATTTTACTTATGACAAAAACCAGTCATAAAATGTTGACCATTTCTACAAGAGATATATTTGTTATAACACGAGAGTTATCTTCTAATAAAAAAGTCAAAAATTGTGTTTCGTTTCATCTCATTTTTAAGTAAAATTTTAAAAATTGGTTTTTCATGAACTTCATTCTAAATAGTAAATTATTAGTGTATATTTATAAAAATAAAAACTAATGTTGATTGGAAAAGAGTTCTATTTTGCATAATTAATTTGAACTCCATTGCAGACGCCGATGAGGTCAGAATCAGCCGACCGAGGCAGGAGTCCTCTTCGTCGGCCCGAGCCCGTAGTGCAATACGACACCTGCTGCGAGGGTCGCGCAACTGCCATCTACATCGACAAAGTCTCACGCTTTCTTTTCCCGTTTGCATTTTTCATTCTAAATGTCGTTTATTGGAGCACTTTTCTAGGCTAAATTATTCATATAAAAAAATTATTATAAGGATAAAATACTCACCTGAAAAGTTGTTAAAGTTAATAATAAATATTTCTGCCTGTAATGATGATCGTGGGTCATTGAATGACTTGAGGTGGCGAAATGTAATGTATTAGTAATTAGAATGAATGAATGATTTGTTACTGCGACGAATGAATGGCTTTCTCGATGATTTTAGACACTTGAGTAAAATACTTTCAAAAAAAATCATGGGACATGGTACATCATTTCTTGTGATTTAATGCTAACTGAATTAACTAAAAAATTAATTATTTATGATTTCAGCAAATTATGAATACCTTTTATATTTACATAAATTAGCTTTAATTGTTTAACATTTCTGCATCAATAGCTCATGTAAAAAATAAACTTTAAAATTACTGCATTAATGTATAACACAAAACAATTACGCTGTAAACAATCATTATAAGAATAAATTATAATCAAATTCATCTTTTTTTTTGAAAATATTTTAAAAATTAATATTATTTGATACATAAATAAATAAAAGTTAAAAAAAAAATAAAATGATTCAAATTTTATAATGTAAAATTATTAATATGAGAAAATATTGAAATTAAGAGAAAGGAATCAGAGGATACTCGAGGACAGTTAATACGAAGTAGGAACGTAAATAAATACAATAGATCATTTTATTTATATCTTTCATTCATATATTCGTCTCATTGGTTCATATATGCATTAATAATAAATATACCTTTTTTAAATTATTTTTGACACTCGTGAGTGTATTTGTTTTCGACGACAATTATGATCGCTTACAATACCATTTTACAATTATTCATTCTTGAAACTTTCGTACGACTTAAATTTTTTTTTCTCATAATTATAGCTCTCTGAGCTTTTACCATCTGCTTCTTTCATCTATCTTTTAGATTTCTTTTAACAATGATCGATCTACGATCGATATGGTGAAATAAATGTTTTTCGATTTTCTCTTTTTTTCATCTTTTTTTCATAATCTCTTTGATAATACATGATTTAAAACTATTATTAGCCAACGTGCGCTATTTCCATGAATGTTCATTTTTGGTTTTATGCGACCGAGTATACAATAATGTCTCAGTAATCCGAGTGTCTCATTGAATGAGTATATATTAAATTATTATTTTTTTTTATTAATAAAACTTTCATGTCGATCGACGATCGTATATGCCTATATTGAATCAACCCGCACACTTATGTTAATTTCGTATATAAATACATATACATATTTCTATATGTAAGTACGTTTCTTGTACAAAGGCTGTATTGCGATAAGCGTGATGCACGATTACAAAGTGCTCGTACAAAAAATATAAATTATAAACATTTTTATAGCTAAATGAAAACTTGCTTTGTAATCTTTAAATTTAAATTGAATTTCATTCATGTTTAGAAAAATCATAAATAAATAATTTTAAAAAAAGTTCGTGTACGGCTTATCGTGCATAAATAAAGTTATTACCGCTCTTTAAATTGGCAACTGTAAAAAAAATTTTTTTCGATTTCCAAATTGTAACTTTCTACAAAGTAAAAAAATGACTAGAAAAATGCAAGTACATAAGTATTACATCTTTTGCAATACAGCCCTCGATACATCTTTGTATGAGATCGATGCTCTGTAAAATCGGATGGACCGAAAATTTTATTTACGGAAAATAAAAAAATATTTATTAGGTTCCTGAATCTTGTTAGAATCAAATGGCGACGTAATAAGTAATATTATTATCATATCTCAAAAGTGTAACGAGGAAGGATATAATTTTTTTATAAAAATAATTTCATTGATTGAACATATCAGCTCCAGTTGCATACTTTATTGAGTATCAAGAGGAATGAAAATATTAGTTTTTAAATAATCTTTGGATCTATTCAATGTCACAGAGAATCGATTATATGTATATATATTTTTTCATTTCCTTTTATTTTAGTAAACATCGAAAATATAGGTTTTTCTTTCTCTTCGTAGCTTTGCATATTTTGTGTATATATGTGTGTTTTTGGTCCGAGTGAACGATAGACGATCGAGACAAAAAACTACCCGAAGGATTTAATTGAAAATTTAACGAAAATTAGAATCTTTGACGTATAACGATTGACAACTAAAAATATCTATATGACACTTATTCGTCAAAATCGATGAAATATACAATACAATATGCATACATATATTTATAAACCGTTATTCAGTCATGCATATATCTTTCTGTGTATATTCTCATGTATGACTATCCTACAATTATTATTATTCAATTTTTTTTTTTCATTATCTAACACCCACTTATTAAAAAAAAATATTATTATTATGATACGCACCCATACGCGTTCGCCCACGCACTGATACACATAATAGTCAATATGTTTTAGAGGATCTTTGTCAAATTTATTTTTCTTAAAACTCACGGCTTAGTAATTTTGCAGATAACATCACGCGCTTTATTTTACATCGATATTTATTAATAATCCGTAGAATTAAATTTTCTGTACCCTTTCAGATTTTTTTAAAAGAATCAGTTTTTTTTTGTTGTTATATCTCTTTTCAACGTTTCTTTACAATTGTTCGGACGCATTCTTGATATTGCATTATTAAGATGTTGTTTTTGCCTTTTTTTTCGCGAAGTAAATCGTACGTAAAATTAATCAAAACGTTTGTCTTCATCAAATTCTACATTTTTCTTGAGTTTACATTATGCTCGTATTTATGAAATGCTATTATTTTCGATATACTTCGTATTCAAATGGAAATGAGACAACGCAATCTTACACTGATGTAATGCGGTTTATTGTCAACGGAAAATTGTTCCTTGTATACGGGATTTATCCTGAGCGTTGGAAAGAAATATAAAAATTTCCATCTTCATGCGTTTATCATGGTATAAAAAGAAAGCATCTTACTTAATATCCGTGTATTTTGATGAAACATAAGTGAGTGGAGGTTACTTCGTTTATTAAACTTGAATTATTTGCAATTTATAATCGACACTTTCAAATGATCGAAAACAAGAGTACAAAGAGCAAAACTAAACTCCTGTATTGCATGTTCCAATTTTATTTCACGTAAGAGTAATTTTTCCCGACTTTTTGTCTCAATATAATTTTGGTCCAATTGAACACAGCTCATAAATTAACACATTTCAAGCTCGGTATTATGCAATTATGTAATATGCCATTTAATTACGTCGCGTTTTCATGAAAAATAATTAGCGTGGAGTTGAAAAACTTTTCAGTGTGCAGGTCAGTAGTCTAAAAGGAAATTGAAGGAATATTTTATTTTGCGACATTGTCGTTTCAATGCCGTCTCCTTAATAATTATACATTCTTTTTGTAAGATTTTTATTAAATGAGAATTGTATTTAACAAAATTTTACTGTTTTCTGCGTACTTTTAATGTCTATTATCTTCATTTATTTGTATATTTAATACACTCAAAGAGGTAAAGTGCTAATATTAAGCAGAGTCGTTTGAATTTGTGAATTTATTTTATAAGAAGTTCGATTCATGATCTGAAGAAAATTCTCAAGATGTTATAAAAATTTAGTTGAATTACGGACGGCTGGTCAATTTTGTCCCTCAAATTTATTAGTTTTTTTTTCTTCAGACTTAAATTTTTATAAATAAATAAGCTACATTTTTTTCATGTACATTACTAAATTCGGTGTTTCGAAAATAATTTAACCCGTAGTTTCCAAGATGTCATGTCATGCTCAAAAATGTCTGATCGTGCGTAAAAAGCAATGGCATTTGAAGTATGATGTTTTTTAAAAGGACCCTACTGCAATAGCGACCTTTACAAAACATCTTTGTTTCAGTTATTTATTCATTCTTTTTAATTCGACAAATGCTCTTACCCTTCAAACGCGAGCGAGAAGTAGTTGAACGCTCCCCTTCTTTCAAAAAAATTGGCAGTTTGCGGTAGTTAAGTTGAAAGACTCATATTTTTTTTATAGATCATTTAAGATAAACGTAGTTCGATCCTCATTTTTTGCTCTCTTTACAAAATTCATTGTAAGTTTGACCACATTGTAACTTTATATACTTAAGATAATTGTCGATTCTCGTGAAATTTTATTGTTATAACTTTGTAATTATAGATAATGATAGTAATTTACTACGGATTCATTTAAAATATCGATTACAGTTTATATCTTTGAACTTTAATTTTTTCATCTGTCTCGTTAAAATAATTACGTGAGAGAGCAATAAATTTTTGTCTGCTCTATGTATGTATTTCAGTTCGTATCGTCTATTTTAACGACGATCAGTATTTATTGTTTAATATTTGTTTACCGAATTTCTTCTAGTGATTTCAAATACACTTAATTGTAACAGGTGGTGACACCAGAACATCGTTGACGAGACACGTTTTTTTTTTTTGTCTTAAGGAGTTTAAATGAGGTTTCATTTTTATTTTTTTATTTTAAATTGACGATGGCACTGTTTATACGTTAATATTTAATCGTTTTCTAACTCATTTGTATCGTTAATGTATAGGAATGTTGAAACAGGAAACAAGTTTTTTTCACATTTGATCCGTCACAGCTTTTTTATAATGTCCTGGCCTGCTTTTAGACTGCTATCATGCAATATTTAAGATCATCGAGAGATTAAGTGCTGTTTTTTTTCGTAAGCTATGAACGATTAAAAACATTAATATAATTTTTTTTTTTTTTCGTAATTGGCAGATGTGTTTGAACATTCGTCGATATATATATATATATATATATAGAGAACTAATCCGCAACGAGAAGAGATAAAAATTTATTATACATCTTTTTTCTTTCAAAATATACCATGAGTGAGAGATGGGGATATAGGCAAAGAACAAATTGAAAATCCACAAGTATAAAACTCTCTCTCGCTCGTAATATTCCACGTAAATAGTATTTGATAACGTTTTCAAAGCAACCTCGTGCAATCACGATGAGTTTATCATTTATTTAGTCTTTACTTTTTTGTATTTTTCTTTTATATGTATAATATGTACGTATTTTCTGTATAAATACATATTTATATATATATCGTCTCTCAATCTTCAGAATGCTTTAGAATTTATATATTTACTCTGTACACATTTACGTTAAACTCGTATCTCGTATTACTCATTTTACCTAAATATTTATTGCACGGTTTTTTTTCTAAAGAATTTCATTAGCTTCTGCTTTACATAACGTTTTAACCATTTATCTCAATTTTATACATGTTTTTAATAATAATATGTACAAATTAAGAAGTATATACGCTAATACGTACCTCTCCTTGTCTCGACTCTATCTACAAACACACTTTTTTATATTTTTACTTTGAAACGATTCTATTTTACAATTACCATGAGTCGTTTACTCAGAGCTAGCGAAAATAAAATCTTCCTTTAATACACTGTTTACATTTATTTACCAGATCATCAGATCGAGTTTTCCTACGTAAATTTTTTGGACAATTTCGTTTATCTTATTCAGCTAAGTTACTTTTATTTACACTTCTATCATTTTCATCGTTTCTAATGAAATTCGTCTTTTTAGTCGTTATTAATTTATACACGTTTCACACATTTTCTTGCTCAGCCACGAACCACGTTACAAATGAATGTTTTGTTTGTCATTAATTGACAAATTAATCCATTAATTGGCCGAAAAAATCGACAACATTTCGAGATTATTGAACTTAAACATTAAAAATTGGGATAAACTTTTGAAAACATGATACCTCCTCTCACGCGAGACTTTAAAAAAATATCCCCTGCCATATGTGTGCACATCAAAATAACGACCCCTATACGACTGCTGCATCTGGCGGCTTGACACACTTATAATGTAGTACAACTCCGCGCAAGCGCGAAGTTTGAAAGAACGAGGGCATCTTACTCAATTTACAAAGGTTTATATATGTGTCTACACATACATGTTCATATATATTTACAAATATATGTACACGTATATGTAATTATATATACTATCATTCATTCGTACACAATTTTTTTTACATATTTTCTCTATCCTCAGAAATATTATGTATTCATTCTTGTTTGAAAAAAGGTGCTCGTCTGCAGGATAAAATCAGGTAAGATTAAATTTTCATTTCACATCGGGCACAGAGTCTTGAAAGGAAAAAAAAATTTCTTGTTCGTTCGAGAAAGTACAGCAAGAAAGAAAATTAAAAATTTTTAAGGATAGAGTCACGTTAGCCGAGCTGAAAAATCTCAGCTCTTCTTAGAAAATAATTTTGGTTTCGTCATATATAATTACAAACGAGTGGAATGGTTCAAACGATTTTTTTTCCATATTCAAAAAATCGGAAAGATCAAAACAATGTTCTTTTTTTTTGCTTTGAAATAACAATTAAAATAACTTCCATCGACGCTGAGAAATTACGGTGGAAGGCCACTATTTTACACTCAATTTCATTTATTCTTATTTATCTACATCAAACTATTGAAAAATTGTCGCTCTTTCACACTCTATTTGTTCCTGTTACAGTCGCTTACTTTTATAACGAGCTAATTAAATATATATTATATCTATTTGTATTCATAGTTTTACATAACACATAGATATTTTTATTTTTGTTGTATTGGACATGCGTACGATTTTTAAAAAGTACACTCAGATCCATAATTCTATATTCTATAGTTTTTTTTTCATTTACACACACTGATCAAGGGAGAAGAAAAGGATTTTATTATTTTTTGTTCCGTTTGTTCATTTTACAAGGCGAAATAGTACATTCTTTTTTTTGTGGATCATTGATATTATAGTATAATAATCGTAATCAACAATAACAATAATGATAATAAGTTGAGATATTTTGTTTAAAATTTTCTTTTATCGATATCGATGTTTATTATCATCATTATTATTTTGTTCAACTTTTACGCACTAAACTTTGGTGCTCATATTTAGTATTCTTTGAACCTTTACGTACTTAATAATTCGACGCGTACTTTACATCATACGAATTTTGTTTTCGACGTCTATACAGAGCAACCATCGTGAACAATGTATACGATCTCAAATTTTCTGTTTCCTTATATACTCCTCTCTCTCTTTCTCTCTCTCCGTCTCCTGTCTAATTAATTTCCTCTTCGACTCTTTTGTTTTGATCTTAACAAAGCGCAACAACGACTATGTATACACACGACAACGAGACGTGTTGTTGTATTTTTTCCCCTATGCAAGTGTGGGTGTGTTTGTGCAGAAACGCGCGTATGCGTCGCGCTGCAACCGCTGAAAATCCTTAATTATTCTTGGCACTCAGGGGTATATACGTGAGTGTGTACGATATAACACCACGCTATATACGATTCAAGTGTGCGTCTCGCTCGCTCGTGTTTTGCTCTGCTCGTGGGTTAGAGTTGGGTGTGCGTGTGGTTTTTTTTTCGTCGCACACACTGTAACTACGGTATCTGTCATCGCAGCTGTAAATATACAAACAGAAGAAGAAAAAAATAATACGCACATTTTCCCTTTTTTTTTCTTTTTTGCTTTACGCGAGTGAAAAGGAGCCTCGATATTTTTTGTATCAGATAGGCTCACAGCTCCTCGATGAAAACTCGGCATTCTCGTTCTCGAGCGATATCAGCAGTTTTTCTATATTGCATAAGTGACAATCAACTCTCTCTCTCTCTCACCGAGTGCTCGAAGCATTATTTAAAATATATAATCGAGTGTTTGCTCGTCCGCGCGCGCTACAGCAAGAAAAGACTGAAATTCGATGAATGATACGGGGGAAAAAAAGAGACACGTAGGCTTCTTCACTCTGTAAAACCGCTTGACCTTCTATCCAGTAGCTCGTAAAAAATTCGTCGCCCTCTTTTTTTCGAAAAAACAAACGAGAAAGCTTCGCGTTCAACACGATAGAGAAATTTTCTCATCAATAATTTTCATTTTGCTGCTGGAGAGATCTTTTTTTTTGGCTCTCCCGCGACACACGACTTTGGAAACTCTCAATCACAGAGAAAAGGTGTTGGCTGAAAATTATTTCCTTCGATTTGCTCTTATCGCCTGCTGCTACCCTCGTTTTTTTTTTACTTTCGTCAATCCATTATACTATTCTTCGTATATGCGATTAAGACATCGTATCGTTATCGCTCTACTCCAGTTCGGTTCAATTACGAGCTTGTATTTCTGTTTAGTGTGTCAGAGTTTGCGAAAAAAAAATTTATCAATTTTTAAGGAGTACAGATTATTTTTCGCTCCCTTTTCACTGCGCTTTTTTGCAATTAAATTTCATGCGCGCGCAAGCTCGCGAGGAGAAAAAATAGCAAGACCGCGCGCGCACACGGTCATTTTAAATAATTAAGGCATTTAAATTTAAACGCGGCGCGACGACGAAGAAAATGAAAAAAAAAACTCACAACATTTTTCAAAGTAACTTACAACCCGCCGCGTGTGCGCTGCTCTACATACATTATGTAACAGCCTCCCAACTCTCTCTCTCTCTCTCTCTCTTTTGAACGCACGTAGCCCCAGCTCCGCGCGCGCGCCGCTAAAGAGGCAAAATTAATCAGTGAAATTTAATTTCGGCGCGTTGCATATACGCGGCGGCGCTGGTGAGACGTGCATTTATATATCGAAAGTTCGGAACATCAATCGATAGTGTGCCCCCAAGTCGTCATTGCTGCGTATGAGAGCTGCGGAAAATTAGAAGTTACCTCCAACCGATACAGAAGGTTTTGGGGAAGAAGCTTGAGCACAAGTTTGATAGAACTTGATAAAGGGATGAGCGCCTATTTATTGGCAGCTATCATTCATTTATTCACTTGTTCGAATCATCGTGTAAAATTTACATCACATTAAAAAGAATTTAGAACAACAAAAAAAAAATACGTACGTCACTCCGTTGGCAAAGAAAAAAAAACTCATTTAACGCAAAATTTATGCTAAGGTACACAGGAAAATAGCTGCGCTCGAGAGAGAAAGAGAGAGAAAATGAGAGGCGACCTCCAAGGAAAAGATAAACTAGAATTTTACAGTCTCCGCGCCGAGCAGCAGTAGCAGCAGCAGCAGCGACGAGACGACCATATAGCTATTTCAGGCCTCGATATATAGTAGCGAGAGGCAAAATCGATCCGGCAGCCGATGCAAAAAGAGCTTAATCCCGGGGCTTAACTCTCAACCCTGGATCTCGTACACATAGCTCTCTCTCTCTCTCTCTTTCTCTCTGCTCACGCCTTTAGCAGCAGCTAGCTAGAAACATTGTCTCTCTTTCTCTCTTCGAGCTTTTCCAAAGTCGTGTTATTTTTCGTACGTGTGTGTGTGTATCTTTTGCTCTTTCACGAAAGAGGAGAAAAGGGAAGAACACATCTCTCGCACCGCGTGGAAGTGAGCAAATAAACGGGTTTTAGGGTTGTAAAAATACAAAACATCGCGACGATTTGTTAACTATACATTTTTTCCGTTTTTGTTTATCATCAAATCACCAGTAGCATCTGAGTTCGAGCGATTTTTTAAAGGAAAAATAAATAAGCTTAATAATACAGAAGACGCTGCCTTCGCATTACTCTCGACGTCTCTGAAACTCTTATTTTTTGACATATTGACAGTAATCTCGTCGAAAATTTTCAATCAGTGGTTCTTTCATTTTGCTGAGCTGATCTTCACGTAGTCAAGATGATTTTCATAAGTTTAAAAACCATTCACAGTGATGAAATAAATTATAGTATAGCAGTAATTAAAAAATTTCAAAAAAAAAATTCAAACAGACAGGTGCAAAGTTTATAATTTTTAATAATTAGATCATGCAAATTATTTCTGATCAAGACTATAAATAAAAAAGATCTTTAATTAATGAATAGGATAAAAAACATTCTTCAAATCAATGATAATTATTTTCTCATAATCATTATATACACACATCAGACTTACTGTCATTATAGTCGCTAAATTCGACACGATGCAGAAAATTCAAAATATTTTCATTCAATTTCTCTACAAAATAAAAAATAAAAGGTGCTCGTTCATTTGCGAGCCAACCCACGATTCAAAAATCCAGTGGGACCAGTGACATTATCATATTTTTATAATACTGAGGTGCAATATGGTGTAAAGTTACAAGGATCCTCTATATTTGTTCATAAATAATAATTCAATGCAACAAGCTAAACTACTTCATATAATAATTACACGTGTTGTCCATGATATAATCATTCATATAAAAATTACTGACCTTACACCATCGAGCATTCCAGATAATATACTTATCGTTAAGTCGAACTGTATTAAGAGCACAAAGAGAGGTAATGTCTCGTGTGCGAAGGCAGATTCCCCCAAAATTGAACTATATCAATGAGATATATTTGAATAATTTTCAATGCTCACCATTGTCTGAGTGGATATTAAATACACCTCCACACATTTTGTCGAGAGTCGGGGGGAGATCCAAGTCGTAACCGGTGGTTGAAGAATTGTTACTATTTTTTTAATGTATTTTTTTTTTTGATTTTTTTCTTTCTCATAAATATGAAATTGTTCGTAGACGATGGCTCTCGTAGTCGTAGTAGTAGCAGTAGCAGTAATTGGTCACTGGTACGTAAGTAATGAACAGTTTTTTTAAGCGCTCTCCGTCACGGTGACCGACACCGGTTGCAGCAGCTGCTGCTGCTGTTGACCCTGTCCAGCCGAGGAAGCTCCGTCCTGAGACGTCGTGCCGGCCATGGTCGTGGTGGCGGTCGTCGCCTGGCCCATCATCGAGCTGTTACTGACCGGTATCGGGAGCGGTCTCAGGGCCTGCATGTCGCAGGCGTGCGAGCCGCGCTTCTTTAGATCCTGCAACAATTTTGGGCATTGTGGAAATATTTTTTCGTATACGTAAAATTACCTCTTCTTTTCATTCTTTTTTTTTTTTTGCTCTCAATCACACAGTCGAATTTTTTGCCTATCCGTAATTCATTTTGAACGAATAAAAGTTTTATAATGCGTAATATATGAGTTCTTTGCTCGCATACGCGTTTACGACAAAATTAAAAATTAAATCCGCTGCAAAGCATAGTTTTACCGTTTGGATTTTATATTGTAAAAGCGTAATAAAAACCGTATCGACAATTTTTACCTATCTAGAAAATTTTGAAAGGAATTTTTCATAATCAGAGATAAACCATGCCAATAGCAATGCAGTATAGCATAAAATGTATTCTACATTTGAGTAATCTAAAAACGGTAAACCTATGTGCTTTTTTCATACCCGATAAAAATATTATTGAAAAAAATAGCGATGAACTTCGAAAAATTAACTTTTGATTTGACCGAATTCATAATCAATTTTACATCTGAAATACTGTATTCGTTTCAATTTTCAAATTGATCAAGTAGTCATTCATCCATCATATTCATTCACTAGTTTTTCACTATGCATTCATTTAATTAATCAACCCTCTAAAAATATATTAAAATTAATTTAAAAATGTAATCGGAAATAATTCGCAAGGACAAAAGGATTTCACTGCATTGCATTAAACACATAATTTTAATTCAAGTGAGGTCCATAATGTCATTGCAAAATGGATAAGTCGTAAGTAATATTGAAAAAAAAATGATTGCTGTAATTTGTAATAATAGTTATACTATTTAATTAATAAGGGAGTTAAATTTTAACTATCAAATTTATCTACTAATTGTAAAGTCATGCGAAACATTTATATGTTCAAGAGTCGGTGTTTTATTATTTAATTTGAAATGAACTACTCTATGATATACTTCTACGATAATCGATTACCAATCTACACAATAATACATAAAATGCAACATTAAAAGCGTAAAATGCATAAATATTGAATGATGAAATTAAATAATGAATGATGTAGTAATACTTATGATATGAGCTGAAACGAATTCAATCCAATTTTCATCTTTTTGTAGGTTCTTATTAATAATATTAATATTCCAATATGCTGTAGATTTTTAATACAATTATCAAAATACTCTTAACGTCAGCCCTAGCAAAAGATAAAAATATTAAATCTAATTTTGACCTACATGAATCGGCGAGAGAGCTCAGATGAAATGATGTTTTTTGATGAGTAAAGCACTAATGTTATATACGTAAGTAATATGCATTGATGAACTAGAGCAAACACGAGGAAATGTTGGCTCAAAATGACGAGATGCCCTAATAGCGCATTATCGTAAAATCGGTGCTCAAGCTTGGTTATACAGAAAAATATCTAGTTCGTAACTAATACACGATGAAAATACTTTCTAAGATAACAGTAAAACTAGATTCATAAGAATACATCTTTTTTTCTCTTAGTGTCCTTGATAATTTTTTTTGTAACAATAATAGTAGTAGAAACGTAGATATATATTGATAATGAATGTAAGCGCAGGCACAGGCTGCAAGTGAAAAAGCGGCTTTCACATTATATATCATTGTGAAATAAGTCAATGGGATAAGATGCGTGTGTTTGTATTTTAGACATGGTCGAATCCTCGCATTCGCATAAAAGGATGAGGATTTGCACCCAAAAGTATCCTTGATTTAGCACTGTTTTCTCTACCAAATGTAAAATAATGGCTAAATTCTTGTTATCTTTTAAAAAAAGCACTCTAGAATCAGTATAATTATTTTTTTTATACATAAAAAAATACGCAGCAATAATTCCAAGCTTAAACTGTGCTTTTAACTCGGAATGCGAGAATTTCACCTTGTCCATTATGAGATTCTGTGTAAGACAATAATATAATATTCGCAAATCTCGCACTATTGTAGGTATGCATACTTATTCATAATTCACGTACACTTCGAGAGAGACTTCCTTTTTAGAGCTTCGTTGTCTCCGCATCTCGTGTTTTATAATATTTACTCTCGTATAATATTCTAGAACTATGCGTGCGTCTTCTCTTTGCTCTTTTTTTGTCTAACAAAAATCTTATGCTACGCACTATGGTATGTCCAGCGTATTTTTCGAGAGCTCTAAGTTTCAAAGTCAGTTGTAGGTTGATGTTGTTGTTTTCTATATATGCTTTTTTATTTATCGAAAGCACATTATCACACACATAAAAAACAGTGAAAAACACAGCGTTTATCAAATAGAAGATATTCGTTGTAAATAAAAGCAGTGCCATTACACACAGATTTTTTTTCATGTAAACCTATATTTATCATTGTTCGTTTCTAAAATGATGTGTGTGTGTGCGTGTGTGCTGCTGCAAAATCGACACACACATCGTGCTCGCAAAATTATATGCTGTTAGTCAGTGATGTTGCGGTGTATAAGTTGTATTATATGATATAGCGTTTCTAACACTGAGTCGATCGTGTGTAATATGCGTGTTGTGAAATAAATACAAAATTCTTGCTCAGCCTAATTAATAATATAAGGACAACAGTAAATCATAAACATATGATGCTGAATATAATCTTTCGTAGCAGTAGTAGTAGTAGTAGTAGTAGTATTGGTAGCAATAGAAGTTGTTTTTTTTTTGTCTGCTTTTTTGCCTTATTACCTTTGATCTGACTTCGATACGGTCGCCGTAAACGAGCACCACTCTATCCTTGTTTTCAGCCGTGGCGGTCAGTTGGTGAGTCATACTCTGTGTACGCCGTATCGGCATTTTTGTGAAAATGTGTTTTATTTTCGCCATCATTTTTTTTTCATTTTGTTTATTCAACGGTATCGTTGTCGTAGTTGTGGTCGTCGTCAGTGCAATGCGTGTGTCGTCGTCAAGTCACGCCCCCCAGACACACATTCATCGCAGCCGAGTAAGAGAGATAGGCCGGCAGTTGATAACGATTGGTCGTGGTGGTGGTAGTAGTAGTCCCAATGCAGCAGCAGCATCGTTGTCATCGCATCGTGTCGCACACACACGACGACGTGGGTTGGTTGAGATTTGGAGCAAAATATAGAAGAGAATATTTTTTTTCATTGATTTTTTTTCAAGCTGCTTTTCACTTTCTGCTTCGTAGTATTTTTTTGTATTTTTAAATTACTTAATTAAAGTTCGTTTTTTTTCTTTCAAACACGACGACACGTTATATATTATAAAAATGTCACGTCTGTTTATCTGCATGCACGATTATAATCATCACACACCTGCCGGTGTATACAATAATTATCTATTTCGTCGCAGTCAGTCGTCAATTATGTATTACGATTACGATGGTATTGCCAAATTTTAATTAAAATTTAGCAGCACTGCGTTATTATGAGTCATTTGGAACGGAGCTCTGTTCATTAATATAATTACATATTATCATAATTATAAATCTCATTCTCTGACTGTTGTATGTGTATCTCTTTCTTTTTTCTATATCGTAATGATTGCATTTTATAATATATCTAGATGAATAAGCTATATTTTCTCGCACTAACAAAGAGTCTCTCATTGCCTGGAGTGCAGGTATATTTTATATCAGCTGATGGTGCACTATAGGTGGTATTGGTAGTGTAGTGTGTATACAGCTTTTATATAATGGTATTTTCTCTCTCGCTTACTCCTTTCGTTTTTTTTCTATATCGTGAGTGAAATTGGCATTGGAAAGCGTGAGAGTGTTGGGAATGGTGTTTTTTTTTGTTAATTCTAAAATTTATTTTCGAAGCGGTGGTGTCGGCGGGTCCTCTTTATCGTACGCTGTCGTGTGTGACACGTGCACAACAATAACAGTGGCTCTACAACAGTGATTTTTGTCTTTGTTGTCGATGTAGTTGTTGTTGTTATTATTATTGTAGGTGTTGTAGTTGATGTTGTTGTATTAAAGTGCGGTAATTTTTTTGGTTGCTTTTATTTATTAACGCATTCAAAACGAAGCCTCGACGAGATAGGTGTCGTCGTTGCCGGCGTTAGCGCCCGACGAGCCACCAGCCCCCTGAGATTGGCCAGCTAAGCCGGATTGCGAGGACTGGCCCTGCAACGAGGCCTGCCGCGAGGATCTCGTGGCCGGGATGTATTGGTTGTACGCCTGCTGAAAACACCACAACCACAAAAACAAGCACACGCTCGTATACACTTGATGATAGATATAAATTTTTGTTTGTTTTTTTGTTGGTTTTTTGTTGCTCTCTACATTAATTATAATTTTGTTGATGTTTGTTGTTTTTTTGTATGATGTAGCGATTATTAATTATTATACTATAATATATATCAATGTACTAAATAGTATCTACTGCCTTACTACGAGGCTTGAACTACAGTTTTTCAACTAAAATTTATATCTTTTTATCTTTTTTGAATTAATTAATCGATGCTCTAATGATAGTTATCATTGTTAATTACTATTTCTTTAGATTCTTTTTTCTTATTTATCTGCATGAAATAGGTTACTCTGATATAGTTGAAAATTCAGTCGTACGTTTCGTTTTTTTTTATCAAAAAAGAGTGTCACTCATTTTTTAACGTAAACGTACGACCGAATCGACTATTTATATAAATAATGATATATGATATGAGAGAGAGAGAGAGAAAGAGAGAGATAAGCAAGTGAGACGGTACTTTACTGTGATCATATGAGGCAAACGAACCATTACACTCGCTACAAAATTGCGGATCCTTTTTTACAGCCATTTAAAAAATTTTTGTTTACATGTGTGAATGAATAATAACAATACAAAAGCGTATACAGTACTTTATATTAAGTCCAAGCCGGTTATCGGGGGACCAACCCGAGAGTTGATCGTTAGTTGGATTTTTTGTTTAAAATTTTTCGTTATTTTACAAAGCAGGATTGATCAGAATTATCTACGTTGTTGTATTGGATGTAGATATTTATACGTGAGGTTGTAGATAAATTAATAACTACCAAAAAGACTCAACACTATATATTCAACAGTATTTTTTCTTCGATTTGTTCTATTTAATTTTTAGTAATTAATATTTTAAAGTAATGGTCCTTCCTTCGAGTTATCTAACACTAAATATTAGCGTATACATGACCAAATCTACGATTAATATTTGTCTAACGACTATTTTCTATAGTCCATAAACTATAATAATAGAAACGTCATAAGCTCTCGTTCTTTTCATATCTATAGATGTCACTGTCGTCGTGTTTCAAATAATCAATTCGTCCATGCGTCAGTCAAACGTCAATGAATCGTTCGATTAAAACTCCCCCCCAGAAAAATGGCAACAATCCCGGATCGAGCTTCAACCGAACATACATAATTTCCCCTCACCCTCGATATCACGATTATCCTCATCGCGCGCCAGCAATACATAGTACATACGCACGCGCGCGAGAGGAGAGTAATATTGAATACGATTTTAAACCTTGTGGTTCGCCAATTGACCGCGACTAAATCCTTTGCCTAATTGGCAGTTTCCTAATTTGACGTCTGCCGACGCGCCCCGCCACGTCGCTGTTACTGCTGATGCTTCAGCCCACCCTACATCATCATCATCATATGTATATATATCCATTATACATATAGCTCTAGCTCTGTTGCTTCATGCTCTAATTGTCCCGAATATATACATCGCATAGTTGGTAGCAGCGCAGCTCCCCGACACTCGCTCGCGCCCCGTTGCAATATTCATAGAGCGCGCGGCTACACAATCATTCGGCTTGCGCGTCAAAGCGTGAGTTGTATTATCTTGGCATTTACTGCGATGCACAGCACTGGTAGTAGCAGTATAGCAGTATAGCAGCGGTAGCAGCTCGCTGTATAGTTATAGGCAGTTTCGAAGCGCGTTTAATATTTAGTTCGAATCGTAAAAGTTGCGGGAAATTCATGTGTCGCGCGAGGAACAAAAGAAAAATGACGCGCGCGAGAAAATTACGCGCGATTCCACAGGTGTTCATCGTGCGTCTACGGTGTACACAATCGAGAAAAGTTTCGTCCTCGATTATTTTTTTCTCCCCGACGATGTTAATGAAAAAATATTATCGTACAAAACACGTATCCATCCGCGCGCGCAGAGATACATCCATCGAGGATGAAAGAAGAGAAAAAAAGAAAGAAAAGAACTGCACGACTCTAGATGAATTACGTACGACGACTAGGACGATTTTTTTTTTCACCGACTCATAATTCAATTCAATTCAAGCTCGGGCTATATAGAGCAGCAGCAGCAGCGGCAGCAATTGAATGCCTTCTGCAGTTTTTTTTTTGTTCACTCTCTATCTTTTCACCCACCCCTGCCACTATGTGCAGCTACGCTATACGTATAAAAGAGAGAGAGAGGTACGTGGGCCGTTGCAACGCACTTTTATTTTCACACGCGAAATCTCGCGCCGTTGTAGTTCCATTATTCAAATCAACGCAACTTCTACTATTCGCGCTGTGTGTGGGGCTATCTTTTTTTCTCTCTTTTTTTGTTGCAACGGTTAAACATTTTTCTTCTTTGATTCGGGCAAGTGAGGGGAAAAAAACCGTTTCGTAAAGTCGGTGCGGGACTAAAGCGAAAATCAAATCTATCGAGAGATCAAAGGGGAGAATTTTTATGCTAAACGTTTACTTTGAATCGGCGATGGGATAAGCCGATCAATTTTTAGCCAGGTACTTTTATTTATTTACAAGTTACATTAAAAAAGGTCAACAGTTTTGTTTATGGGATTACAGGGGGGGGGGGGGGATGATTTTGTTACTTTTTTTATTTACAGGGAAATTATTATTATAAGATTCAAAGATTTTTACGATACAATAATTAACAAGGTTTTTTAAATTTACTATAACTGCATTGAACAATTTACTTTTTCCCAGGTGGTAATCTGAAAACTCTAGTGCTCTTGGCGATTCTCCAGATAAAATTTGAAAGATAAAGGAAATTTTAAGTGAAAAATAAACAGTGGAAGAAAAAAACACTCCAGCTAATCTATCCGATTAGGAAGAAGGTAACGGAGTAAAAAAAAAGTCATTCAGAAAGGAAGTTAGGAAAGTACACCGAAGAGAGAGAGGAACAACAGAAGCTATAACACAAGGGGTAGTTGGGTTGTATAGCTTCGGAGACACTCACGGAGCATTGAAAAATCTCTAGAGCTTTCAGAACCACTACTAGTGTATAATAAGGTTTACGATACAGTTGGGAGGCTAAAGAAGATGGGGGCAGGGGGCGGGGGGCGGGGGGTTCTGAGGGGGGTAGACAGGAATGACAGACAATAGAATGAAGAGTAGAGCTGAGAAGAAGTAGAGGGGGATCAAAGTTACATTTAAGATTCGATTCTGTCTCTTGCCTGGCTTCTCGATTGAAGTGGATGCACCGAGTCTGTGACGACAACGACGCCGCTAGTACTACTAATAGCGACGCTGCCGCCGCCCTCCGCCACTCTCGCTGATCGTTTCTGCGCGTGGGCAAATGCGAAATTTTCATCATTTGTTTTAAAATATCATAGCTTGATTTAATTGGTTCAATTATTCATACAACAGTTACTTTCTTACAGTTTTTTTAAGTAAAAATAAATTCTACCGATAATCCTCGAGCCGTGTGTTCATTCAACAAAAGATAATTTCGCTCATTTTTACTTTTCATCAAAATCCCCGCGGACGTGTACGCGTGTGCACGCGCGGTTGACTCGTTTCCTCAATCCGTCTGTATTTACCCTTCCTTTGAATATGATGATTCGTAAAGATGGATTTTGAATGATATGATTACAAACAATCCGTTCATAGTAGTTCATTTCCATGCGAAGATCAATTTTATTCGATGGATTTTAGAACATTGATGCATGAGAAATTTTACAAAGAGTGATAGTTATGGATTAATTTTGATTTTAAAACACAGCTTTTCATAGACTTTACACATAAACACCCATATAGACAATAATAGTCAACGACAGCAATGAAAGTTCATATTTTCACATATAATATAATATGTGCATGATACGAAACAAGATTCAATTATATATTCAACATTTAGAAAAACATTTATTTGAATCGTGTAAAAAATGTTGAATTTTCAAAACGATGTGATTATTCTTTTCACTATATTACCGAGTGTAACCAAATTTTTATTTTTGTTGAAATGTCGAGGCATGCAAGCACATTTAACTTCACAAACACGTACACGTCCACAGAGATAGAGTGATATTATTTTACTAGATGTGTGGTTTTAGTTGCAGTTATTTTTTATTTTCATTCTTTTTTTTGTTTTATCGTAATCGTAATATGTACACTGAATATACAGCTGCCCTATACATGTACGTGGTTGGAAAATATAACCCCGCATAGTATGGAAATACCGTGACTGCATTTATATTTCGATTTCGAAAAGTAGTGTCATATCGAGTGGATTAGAGATACCGTAGACAAGATTGAAATCAAAATGTTCAAACACGTTTTCCTCAATTTACAACCGGATATTTTTCGAAAAAAATTACTTCTTTATTTTGTGATTTAGTAGAAATTCGAGTAGTTTTTTTTTTTTTGAAAAATAGTCAGTGTTAATCTCGGAAAACGCATTTGAAAATTTTCATTTTAATCTTGGCTTTCGGCATCCTTTCTGAAAGGAAGAAAAGTTGTTAAATTCCCCGAAAATTATAATGAAAACCGATGTGAAAGTTTAACGTTTGAGTAATTACGAAGGATGCACTATCTCATCGGATTTTCTCTTTCATTATATTTCAGTTTTTTGCATAGCTCATTTATTTAAGACACTCGGAATACTTCCTATTTTGAAGCTAAAAATATTTAGCCAAAACTCTTTGTGGGAGTTAAAGCCATTATGGCAAAATTCGTTCTCTTTGCCTCGAAAATTCACGCAACGTTTTCAGAAATTTAGAATTTATAGGAGAGCACGTAAAAAAGTTTTAAAGCTCAAAAAAGAAAAGATTGTTTGTAACAGTTATTTACGATGATGCGTAAATATCAAAGAGAAGTGTACACAAGAAGTATACGATTTTTTTTCAAGTTTTGCTTTGGCTTTTCGTTGGATCCTTCTCGAAAGATCGTGTTTATTTATATCAACATAATAAACAATTTTTCTTTACATTTTCCACGACTACGTTTCATTTTTTCATTTTTTTTATTCGTAACTTTTCTAAGCGCGTAAACTTCGCGACTTCTTTGAACACATTTCTTTTACAAGAATCTCTATCGTATAGGCCGTATAATATAATGAGCGTATTTCCTTCTTTATCCTTGCAATTTTGGCGATATAGATTTTGCTTGTTTGTCTTAAACGACATCGTATCGATCTCTATACATCTTTTTTACAGAGTTATAACGCATGGCAGTCACCGAAAAAATAAATTGGACATTTGGAAGAAATTGAAAAAATTACATTGAGTAATGTGGGAGGTGAAAAAACGCGAGCCATGTTACGCGCACGAGAAGGAAAATTTGTTAAATCTATCAAGGCGTGTGACATAAATATACTTTCGAGTCCAGAAATATACAGGAAAAATGATCGATATTTTTTTTAATTAGATTTTCGTTTGAGCAAAATTTACGCATGATTCGATACTGAGATTCTTCCTTAAACGTGATTAATATACTGATTTACTTCATATTTTTCTTTTCAAATTACATTTTCAGTCGTCGAATATACATTGTAAATAAATAACCTAATTTTTTTTTCATTTTATTTACAAAATTTATCGTCATAGCGCTACGCGCACGACACTGTATACCTCTGATTTTTACTTTGTTTCTCAACAAATCTAAATGATTACAATTTATTTTGAATTTTAAAATCAATTATCACTTGTTTTAATTACCCTTTTTTTTAAATCATTTTCGCTCGATAACACCTATGGGAAATTGATGCTCAAGACGATGGCTTAAGATGATACATGTATTCATTTTAGTTATTTTTTTTTTGTTTCGTTAAGATTCTGATGATCGATTGATTATGCGAGACATAGATGAAGAAATCATATTGGTGTTGACCATCGATTCACCGTTAAGTTGTTGGACAACTTGTTTTTTTTCTTTCTCTTTTTTTTCGTTCAATTATCCACATAGTTAATACTTAACACCAATAACTTTCAAGCGTAGCATTTTTCACAAATGCTGAATCAACTTGAAACTATACATCGAAGAGAAGTTCAATGAATGTTTTTTTTGTTAGTTTTCACTCTACAATCACATATTCTGTTAGTACTATAATTTTAAATCAATATTTCTGGGTATGCGAAATATTGAAAGAAAAAAAACATTTCATGAGCTTGCAATTTCAATCAAACATTTCTTTTTTTTTTGTTTCAATAAATTTATTAATATCGGTGGATCGAAGATATAGCGCAGGTGCCAAACGATTTCGTATGTTTTCATAATTTCTTTCGGCGAAATATTTTTTTTTTATTTATTCAACGCTTTCAACGAGACGCGCGAATCGCTTACTCGGCAAACTTTTTTTGGAAGAATAAGATATAGAGTAATATTTATACGATAAAAATTAATCTTCTAAAAAATAAATTTTTCTAGGAAGGAAGTATCCTCGCGTTTGTTAATCGCGCGAGGAATGAGAAAAATTCAAGTAGCTTGTAAGATTTTTTTTCTTTTTAAATGGAAGACAAAGGGCAGATGGGAATTTATACAGTATTTTCACTGTTTTTTTTACTTCTAATGCTACGAACTTCCTAATATACTTACATGCACGCGCGAGTGTCCTATTCACATTTTTTACCCTTCTATTTACGAACGATTTTTTATTTGTATTTAATGATCCGTCATAATATAAATTTTTTTGTGCTCTTAATTTCTATATACCTATTATA
Source organism: Trichogramma dendrolimi (assembly GCA_034770305.1). Lineage (NCBI taxonomy): Eukaryota > Metazoa > Arthropoda > Insecta > Hymenoptera > Trichogrammatidae > Trichogramma > Trichogramma dendrolimi. Next base: position 1,667,924 of record JAPMIB010000010.1, on the reverse strand, counting down.
AAATCTATTTATACATTTTACGTTCGTATTCGTATCACAAAACACGATTGATCAATAAAATTTTCTCTATTAATTAACAGTAAAAGGTTTAATAGAGGTAGGTTCATAGTATTATAAATACTATATTTAAAGAGCCGTCGTGATCTTGGAACTACTTCATTATTTCGTTTCAAATAGTGGCAAAGAATATCCATTTGTGCAATAAATGCAGACCATTCATTTCGCTGCTTGTGCTATCTATGTATATGAAAAGCAGAGCTCTCTCCGACACAAAATATCTACACAAATATGACCTAATTACGAAAAATTCGAACGATTCACCGGTTGTATATTAATAGGATTTATGACAACATCTGCAACTCAAGCTTACCCTAGTAAAACTTGGTCGTGCCACGCTCCGCTCCGCTCCGGAGAAAAAGTGATATACATATAAAGGCGAGAGAAGAGAGGAGAAGAGAAAGAGGGAGAGTTTTATCGATGACGTGCTCTTGTGCCCGCGCGCGCTTCAAAGCTTTGAAATTTTGCATAAAATACCCTCTCTCTCTCTCTCTCTCTCTCGCTCGCCGATACGGTATACAGCGGAGCTATGACATCAAATTAGCTCGTCAATGAAATTTTAATATTTCCCGACTCGCAGCGGCGGCGAAAAGAAACTATATACAGGCGATTCACGAAAAAAAACTTTTTTAACGAGTGGTTCAATTAAAGAAAGGAGAAGAGAGAGAGAGAAATTGAAATTACTTTGGAATTGAATTCGCCGAACGTTTCGCAAGTGAACAATCAAGCCACGCGCATTGACGAAGCCGAGGAGGTTGAATAAAAAAAGAGAGGAACGAAGTAAAGAATTTTCTCTATTCGACGTCGTTGGGTCGCGCTTAAATGTCAAAAAATATTACGAATTTCGCCGGAGCACTTAATCGATTTGAGGTCACAATTTGTCAGGCTTGATCTATCGATTATATCAGCTTAGCATCGTAAGCAATTTTGTTCTCGGCCGCCTAAATAATAGACTCTACTGCTGTGTTGGGGGTGGGTAGTGCTGCCACCTCCGCTGCGCGAGATAGTTAAGCCTCTTTTGATACAGTCAGTGAGTGAGAGAGAGAGAGAGAGCCGCGACCGAGGCTCGAGCTTTTTAAAATTGTTTTCGCGCGGTGGAGCTACATGGTACAGTACGTCGATCGAATGTTGCACGGGAAATGACGAATGTGTTCCCGCGCTTTCGCTCTCGATACACGAGAGAGTCTTTCGAAATCTCATACACGTTGATGAATTTCCGTAGATAAAAAATGAGACAAAAAAAAAAAGTTCGTACCCGATATTTACACCTGCGATGCATTGATTTTCTCTCGTTGCACCACTGACGTACTACTACTACCTCTACGTTCGTAAATATGTAATTTATTCGTAGTCGGGTTTCTCGTACACGCGGAGAGGTGCCCTGCGATGAAGAAGATAATAAAAAAAGGGCAAACTTAATCGAATATAGGGTATATATATATACCCTTTGGCACTGTAATAGTTTGCGAAACTTTTAGTCGCGATTAAAAAGTCTTTTAGAAATTATTCCAACGCTGTAACAAAGATAAAAAAAGTGTAATGCGGGAGGGGGCCTTTTAATTATTGAAAACCAATGAACTATGGCCTTATTACAGGAGTTAAGTTCCAAGATCACGAGGTAATAATGAGTAACTTTATATACAGAAAATATATGATATATATATCATTTTGTTAAGAGTATAGTTTCGATCGTATAAGAAAAGCCCTGAAAAAATAGTAAAACCAAAGAATTCGAAAAATACCTCGATTGTGCGCAATACAATATGGACTTTCAATTAATTATATCATACAACGATTTTTCCCTCGTCTCTACACGACTCGAATATAAATGAAAAATCTAAAACTATATGAGACCCGAGTTGTTGTCGTTTGCGCGTTAAAATCTACAAAGATTAATCGATTATTTTTAACATTCCGTTCGTTTATTTATACTCGTTTATTTATCATTTATGTACAAGTTTCTCTCTATTTATAAATGCCTAATTTTAATCGATAATTACCATTATTTTCATTAACGCGCTGTGTATGTGTGTGTATTTCAGTCGAGCACCTATCGATATACAAAAATTTTCTGTCTTTCTTTCTTTCTTTCGCGTTGAATATTTATACACTTGGGTAAAAACGAGGCGGGGGGGTTTATAAGGAAGAGAAGAGATTATTTGGCACTGTCTCTGTGATGTGCACCTTTATAACTCGCGTACGCGACACGTTTCGGAGCTTATCATCGTCGTTTATATATTATATGTGATACATAATATGACGGGGGGCAAATACGCTCGACGACAACGACGACGACGACGACGACGAAGACGCGGAGAAGATAAATACGTGGAATACTTCGTGTCGTTAGTAGTAGCGAAGCATTTCACGTATGCCACCATCACCACCGCCAAACACATCAAGGCGCGCATCGTACGAGTTATATAATAATGATAATATAACGTGTACACGCGCGAGTGATGTATTCGACGTGTATACAAGCGCAAATATTTAATAAGCATGTTAGACGCGCGTCTCGTTGAACGAGCTCGACGAGGCAAGCTTGGAAGACGCGGAGGCACTGGCCGCCAAGCCGTGAGCACTCGTGCTCGGCCCCCCGGCCGCAGCTTGGTCCCCCGACGCGCTCAGACCGCGAAAAGTGACGTTGGGCACCTGCGCCGGATCGTCCTCGGCTCCGGAGCCGTGTCCACCTCCACCGTCATTGCCCGAGGTACCACCCAGCAGGGCCTTGCTCTGCTGCTGGGCCGACTCGCTTATCGAGCCCGTGGAGGCTAGTATGCCGCGGCGACCGCGTACCTGGTAACGTTGGGGATAGCAGCGACCGCAGCAGGACTGGAGCAGGCCCGTGGCGACGCCCCGCGAGGCCGTGCTGTGAGCCGGCGAGGTCAGCGGGGACGGCGAGCCGGGCCGCTTGGGCGCGCCGTTGAACGGCACCTCCATCTCGACGAATTCTCGATCCTGTGAGACAGAGAGAGAGAGAAAAATCGATTGAATTTCGGTCATTATATAAGATACGAGTTATATATAGTTTATTATATTATATATATGAGCTCCGGCCACCGATAAATTTCATTTCCGTCGTCCGTTTTTCGAGCGACCAAGACTTTCATGGCTCGTCCTCCTGGAGCTCGTCGTCGTGTCAAGGCGTAAAAATGTCTTCTGCTCTACTTCCTCGATTGAGCTACATTATTCTTCGCCCACTGGCGCACAATGTAAGTATGTGTGTGTGTGTGTGTATATATATATAGAAACGAGCGAGCTAGCTCTAGCAGTAAAACAAAAAAGCCTCGAGAGTAAATCGAGCCATTCCTCGAGAGGAGAGGAGCGCGCGAACCCTGGCGTGATGTGTATGTGTGTACGTACGCTCGGGAGTATTTCATCTCTCTCTCTCTTTCTCTCGGCTACCTTGGCTTGCACAGCAGTCGGTATATAGTGGCACAGTCAGTCGAGTAAACACACACGCGAAAATTTTCAGCTCGCTTTTCACCAACTCGTATAGTAGGAGCTTTTTCTGCGCTGCTGCTGCTGCTCGTGTTCTTTTTATGCGCCGAGCACACACACACAAACACACTGACCAGGTGCTGCTGGACTTTGGGTATTTTATTTGTGTGTTTATACATAAACTTGGGAGAGCCGCGTTTGCAAATCCCGACAGAGTGTTTGTGTGTATATATATTTCGGGAAAACACATATTACAATCAGGTTTATACGCTCGTTTAACCAGCGGCAGCAGGAGCTTTGAAGTGGTTTCGCGCGCGCCCGATCCGCATAAAGATGGTTATGGAAGTTTTGAAGGGTGTTTACAAAGAGGGGGTGGAGGGTGCGATTCGCGAATTATATATAATACGCACGTCGGTCGAATGTCTGGTTCAAAAATATATTACATAAGGGTCGCATTTTTATTATTATTACGATTTTTTGGGGGTCCGGGGCGAAAAAGAAAACGCGCAGAGCTGCTAGAGAAACTATTTTTCGAACACATTTCGTGTCGAGTCTGTGCTGCTGCTGCTGCTGCTGCTGCTGCTCTGGTGCAGGAGGAGCACAGTTGGCGAAAGCTGTCGTGGCTATACGTACGATTCCGAAAGAGTAAATTTCTTTTTGAAAAAAAAAAAAAAAAAAAATACGCGCTGCACATCTGCAATGCAGTAGCAGGGAGCGAGCAATTTACATTCATCATATCTGCACTGTAAGCTTCTGCTGGTCTATGCGCGCGAGCGTAAAATGGGGGAAAAAATTTATCAATATATGTTTAAGCCTGCGTTATTAAAATGATAGATATAACATATTTTTTATTTGTACAATGGAGCTAGGTAGCATAAAAGATCGAGCTGGGTATTAAATGTGGGGAGGGGACTTTACGAGATTGCAGTATGTATACGTTCAGCGCTGTAATATCGTACAAGAGGTGAAATCAATGTGAATATATAACTTCTTTTGCGAGTACGCGATGAAAATCTGCGCGCGATAAATAGAGAGAGAGAGAGAGAGAGAAAAGGGGAGAGGGAGAAAAATAAATAGATTCAACAGCGAGAATATATATAAAACGAGAGAAAGCCCAAATCTTCTCTCGGCTTTGCCTGCCGCCGAGTCCTCTGGCACGAGACCAAGTTTCTCCCTAACTTCGTTTCAATTAACCAGAATTTACACGCTTTGTGTGTGTGTAACTGTGTAACTGTGTGCTATATATAATACAGTCGTGCTGCGCAGTGGAAACATGGAAATTAATTTTCTATATGTTTCATCGCGCCACGCGCCGCCCTTTACCTGGGCCGCGTTTTGTGCAAGCGTATGTATATGCGGCAAACAAAAATTTCAACCTACGTCAGAGCAACGCACACACACACACACACACACACACACATATAACAGGTGGAAATTTGTACCAGATATAGGCGAGCGAACGTCATTTTTTTTCACTCTCGCTTTGAACTGCAGCTGTCATACGCAGGAAAAAAAGCGCAAAATCGTCATACCCGCAACTCGACACGTTATTTAACGCGTTATGTGCGGGTCGTCGCGCGTGCTCCTGAGGTATTTAAGATGAGTTTCTTATGAGATTGAGATTGATTTTTAGAGTATCGCGGTAGGTAGAAAAACACTGCACAGCCGTAGCCAGTATAGTTAAAAAAAAAAGAAGTCAATGATAGAAGCGTACAAAATATATAAACAAAAGTTGACGCACATCTCGTGCCAATTATTACCTTTAACGTGGGGATATCTTCTGTATCGAAAATATTTTTTGCAATTTTTTCTACGCGATGACGTTCGTTCGCGAGAGCTCGAGAGATTTTTCGACGATGCGCTCGTGACGTGGGATAGACGCGCGCGCGACACAAAAAAAAGGTCAAAAGACTTTATCTACGTCCGCATCCAGAACGATTATAATGGGCTCGTAATTAAATGCAACGGTAAGGCGCTTTTTTGAGCTTTCGAATAATACACTATATATATAGTATACGTTCTCCACGTAAATAACAGCTGTTGAAAAAAGGCAAAGAATTAAAGCTAACACAACTGCAGCACGGGGCGGAGGCGCAAAGGGCTTACCGGCGTTGGAATCACAAACGAAAAAAAAAATAAGCGAGCTTCGCCCAGGGTCTGTATATATATAGAGAGAGAGAGAGAGAAGGCCCGAGAGAACTATAATTGCATTTCAGCTAGCTGGGAAAAGTTTTAAAGTGTAGCAAAAGAGAGGGAGAAAGTCATCCCTGAGAAGAATCGTTTGAAGTTTTTTTACACGCACACACACACACACATATAGACGCACACACGTCGAAGCTCGAGGAAAGGAAAACTCTTTTCAATTGACGAAATAGAAGGGAGAGAGTGAGAGAAGGCAAAAAAAAACTACGAAGACCCAATCTATCAGCCATACATTTGGCCTCTCTCCGCTCCCGCCGCTCGCAGCTGCACACACGACGGTGGCGGCCGCCGTATGTATTTGCCGAATGAATGTATGATACGAGCAGCAGCAGCAGCAGCAGTAGCGAGAGAGGGTGTTCTCTCGCATCAGCAGCAGCAGCAGCGGCAGCAGTAGCAGAGCTCGCCGAACTAGGCCACAAGTGAATTCGGATTAAAGCAGCAGCCGCCACCACCACCGCTGCTGCTGGGCAAGTTTTCAGTGGCTAAATTGCAATCGTCGTCACAGCTCGTCGACGCGGGTGGGCGGGGGGATAATGCTCAAACGCTTTCGGCTGTGTGTGTGTGTGTGTGTGTGAACGCGCGTCGAGCTCTATAGCTGCGGACCTGATTGCAACTGCCCCCCCCCCCTCTCTCTCTTTCTCTTGAAAAAAAAAATATATATATATAAATGAAATTGAAAATTTTCATAGCTTATTGAAATTTTTTAAACGAGAAAGAAAATAAAAATGATAATCATGACGGCGACGATAAAGCTCCCTGTCGCGCGCGCGATTAATTGATATAGCTCTGCTGCTGCGCTGCGAGCGAGAGAGAAACGTGAATCGCATGATGATAAAGCGAGCGAGCGGCCAAGAAAGGCCAAGCACAAGCAGTGATTCGCGATTAAGATTTTTCTCGCAGTAGTGCGCCATTACCGCCGCCGCCGCCGCTACTACTATACTGGGTATCAAAAGTACTATACCAGTTTCTTTCCGGCCGCGACACTAATGGTACACACACACACACACATATATATGGTAGAGGAGCTGCTGGAGGCGGGGGTGGCCTGTAGCAGTGGTCGTCGTCGCTGCCGCCGCGTGCACGCTCGGCTAAGCAGAATTTATGCCTTGTGGCAATGACTCGCAATGCACACGTACGCTGCAGCAGACCCATATCTATCTATATACAGTTAAATAGTACGGAGCAGCCGTTATAACTGCGTACATGTGCGCGCATGCATATGTGTTAGTATGTGTGTGTGTGTGTGTGTGTGTATATGTGTGCGAGGCCGTAAATCGATTTAAAAAGAGCCATATACGCGCGGGGCCGCGGGGGGATGGGGGGTGGCAAATTATTATTATTAGCGCGAGATAGGTTTAGATGTATGCGACGATAAAACGCCATTGACGATCGCAGTCGCACATCTCCGTATAATAATTCCCGAGGGAATACCGAATTGCGTATGTATATGAGTAAATCTCGTGATATTTTAATATTTGTGTCAAATTCACAATATTCGTGTGAAAACTTAAAAATTGCAAACTTGAATTCATACAAAAAAATGCATTTTAGGGCATTTTTTATGAGTTTTAAAATTCAACGCATCCTATTTTTAATTTTTAAATTCTGATTCCTCATAGGCCCATCGAGCTTTTTTATCCAAATCATGACCAAACCATCCTCGTAACTGAAGCAATCCTTCACGAGTGTGCTTAAAAAAAATAAAAAAAAGTTTTTTTTATAATGGCAAAATATTGAAATTTCACGAAATTTACTCATATACGTGGGTGGCGCCATTTCCATATTTCGACATTTTCCCCCTCGCGTCATCCTTTTCTTTTTTTTTTTTTCTTTTTTCCTCTATATATACTACTTCCTATCAGCTGCCAAACTATTGTAAATATCGTTTGTCGCAATGGAAGTCGCGCGCACCACCGGATCGCATTCGCAATTGCCGACACGCGTCGTCTCGTCTCGCTTATTGCCAAGTGCGCGAGAGAATAAGTATATATACGTATGAATATTATCGCGCTGCAGGACAGCAGCAGCAGCAGCGGCACATACATACGAACTTCTCGAGACTGGTCATTCATGTATAAGTTTCTTAGCAAGAACTCGAGTGTGAGAAAATATACTCTATACGCGTGCTTGTGTGTCTATGTAGAAGAAAACTTTTCCAATATATCTCTCTCGCGTGCGCTGCTGCTGCTGCTGCTGCAGCGCAGTTTAAAAGAAGAAGGCAAGAGGATGAAAAAAAAAGACACACATAGAGTAAAGGAAGAAACAATAGACAGCTGCATATAGGCAGTTTCTCAAAGTGGATTCTGTCTGCGATACGATACAACGCAACGAGTACAACAAATTCGTATGTATGCCGGATATACGCATGCGGACTTTTATATACGCGTTGAAAAAAGGAAGAAGATCGATCTCGCGTGTATAATACGGATCAATGTAAAATAACTTCCGTTTAACCAACGGCGGAGGGGGGGGGGGCGAGCGCATACAGCATATTCGCGTTTATTATAACGAGCCAATCGTGCGCGCATCAACTACCCCAGCAGTAGCAGCAGTCTCTCCATCATATATATATACGTACACTATGGAGCGAGAGATATCGAGGAATTCGACTGCACAAGTGCATTGCACACCGAAGATCGTATATAGTACCCCTTTAAAGCTCGCCGCCCATCGCCTCGCTCGCTTGCCTGCCCAATGCCTATAGCTGCGCGTTTCTCACATACACACACACACACACACATCGCGTACAGAACGTCGAGCGTCGTCGTCGGCGAGGATGGAAAGCCACTGCACTATCAGGGCGGAAGTCAAAGTTGGCGCGCGCGCTATCTGGGTTAAGTGTGTCGACGAACGACGACGACGACTAGGTGGAAGCTTAGAAGCGCGCGGCGGGGACGGCGACGGCGGCAAGATGCGCGCACAATGAGATCGACCGTTGTCGAGCTGCTGCTGCTGCACAGATATGTGTGTGTGTGTGTTAATGTGCATTATATAGTACATACACAATGTTTGTTATTTGTGTGTATATGTATGTGTGTGTGTGTGTGTGTGTTCCAATGCTACAGACAGAGAGACCAAAAGAGAGAATACATATATATAGGAGGGAGAGTTGAGGGACCCGAGCGACGACGACTGTGTGAGCTGCTGCGATGCACCCCCCGCACACTCACACGTATACACACTCGAGACACTGATATATGCGCGCTAGACACTTCTTTCGGGCTAGCTGCTGTAGCGCACCGACGACGACGACGACAACGGCGACTTTTCGACTTATATCACGTCGTTGTTCTGCTATTTCTCTCGCGCTGTACGCGCGCAGATTCGTACGTATAGGAACGTATATATTTCCCACTCGTTTGCTTCCTCTTTCATTTAATTTTTTTTAATTTTTTTTTTACTGTTTTCTTGGAAAAACTAGGCGCCGTTGGAAATGGTCAACATCAACAATTGCACGATGATCAAAAAAAATAGTTTGAAATGTTTTAGAATAAATCAACATTGATTGACTGGTTTTTATTTGATTTTTGGTACAATTATGTTTTTGCCACAAATGTTTTGTTTGCTACAAATTCAATTTAGAATTATTTAGCCATTTCAAACGATTTAGACCATTTTACAAGCAATCTGAATAAGATAAGTCAAGTCGCTACCGATAGATGGCAACTACCTTCACCTGCAAATCTGCAAGTGACAAATTCATAATAATTTCATAAGTTGAAGTAAGTTTTTTTGTGGTTAAGCTATTTGTATCGGTGTCTATACATGTTAATTTCCTAAAACTGACCATTTAACCGTTTCAAAAAATTTAGCCCAATTTACAAACACTCTGAATACGATAAGTTAATTTCTCTACCGATAGATGGCTAAGTACCTTCATTTGAAAATCTGCAAGTGACAAATTCAAAATAATTGTATAAGTTGAAATAAGTTTTTTTTTTCCATGAATGTTTTTCGGTGCTATGGAATGACCTAAAACTGTCCATTTAGCCGTTTCAAACACGACTTCGACCATTTCTCAACCACTTTATCCAAAACAACGATAATAGAACTTCAAGTCCCTACCGCCAGATGGCGAGTACCTTTAAATCTGTAGGTCTGCAAGTGACAAATTTAAAAATAAGTATATAAGTCGAAGCAGGGTTTTGCAAAAAGTTACTCTTCTATATGAGTGAGAGTATCAATGGTCCATTGCGATATCCAAGAAACTTTTTCGTTGGCAATAAAACAGCGTCAAAATGTTCAAAATTTCCATAAATCAGTAAAATAGCTCGTAGGACGTATTGGAAGACGCGCCCGAGGTACACTTCACGAATCTACTTGCCGTAGCTGTATAATAATAAAGTCTCGCTAAACCGATTATACGATTGAGCCTTTGTCGCAAAAAGAGATACATGATACATGTCTCGTTTTCTCAAGTTATATACATCGTATAACGTATCCGAGAAAACGGCTGCGCGCTCGGAAGTAAAAACTTGAGAAAATATAATGAGGGCACAGAACTGAGCTCGGTACACGAAACGACGACGAGACGACGAAAGAGAGAGAAAAAAGAAATGAAAAGCCAGTGACAGTACACGCGATAACTACGCGCGATGAAAGAGCAATGAAAGAGCAAATTGAACTTGCGAGTAGTAGAGAAAAGTTCAAAACGCGCCGTGCGACGACACACGGCAAAGTCGTAAATTCTCGGGTCGCGCGCGCCAGCAGCCGTCGTCGTCGTCTTATTTGACTCCGGCGCGAAACGCGAGACTTTAAAATAAAAAAAGAAAATTTTCAAGATCAAAGGAATTTGCTCTCTCTCGCGTCGCACTTGTCTCGCTATCTCTCTCTCTCTCTCTCTCTCTCTCTCTCTCTCTCTCTCTCTCTCTCTCCTCTGCGGAATATTATATCTTTATTATCGCCCAAGTTGCGTAACCGCAGGATAGTAGTCATCTAGCACGCGGATTCCGAGAAACGCGTCCGAATTTCATCGAGGAAATTTCGAGGACGTTATATTTTACTTTCTTTTCGCTCTATAGAGAAGTTGAAAAGAGTAAAAACTTCTGGACGATTTATCCCGGACTAAATTTTACGCGTAGTATGAGACACTGTGCATGCAGAGAAAGAGAGAGAGAGAGAGCAGCGCGTCGTTGTAATAAAATGCATGCGCCCATCCCCTGCAGCATGTTTCTCCATCGTAAACAATCATTAGCATAGGACGCGCGTATACACACACACACACACACATATCTCTTGACATAGTGGAAAAACGACTAAAGCAGCAGCAGGAAGCCGAGGCGAAAATGGTAATGAAACCGGGCGCAAGAGTGAAATGAAATTGTCGAAGAGTGGCTGAATTAATTACCGAAATACTGCGCGCTGCAGGCAGAGAGACTGAGAGAGAGAGAGAGAGAGTCGAGCTCGAGCTTGCGCGAGAATTTCGACTTTTTGCATATTCCAGCGCGTTTATACAGCATCGAGCCTCGTCGCGGTGGTATAGGCAGTGATCGCTCAGCTGCGTCGAAACGCGCTGAGCTTTGTTTATCATCACCTCCCCGCCCTGCGTATAGTTGTGTCGTCGCTCGCGCAGCTCGCAGAAATTCTACTTTATTATACCGAAGTGCGTCCCCGGGAAATGTTTTCTCCCCCGGGCGCGCACGAAAAAATGATCGCGATGCACGGTGCAGGTGATGGAATTTGGAAGCGATGTATTATGCGTTTATGTCTGGATGCAATTATAATCGAGTCCGCAGCCTCGTTATCACCGTAGCAGCACCGATATATAAATTTTCGGCTAACGCGCGCTAATATAAACGATACGTATATCGCACACGTCGCATACACTATCGTATATATATATTATTAGCGTACATCTGCAGCGTCGAATGATTGAGATATATCGAGGAGTAAAGGATAGCAGCAGTAGCCCAGCAGCACACGCCTACGCGTCAGAGTTGGGGGCGCAAGTATTATTATACTCGAGCTGCTGCTGCAGCGGGGTAGCCCTGCCGTGCCCTGCTCTGCTGCAGCCGCTGCAGCCGCCGCTGTGTGTACTTAGCGACGAATAAACACAGCAGCAGCAGCAGTCGAAGGATGATGGATCCCGAACTGTACCGTACTAGGTACGCGTTTTACGCACAGGGCGATAAGCACTGTACTGCTCTTGCTATCCGCGAGAACCGGGGGGCTAAGGTTAAGCCCGGGCCGCGAATAAGCTACCACTGGCTAGTATAGCTGGGGGCATCTATAAATATATACGTGGACGAGAGAGAGAGAGAGAGAGATAGAATCGATTTACGATCGATACGGCAGCTACCACTGCGTTATATATATAATACATCGATATTATATATATATATATATCTGCGAGCGATATATTCGCGAATATGCGCGAAGTAGCGGCCGCGGCGGCGGAGATTAATTTCCGGGTGGGCTCTCCTTGCTGCAACGTATAAAGCCTAAGGTATTTAATTTCGTTATGTATCCTACGCGTGTGGTAAATGGTATATACGTATATATATATACTTTGTAACAAACGAATGGGTCTCGTTAAATTCATCCGGCTTTTGCAAGTATGTACAGCTATACCGCGCTGCTGTTGTATGTACGTGTAACAAAGAAGAAGATGTACGTTTGGGTGCGCTGCGCCTCGTCGCGGTACAATGACGAGAGATAGAGTCACCCGGTAGAGCGTACGTAAGAAGCTTATATATATATACGTATACGCGAAGAGAGCGAGAATTTCAGTTTATATCGACCGTCGTCGTGGGCCTAGATATAATATATATAACAACATGCAGCAGCAGCCAAGCCAAGCCAACTTGTCGATTTGATCAAAGTGACCGGGTCGTCGCTATAAGGTATATATGTATAAGGCTGTTTTCTCTCCTCTATAGTCGAGCGAGACATCGGCAGCTCTCTCTCTCTATCTTCTTTTGTAAAGAGAAGAACGCCGATCTGATGGCGCTACGATATATTATTCAAGAACAGATATCTATACAAAAAAGCGCTTTACATATTACGAAAACTTGCGCGCGCGCGCGAAGGAGACGCCAATATAATACGTGCGTGAGATTCGTTCATTCGCAACTTACCGTCGTCTTCTCGAGGCACCTCAGCAGATGATGATGCTGCAGCTCGAAAATGTCCTCCTGCTTGAAGCTGTCGTCGAGCTCGAGGCCGGACTCCTGGGCCGCCAGCCGGGCCTCCGCGGCCTTCTTCTTGCTGACGAAGGCCGCGCCGCTCGACGCCTTGGCGATACGGATGCGGGCCAGTCGGGCTTTCTGCAATTTTACACGAGAGAAAATTAATTATTAACTTTTACGCCCTGCGAGCAATTATCGCGGCATATACGTGATATTTGTTACGCTATGATTATTAGATATAATATAATGCAGAGCGAGAGCTAGCTCTGCTGAGAGCCCCGCACGTGTGCAGGTATATAGGCCTTATGATATATCCATGAATACATTGGCCTAGGCTCGTGCAGCAGCAGCAGCAGCAGAAGCTCGGCATGCATGGCCCTCGCCGCTCCGCGCTCTAATCCTTCAATTTCCATTTCAATTTGAATATGTAATATAATGTTCCTTTGCCCTCCTCCTCCTCCTCCTCTCTCCCAGGCAGCAGCAGCTCTCTCTCTCTCTCTCTCTCACGGCCTAGCTTACAGCTCTCACAGCTACTACTACCCAGCGAACGCGAATGCTCGCGTTTAATATAATGATGATTTTCGTATAATACTACTCGAGCTGCAAGAGTCGCACATAACGCGTGTGCAGATGTGCAGAAACTTAATTGTTTTCCCTGATTCCGCGGGCGTGTCGTAATAAACACGAATTAAAGCTCGCTTATACGCAAGGAAGGGTAGGCGAAATTAAATAATGAATCGATTCCGAAGAACAGTTGGGAAAAGTCGTCGTCGTCGTCGTCGTACTTATGTATAAATAATACGGACGCGCAGAGAGCAGAGGTTTTACCTGGAGCTTAACCAAGCGCGCACAACGGCCAACATGGAGCTGGAGTTTGAATTGTAACGACGAAGTCGCTCGCTCGATTCCCGTGCGTTATATCGATTGTCATATTTCTAGCGACAGCCCACCCCGTTGGCGCGATTTCTTCGAGTCTGTTGACTTTCGAATATATTTCAGGAGGATTCGGAGCTGCGGCATGTGTACCCAAGAGAAGTGACGTTACGATTAAATAACTTTTCTCGTAGGTCAATCTTGTATTCATAGCCGGAACAGTGTATAGAATTGTGCGCACGTTGCCATATCTTCGTTTTACCAGAGTGAGTCGTAATACAAATATAGGGAAAAAGTGAAGAATCGGCAATAAGATCGGCTAAAGATTATTATTCATGAAAACTGACCCTATCGTTGAATTACTCGCAAATTTTTCTCACCTATATCCGCTGCTGTACCCAAATAATAACCATCGATTTGTAAGTATATAAGTATCAATAAAAGCTCCTCTGTTGCCTAAAGAGAAGAATGAAAAAGAGAGAGAGAAGCGAATAAAAAACGATAACAGACACTCCAACAGAGAGAGAAAAATTGCCCTTTTTGTCCGCGAACATTGTACATCGAGGATAGAGAGAGAGAAGAGCTAAAAATTCAGCCCACGTAATATGGAAAAATTTTGCCGAATGAATGCAGCGACTTGGTCGTCGTCGTTTTTACTACTATTATAGGGCAAAAACGCGTTAGATTATTTTCCTATCTCTCTCTCTCTCCCTTTTTTTTACCTTCGCGTCGCAATTGTGTGTCTATATATGCGGTACGAAGGGAGAGAGAAAAAAAATTGTGCGCAACGAGCTCGTCTCGACTATTAGAGCGAAAAGAACAATTAAATCTTTTTTTCCGCAAAGAGAATCTGATTTCGTTTAATATACTACCTGCTAGCTCGAGGTATCAAAAAATTTACGAGTTCACGGCCTGTACGCGTTATGTGGCCGACGCCGAGATTGCTCTTTTTTGGTGGCAGCGGGAAGCCTCGTGGCCCATTAAATTATTCAATGTCAAAACGTGGAATAACGCGCCGTGCACGGGCATAATCAAACGGCGCGTATCGAAAATTTTAATATTATCGCGCGCTGCCACGCGCGCCGGTCACGGCTGACGTAAGATTGATCTCGATTACTTATGGACTGCTGCGTAGTATAGTTAGCTGTGCACGTGGCAAGTTCGCGAAAGTGAAAACGGTGAAACTACTGCGCAATACCAAAACGCGAAAATTATTTATAGTGATTACTCGGGCGAAATCATTTTCAAATTGGAAATTTTGCGCGGAAGCTTGCGATAAGCTCATTACAATATGTGTGTGCAGTTTTGCTAAGCAGCTCGTGCGGGGTTTGAAGTGCGTACCCGTCGAAATCATTTCAATAATTCAAAAACTACGTAGTTTCGGCTTATTTTTCACGGCCGTCGTGTTACATACGTGTATATACGATTTTCCCGGCCGCGGCACGTGCCGGGTCTCGACTGCAGCATTATTATATCACTACGCACACACACACCAATTGCGTCATTGACGTACGAACTAGCATAAATTGGATTTATTATTACATTAAAATCCAATCAATCGCGCAATAGTTACACGGCTACGTGCGTTAATTAACCATCAGCATCAGCTGCTGCCGCTGCTGAACAAGCTTCGATTTTCAATTTCTGCTCATTATACCGAAAAATAGCACCGGCAGCAACAACGCGAAGGTCAATATCAAGAGCAGCAGCAGCAGCAGCGCGTGTATATAATACCATAGAAAATGAAAGTTATTTCATGCCGATGTAGGCAGCGAAGGTTAATTTGAATGCTGCTGCTAGCCACTGCGTTCCGCACTGCGTTTACAAGGAGCACCGAGAATCTAGGTGCGTGCGTAGTCATTATATATAGTATTATAGGAGGCCTCGGACACGTGCCTGCCTTGCCCGACAGAGAGCCAACAGAGAATGCAATTATATTTGCAGGAGATTTACCGAGCGAAATTAATTTACCAATTTACCAAAATATTACTACTGCCAAGCTGTAATATAACTTTGAAAAATACGCATTTGAAGATCATTGTTCATTCACGAGCTTGCGAAGCGAGCTTTTTTTCTTTCGTGCGAACGAATGAACACCGACGACTGCTGCGGGTCGAGGCTTAATGTATCTGCGCGCATATATCAATGACAATAATAAAGTAACATTCGAAGCTCAGAATATGCAGCTGCGATGATGATGCATCATCGGGCTTGCAGCGAGGCTTCGATTGAGAATCGCGTGCGCCCATCCTAATTAATCCACATTTAATAATTAACCCATTTTGGATCATCGATGCCATTGTGTGTATGCCGTATGTACATGCCGACGCACACACAATGAGAGCTGCAGCTGTGCAGCTGCTAATTGTGCACATTTGATTTCAGACGAATATGATCGAAAGGCATAAGTGCGAATATTGTCATTTTGATATTTTTGATATCGCGATTTTTAATTTGTTGCTCGAGGCATTTTATAATTACGCGTCGTCCGTGGGAGCCGAGGTCTCCTGCGCGCGGATACCGCTTAAACCACAAAGGACACGAGGAGAGGATGATCTCTCGGTACGGAACCCTGCGAATGATTAATGAACAATTTAACGCGGGACTGGACATTCGAGCGAAGCGCGCGAATCGTAATATGCCGCGTGTCAGGAGTGCGTGTGCGTATTATATTGCGATCGCACACACACACAAACGCATATATATATATAGGAAATGATGAACGGGCTAAAATAGAGAGCTGTTCAAGGCGACTGCGAGTCTCGCGGCTGGGTGCGTGTAACGCGATTGAGTAGTAGTCGAGGCGCAGCAGCAAGGTGAAGGTGATTATTAACACATCGTCGCGGAAATTTTATTAGCCTATAGTAGGCGTTGCACACAACGATCGACGATGTGCGACGCACATATGCTCCCGTTCGTAAAGGTACATTTGCACGAGAGAGAGAGAGAGAGAGAGAGGATGAGAGAGGATCGAGAGAGAGAGAGAGAGAGAGCCCCGCAATGCCAAAGTGAATAAGTAATGTTCAATTTCAGTGCGGCGGGCTAAGGTATCGCGCGAAGAAGGAGGAGGAGGAGGATGAAAATTTCTTTCCCTGAAAACTTTTTCTGTAAATTTTAACGTGGCAGCGTGAAAATATTATACGCGCGCTACTCTTGCGTGCGCGGAGCAAAGAGGACGTCGTGTATTTAATATTGCATATCTCGACGAGTACGAAACTCCGTGCGATAGCTCACGGTTAAAATTTTTCGAAAGCATGTATAATTCATATTAATGAGAGAATGATGCCCTTTTTTATGATTAATTTTTGCCTATAAATGACGTTAATAGGCTACTTGGTTTTCGTAGCGCAACGTGGAGAGGGAAGCTTTTTTTAAAATGAAATTCTTTTGGTTTGTACTGGAATTTTTTATTAAATACTAAAAATGTTAACGATAAAAAAGTTTACTCGTCGTTGTTTCGTTGTTACAAATCATTTTCAAACTAAATCCTAAAGGAGTAATCTACAATACAGAAAATATTTGTAAAATTCAAATACTTTTAAGGGACGTTCGTACCGGAATATTCAAGCGGGCATGCCTCGATGACCTTTTACGTTACGTTTACTTTAAAATTACAAAAGTGAAAAGTGAAGTGCCAATATGAAAATAAATAGAGTGGTACTACTAGCATTAAAATTTTAAGTAAATATATTCTGCTTATTTACTTGACCAATGGGTGAATTTTTAAATGAAAATTTTATTACTGCTGTTATTTTGGGAGATTCTATTTCGATGCATTAAAAGAAACGTTTGAAAAACTTGAAAACTTAAATTTATGGAGAATTAAGACGAGCATGTTGAAAATTTCCCATATTTCTCGTCTTTTTTTTCAGATATATTCTGTAACGAATGTATTCGTTATACTCTCTCCCGCCAATTATTTAAAATATAAAATTATAATGTTAAGTATACGCTTTTATTTCAGCAGGACTTATTCTGTCGTCCGACGGGCCGCAGCGTCGCTGGCGTATGTCGGATAGGAGAGAGAGAAAATTCGGCTCGCTCCTGGTAAAAATGATTGAACGCGAGAAGTCTGTTTGCGCCCTTCGGCCGAGTACAATTGGCAATTGACCGCGACTCTTGTTACCTTTTGTTTTAATATTTCTTTGTGCCGAATCGCGACGCG
The DNA here is from genome assembly GCA_034770305.1 of Trichogramma dendrolimi. Classification (NCBI taxonomy): domain Eukaryota; kingdom Metazoa; phylum Arthropoda; class Insecta; order Hymenoptera; family Trichogrammatidae; genus Trichogramma; species Trichogramma dendrolimi. The sequence continues at coordinate 1,650,059 of JAPMIB010000010.1, read as the reverse complement.
TGATTACTGTACCGAAATCCGAGCCCAGCTACGAACGCTTCAGCCAATGTAAGTACTTGCTCGTCTTTTTGCCCGTAATCTCTCTCTCTCTGTCGTGCGGCTGGCATAGCCACGGCTCGGCGCAGACCTAGTCGTGTGTGTTATTTTGAAACGGCAGTGGCCGATGTATTATCACATTTTTTTAATTCTTATCTAATAAGGCTCGAGCCTAGTTCATTCACTCTTATTAATTATTGTTGGATTGTGTTGTTAATAAATGTTTCTTCGTTAACTGATCATTTGCTGACCCTTTCCACGTATGAATAAAAACCGCGTTATAATTCTTAGTAGTTCATAGCTCACCGCTAGATGGCGTATGACCGAATTCTCAAAAAACCAAAAGAGAAACAGCAAATTTTAAGATTAAGTAAAGATTAAGAAAGTGGAATTGTGATTGCATGTTCGCTAATACCATAGTAGAAAAAGAAAAAAAGGATACCCTTTGACGAAAAATGCGCGCGAGCGCGTTAAAATTTTCATTCGAAACTTTTTAATACATAAAAGGGAAGAGTTTTACGCGTGTACCGACCGAAAAATTTCTCCATAAAAAACTATATAATATGAGATTAAGCGCGACTACGCTCTCGCCCTCTTATATAGCTTCGTTGTTTTTGCAAAGGAGGACGCGTTCTCGACCCTCGAACACACACACACATAGCAGAGCAGCAGCTTCCCTTCTATACGCGCTGATTTATGCGTAAAATTTTATACTCATCTCGCCGAGGTGAAGTTCGCGGCGCGCTGCAGCAGCAGGCCGCCGAGCGTGAGTAAATTTTGCGCGCACAAGATAAAAGTACCAATCTGTTCATTATACACGATCTGGTGCACGCGCGCGTATATATGTAGAGAGAACAACAAAGGAGCCCCCCTTTTTTGAATCCATCGCGCTATACGCGTGTTTATATTATACACGATACACCCAAGACTTTATCATCGACGGTGCCCTGCTCGGAAGTTTTTGCGCATCGTTAAAAGTTGCCTCTCTCTCTCTCTCTCTCGTGGCAGCAATTAACGATTTTATCCGAGCGCGACAAATCACCGGGGAATTTACGAGCGCGTAAAAGCCCGTGAAGGATTTAGTATTGAATAATCCACGACAACAATGCCACTTGTTTAACTTTCCACGCTCGCATATGTTTTTTGGGCGCACTGCACTGTGTGCCATTATACACATAGCTGCCGCTGCTGCTGCTGCTGGTCCAACGCCAGCTTGAATAATCTCTTTCTCTCTCTTTTTTTTTTCAACGCGCTTGGAACTTCCTCACGATATATATAATCGTGGCAGCAGCAGTCACATATGTACGCACACAATATAGTATTAATAAAGCAAAGTTTTTAGTATAGTAGAGAGCTAGAGCTGCCACGAAGCGTTAATTCATCAACGCCGTAGTTATAAAGCTCGCTCGCTCGCTCGCTCTCGCAAGCACGTGAATATTCGCGTAAAGTTTCGCGCATTGCCCCGACCGTGATGTGTGCAGCTCGCGGTTAATATTTCCTCTTGTGTGCTTTTTCTTTCGTACCACTACTACTACACATAACACACGTGGTCGGGGTTCGCGCGAGCGATTTACAATATCCGCCCACAGCCCAGAAAATTTTCAAGGACCTCGCGCCGCGATAAGTTTGGTATACATATATAATCGAGAAATTAGTTATGCTCCTGTTTTTTTTTTTATTATCGTTGTTGTTCGTGTAACAAACTTTCGACAACGACGACGACGAGGACGACGGTGGGACACGCGTCAATACACATTTCAGGCTTTACTCGAGCATTAATAGCCGCGCGCTGCCTTCTGTGTATAACAATTGCTCTTCTCATTATGAGCGACATATTGTCTTGGTAGTACCGAACACGTTATATACATACTAAGCTGCTGCTGCTGCTGCGCTCCGGCACGTGTCTCGGAGCCAAAGAGGCTACTTTGCCCGCGCGCACGCCTCACTGTGCACAGCAGCACACAGAGGAAGAGGTAAAATTATGCTTTTCTTTTTTCTCTCTCTGTTTCTTTCGCTCGCCTCGCTTCTCTGTTGAAACGTTCCGATACGTTATAACCCGTGCGCGCATGTGTGTGGATGGTTGGATGTGGGTATACGTGATGCTTATCCGTGACAACGAGCATGAGGCATACGTATATAACACATACGGCGAAACGTCGAATGGAAAACGTCCGCTTTGCCGAGTGATGAAAATTACTGGCACACAACTTTTTTTTTGCTGCCGCCGCTGCTGCTGCTGCTGCTGCTGCTGCTGCTAGCACAAAGGAGAGGAACGAACGAGCGGGGAGATTGAAAAATTGAAGCGAAGAGTAGCCTTCAGCCATACGTGAGTAAACTATTTCTTTTTTTTTTTTTTTTACTCTGCTTCTTGTTTTTTTGCTGCTCTGCTTTCGCGACGACGACGACGACGACGACTAGTACATATATCCTCTGCTTTTTACTGATTCATGCATACGCATACACACACATGTGCGTTTTTTGCTTTGACGATAAATAAGTTACACCAGCGCGTAGAAGGCTACATGTGTATACACTATATGCCTAATGGCTTATACGTATATGCCCCCGAAAATTCAAGTTGAATTATTTTCCACCGACAAATGTAAAAACGAGGTTAACGAGCTCGAAACAACATTCGGACGACGGTAGGTACGTATACATATCGTGAGCCGCGCTCAAAGGGCAGCGAGCTGCGCGCGGGCTGTGTAAGTAGTATGAAGTATGTAATATGCATGGTATGTGTGTGTGTACGAAGGTAAACTTGAATTTTCTGAATTGTGTGTGTGTGTGTGTGTGTGTGAGTGTGTGTTTGTGTGTGGCGTAATAATGCCAGGAAGACAAAAATTAACTGGCGCTTTTGGTTGGGCGTTACACGCGAACTTGTAGCAATGAAAAAATGGGTAAACGATGTAAACAAGATTCGAGACATTTTCGAGTGTAATAAAATTTGATTTATCTATAACATTTTTGCTGGTCAAGCAGTACAGCCGCAAGCTCTGTACATCGAAAAATACACGGGGACAGTACACGAGTCAAAAGACCGGACCTAATCTCGTGATTACATTAAAAGCTCTCTGGTCGAGAATAAGATACACGCGCACAGAAAGCGACAATCGGGCGAGATACATGCGCGTCTACATGTTGTATAATACTTATGTTCGGGTGTGCAGCTGGGTAAAACGCGGAGCTTTCGCGGCAAAAGCACAATAGCGACAAGTCTATGTAATAAGGACCCGTAAATGTACCTATGTGCAAGTACACACATCAGAGGAGACGGACTGTGTTTCTATTTACGAGCGTATGCGTGTGCTCACATACGTATTGTGCTTGGCGTGAAAATGTGTGTCACACGTGCTGCTGCTGCTGCTGCTGCTGTGCATACAATGACGTCAGATCGTATACATTCATATACCTACCGGGCGCCGCAGAGGAGAGCAGCAACTGCACACACACACACAGACACACAAACACATACACATATGAGTATGCACAAAGCACACACTACATGGCAATCTCTTTGAAATTGAATTCGCTCATTTTACTCATTTTCTATCTTTTATCCAGCTCGCAGGATTATGTGTACTGCTGCGTGTGTGTGTGTGTGTGTGTGTGTGTGTGTGTGTGTGTGTGTTCCTTGCTCTTATACATGCGAACTGGAGGCAGTAAATGAACGAATTGAAGCTCGCCTCGCATATACACATACAAATGCACGCTGCGCCGAAAGACAGATTTATGTATGTCGAATGGATGTGCATTAACACGACGACGTCGACGACGACAAACAATGAATGAAAATTTTCCATCAAAAGCAATTGAAAAATAATTCAATTATGAGAGCTCTGCTGTAGCTGCAGCTGCAGCCGGGCTAGTAAGTAGTGGTGGTGGTGGTGGTACATAGGTAGTGCAGCAGCATACGCAGAGAGCAAAATGTGCTGCAGAGAGAGCCCAAGAGAGAAGAGAGAGAGAGAGAGAGAGAGAGAGAGAACTAGATTCCGGGTTTTTGCGTTGACGTTACGACGACGAGGATGACGACGACGACAGCGCGCGTAAAAGCACATCCTTTGTATCCCTTTCTGAATGCGTTATAACGCACTATACTACCGTGAGAGTGATTGAAAAATATGTTTGCGCGCGTACTCGAGGAAAAATGGGAGGAAAGGTACGCGCAACGCTTCGTACGTTAAATATTCAATCAGACATTTTTTTCGACGTAGACGTCAGAATGTAAAAAAAAAATTCCTTTCATATGTATTTTCTTCGACGATCTAAGCTACACACACACACACACACACACACGCACATACACATACGTGTGGCGTCAAATCGTCGTCGCGCGAATATGTTATACGCGAGTAGTAGTAGTAGTGGCATATACGAGTAAAGCCACACATATCCGTGTACGTATGTGTATACGCGAAGCGAGGCTCTGTACTCTCATACATATAATACGATCAATCCCGAGCTTGATTGATCGAATTTTCTGCAAGCTCCGTGTGTGTGTGTTCGTGTGCTTTTAGTCTCTAATTAATTATGAAAACCCAACTGCTGCTTTTTGCGCGCGCGTATATTCACGTGTACGTACAGCGATATATGTACATATACACACGGACGCGCGGGATAGATTGGCGCGCTTGTATACTTTTGCTAAATACACGTTTACCTTTCGGTCTTTTTGTTAATTGTTTGAAACTCAATGAGACTTTGCGAAGAGATGTTCTAGCTGTTAAGTATAGGAAAAAGCTACACGTACTGCGTTGAAAAAAACCTTAAATTTAATTCAGATTTAATGTAGAATCGGTACACGATACTGATATTTATTTGACGTAATTTTACGAGAGATTTTTGTTGAAAATTGATTTATAGGTACTGTTTTAATTTTTTTTTTTATACAAATTGCATAAAAATATGCTCGAGAATGTAATCGTATGAATTATTTTGAAATATGTTTTCACTGTGCGTCAAATGTGTTTTGAATATCATAATTAATGCGTGCTTCTACCAATAGATGGCGAGTACACCTTTATCTGTAAATGTGCAAGTGGCAAAGGGAAAATAAAAGTATAAGTCGTTTTGTCATTATCTCCTCCTCTTCGTCAATCTTCTCTTCATTGAAAATTTTGATTATGCGAGTGAGTTTCTTAGCTCAGAGCTATGGAACGACAGTTGTCCAATGTTGTCAAATGTCTTTCCCAATGCGAGCTATAACACAGATGATTACGAGCTCCGATTGGACTCTATTTTTCTCTTTCTTTCGTCCGAATTTTCGAAATTCATAATAAAACATTCATAAAAAAAGAGTAGAAGTAAAGGTAAAAGATCGCACGTAAAGCAAACACGCCGCGTTGAAACGTGGCAGGATATACACGAGGAAGTCTCGAGAATAATAGAAATTTCAGAAATATATATATCTAGTTTACACGTGTGCGTATACGGCGTTGAATCGTCCGCATAGCTCTATACGCTTTTGGTGGGTCAGCTCGAGCTTGAATTATTCATTAGAGGCAGGCGTGTAAAATTGCATCGTATGTATATACGTATATCTATTCACGCACACGCATATATACGCAGGTAGTACATGCGTTCGCACCGCCTACGCCACTACTACTATATGATCGATGCTGGTGTTATTTTAAAATTTCATGCATCGACACGGTCACTCACTTTTTATTTGTTATTTTAATTCTTCGTTTAAAATTCTCGTACGCGGATGCGCCGCGCGCGGGTTACCGTCACGGCCGTCGTACGCGCGTAAAAATATTACTACGCACGTGCCACGCAGCGGCGACCACCGAAGCTTGGCGGATATCGCACACACACACACACACACACACACACACACACAGCTTCGAATGGTGTATAGAGGTGTATATAACATCTTGATATTGCCTTTTGTTTTCGTCAAAAGAACTGCGCTTCGTTGAATTTTTTTCGGTGGTATCTTTCATCGTTACGCACACAAAAAAAAAGGAGAAGCCATTCGTTAAAAATAAAGCTGATTCGATATCGCAATCAACTCGATTTGTTTATGCTAAAAAATTAAGAAATACGAAAACAACGAAATAAAACGTATACGAAAAAAAGCTCTTTATCGAGCTTGCGCACATGGAAATCACGGAGCTTTATACGTATAAATTCCCACGCGCGCGCTCTCATTGCCGTAGGCAAGATAATCAACGCCTCGCGTATATATGGCGAATCAATTCAGCGGAATGAACGTGGATGGAAAATTCATAAGCACTACCATGGACTTCGGCAATCATTTTCTATACATACTTTCGAAAAGCTCAATGATACTCGCACGCACACGTACGTCGCGTCATTGGCAATAAGTACTTGCGAATATAATTTTTACTCTCACGGTAGTAGTAGTAGATAGTAGTAGTAGTAGTAGTAGTAGTAGTAGTAGTTGATTGCACTCGAATTAGGGTATATAATTGCGTCTCGAGGCGCTACAAGCCTCCGAGAATTCTCTCTCTCTCTCTCTCTCGCGAACGAAAGTTTTGTTGCTCCTCGTATATAGATACGCGCGCGAGCAGCAGCACAGAAGCGTCCCAAAACTATATATACTATACTATAAAGCTGGAATAAACAAGCGCCGCCGCTGCTCCGCTTGCGCATAATACGACGCACAAGGTGCAAGTTACGAGTCCTACACGAGGAATTTCTTGTAGCAAAGTTTTAGAGCTTGCGCGCGCGAGCTTGCAGCGCGCACGGGAGCATCGAAACAGACGGAATAAATCATGAGATCTAACTTGCCGCGCGATTCTCTCTACCTATCTCGTTCTATCTCTCTGTCCCACGGTAAAATGAACATGCACATTTGAAATGTCGCTTTGAGCCTTTAGCCATTTATATGTATACGACGTATGTATGTATATGTATACGTGTGCGTGGGTGCGGTTTCGAGAATTCACTCTCGCATTGAATTAAATTTTGCTCATCAGTCCTTCAAAGGCCGCTGCTCTGTATAGCTCCGCGGACCCTTCTATAACGTCGTGCATTAGATTCGACAAAAGGCGTATTAAACGAGGAGAGAAAAAAAATATACATTCGTGACGTGTGCCGCCAGCCTTTGAATGAATCGCATTTAATACATCTTTTCGCGTGACGATATAATAATAATAATAATAATAATAATAATAATAATAACAGCAGCAAATTTTTTCATTCAATCACGGAATTCTGCCACCTCGCATGTATAGCCGCGCGCGTTGGATATTATTGCGAAACGACGAGTTAAACGTCTCGGTTGTAAAAATTTAAGCTCGCGCGCTCGCAACTACTTTCTCCTCCCATTACCCGTGTATTATGCGCTTAAATCGACTTTCCATCCGCTTCTCTCCCCCGCGAATGTACGTGTGTATAGGAAGGAGCGTATAGGAAGCTGCAGCATAGATAAGATTTTTTTTACCTCCTCCTCCTCCACTTCATTCATATTATACATATAGGCTCGTGCACGAGAGGGAGAGAGATAAAATCTGACTGATGATTATGTACCTCTTTGGATAGGCATTTTATATGCATTATCGAAAAAAATAATAATCACGAGCTCTTCGCATCCTTATGATCCCCTTTATATAACGTATGGGTAATAAATATGATCAACTTTGCCGCACGTGTGTCGTGATTGATGAGACTAAATGTCTTACATATATTATGTAACGTCGCGTCACGGTGTGTCGTATTAACCCCCCCGAAACATCTCTATTGTCGTCGTGATCGTGGTCGTCGTCGCATGCCATTATTCGATGCGCGGTTTTTTATTTGCGGGCGTCTAAAATCAAGGGCGCATCACTGCACACACATACACATACACCGAGATTACCATCCCCAATGCTCGCTCGTGTGTGTATACATAACAATGCACATTTTATACCTACGCGCGCGCGCGAGCGAGATGTATCATGGTAGTTGTGAAATACCAGTGACTCGATAAATCAGTGATGCGCCCGTTTTTGAACGACGCAATTTCGTGCGGTGCCGCACACACACACACACACACTCACACACCAACACACCAACACACATTTATAACACACACATACGTGCACAAGCTCGCACCGAAGTTCCATTAATCATAGTATCCGCAGCTTGTGCCGCTGCTGCACCATTATATTGAGCAAACACTCGCGTGCACACACAAAGAGTTAGAGGAGCGCAGCAGCGGCAGCGGCCACAGCAGCAGAGGCGCAGTGACCCGTTAAGTATTTTAATTCGTCGTCGATGAGAATAATAATAATAATAATAATAATAACTAACAAACGCAAAGCGCCCACCCAAAACATTGCGAGATATATATATGTAGCTATATATTGTTTATACTCGTGGTGCCATTTACAGCGTAGAGAGAGAGGGTCAATCGTCACTCCCGCGCACATTATGTCGGCGTTAAATCGATTGTTAATATGTGCGTGCGTGTATCTATTTGGAATTTATCAAAGGGTACTGCTGATCGTGTGGACCAAGTTTTGCGCTTGTATAAACTCGAGCTCGCGGTTTATTCAAATTTAATTTATATACACACACGCGCGCGCATCTAGGCGTGCTTTGGCGAAACGCGTATATGTACGTCGTTACAACAAATATTTGCAGGCCGTACCCAATGAATTTCACGTACTATATATGCCGTGATATATATCTGTACTGATCTCAGCCGATTGCGGAATTCGTACGTACGCGAAGCTCTTCTCTGCGGATTTTGAATTAGTTAGTTATTGATGCGCGCGTGTGTAGATCGTTATCGGTCGATACATTTAACAGCGTGTTTACAAAATTAACAAAAAAATAATAATAAAAATCGATTATTGTGCAGCGATCGGGAACTATAATACGCGCGGAGTATTTGCCTTATCAACAGCTGTCGCGTTTCTTTCGTTTTCATGGTCATATGCGCGCAGGTTATTCGCGACGCGCTATTATTAATACGTCAATCGAAATAATTCGAGATAACTGATTTAGATTGATTTCTATGCGTACGTGATTTGGTAAAATTAAATCTTTTTTATGCAAAACACGAAGCACGAGGAGCGATATTGTGCCAAGCAAGAATCATTATAAGTTTTAAAAAATATTTGATCTTCGATCGAGCTTAAATTGCCTGCGATATAAACTAATATTATTCCCGAGCGAATAAAGCGCTCGAAACAATACGACGAAGTTTAAATAATAAGCATCGTCGTTACCATACACTCGAAAACGTTAAAAACGATCGTACTCTTTTTTTCCAACAAAACGATAAAACGAATTATTAGTCGAGATCGTGCTCGTTATTTTATAGCGCGATGTATGTAAGTGTATTTCATGTGCAAATTTTCAATGCTGCGAAACATGACGGCGAGCGATCGGCTGCCGCTCGGCGTCGCAGTTCATACTTTTGCCTCGCGAGCGTCGCTATATAATAATGTCGTTCGCTTTGACATATGTTTTCATTTGCATTATAACGGCCTATTGCGCTGCGCTGACATGTAAGTATACATACACACAGAGACGGGCAATTATTCAAATATTACAAATCACATTCGTCGCGTTGAACGGGAAACAATTTCGCGTTGTTGCGGAAGTTAATAGTGGCGTATATCGGATCGTTTGATGTTCGAGTACATTAATTAAATATTTATGACTGATTTGTTTTTTTTTCAGACGCAGGAGAATGTCGAATAAGCATTATAGACGACATGGATATCGTGAATTCGCCGATGGTCGTTACCCAAGATGAGGAAAACGATCGGCCGAATTTGGTGTACCCGACCCCAGACGATCCGGCCAACCTTCGCTTCGACGAGGGCGAGGAGATATCCGTGTTCTGTCCGGGTCAGGATTTCCGTGGCATACGCGTCACGGAATCTGGACACTTGCGACACTCTGCCGCCAGTGTCGGCGGAAAGAAAAAATCACCACGATCCAACAGTATCGACGAGGACGTGGAGACCGTCAGATGCGTCCGAGGCAACAAGATCAAATTCGACGGCAAAATCGTGGACTTCAAGACTCTGTCTTGCAACTTGACCGAGAAGGCGAGCCACGGTCCGGTCATGAAGGAGACCAACGAGAGATGCTCGAGGGGTCGAAAATACGTGATCGGCTTCGAGATGGCCGACGGGAGATTCTTGGAGACGATACACCTGTGCCACGACGAGCAGGTGTCGGAGACGCTGTGGTCGCACAACGTCGTGCTGCCCACGAACGTGCACGGTTTTAGGCAGAAAAATCCCAAGAGGCCGAATTTCCGGGCTGGTTTGCTTTACAAAAACATATCCATGTCCGCGAAGTGTCCCTACAAGATAACGAATCAGCTTGAGACGCTGAATCGTATTCTTGGTAAAAATAATGGCGAAAAATACGTGTCCACCGAGCTACGTAAGTGCACGCAATGATTTTTAGAACCTACCCGTTTAATTTCAAGTTGTGCGTTTTCTTTTACACAGGCGATACGAAATTCTTGGCAAGAGGACACCTGACCGCCAACGCCGACGAGATCTACAAGACCGAGCAGGAAGCCACCTTCTTCTACGCCAACGCCGTGCCCATGTGGCAATCGATCAACGAGAATCCCGGAAATTGGTACCTGGTGGAGGATTACGTGCGCGAGCTGGCGTTCGCGAAGAGACGACCTCTGGACGCCTGGGCCGGTGGTTTCGGAATTCTCGAGCTGGAAAACAGGCCGATCTTCTTGACGACGAAGAAGCAGATACCCGTGCCGAGGCTGCTGTACAAGTGCGTGGTCGATCGGGAGGCCGAGGAATCCGTCTGCTTCGTGGTGGCGAACAATCCGTATCTGAGCAAGAAGGAGCACGCGGCGAACGCCGACAAGTACGACAGATGCGAGAAGCTCAAGGCGTGCAACGCCATCTTTCCGAATCACAACGATCTGGAGCGCGGACTCATGTATTGCTGCAGTCTGAATGACTTTTATCGAAGGAACAGGCAGCTGCTGGGATTGGACGAGATCGAGAAGTTCCTGAATTACAAGGTCATGAAGTTGCCACCGGTCGTGAGAGCCAAGAAGGCACGGAGGAAGCCTACGAGAAAGACTGTTAAAGGATAATAAAATGACGATTTTATTCGTAAATACTCCAGAAGTATTTCAATGACCCGGAGACTCGTGATTTTAAATTTTATTTATTTTTCCCTGCAATAATTGATTGAATTAATATGCTAAATATTTTACAATCCTCCGATCTAAAAATTTTCTACTGGTTCTAACTTCTTACGAATAAAACTTCATTTTTCGAATCGTGTATACTTCAGTATACTTCAGATCTAAAAATCCTTATCACAGTATTTGTTATCAGTACTAGTCCCACGAAACCTTGCACACATGTGCTAGCATATATCATATAGCTGCATTTTATTCTGCGATGACACACATGGTGTAATTGTAATGTATTTGAACGGTAAATCATATTTACTAGGTTAGTTTTTTATAGAAATTTGGCTGGTTTTGTGCACATTTAAGTTCATAATGAATCAAAGATGAAAGGACATTTGCATTCACGAAAAAATCTATTGGTCCCGCAATGTAAATTTTTTTTAAATCATCGAATGATCAATTCTTAACAAAGGTATGACATTTGAAACAATGAGCATGACGCAACAGTCACAGTAAAAAAAAAGAAGGGGTATTATTATTATATTGACGCTTTTTACGAAGAATAGTAAAATCAACTTCCTTGTTGCAACGATTTTTAAGATTTTTACGTATTATAATAATAAATACGAAAAAAGAATAAAAAAAAATGGAAGTTACATATCTTTACATATCTTTCTCATTCAAATATAGGGTATCAATTTCAATCTCAAGATACTGATTAGAATTACTCGAATAGCAGAAAAATGATTTCAATTTTATACGAAAACACAATGCTAACTGTTATTTAAAATAAAAAAAATTTATTCGAATAATTGGATTTTGTTTAAAATCATTAATAATTTTAAAGATATTCGCTATTTCTGTTAAAAAATATCATTTTAGTTACCATTTATTTCTCACTAGAGCTATTTTTTACATAAAATTTTGCGATTGATTCAGAGATTCAGATTCTCCAGTGTTGATAATGATTAAAAAGTAATAAAAAATAGTAGATTACTAATTTTCATTACAACGTGTGGAAAGTCGATGGTAAGATCGCCAGCCGTGCGCGAAAGTAGCACTTTCCGCACGCAGCGATGAAAAACTATTTTCCCGGAAAGTTAAAGACTAATTAAGAATGAATATTATGACGTGGTGAATGATCTGCGCTAATGGTCGTGCATTCTAGTATAGCGGAATTCTCAACATCTACGAAGTACGCATAATTATTTTGGTGTCAACCAAAAGATTTTTGTTCAATCATTATTAAACAAAAGCCTTTTCTGTAAAGTAAAGAATAAACGATAAGCCTTAGTACCGATAAACCAGTATTAATGTAATTATAAATAATAAAAGATTTTTAAAAAAAATTATAACTAGTGCTAAATACTTTGGTCTAGATTAAAAGAACAATGGAGAAGAAATCCGTAACCGTTAAAGCTTGATTTTTGGAGGAAAGCAATTTTAATCGACTACTCGTCCGTTCGATAACAAATTGACATAAAAACATAACATTTTAGTGTCAAACGTCATAGCGAATGAATTTTATTACTTATAATTCATATTTATTATTCAAAATGGCGTTTTTTACCGCGATTATAAAACTATGGGATATCATCTACCAATTTAGTAGTTACTTTACGAGGTATCACGAGTGCTGGAATGACGTTTATATCAATATATTTTTTTATTTTAACAGCGTCTTTGGCTAACCTGACAGGTGAGTTTCCACAATTATTTAAGTATTAATCATTTTTAAGTAAATTAGATCAATTTTATCTTAAAGTTTGCGATTATTATATTTTCATTAAATTCCAGGGAGAACAGATGCCATGAAAGATCCACAATGTCTTATACACATTCATAAGGATATGGATAAAAGATCACCGATAGCTTTTAAAGAATTGGGGGGTGTTTTAGAATTTGCTTACCCAGATGACGTTCAAGGTAACCTTCATTTTAACAAAGGAGAAAAAATCTCCTTATTTTGCCCTGGGTGGAATTTTAAAAATAAAAAGACAAGACTTGATAAGATTGACCGAAGCGTAGTAACTGTTAAATGCGTGAAAGGCAATATAGTTGAATTCGATGGCATAAACATTCGATTCGACAGTCTTCCCTAAAAAGATCGAAAAAATAGTTCTAACGCAAATCTCTGGTAATTGTTCCCGAGAGATCGTGGGTACAAATAAACGAACAGAAAAAAGTTATGGCCGAAAATACGTCATTCAATACAAAGTGGAAATCAGCAAAGAAAAATATAAAACTCTAAATATCATTGATATTTGCCATAAACAAGATAATGTAGATACATTCTGGTCGCACCATGTCATACATCCAGCTAAGATAGAGGACAAGAGGGTGAAACGCGTTTCTCATCAAGACGTAGCAAGATCATCGACATTTAAACTTAATCTCTATGAAGAACTTAAAATGGCAGGTAAACAAGGCCCTTACAAAAAATCACACCAAAAAAAAATTTTATTTGATCAAAAGCACACTTACTATACTGAGAGGCCCCCGGACACAAAAGGAAGTACGAGCAATATTTAATTTAAAATTCAATTTTAATGAAACTTTAAAATTTTGTTTTCTTCTTTATCAGGAGTTATGTGTAATATGTGCTTTCATAAAGGACACTTAACTCCATATGCTGACATGATTTTCGGGTTTGAACAAGAAGCCACTAATTTTTATGTAAATACAGTCCCTATGTGGAACTCAATAAATAATGGAAATTGGAAAAGCATAGAATCCAAGGTTAGAGACTTGGCAGACGAAAAACAACGACTTTTACATGTCTGGACTGGAGGTTTCGAGGTCTTAGAACTTGAAATCAAAAATAAAAAGAAACCAATATTTTTGATTGAAGATAAAAAATTGCCCGTTCCAAAAATCTTGTATAAGTGTGTTGTGGATAAAGTTGGAAAAGAGGCTATCTGTTTCATAGTCGTCAATAACCCTTATTTAGAAGGAAAGGAAGAAGATAAATGCAATCGACTCTCTGAGTGTGATGATCTTTTTGAAACCCATAATGATAAAATAAAAGGACAATTATATTGTTGCAGTTTAAGCGATTTTTACAACAAGAATAAAAATTTTCTAGGGCTAGACGTTGAACAAATTGGAAAAATTGAAGATTATAAAAATTTAATTAAACCAGCAAAAAAAACCCAAAGAAAAAAAACAACAAACCAACCGAACCAACAAAATCAACAAAATCAACAAAATCAACCAAAGCAACCAAACCATCCAAACCAACAAAACCAACAAAACCAACAAAAAAACCAACCAAAGCCACAAAAACAACGAAATCAACCAAACCGACAAAGAAAACCAACCGAACGAAACAACAAAAACAATAAGGACAACCAAACTATTAAAAAAGAAACATAAAAAAATTCTGCCAAAAAAAACCAATAGTTCTAAGAATATGAAGCAAAAATATAAAAAACTATAGTTCGAATGGAATTTTCAAAAAAACATTTTCATTGAAATAGTAAAATAAATATCTTTATCCAGTAAAACGTCATAATAAACTTTTTTATACTTATTGTTGAAATGACTTTTTTTATTGAGCTTATTTATGTACGAATTTTTAGTTATCGACTCAGTAGTTATTTGGCGAAGTAACACGAGCGGTCTAATGACGTTTTTCTCAATATTTTTTTTCATTTACATTTTAACAATATATTTCCCTGATTTGATATGTAAGTACACGCAATCATTTAATTGCAAATTATTCACGAATTTGATTATTGCAATTTTCGATGATGAAGCTATACTAAAATCGGGATGTTCAATCCACTGAATGTTAAATTGATATATTGTCGTGGATCATTAAATTCCAGGTGCCACAGAATGCCGCATACACATTCAAAAAGATATGGATGTTGACAAATCGCCACTGGCTTTCACAGAATCGAATGGACGTCCGAAACTCGTATATCCAACTGCAGGCGATCCATCACACCTTCATTTTAACGAGGGAGAAAAAATTTTCTTATTTTGTCCTGGTCTAGGATCGCAAGGAAAACCTATTAATGAGGATGTGAAACCTAAAAATTCGAAAAAAAATGCCGTAAAAGAAACATCGAGCCCGGACAATATCGTCAAGAGCGTTAAGAGCGTCAAATGCGTGAAAGACAATGAAGTCCAATTCGACAGCGAAGTCGTGACTTTTAAAACTCTTTCGTGCGCACTGAAACCGGACCAAAGCAATAGTCCAGTACTGAAGAAGATCGAGGGTACATGTTCGCGAGGCCACAGGTATGCCATCGGACACGAATTGGGTAAAGATAAATTTTTAAAAATCATGGATCTCTGTCACGACGAGCTGGCCGCGGAGACGCTGTGGTCGCACAGCGTCATCCAACCGACGCAATCGCGCGCGCGTACGGACGTTTTTTGTCAGGCTTGCAGCCAAACGTTTAAATTCAAGTCTGGTACGCTCTATAATGGACTGTCGATGACTCAGGAAAAGAAAAGTCCCTATTCCATACTGATTCAAGTAGCCAATTTGAATCGTATTCTGGGTGAAGACTATGGTAAAAAATACATTTTTAAAAGAAAAGGCACGTGCTCTATTTAATTTCAATTAAAAATTTTTTTACAAAAATTTAAATATTTTCGATTTTTCTTTTAGGAAAACATATGTACTTTCAACGTGGGCATTTGGTATCACGAGGTGATAAAATTTTCAAAACAGAAAGAAAAGCTACTTACTTTTATGCAAATACCGTCCCCATGTGGAATACAGTAAACGAAGGAAATTGGTTTATTATAGAAGATTACATTCGAATTTTGTCAAATGAAAAGAGACATCCTCTGCACATCTGGACCGGTGGTTTTGAGGTCATAGAGCTCGAAGACAAACCGATCTTTTTGGGGGGTGACAAAAAATTACCCGTGCCAAAAATATTGTACAAGTGTGTAGTAGACAAAAAGGCAGAAGAATCCATCTGCTTCTTGGTCGTCAACAATCCTTATTTAAAAGAAGAAGAATTCGCGAGAGGGGCTAATTACAAAAAATGCAAGGAACTGAGAGAGTGTAATCAACTTTTTCCAGATCACAGTGAAATGAAATACGGTCGAATGTACTGCTGTGGTCTAAAGGATTTTTATACAAAGAACGAGAAGCTACTGGGGCTGAGCGAAATTGAAAAGTTTTTAAATTTTCAAACGATGGATCTAACGAAAGCGCATGTGGCACCTGTGAAGAGTAAACAACCGAAAGAAAAATAATAAAGTATCAGATAATCTATTTTTATCATAAATAGGCTTATAGCAAAATAATAAAAGAACTTATTTGAAAACTTTTCAATTAAAAGATTTACCAATATGATTATTAACATTTTAGTCACAAAACATAATTCTCTGTTAATTGAGCATAATAAATAAGCAACGCAGCCAAAAGTCAAATCTTGAAAGCCTGATGATAATTTCGTGATCCCAACGAAATGTATCCGTCGACGCTTATAATTACACATGACCTGCGTATACGCGAGCAAAACACGATAAATAATTGGCAGCTCGTTGAATAAATCTATTCCTCGCTCGTGTACACACCATCAGGTTAGAGACACACGTACAGAAACGCATATAACGCATACATATATATATATATATATACGACTAAATCTGGATTATACGAAACAGTCGCGCTTGGGCTCCGAGACAAACTTAGCTGCATAAACCAGATACGGGGGCTAGTAGTAGTAGTAGCAGTAGTAGTTGCGGAAGGATATAAGGGATCCTTATATATACAGGACACACACACACGTATAGACGTAGCCACACGACGGTGTATATGGAGTATACACATTCTACACGTTCATGCAAACTTTGAAGACAAATATTCAAATTAGGGGAACGAACGGCATCTCGGTTCCGTATAGATACACACACACACACACGCATATTTATGCTATACGTGAAGGTATCGCGTGGCGTACCCGCACATACGCACATATAACGCATTATATAACGTAACGCAACCATCTCGTGTGTGTGTGTGTATATATTTAGGCCGAGTCGCGCAGATATGAAAACTTGAAAATTTCACGCATTTCCAAGCAGCAGCATCAAAGTCTCTACGTTCCGCACGAGTCCTCAACGCGACAAACGTCGAGCGAATAATATTTCGGCTTTAAGTTCAGCCGAGAGGCTAGAAGGACGAATATTTACATTATATCTATATATATATACACCCGGCTGGGTATACGTGCGTTTGGCAGTACACACAAAGTCAAGTCAATACACGCACACAGACACAGAGAAGCTATAATTAATGTTCGAGTGCACAGCCGAGAGATAAACGCGTGCGACTGCAGTGCAGACACACGCACTCGAAGATGCCAGTGGAAGATGGGTTATACAAGTGTGGCTATGGCTCGACTGCGGCTATCGCGATCGTATAAGATCAAACTAATTGCCCAAGACTCTCGTCGTCGTCGTCGCTTTGTGGCGTGTGTCTGCCCGGGCCATCGCGTGCGATAGAGAGGAGCTAGAGAGCCGCAACGAGGAAGGACATTGTTAAGGGCATCTCGTACGCAAATGTACGGAAATCCACCGAGATATCTCTATCCTCCTACTCCTCCTTCTTCTCCTCCTCTCGAGGGGTATAGAGGAGGTCTTGCATAATACACGTCGGTGCTAAGCAAAGCTATATATTGTATTATGTGTACAACGTGTCCGATGCACACACAAAATATCTATACACTTATACGCGCGTATGCACGTCTATAGACAGCATCGAAATTGCTAATTTGATCCTTAACCCATTTACCCTTTTTAGTATAGCAGTGTATCGTGGACTATACTACGCTGCATCAGCAGCAGCATTATATACATATATAGTGGTACCCCTCGCCATCGCCGTTGTAGCATAGTGAACGGAAACTCGAAGAGAGATAATGTAGGTGAAGCAGTCTGCCTCGTGAAAACCCTTCGATATATATATATAATATAACGTCGATTAAGATTTCATAGCTGTGCAGCATGGCTCGAGAGCCGCCACCACCGACTATCGGGCAAGAACAGCGAAGCTATTCAGGAATATATATTGACCATTTCGTTTTTTCGTTTAGCAGCACCAAAAAACGTGTACTCTAATGGACTGCGTGTGCGTGCGACCAGCAGTGTTTTTACACCCATTGTGCGTATTGTACCGCTCGATGAATCGCCCTAACGCATGTACAGCATAGACAACAGAGAGAAAAGAAGAAAGATAAAGAGGCGTAAGAGGCTTTTTCTTTCATTCTCTATCTCTGGAACGAGCCTCGTGCTGCTGCAACTGCAGCTTTTCACTATCGCCCATAGTGCGCGCGCGCGCGCGTAATATGCTGTCATCGCGCCGCGCGCGGAAGAATAGTCTCTTTAGGAGAACGAGCAAAAAAAAAAAGAAAGAAAAAAAAGATAGAAAGAGGAAAGGAGTAGTAGAGGGTATATATTGCAAAAGCACTGCTTTTTTCCTTTACCTGCGATTTACGAAGGCGTATATATATATATATACCTTTTCTTCTTTTACTCTCTTGCTCCTTCTCCTTCTCCTCGTCGACAGAACGCACGCTTTCTCTCTCTCGAGAGAGCTTTATCTTACTTGCCTGGCGTTTTCTTTTTTTTTTTTTTGCCTTTTTCGTTTCTCTCTCCCAACCCAACGACCCCCGTACTATGCACGACGCTTGAAGGAAACTTCAATTCGGGACTTCGCGTTCAAGAAGTAAACGTTTTCGAGAAAGAGAGAGAGAGAGAGAGAGAGAGGGGGAGCGAGCAGCAGCGGCGGCACAAGGAAAAACACGACGATGAAGAAGCAAATTACCGAGATTTTCTCTCTTTTTTTGTTTTTTATCAAAGCTTTGATATCGCTCGCGCGCACTGCACAGCGCAGGGGTGAGCGAGCTCACATCTGACGTGTTACGGATGGCCTAGATGAGGATCCTTGAGAATCGCTCAACATTCATTTTTTTTCTTCTCTCCTTCATCTCGTTCTTTTTTTTTTTTTTATCTTTTTGGCTCTGACCCTAATGGCTCGTGGAACAGAGAGAAAGAAAGAAAGAAAGAAAGAAACTGACACCTGTCGTCAATGACTCACGTATCAACCAACAGCAGCAGCAGCAGCAGCAACTGTCACGTTTGTCACATCACTAGCTCATTATGACGCTGAAAAATTCTCAGACTACTGACAAAAAAAAAAGAAGCAGAGCACACGAACCGAGTCCGAAAAATTCCAAACTATAACCATCGTGTAGTAACGAGCTCTCTGTCGAGCGGACGATTAAACATCGCTTCTCGTGACGTCTCCGGTCATGTAATTAAGCCTTTTTCCACGCGATTGATAAACGAGAGCCGAGAAAAAGAGAGTCAGCAAAAATTTTTCCACGCATCGCAGTATAAGTATTTTGACAGCGCGCCTAGCGGGATCCTGTATTTTTCGGCTCTTTCTGCGCACGAATATTATTACACGGAAGTGACGCGCGCGCGCGCCTGTGTGTAGAAGAAGCTTCAATGAAGTGAAGCTTAATGAAGCTTCCGTTGAACGGCATAGCTCGAGTCGTCGTCGTCGTTAGTCGGGTGTGGGCGCGCGAAAGCTCGGAGCTTGGCTTCTAGCCAAGGCCAGAGAGAGAATATCCCTGTTGCCTGATACGTGTGCGCCAAGCCGGACGACAACTACTGCTTCTGCTGCACCCACAGCCAAATGAACTCGCACACACACCCGCAGCTTCGCTTCGCTTTTATATACTCGCTCACAGTTTGACTCGGGGCGCGCGAGGATGAGTGAAAGCGAGAGAGAGAGAGAGAGACAAAGAGTTGCTTATAACTCCTTGAAGCCGCGGATAATAGCTTCGGTTTGTGTAGGACAGAAACGACGACAGGATCATTGACACTCTTATAACTGCTGCTACTATCTGCGTGACTATATAAGCTGCGCGCCGATCTAATCTCTCTCTCTCTCTCTGTCTGTCTGTCTGTCTGCCTCTCGCGAGCCTCTTTTTTTCCGCGCGGTGCGTGGCATCGTCGCATCGATCTCGTCGTCGCGTGCATCACGTATCATTTCTCTAAGCATTTTGCACTACAGTGGATATAATCGTGTATAATATAAACTAGTCAGCACGAGAGAGAGAGAGAGAGAAACGGAAACATTTTTTTTTCTCTTCTCTTCTTTTTTTAACTCGATTAACGTTCGCTTACGCGTACTACCTATCCTACGTGTGTAATTTGGGTCATACCAAAGCATGTACATCGTCGCCTGGACGCGCGGTATATAGTATTTACAAATCGCTTTTACTCTCTCTCTCTGCGCAGTTCTTTATATTCCGCGTCGAGCGCGCGGTGCACGTGATGATGTACACGATTTTACTCGTACGTACACTACTGCGCGAAAATACATAGCGACGTATATATTATATACAGTTGTGTTTTACACTGACTACTGCAGTGTCCATGTGTGTGTGTGTGTGTGTGTGTGTGTGTGTGTGTGTGTGTACATGTGTATATGCGTTTACCAGCCATTCTGACCTAATTGCAGCACGTATACTACGATCCGCGCGAGAGCAGCAGCAGAGCAGAGCTGCTGCCACGCGGGATGATCCACGCGACGCGCGTTGTATTTTGACTTTACCCGTGCGACGGGCGATGGGCGACCGACGGCGGGGGTGCATAGGCATCAATCAATCCCTCGAATTTTCAATATTTTCCACCCCCGCACGATGAAATGTAAAAATGCAGATGAATGGGAAAAAAAAGAGAGAATCGTCGAATTACAACGACGAGCAGCTGTAAAACGGGGTATTAGCTTTAGAGCAACGTAACGTAATTACGAGTACCTACACAATTCGTCTGTCGTCACGATCAAAAAAAAAAGCACACAAAATCCATTGAAAAAAACAGAAAATTGGATCGAACTACGGAACTGCACGCGGGGAGGTTAACGATCGAGAGTTACTGGTAGTAGTTCGTTGTTGCTATTATATACGCGCGTGAACCCTGAATCCTCTCTCTCTACCGTAAGCCACCCACGCGTGCATGTGATTTTACTGCAGTTACTCGAACTACCACTACTTCTACCTAATACCTACATACGTATACCCTCGATTGATTTTCCGTCACGTATATATATTTTTACGACTCTTTCTGCCGATTGAATTGATCTTTCTTATTAATTTCCAACATTGCACGCGCGCGAAGAGCATGTTAAAATGGAAAAAGTTTCCACGGGTCGTTTTCCGCGGGGCAGCAGCAGCAGCAGCAGCAGCAGCAGTAGCAGTAGCAAAAAGCTCGGAAAAACTTGTGCAGCGAGCGCGACCCCACGTGCGTCGCGTACGGGAGTGCGCGTAGTCAAGGACGTACACCATTTAGTATATAGTCGGTGAAACTCGCGAGCTCGTTCTCTTCGACGTATGCAAATTAAGTCAAAGAGTCTCGATATTTTCTCTCTCCTCCTCCGCCCGAAGCTTTCGACAAAGAGATACGATAACTTCGACGGGTACTGGGTTATTTTATAGTATATATATACCCTGGGATATCGTTGCGTCGACGAACAAAGCGCAAAATGTTTGATCATTTGGCTTTCGATTTAGCTTCGATCGTTGACTGCGGTGCCGTTAATTTATGATATTTATTTATTTACTTATCAAAGCAACTTAATTAAATGCCCGGGTAAATAAGTTGCGCGCAACCAAAACGGTTAAAATACGGCATTGCGCTTGGTTCCTCATTGTTGTTGTTGCTTCTGTTGTTGTTTGCGTCGCAGAGAGAGAGAGAGAGAGAGAGAGAACGAGGTTAAGAAAATATTTACCTTTCATTTTAAACAAAAGTATACAGCACGAGGTGCGCTCACGGCTCATTTTCTTCGTCGCGCGCGAAATTTATATGCATAATATAATATACGTTTAATCTGCGAATTTAGATACGGTCAATTTTAATTAGAAAAAACGTATAGCCAAGTAATGGGCCGCGCTCGCGACTGACCGAGTATACGAACAACGATGCGTTGCGCGGTGAATAGACGCGAGAAAAAAATAATTGACTGGATGCACGCGCTACTTAACGCGCTCGGTGCGCCGTAAAATTTTAGTTGACTCGATCACGCTCGGTGGCGGCAAAATCAAACGCTAAGCTTATCTCATTCGAAGCATATACTAATAAATATCGAGCTCTATTATCGGCATTGTGTTTACGAATATTGTCTATAGGTATAATGTTCGTGCGAGTGCGGGGGCCGGGTAAGAGCTAACGATAATCTGTGCGCGCTTTAAACTTATAAAGTTGTATGTGGATAATTTCCCGTGAAATCAAAATGATCAATACGATACGAGTTTTTTCAAGTTTAAGTGATGGAATTATTGTGCATTGTTTCACATTGTGTTTTAATTGTTTTGAAAATTGTAAGCCCTCATTATGACCCATTTTCCAAAAAAGTTAAAAAAAAAAGATAATTGGCATGACAAATGAGAAGGTGAATTGTATACGTCAAAACTGTGTAATCAGTAAAAATTTGAAAATTGTCTTTCAATAAGTAAAAATAAAAATCTGAAATATCAATAAAATTCAAGATCTTTGATGACGTGCAAAACAATATTTATACATTAGTCCTGGTAGAAGTGCTCAGCATCTTATAGCTCGCTTTTGTTCAACGGATGAGTTTTCTGGAGAAAAAGGCCTCAGATCTGGACCTACGCTAACCACGTTAATGCCCCCTTTTTGACCGTGTTTATTTCGAGGAAGTGGTCTTGTAAACATACCTTTAATAGTTATTTTTAATTTTTATATTTGAAATTCAAAGCCACAAAAGTTGGTTTTATTAATTTGAATTTAATAACATTTCTAATCATACTTGTATTTAGAAATGTACTTGATTATGTCGCATATAGTACCCATAGCGTTTAAGAGCGGAAACAGCTAATTAGATATGATTGAATCCATATTTTGAGTTATATAATTATTTTAACTTTGCCTCTTGCAGATTTACAGATGCAGGTACTCGCCATCTAGCGGTGAATAGTTGAACCCCGAAAAAAATTCTATAGACAATCGTGGTCACTCAGTTTTGAAGTATCAGTCGATCATTCGTGATGCGCGACTGCCCTGCCTACTCTATTCTCCTTATAACATAGAATAATTCCGTTTAAAAATTATCGAAACAATGTAAAACAACAAAAATAATACAGCTAATCCATTCCAATTTGCGGAAACAACGCGCGAGTCTTGTTCCACGATTTAATTCAATTTTAACGGTATTATCGCGCGCCTCGAGTCGTATAATTCAGATAATGGTACTTTCATCCGCCCGCACGCCCCGAAGCAAAGGAAATCGCGTACGCATATAATTATGTGCGCGCTTTAAAGCGCACGAAGGCAACTTTTTTCAACTTATACATAAATCTTTTGACGTGTATATTACGCTATATGCGCGCGCACTCACGCAGTTTATAACGCACAAGACCAGAGAAAAGACTTTGTGAATTTTTTTCTGGTTCTCTCTATCTCTCTCTATCTCTTCTTCCTCTTCTACTACTGCTTCTCGGTTCTTCGTTTTGTTTTAAACCTCATGCTGTATTCTAGCTTTGAATAATATGCATTTTAATGGCTTGTGCGGAACCTCGCGGGCTCTTTAGCATAATGATTCTCTACCCAGCGGAGCCAGCCAGCAGCCTGTCGACCGAGCCTCTACTACTACTACTACTACTCTCCCTCTCTTTTTCTCCCTGTATATCTACCCTCTCGCTTCTCTACTACTAGGCACTGACGGAAAGGTACCGAAAGTTGCTATTATACTTTGTGATTTTCCCCGATGCGGGGGGGCTTTAACCGATTGAAACTTCAATCTCGCTCGACTGAGTAATTTACAGATTGAGCTATTTCATATTTTGTGCGCGCGTTATGCTCGATAAGCATGTGTTTTTTTTTCTTTTTTCAATCGTTTAACAATTTGTAAAATAGAAATTTACGAGCCTCTCTCGAGAACGAACGCCGGTGGAATGTAAACGATAAGTAATGAGCTCTTAACTGAGCTAAGTGTGAAAGAAATGTCTGTGAAGAATGAGGCGTATAGTGTATATAGTATACAGCAACCCGACATCTGTGAGAAACGAGTTGTGCTATTTTCCTTTTATTATATTTGTTTTTCCTCGCCCCCAACGAGAGCTCGAGAAGCGAAAGAAAAAGGCCTTTAATAAACTATTCGATTTGTGCGGGTTACATTTATTATCGTCATTGAAAACTAGTACCGACGATATTTGGTTCAAATGCAGAATTAAAACGTATAAAACACGCTTCTTTCATTATGCATGGAATTTTCACACAAACCCCTGGGCTAATCGATAGCAATAACTCGGGAAATCTATGAGCATTGATTGCACTTGTCCGTTGCTGAAAATATTCAATTAAAAAAAGCTCGAGTCCACCCACCCTAGCGTGTGGCTATACGTCAGCGTATTTTTATCGTATGTACGTATAGAATACATATAAAAACCGAGATTTCGTATTTTACTCTCTCTCTCTCTCTCTCTCCGCATATAATACAACGTGCCGATACTGCTCTGAATGACCTACTTTACATGAAGTTAAATTAAACCGAGAGATGATCTTCGTTGAAAATTTTGAAGGGGGGGGGGGAGAAAAAGGGAGAATAAAGTTTGTTTGTACCCGTCGTATTGTTTTCGATATTCCAAATTAATGAGTTTAATAATTATAAAAAAAAACCGATGCTCAAAAGAATAATCCAATACTTTCTACGCAAAATGCGAGCAAAAAAATATTCAGTGAACCGTCAATTATTACATATCCGTGCAACGCGCGGATAAAACTTCCCCTTGTCGATATTGTATTCTTTACATCGTAATAACCCAATCTTTATATTCAAAAAAAAAAAACAATGGCTGCTGTAACAGCGGGGTTAAAAAAAAATTGGAAATAGTACTCGACTTCTCTACGCTACTGCCAAAGATATAAAGACGAAAAACGCAAAAAAATAAAATATAAATCTCTATATACCGTATGTACGAGGTGAATGCTGCTGCTGGTAATAAAAGAAAATGTAATATAATACACGCGAATATCGAAAATATATCGTAAGATAACACGCGCGCGCGTATACGCGAACCGAAACATAAAATAAGAACTAGTGCAGCTGCCGCCACCACTGCACCGCGATCTCGTTCTCAAATGAACCGGCAGCTTTTTCACCGATATATATGTATTATTTGCGGTGAAAAGAAAAATCAGCACAAAAGCTTATTTTACTATCGAAAATTGGAAGATTATATACGCGCGCGAATCGATGAAAGGCAAATAATCTAAATTTGATCCGTTTCGAGTACTAATGCACGATAAAAAAAAAGCAACAAACGTCTCGGGTCTCATTTTTTCCATCGGTTTTACACGGGATTATAAAGAAAATCACTCGCGTCGGTTAAGCGCGTCGTACACCGTCCAATTATCGAGAAGTTCAACTGCAACTAATAATATGAGCTTATGTTAACCGACTCGTTAATAGGCAATCAAAAAAGTACTTCTAGATCGACTTTATAAATATAACGGTATTATAAATGCACCTTTTTTTTTGCAGATTTGTAATACCATTGACGAAATATTTTCTATCGCTTAATCCGCTCAACCACATTAGAACGGCATTAGCTCGTGAAATTGAAATCATGAATGAACTTTCAATGAGCTCGATCATTTTCAGGTTTTTTTTTGGCACGAATCCCTCGGTTTTGAAAAAATGCCCATGGGACTCGTTAATCCCCAGTGCTGATCTGTGCTGAACTCCGTGTGCATGTGCATCATTTTGCAGCGACGAATGTACGCAACAACAACTGCAAAAAAAAGTACGACTAGTATTCGAGCGTATACGTATTCAGTGATGCTCTCTCTCTTTGAAATTCCATCGAGCGACGACCTATACCCTCGAATACGCTGATGTGTACGTGTGCGTGTGCGCGCGCGCCGCACAACGAGGCCAAAAACGCGTGCGCGAATGCAAGAGTGTAGTGTACTACTGCAGCAGTGCAGAGCTCGAACTATACTCTCTCGATGTATGCTATAAGCACGAGGCATACCGCGATACTATGTATGTGTATGTGTACCACACGCTATAATGCACACGCACAGGCTGATACGATGCACATCGTGTGCGCATATATATATATATATATATATATATAAGCTGGATTCGAGTTAAATTATACGTGTACACATAAACAACATCGACAGTTGGAGGTTCGCAGCTATACCGAGCTGCTGCTGCTGCTGCTGCTACGCGAGGGTATATATGCGCGTGCGCCTCTAAAATCGACCCGGTGCACCATCAGCAGCAGCAGCAGCAGCAGAGCTTGCAAGCATAGGCAGGCAGGCAGGCAGGCAGCAACATCGTCGTCGTCGTCGTGTGTCGGCCGGTGGCTCGTAAATCACGCCCTGCGCTGCTGCTGTCGCGTATACTCACACATGCCTAGTAACAGCACAGCACGGCACAGATGCCTAAGCAGCGGTGGCGGCGGCGGCGGCGACGGCACACTGTCCTTTTAACTTGGTTCACTCGCAGTATACTATATAAAGCTCGTCGTCGCGCGTAACAGCAGCACATTCCCTTGCTCTGCGCCCGAAGAGAGAGCGAGAAAGCTCACGAATTTGGAAAATGCGAGTGGTGTATGTGCTGCTGCGCTGTATATATATATATGGCGCATCGAGTATATATAAGAGCCCCTAGCACGGGGGAGTATTCGGATTTTCATTAATTCGCCTGTATAACGATAGCGCAGCGGCTCTCTCGCCTGCCAAAGAACTCTCTCTCTCTCTCTCTTGCTGCTCTATAGCTGCTGCATACCTTGGATATACGTACTCGAGAGTCGAGGGTTAATGCTCGAATCGGAAAAATGTTGTACCCGCGGCGTTGCACAGAGCTGGCAAAAATTCCTCTCGTCGAAGATAAATACTTTTGCGCGCGTGGATGTCTTGATCGCGCGCCACATGTCATATACATATATGAGCAAATCCAGAATTTTTCTTCCATTTCACGGGCTCAAATCGACACCAAAAATTTTTTCGTGGTACGCGAGTAAGGGTCACGGGAAAGCGTTCTTTGGGGACCTAGAAACATGAAAAAATGCGTGAACACGAAAAATTTTGATAGTGAATTTTTCTATATGCATTTTTGTGCACCGCATATGAAAAATCACGATTTAGCATGGTGAAAGTATAGAAACACTTGTGAGTATCGCGAAATAAGCGTAAAAAAAATTTCAAAAACCCCTTACCCAATGTATTTTTCGACGAGGAATCCAACGGTGATCTTTAATTTGACCTTGAACGTAACCTTCAAGCTCCAGCGATCCAAAAATCGGTTTTTCTAAGGAGAACCCCCATTTTTATGACAGATTTGAAACGAGTGAAAAGTTTTACATTAAAATTAACTTTTTGCATTTTTTTCCAAAATATTTTAATGATCCACCAATTGCGAAACAGCGGAAAAAATAAGGATAAGGGAGGTCCAAATGAAAAATTTAACACAATCACACTCGGCAACAAAATTATCGCAACGAGAAATTTCATCGAAATTTTGTCGATTTTCAAATGCTTCAATTTTGGGCTATATTAAACGTATCGACACGAATTTTTTTTTGATTTCTTGGAAATGTTGTCCTCTTTAAATCCATATATACTATGATTAGATTCGAGTTAATATCGAGTTATCAGTAGTATTTGAGCGCAACACTAAAAAGTACTGAAATAAATTGATTGTTTGAACGTGTACCAGTACCACAGTAATTTTTTTATCGAAATCTAACATACACCATCTCAAAGTACTCTTTTCCACAAGTATTTTAAAAAAAAATAGAGCTCTCTACGATTTTTTTAACGCCCTGTAGGTCGTTTTGAAGGTACGATTTGTGTACGCAAAATGCCTAGAAAATCGTGTTGATTTCAGCTAAATGACGGATTTTACGTACTTTAAATGGTACCTTCAAATCGACCTACAGGGCGTTAAAAAAATCGTAGAGAGCTCTATTTTTTTTTAAAATACTTGTGGAAAAGAGTACTTTGAGATGGTGTATGTTAGATTTCGATAAAAAAATTACTGTGGTACTGGTACACGTTCAAACAATCAATTTATTTCAGTACTTTTTAGTGTTGCGCTCAAATACTACTGATAACTCGATATTAACTCGAATCTAATCATAGTATATATGGATTTAAAGAGGACAACATTTCCAAGAAATCAAAAAAAAATTCGTGTCGATACGTTTAATATAGCCCAAAATTGAAGCATTTGAAAATCGACAAAATTTCGATGAAATTTCTCGTTGCGATAATTTTGTTGCCGAGTGTGATTGTGTTAAATTTTTCATTTGGACCTCCCTTATCCTTATTTTTTCCGCTGTTTCGCAATTGGTGGATCATTAAAATATTTTGGAAAAAAATGCAAAAAGTTAATTTTAATGTAAAACTTTTCACTCGTTTCAAATCTGTCATAAAAATGGGGGTTCTCCTTAGAAAAACCGATTTTTGGATCGCTGGAGCTTGAAGGTTACGTTCAAGGTCAAATTAAAGATCACCGTTGGATTCCTCGTCGAAAAATACATTGGGTAAGGGGTTTTTGAAATTTTTTTTACGCTTATTTCGCGATACTCACAAGTGTTTCTATACTTTCACCATGCTAAATCGTGATTTTTCATATGCGGTGCACAAAAATGCATATAGAAAAATTCACTATCAAAATTTTTCGTGTTCACGCATTTTTTCATGTTTCTAGGTCCCCAAAGAACGCTTTCCCGTGACCCTTACTCGCGTACCACGAAAAAATTTTTGGTGTCGATTTGAGCCCGTGAAATGGAAGAAAAATTCTGGATTTGCTCATATATATATATAATATAAAGTGTACTCACCCTCTGCGCCTTTCTCTTGTCCGCCCTCTGGTTCTGATGATAGATGCGGCTGAAATTGCTGACGATGACGGGTACCGGCAGGGCGATCACCAGCACTCCGCTCAACGAGCACACGCCGCCGACGATCTTGCCGGCTATTGTCTCGGGCACCATGTCGCCGTATCTGTGTGGAACAGAAAGAAGAGGGGTACGATGTAAAAATCATTTATCCAATCGATTGGTGAAACGCTTATTTTTTTTTTTTTTTTGCTCGTGCGTGCGCATCCACGCAAATTTGTCCCTTTCGGTAATTCGTCTTTTCTTTCTCCTTTTTTTTTTTGCTTTCTTTTCTCTGACTTTGTCGTGTCTGTCTCTCGCTGCCCCTTTTTGTCGCAATGAAACACAATCGTAAATCCGATTATTATTAAAGTAGCGACCGACTGACTGACTGTCTGCCGCTGACTACTAACAGAAATCATTATAGAAACCTTTTCAGTGTTTCCGCGGTATTTTCGCGTGCGGGGTTTCTCGCATTTTTTTTTCTCTCTTTCTTGACTTTTTACAATTACATCTTTTTTACGCTCTCTCTCTCTCTCTCTGTCTATCTCCTTCGTTAAGAAAACTATTTCACTCGAAGCTGAAAGAAGAGCATCACGTGTTCTTGTATAAAACAACAACAACAAAAAGGGCTGCTCAACATCGATCGATGTGCGCATATAACGTGCATGTACGCGTCTATTCTCTCTCTATAATTTTACTTTCACATGTATAGCGCCGCATGTAGGCAATGACTCTTCGGCGCTTACCTTGACATTAATTCACCTCACCATTCGCTGTGCTGTGCTGTTGCCTGCGCGCGCGCGCGTACAGAGGCGCATTTATAAAGGTGTTTTATTAATATGAACCACGCACACGTACGCGGCAATCGTTTTGTTATTATATTGATCACCACAGAAAAACAATGCACCGCGTCCCGCGTGCTTAAAAAGTTTGTACCGTACTACAACAATTTGTAGCGCAGTCGATGCGTGTGTGTGCGTATGTGTGTGTGTGTGTGTGTGTTTATGCCAGCAGTATGTAGGCTTTTTTGCGGTGAAAAGCCGATCGACATCCGCCCCTATATACATACTTTTTAAGTTTTCACAGCGCTTTCATCGTTATTTCGAGGAATTGTTGCGGTGCAGTGTGTTTGTATTATAGAATAATTATGTTTCAAGGACCCCCCACCCGACGATTAATAGTACGGCCGAGCCAGAAACTAGTCAAGGCATTTTGATAACTTGCCGTAGTATAAGTGTATACGTCACGCGCACAAACTCGGCTCTCTTACACACACGCGCGAGACTAGAAAAAAAACTCACTATACGCTGAACGTTCGAGTTCGCGCGCGCGCACACAATAGGTCGCCGCATGGCTTATACGTGTGTGTGTGTGTGTGTCCGGTCAAACGATCTTCGCGCTGCTGCAGTGCTCGTCGCAAGCAAAAACTAACGATGTTTATGATGACACGCGATGCATAGACTCTACGTTGTATGTACCAGCCCGTAATTTTTGTTTGATGCTGCTACTGCTGCGGCACTGATACACGTCCATTAAGTAGCGTAGACGTGTACTGCACTACGCGACGTTTATTATATTGTGTATAGTACGGAGCGTTTCGGAGAGAGAAAGAGAGAG
Organism: Trichogramma dendrolimi; assembly: GCA_034770305.1. Lineage (NCBI taxonomy): Eukaryota > Metazoa > Arthropoda > Insecta > Hymenoptera > Trichogrammatidae > Trichogramma > Trichogramma dendrolimi. Next base: position 1,619,417 of record JAPMIB010000010.1, on the reverse strand, counting down.
AGAGAGAGAGAGCACGTGACAATTTTAAGGGGGATGTATCCTTGCGCGTCCGTAAAATGCGACGACAAAGGCACTGCTGCTGCTTCGACCGATTTTGCTGCTGCTGTGTTATCGTGTATAACACCTATTTGCGCGCGCGCGCGCACTAAGCAAACGAAAAACTTTTGGCCGAATTCAAGCTGTTATATTATATATACGGTACTTCGTAAGCGCCTTGATTAAGCTAATGAAGCCTTAAGCTCTTGCTCGAGCGCGAAAGTTTCGGAAAATTGTTACAGCTGCAGCGACTTGAATAATAAATAAGTTTGTGCGCGCGCTGCAAATATATCGGAGCTACATACTGGCAAAAACCACGGCGCGTAGAAATTAAATATAGAATATTATGAAAAGAGAGTAAAGAGAGTAGAAAGAAATGCTTGCGCCGTGTATTACCCCCATCTCTCGGCTACTCTCATGCACACATGCACCTTGGTTATGATTATTTATTCATAATCTCGGTGTAAAACTTGGGCTGTACATTAATACAAAGTACCAGAGGTATATACGCAAGCGAAAGCGAGTCGAGCGAGAGTAGCGCATATACACATTCGTATATTATTATATACACGTTACGAGAGAGGGAGAGCGAAAGAACGCGGCGGGGACGCGCTAGACCGGTGCAGCGATGCTGCAATGTACGACAAGAAAACCGTGAAAATGTAGGCCACGTGCAGGTACGTACGTATAGTGCACCAATGTATGTACGAAGACAGTAGCGAATTTTTAGCTCTCTCTCTCTCTCTCTGGTGGAAAACGCCGAAATATAAAACCGTGGCAAAGCGATGTATAAAAGTAATTATGATAATTGAAAAGAAAGAACATAAACGCGAATATAAACTCAGAGGGAGAGAGAGAGAGAGAGACACGGCCGATAAGCGATGCGCAACCCAACAAACATTGTGCGCGTGTATGCGCGATATACATTGCATAAAGCGTAAATTATAATGATCAAGTGTGCTGCACACGAGAGCCGCTCCCTTGTGAGCCTGGCGGCCGCCACCGCGTGTTTATACGCCATGCTACGTTGTATGCGCAATATCAAGTAGAAATGCTCGAGATCGCGTCAGCCGGAGAGAAATCGAAATATCGTGCTCTTTTGGCCTAATATCACTTTTTGAAAGGGTCACACCGAGCGGATCGTCGTACCCCACGAGACAGACCGTTTAGAATTGAAAATAGGTCTAATATACGTATGCGATATTATACGTGGGTTTCTCGACCCTATACGCGTGTATAGAATAGTGGTGGTGGTGGTGGTGGTGTGCGGATATGGTCGCCGCGCATCCAGAGAGAGCCACACGCTATACGCCCGAGAGCCGAGAGAGCGAAATAAATTTCGAGAAATTCAATTTGCATTGAAATCGATTCTCTCTCTCTCTCTCTCTCTCTCTCTCTTTAGCTTTCGAGCTACTTCGAGAAGAGAGCTATAGAGTATACATACGTATCCGGGCTTAAAGCGAACTATTTTTTGTCGATTTGTTAAAAAGTCAAAAAGACGTTATAAATATTAGTTTATACGAGAGAGAGCTTGATTGCCACGTGATTTCCTTTCATTCTTTCTCTCTCTCTCTCTCGAAAAACCACGAGACTACAGTTCAGGGGGGCAGTAGCAGCAGAGCTCCGTACGTACGTACACACACACACACACGCACACACAGAGCAGCCGAATGATTTATGTTAGCCTTATGCGTTCTTCGCCGCTGACTTTTAAACGCGTTACATATATACACGTTATAATATATATGTTGTTGTACCCACTACTGAGCATGAATCATGGCCGTCGTACCCAATTTTCGACCTTTCCTCCTCCTCCTCCTCCGTCCCCACAGTTATTATTATGCAACTGTACTCAACTGTCTGCTACGATTCCCATTCATCATGTGGAAAGTAAAAAAGAGAACGAGTACATGCTGCACAGACAGCACTTGACACGAAAACATCGTGTGTACGAGTAAAATTACGTAGATTTATATTATAATCTTCGCGATTCGACCCACACTCGTTATAAACTTTGCTGCTGCCCTCATCAAGCGTTTTACAGAGCGCGCACGCACACTCTAACACACACAAAGTCCGTTTTCCCCAGGAATTTCCGATTGAAACTCGAGACTCCATATGTATGGTATAGCGTACGAAGCTCGAAGCTCTCTTGGGCGCCAGAGATGACAAGATATCAGCAGCTGCTCCTGCGGGCAATTGCTAAAGACGCGCGCAACATTGTTATAGGCGGTAGAGGCCACACGTGGTGGCAGGACTCGCGGCACTAGTTTGTGTCCGTGTCCGTGTGTAGTTTAGATCAACTTTAGATAAGACTAGTTTCCGCGAGGCAAATTAGAGACAGCACGAGCGCAGTTTCTAATGGAAAATCGAAGGTATAGAGAGAGAGAGAGAGAGATCGATGGATATTATACTTTATCTGCTACGTGCAGCAGCAGCAGCTCCTTTATACCACACCCCGAAAGTCGGCGGGCGCGAAAATATAAGAGAGCGAGCCGCTTATTTTCTTATATAAACCTTCGAAAAGTAGGACAAAAAGTAATTACGAACGGCGAGTAGGGGATCATCGCTCGTTTTTTCATTTCTTTCTTTTTTTCCTTTTTTTGCGCCCAACTATCCATAAACTTATATATACCAGTCAAACTTTCCTTTTCTTTCCTCCTTTTCTCGTTTTTTTTTCTCTATTTTCCGTGCCGTTTGAGGCGACGTTATATAACAAATGTATGTGCTCATTGAGTGATGAGCGATGACGATACTTTTGTGTGTGTGCCTCTTTGAGGGCTACGTAAGCGTGTAAAACTACTATTTTTTATTGCGAATAATAATCGTTGTGCAATTTATATAGAGCGTGAATTTTCTAGTCATTCGGAGACGCGGAGCGCACGACGCGGCACATATCTCACGAGTTATCCTCCGATTCTCGCACGCGCCATTGTTCTCTCTCATTTGTGATTTAGATGTTTTTCAGTCAAGTATATTTCCCGGGGATGCTGTTGCTGCTGCTTTCCGATAAACAATGTAAAAAAAAAAAATGATGATAATAATAATTGCCGAACGACGACGAGCTTCGACGAAACTTGTTGGGCCGTGCGCCATGAGAAAGAGAGACAAAGCGCCCGGAAAACTCGATCACAAAAGTCATCGATTTTTCTCCGCCGAGCTTATTGAAGAGAGAAAGAGAGAGAGAGAGAAAGAATGAAAGTGAGCTAGACCTACTTAAAATCCTCGAGAGAATTGCCTGAATTCTTATCAAAGACAATTGCGAACACAATTCCGTCGTCGTCGTCGTCGTCGTCGTCGTCGTTGCAGTGCGCCTCGCGCAAAGGAATGAATTAATTAATCAATTAGGCAGTTGCTGCAGCACACCCACACACTCACACATACATACACATACAGAGTAAAGCTAACTAACGATTATGCTAGCTCGTGCGACAAGCCCATAAAATCGAGCGAACGACGAGAGGGGCGAGATAGAGAGAAAGAGAGGCTTTTATTACGAGCAAAGGAATGAATATACACCGTTCGACAATAATAGGCTTGCTTTTAACTCTGCACAAGCCTTATACTACCTAGGAAAAAAAAATGATGAAATGGAAGCTTTACTCTCTGCTGTGTGTTGTATATCGTGTGCAAGAAAATCGAGAACTTTGATGATGACGGCAAAAAACAACTACGTCGACAACGTATTAAACGTAAAACGAGTAGTACGCATTTTTAATTAAAATTTGACGCGCGTTGGCAAATTAAAATTCTTAATTCGAGCTAAGTACCGCGTACTCGATAACTGTTTTGCGATGAAGAAGAAAATGGTACCTTCGGCGATATAGCCGCTCGTTCAAAGTGTCAAGGCGCGCGCGATGCCTCGAGGGTGTATTTGGCGCATTCAATTTGAGAGAGGTGTAAGATTGATGAATAATTTTTAAAGGGCAAGACAGATTAATTTTTTTTTCATCGCATTGATCAAAAAGGCCGGAATCCGTTTTGAGAAGAAAAAAATATGTGTTACTGCTATTTATAATTATAGCCCATGCGCCACCACCGCCGCAACTCGATGGAAATAAACTCGATAATCGAATGGAAGAAGTAGAGAGAAAAGTCAAAGTCAGATAGAGATATACACAGGGCTCACGCGGGGGTCTGTGATATAAGAGAATGCAGGTCAAGGAGGCATTTATTGTAAATTAACTACATTCTCGTCGCGCCGAATTCTCCTGCACACGCCGCCCTCCGACGCCGCCGTCGACGTAGTTATAAGGGAGCAAAAAAAAAAGCGAAAATGGCAAGCCGTGCTATTGACCGACTTTGGGGTACATTTTTTTGCTCTCTCTCTCTCTCTCTCTTATATTTTTACCAAATGTATACCGTACATACAACTGACACGCTTCGGTAGATTAACGAAAGAAAAAACCTCCGGAGTAATTGTTCGCTTCTGCGCTGCGAGTTTTTTTTCTTGCTACTGCTGCTTCTGCTTCGCCGGGAGGCAGCGGCAGCAGTAGTAGTAGAAAAGTATAAATCGCGCTAGTTAGTTGATGAGCAAAAAAAAAGGAATCCATTTTTCTAAATATTTGTTGACTGCGTGTGCGCGAGTTGTGTATATAGGGAAGTGAATAATTTAGAAAGATGAACGGAACAAAAAAAATGAAGGAATAAAAGGCAGAGAAAAAAAGTGCATCAGCTGAGTTATTCTTTCTACCGAGCATGAATTTATGCATTGTCTTAAGCGCCAATGAGATTAGGAGTCTAGTCGGTATTGTTCTAGAGAGAGAGAGATAGAGAGAGAGAGAGACGAAAAAAATTCCGAACGTTGGGCTCTCGAATATGCGTCGGATGGAAATATTTTTTTTCTCCGCGCACGGATTTTCAAGCGTAAAAAAATGCCCAAGATTCGGCTCGTTGAATCGAATAGTCATCGTCACCCAAGAGAGTTCGAAGCGCAACTTCGGATAAATGTAGGTCCTGCCCTTCCGCGCTTGTTATTATTTTTTTTTTTTTCATAAAGAGTGATTAATCAAACGTTTGAAATTCATCTCAGCGTAATAATAAAAATAATAAAAAAAAAAAAAGAAAAAACTTGCTCGCTCGCATGGAGTACTTTTTTTTTCCTGCATCGAGCCCGCGCTAGTAGCTACGACAGAAATGTTTCCTCGCTCCCAACATTGCCGCTGCGCACTGCAACGTCCAAAGCTTGTTAATAGCTTTTCCCGCCATTACGCGCGTAACGACGCGAGGAACAAAACGGGGCATTTGACGACAATTATCCGTTCTCTGTGCTCTCTCTCTCTCTGCGCGAACGATTGCTGCGGATCGAATCGTAGTGGTATACGTACGAATCGAACTCTAGCGCTTGTTATAGATAATACTCTGCGACAGTAAGAGAGACAGAGAGAGTTGCTTTTTTTCTCCCTTCTACTTCTTTTTCCTAACGATAGAGTAGAAGTGATTTACACGGTGCAACATTCAATGAGGAAAGTTACGCACGCGCACACACATACGACTGGAATTAAACGAAGAAGCGAGAGAGAGAGAGAGAGAGAGAGATTACGCTTGTTATATAGCCGCGAGCCGGACTTGAAACACACGCGGCGTGCGAGAGCATGTCCCGAAAGTTTTGATAGTTTTCGGTTATAATACAAGCCGAGAGAGAGAGAGAGAGAGAGAGGCCAGCAGCTTCCTCTGATTGGATGCCAGGAAGAATAGAAAGGAGAGATAGTTTTGGTCCGAGGCGCGTGGCTAATTTAATCGCCTCTCTCGCATACATGCGCGCGCGCGCCCGAGAGAAAATTTTAAACGAGGCTCGGGTACGAAATTATTAGACAACTATATACGTACGAAAATTGATTCGAAGCAAAAAAATAAAAAAAAAAGACTCGCTGCAGTCAGTCAGTCGTCGATTGTTATTAATGGCCCGTGCGCGCGCGGCAAGCACATCAAAAGCTGAGGCGGGGGCTCGGCCAATCGAACAATAATCGTCACAGCAGCAGCAGCAGTAGCCAGGAATTGATGTAGCTCGAATACATACATCCATCCATCTATCTATCTATATGTATAAATGATACAGATCGAAAATATACAGGCAACAGCAGTAGCAGCGGCAGCAGCGGCTACAGCACGAGTCGAGAGTGAAAGAGCTTAATATATTTACTTTGCAAGCGCGCATACACACACACACAAACGGGGAGCTGTGCGATGTGTATAGAGTATAGGCAGACAGACTATACGAGTGTGTGTGTGTGTGTGTGTGTGTGTGTGTGACTCTCACCTCGACCCAATTTTCGACCGTTTCGCTCTTTCTCTATTCGTTTGTATGCTGCATGTATATCAGAAAAGCTCACTCTCTCTCTCAGACGCGCTGCACTACACACTTGCATATTACACACTGAATACACACGAGGCAGTGCAGCGCGCGTACTGCTCTTCTTCTTCTTCGTCTTCGCGCCTTCTTATTCGTCCATCGTTCTTAAACTCTGATTTTTGGCACATGCCATGCAGAGCAAGCTCGTATAGCGTACGTAAGGGAGAACATCTTCACTTGCGGCTTAAACGTTCAATTATTGCGCTGATTGCATTTTCTCTCCCGCGTCCAAGATTCCGATCTTACGTAGCTTATAGCGCACTGCGCGCGAGCTCGACGAATCCTGGATTATCCGCAACAATGAATTTATTTCCGTGTGTTTTGCAACGGACGATGACACGGGATTATCGTCGCGCGATATATTTTTGCACGCTGCGCAGCGCAGACAATGTGTAAATTTTGAGGCAGTTGATTTAACTTTTGTGCGCGGTCCACGAGTATAATTCACTGGGCGGCGCGCGGTGCTGAAAATCGTCTTTCGTCCCCCGAGCGCGCGCGCGCTCGGCTTCTACGCTGCGCGTTTATAGAATCTTCGCGCGCGCGCGCGGCAGCAGCCAAATAAACATTTTAATATCCCCCCGGCTCGTTTAACGTCTTTGTTATTTCTCGGCGTGCTGCTTCTGCTAATGTTGCTGCCAGACGCGCGAAAAAACAATCGGCATCTTTCACTCTTGAAATTGACTAGCCACGTTTGTAATCGCGGGATTTTGTTGTTTATAATAAGGTAAACAATAGCTTGTGTATGTACAATGTTTGGAGCAGCGGTTCGCGTCGAGCCGTGAAAAAATGAGAAACATACGCGCTGCGAGACGAGCGAGCGCTAATCGATCGAAAGATTTTCCAAAAATACGTGCTTGCTGCTGCTGCGCATCTTCTTTCAGTTTACATCGACTGTTCGAGTGCGAAAAATCGATCGTTACACGTACTCGTACGCCCGAAAAAATGCGAAAAAAAAATATCCGTACCACTGCGCACAAAAGAATGGTACACTCGAAAAAGAAAGAGAGAGATCATGGAGCAAAGTTTCAAAACAAGCTTTCAAAGTGCACACAGAGCTTGCAGCAGTCTGTGTGTGTGCAGTGCAGTATAAATGTATGATATACACACATGCACACGCGGCACCGACGGTAAAAGCTCAACGCCGCGCGCGCGCGTTCATCTATATTTAGAATCCATTGATGACGCGCGTACTACTGAGCACCATCAACAGCCACCTGATTTCTCCCCACCACCAGCACCACCAGTCGAGCTTTATATTATGCCTCGTGTATGCTTTTTTCACTCTCTCTCTCTCTCTGTCTACTTTGCATTTTCTCTCTTGCTCTCGTCTCTCTCTCTCTCTCTCTGCTGCAAGCTTCACAGCAGAGAGAAGATTTATCATTTACCCAAGCGGGGGGTCAATATATATGAAAGTCTTTTCCGCGCCGGGCACTGCTGATTTTGCTGTAAGCTTACAGCAGCATCCACATTGCAGCTGCAAGCTCCGCGAGGATTAAAACTCGGGCTCGCTTTTGACGATGCTATTGGAGCTTTAATATACAATGCGAGCTTTTTGGACTGGGTTAATTCTTGGCCGTTATTATAATGGATGATTATATAAATGCTTATAAATGTTTTGTTTCGCTGAAATGTTTATAAAAATACATAATACCTCAGGTACGCACGGCGCTACGCGTCCATTTCACTTTTCTCGCAAATATGCGCGAGCGCGCGCGTTGATCGATGTATCCATCTTAAGCTCACCAACACCGGAAGAATATAAGAAAAAAATGAAGCATAAACTTTTATTGCGCGCGCGCGCAGCAACGTTTCCGATGAAAATTTCACGACCTTAGCGCTTTTAACTATCGATGACGATGAAAAATTCAAAGCGTACCCTCGGGGCGCGGCAAAGAGCGAAACATGTTTTCCATATAATAAACGGCCGCGCAGCAGCGGCAGTTAAAATTTAATCTTAAAAATTACCGCTCGGCGCGGCTCGGCTTATATAGTATAGCAGCTGAGGACATTTTATTTCACGTTATTTAGAAGAAGCGAGAAAAATAAAAGGAGAAAAATCGTCGATCATCGTGCTGCGTCGATTCGAGAAAATAGCTCTCGTCGGAAATTTGTTCGAGCATCAAGGTCGGGCCAGCAGCAGCTGCCCGTGCAAAACGTCTGCTGCCACTGCGTATTTTAGCCGCGCGGCGCGTAAATCTAGTTAAAGAGCGAGAAATAGAGAGAGAGGGAACGAGACAAATCTCCATCATTGACACACACTCGTACAGTTTATTTTATTTTCTTTCTTTCTCTCTTTTTTCTCTCGCTTAATGGGCCAAGTGCGCGGCGCGACACTAGTACGGCTTTCTTTTTGCTGCGCGGCTGCAACCGTCCACGTCGGATTAACAGGCCTCGATCTTCGTGTGAATATGATAATGACAAAAAGACCTGCGCCACTATAGTAGCCGTTTCACGCGCGAAACAAGATTACGAAATACTCGCGGCTCTTGTTATACATTCGGGATTATGTCGCGTGTACAAAACTATTTCACAAATGCCACCCGCACACACGCGACCTGCCGCGCCGCGTCGCGCGCAATGATGTAACACCGATCGAGTATAGTGTGCTCGTGCACAAACTTATCGATAGACCGAATCTTACTGAGGGCTGTGTTGCTTTTTTGTAGCTTCGCGCGCGGCCAAAAAGTTTGAGAGCAGCTCCAAAACTTGTTGCGTGTGTAAAAACTGCAAAACGATTCTTTTGTATTTAGAAAAACACTCGACGTGGTTAATTGGTCGTTAAAGAAAATTAGCAGCGCTTCTTTTTTGGCTCGACGTCATACATTATATTCTCTCTCTCTGCCGAGTGACAGAAGAAATAAAAACATACGTCGTCGGGGTGTACGCTCGTCGAGAGACAGACGATATATTTACATAAAAATATCCGAAGCCCCGTCCAAACGTGTATATCAACGCCCGGTCAAAAGAATCCCAACGAAGAGAGACTCATCTGCATAAGTATTTATCCACTACGCCTGTATATATCTATATTCACATTGGCCACACAAGAGCCGCGCACGAGTGAGAAGAGCTGTCAAGCTCGAGACGCGCGTTGAACGCGACTAATCGGCCTTATGCCATATGTACACGATACGCGTATAATAATCTTGACTTTTGAAGATATGGCTAAATATTGATCTTTGCTTCTCGCAGAAGAGTAGAGACAGAGAGAATAGCCATTCTTCATTCTTATCGTTAACAAACGAAGGACACGCGACGACGACGGCGGCGAGGAAGATTCTTGGATGAATTATCTAGGAAAGTTTCGAGAGCTTGCGAGAGCCGAGCTTTAATATAATAATATACATATATAGCGATTATGACACTTCTAATATATTATCCTTTCAAAATCAACGGATGAAATCCTATTATATCACGGGAGCAGACAAACGAAACGCAGAGAGAGAGAGAGAGAGAGAGCGACGCTCGACTTGGAATTTCTAACGACTATCCTCTAGCTCCCTCCAGTAGCTATACCTCTCATTTCTCTTTTATATGCAGCGAGCTTGCAGCTTTTATACGTATACGTTTTGATGTATAAAAGAGCAGGTGATATACGCCGAGCGATAAAGGTGACAAGTGGTTAATCGCATAATATAGGCGCGCTTCGAGGCGCCTTGCAGATTTGTTTTTATACGCATTCTTATATACCTGGTAGTATAATATAGCAAGAAATTTATATCGACAAATTCGTGGCCGTATTCATAAATCTTGTATCCAAATTGAGCAGTTGGCAACCGTATATAATACATACTAAGCGAGCGGGCGACGAGGAGTAAAAAAATTAGGATCTTCCTTCCCTCACCTCCACCCCCCTAAAAGCGATAAAAGATAAACCCCCCCGTACGAGTTGGTGGTGCCACGGAGCTTCCTGCCCCCCGCACACACACTTACTATCATCAGCCAGATGGTTATCATTCTTTTGAGGCTATATTCGGGCGCGCCACAATTGCGCCCGATCAGCTGCCGAGGATCTCCTTCCTTCTCTCTCTCTTTCTCTCTCTCGTGGGAGCTAACGCGAGCAGCAGCACATGACGCTGCGCTGCTCACTCCGCAGGGAGAGAGAGGTCGTAGTCGTTATATCGGCCGCCTTACGACGACGACGCGCTATATACGAAAACTGGATTACGTAACGTACTCACTGCACAGCTATTAAATGGCGTTTTTCCCTCCTTTTTAGGAGTGTTATCATTTCCGATTGTTTATACAGTTTTTGACGTGAAAATCGATAAATATATACGCAGCAGTATAGCTTAACTGTTTGTTTTAATTAATCCCTCGACATTCGGACTGACGTAAAAATCGCTGCGCGCGTCCGAGGAGAAAAATTAATTGCTTCCAAATAAGTTTTTAATCAAATTAATATTACGGACTTAACGTGTATTATGACCTGTACTTTGAAGGAAAATGAGAGAGAGAAATAAAAAGAGAAGTCTCGACCCCGCGTCAAAAACTTTTTTCTCTCCCCCCGCCCCGACGAGCGCCGAGTGAGGAACTGCGAGGAGAAAAATTATATATAAATCGTACGTTAAAATGAAAAGCAGCGACGACTGCCTGCTTTTGCCCTGGACTTTGGTGCGCGCGCGTTTTATGCTGCTAATTGAGGCTTGATTATTAAAAACTCGCAAGGCTAAGTCTTACATATTACATGAGCGAATTTTAAAAAGGAATTATCTATTTTGTGACTGAAAAATTAGCGGGATTTTTTTTATTTTACTTTTAGTTTTCCCCCGAATGTTTTTTAATGGCTTTTTCTTATTTCGCGCGCGCGTGAGGATTATTTTTAAAAAATAAAAGAAAATGGCGGTTTCGCGTATTAAAAGATCGAGAGTTACTTTTAACGCGCGCGCTTGGGGTAGAAAAAAAATCTCTACTGCAACTCATGTATTTTATGATGCCAATATTACTCAATTAAGGCTGTTTTTTTTTTTAATTTCGACAAAAATATAATGAGACACTTGCGTCCTCACGTACGCGCAAAAAATAAAATTTTGAAATGTACCTAGGAGCTCGCACACATTGAATGTTTTAATTTCCACGACGTTTTCTCCTTCTTTTTTCATTTGATAGAAGCTTTTATAATATTTTATTTGCTTTTCCACCTTTATAACTGACGATATACAGTAGAAACTCGATAGTACGGACCTCTATAAAACGAATCCCTCTATAACACGAACTTAAGACCATTCCCCGTCGAAAAATCTCTCTAATACGAATTTTTACATGTAATTAAACCCCCCTAATACGAATTAAAATTTTTCAAAATTTGCGCAGTATGAGGAAAATGTTGTCATTGTTTACTATACTCAAACTTACTGTTATGGTATACTACGATTAGTTCTCAACGGTCTTTCTCCGAGTAAGGTATGAATTCTTCACGGCAAAAACGGGCTATAAGCCTGCTTACAAAAAAGGAAAATTATAGAAGCAGTCGAAAAAAATGAAAAAACCAGAAAACAAATACGCGCAGAATTCGATATTGGTTCAAGTACTATGTCCACCATTTTGAAAAATAAATCAGTGATTTTAAATGATTTAGCCAATGGTTCAAATATTAATAGAAAAAGAAAACGAGCAGCGAAATTTGGAGACGTAGAAGAATGTTTAGTGACCTGGTTCAAGCAAGCTCGTGAGAAAAAAATAGCTATCAATGGGATAATCTTGCAGGAGAAGGCCGAGTTTTTTGCTAAAAATTTAAACCGGGAATTCAGTGCTAGTAATGGCTGGCTGGCAAAATTTAAATCTAGACACAATATTGAATTTAAAAAATTATACGGAGAAAGCAATGACATAAGCGAAGACTTATGCGATGATTGGAAAAGCAAGCTTTCCGAAATCATAAAAGAATATGAACCGAAAAATATATTTAACGCGGATGAATCGGGCCTTTTTTATAAGTGCATGCCAAGCCGAACATTACTCTTTAAAGGAGAAAAATGTCATGGAGGCAAACTGAGCAAAGAGAGATTGACGATATTATTTTGTGCAAATATGACAGGTAATTTTTTATTTGCAATGACTCTACTTTAATTTTCAAGTATTTCAATTGAATTTTAATTTTTACCAAACTTTTTTGGAAACTTCACAGGTCAAGAGAAGTTGACTCCCCTGGTTTTGGGTAAATATAAAAACCCCAGGTGTTTTAAGGGGATAAAGAGTTTTCCAGTGGACTATGACGCCAATAGGCGGGCCTGGATGACGGCTGAACTTTTCAGTAAATGGCTACTAAAGGTAGATAATCAAATGAAAAAAGAAAACAGAAAAATTTTGATATTTATCGATAACTGCGCAGCGCATAAGGTCACAACATCATTGACCAATATAAAAATTCAATTTCTACCAGCTAACACCACAGCAAAATTACAACCTCTAGATCAGGGAATCATCAAAGTTTTTAAAGGATATTATAGGCACGAATTAACAAAAAAAATTTTAGAGGATATGGAAAGAGAAAAAGAAACCAAATGGTCAGTACTCAATGCAATCACACTCATAGATAAGTCATGGAGAAAAATATCCGCAGAAACAATTCAAAATTGTTTTATTACTTGTGGTTTTTCAATGTCAAACGATTCAACGACAACAGACAATAACGTGAGCTCTGAAAATATAAATAATATAGAGTGGCAAAATTTAATTTCTGGGCAGCAAATTAGTTATCAAGAATTTGTAAATATCGATGAAAATATCTTAGTGACAGATATTCTCTCAGATACCCAAATTTTACAAAATGTTACAGGTATGTACACCTATCTATTGTTATGCTTCGTGTTTTCAAATATCGTTAATCTTAATTGTATTGTATTGTATTTGAATTGCAGATCAATCGAATGATGATAAAGATGATGGTGATGATGCCGACGATGATGATAGCAGTGAGACTTCTTATAATATACACATGACCAAAAGAGAAGCTGCAATCGCAATGGCCGGTGTACGTCATTTAATAGGAAAATGTCATAACATAGACGAAAGTGTCTTCGCTGCTCTATTCAAAATAGACATTGTTCTTGATAAGATCACCACTGAGAATTTGGTCCAAAAAAATATAACAGACTATTTTAGAAAATAATTATAGTTAAACAAATACTTTTTTTGCATAATATATTACATTTTTTTTCAACCTCGTTAATACGACTTTTATTTATACGCGCCTCTTTAATACGAAATAACGATAAGACGAAAACCTCTATAAGACGAAATATACAGCAATCCCCTTGAAATTCGTACTATCGAGTTTCTACTGTATAAATAAAATTTCATAAACATACGAGCCGCGTTCGTCAAATAAAATAACACATTTCGATTCGAGTCAAAGTCGAAAAATAGATTAAAACCTCTCTCTCACTCGCTCATTCGGCCGCGCGCGCGCGCGGAATTGAAAGAAACCGATTCGGACCGGTACACATAGCAAAAAAATTTATCGTCCCCCACCCCCGCTTTTCTGATGCACGTCAAGTCGATTTAATAGTAATATCTCGCGAACTGGCAGCGGGTCGTCGCAATTTGGCCTCTGCGTGTGTGTGTGTGTACGCGGGCATATAATTGTTTCGCGCGCGGCGTGCTTCAGTCCACTACGTACTGTACTATACCACGTGACAAGAATTGGGCGGAAAATGTGAGCGCGAGTTCAGCCTTGGGCCAAAGTTTTGATTGAAAATCCACGAGGCACACGCGATGATGAATAGCTTTCTGCTTAATTCATCCCGGTCTGTTATGTATTCGGTGGGGGAGGGGAACAAGAAATTGCTGATCACGAATGAGTTCGACAAAATTATGTAAGCTGAGAAAAATTATCGAGAAAATCGAATCAGTGACGAAGGGTCAGCTTTTTTATATGTAATTCGAGAGCCTCGAATCAAGGAGTTGGACGGTAATTGGAGTGGGCGCGATCGCAAGCTGCATGAATCCATGATAAAGTATCGGGTCATTTGAAATTGAGTTGAAATAATGCTTTGACTTATACAATTAGTTTTACTATGCCACTTGCAGATTTACAAATTAAGAAACTCGCCATCTTGCGGTGAAGGTTTGAACCTTATTTTTTTTCTTACAATTTTTACCGATTTAAATCTTGACCGCTAGATGGATATAAATCGGCAAGTGGCCAAAAAAAAAATTGTATAAGTCAAAGAACGATTTCAGTACCTGTCCTCAGTCGCGTGAAAAAAAAATGAGAACCAGATGCAATCATTACAAAAATTTTCTAAAAATATGCGGCTGATGTATATCTCCTCTGTTTACATCCGTTCGGTACGTCACACACTAATTTCCGAATAAAATGCATAAAAAAATATCCGCAATGCCGCACAAAAGAATAGTACAGTCAAGAGATCATATAGAGCAAAGAATCAAAACTAACTTTCAGAGCGATAGATGTAGTAGTATTTATAATTTTTATCGTAATTTCGATTAGGTAATAGCGGAAAGTAGTCCTTCAAAATTATGTCCTCTGAGCGCTAATGGGTTGAGGCGGTGTTATCGAATTTAAAGTGGTCAAAAACTGGCTTTTGGAATCATATTTGTATTGGATTGTGCAATAAAATGCAATAAGAAATAGCCTACGACTTCGAATAAACTGTCATCAATTTTAACGAATAATTTGGAATATTTATATGATTATTTTTACTTTGCCACTTGATGATTTACACCTAAATGTATTCGCCATCTGTTGGACTTCAAGTCGAAAGTGGCTTATGTTTTGAATGAATAAAATTTTCATTTTCAAGTCATTCAAAGTGCACTTAATATTTTTTGCATAATTGCAACAGCAAAATCGACAAAAAAGTCATTTAATTGGTGATATGGTTTAAAAAGTTTGAAAAATTATTTGTTGATCGTTACCGAATTATTAATGTTGAAAAAAAAATCCAACGTAGCATCGATGTGCGTTCATTATGATTATCTTGGATAACGATCGATGCTCGAGCGGTAGAACAAATTTTCCGACGCAAAGCCCTTCGAGCTTGAATTTCGAACGTCGGAGTTTTTCAATGCTAAGTGATCCCATTGACACTGCTGCTGCTGCTGCTGCTGCTTCTGCGCGTGGATAGCACATCGAGCAGAGACAGTGAATGGGAACGAGAATAACACATCTTGCGCGCAGAGCTCAACGATCGATCTGCGCGCGACACCGACCGAGTAAGCGTGAACTATACTAAATGAGAGAACAGATGAAACGTTTCGCAGTGCAGGCGAGAATCGGAAGAATGAAAAAGTTCGAATAAACAAACCGAGTAAACATTTATTGAACGTTGAGTTATTGTACTCTTAAATGCCTCGTGCTTTTACGTTCGCGTGTGCATTGTATTTTGTATACACTTTACAAAAAATGAGACTTTTTTTCTCTCATAAGGCATCGTAATCGTAGCTGCTGATCACACAAATCTAAGTTAGGCACTTTTAGAAGAATAGGGTGGAAAAAAAACATCGCTTGTCAGGAAGAATAAAAAAAAATAGAGGACATAAAGGCAAAGACTCGAAACTTTTGTCGCCTAGTACGAATTTATATACAAAAGCCCCGGCAAACTACTCTTTTGTCTCGGGCGTGTGGAAGTATAAAAAAAAAATAAATAGAAAAATCTCTTTCTTGAAGCTTCTCAGTCTCGGTCGGGCGAAAGGTATAATTATGCCCCGTGTATATAATATGAAAAATCTGCTCTCTGGCACACTTGCGCGCGTCTGCAGTGTCGTGCACGGAGTTAAAAGAGAGAGAGAGATGTCATCGACACCACCGCACGACGACGACGACGACGATGCGAACTCGATAGATCCGATTAATATTACGCTCTTTGCTCTCTTGAGAGGAAAAAGAACCTACCTACTCTTTTCGCGCGCGATAAGAGACGTGTAAGATATATATACACAGACACGTAGATATAAGTCAACTAGGTCAGCGGCATTTGTAACTGTTTTTTTTTCTCTCTCTCTCTTTTACTTTCTGTATCTAAGTACGTGTGTGCGCAGCTCTCAAATCCCATTTAATTTCAGTGATTTGGAAGAAATGATTTTACGAAATATTATTGACGTATCATTTACTTCTCAAAGCTTAAGATAGCTTTATCGATATTGAGTAAAAGTGTTATTTATGTCGAGCGAAAAAAAAAAATGAATAATTTTAGAATTCTCGACATTTTATGACTTGTTTTTGGGCAACGAAAGCCATCTTTTGTACATAAAAATGCCATTAGAACTTGGCATAAACTAAACAAAAAGTATAATGTTTTTTTCAATATTTTACGGCTATGTCACGATTCTCCACGTTTTTGTTGATACGATCATTTTGAAATTACCTTCTCAACACACTTTCAATGGTTGTTTTTAATTTTACACTTTTCATACGCAAAACGTCAATTACAATGGGATAGTTAAGGGGACACACCTGTGTTAAACCCTATGTTTGGAAAAAATATGAAAATTATATGTCATTATTATAATTTATTGTTTTTGATGTAAAAATATGTTTTTACAAGACTTTTTACATCAAAAAATATGACTCTAGTACCTAAATTTTTTTATGTTAGTCCAGGATTCATCCACAAAGATTTATTATTTTTTAGATGTGTGCCGCATGATTCTGAATGCAATTCTTGACCAATTTGTATCTATGCGGTCTCAAAAGCTTTGTAAAAACATTCTCTTCCACCTAAGTGAAGCAGATTTTTGATAAGATTTTTTGTTCAATCTATCAGTCTTTAAATACAGCAATTAGCGTTGATAAAATAGTTATTTTTGGCATTTTCTTTACATTTTAGTGTACAAAAAATATCCCAAGCCTCTTATCAAAATTCTGTTTCACTTAGGTGGAAGAGAATGTTTTTACAAAGCTTTTGAGACCGCATAGATACAAATTGGTCAAGAATTGCATTCAGAATCATGCGGCACACATCTAAAAAATAATAAATCTTTGTGGATGAATCCTGGACTAACATAAAAAAATTTAGGTACTAGAGTCATATTTTTGATGTAAAAAGTCTTGTAAAAACATATTTTTACATCAAAAACAATAAATTATAATAATGACATATAATTTTCATATTTTTCCAAACATAGGGTTTAACACAGGTGTGTCCCCTTAATTTGAGTATGCTAACGTGATTGTTAATGCTTGAATACATGGGGAATAATAAGATAAGATATGAACCGATAATTCTTTTTTGTATTGAAGTCGCGCTTTAATTTATATAATTATTTTGACTTTGCCACTTGCAGATTTACAGATTTTAAAGTACTCGCCAGCTGGTGGCGGAAGTTCAAAGCAGTATTATCATATTCGAATTGATTGAAAACTTGTCTAAATTTTTTTTAAAAATTCTATTGTCATTTTTAGATCAAAATTAAAAAACGATAGTTTACACGTCATAAACATGAAAAAAATTATTTCTTCGACTATTTACAACTCTAATATTACAAAAAAGCTCATTCTCCGAGAAAAAAAGCGTACGAATTTATGCAACGTAATTACATTAAATCAACCTCGAAACTATCCACATGGGTCGATAATTCTTTTTTTTTCCAAGCTCCATATCTCCGCGGTAAAAAAAAAGTACACACAAACGAACCAACGTACCAACCAACTAGCAATTTTTCGCATGAACCAACATTACTCGTCTACGCGTGCGTATATACCCATACCATTCGCAAACGTAAAAAATTACGATAAAGAAACAATTCAATGACCCACAAGAGAGAAAGGGCTGCTGCAAGCTGCACCGAGAGAGCAGCGAGCCACGCGTCCGTGTACGTAAGTATGTGAAATGTTTGACGTCAGCAACAACACACAGAGAGAAAGAGCTTTAGATACAGAGAGTGAGTGAGTGAGGGAAAGAGAAGAAAAAGAGGAAGAAGAAAAAAAACGTATTATCAATCACCCCTTGCCTTGGACGCATCCACACACAGAGTAAATCTGTCCCCGGACAGTCAGCGATCCGCTCGGAGCAATAGTCAATGCACATAATAACACGCAATATAGCGTTAAAACACCGTTGCAAACTTGCAATAACCATTACATTTCGCGCTGTTACGCAAATTTGGCAAATGTCTCTCTCCCTCTCTCTGCCATATTTTGTATTTTCTAAAATATCAATTCGGTCGTCGGTCGTCGTCGCGCTCCGTTAGGCCCTCACTCGCTCGACGCTCAGCTGCTGCTGCTGCTGCTACGCACCCACGCACACACTACTACACTTTGATGATCATCCGCCCGCCATGCAGAGAGGGGGTATATATTGTAAAATCATTCGACCAAATATTGTGTCCGCGTAATAATAACGATAATAATAAGCGCGACACGGTAGGAGAGAGAGAGAGAGAGAGAGAGGACAACCTCGTCGCGCGTAGCAGCAGCAGCGGCTAATTATCCGTAACAATCGCTCGACGATCGCTAATTATATTATAGTATACGTATTATAATTATATATATATATATACACACACACGGCGAGTAATAAAGTAATTTGCAGTTCGGCGGCCCGTGCACATACACACATATATACGTATATAGTAGTATAAGCGCCTCTCTGCGTATATATACGCTATTAGGCCGATGATTAATGCAACGAAGTCACTGGCCGAACCTATATACTACAGCTACTACTACTACGCGACGCGGCGCGCTGGGCGGCTCGCGCGAGACGAGTGTTATTTATGAAACGTACTGCGGAATATTCAACTTGTATTATTTATAACGCACGTGTAGTATTGTGTGTATATATACATATATGCGTGGCAGCGCACTCGCATGTACGTATACGCGCGAGCGCAAATGTTTGGTGTATATACGGGCTATTTCGAGTCTCTCTCTCTCTCTCTCGCGTGCCAAGCGGATTATGATCGATCAGTCTTAAGGTAAATCCTTTTTTTCAACTTGTCTCGGGGTCTCGCCAACGCCACGTCTAAAGGCGCGTGTAGTGGTATAAGAGAAAAGAAAGAGAAAGAGAGAGAGAGAGAGAAACGTCAGGGCTGTGGGTGAAAAATTACATTCCGTGTAATGCAGTTAATGCTACTCGACTGGCATGTGTGGTGTGTGTGTGTGGTGTGTGTGTGTGTGTGTGTGTGTGTGTGTGTGTGTGTGTGTTAGCAGCCGAGGACTCGGCTGGTATATAATACATTGCCTTTTACTCAGCAGAGAGTCTTAACAATTTTCCATCCAAGTCCTTGAGTAAAATTAAGAAGCTAACGAAATTGACTAATTATCCTTTCGCGTCGTTGCTACTTTTCAGCGCGCCGAGCTTGCGCGAGCTTTTATAAATCCATGCCTCCGCGCACACAAACCACCGTCGTACGTACGACCTCGTTTTCCCATTCTCGGCTTTATAAACATCCTTGGACACAATGTGTATGCGCGTAAACGGCTGAGGATGTAATTAAAACAATTTTCTCCTCCTAAATAAAAAAAAAATAGAAAATTAAAAAAAAAAGCTCAAGCCGAGCGTGTGCGTCTGTTCTGAGTAGCTTTGATAATTTGTATACGCGCAAAAACGACGGTGCTTAGGCGCGTGTATTTTAGTATAGTAAAAGGACGTTCTTGAGAATAACGCCAAGCGCGGCGCAAAGAAGAAATTCCTCTTCTTTTTTTCCACTTATTCATATACTTTAGTACGTGGCGGTGGCTGATACGCGAGAGTACACGCGGCTCTAAGTATATGTGTTGAAAAAAAACGCGTGAATCATGACAGCGAATCTCAAGCTGTGGTTTGTGGTATGTAACACAGCTACAGCTCCGATGTTTCAAATTCGCGCGCCACATACGTCTGCGACAAAAAAAAAAAAAGAACGAAGACAAGAAAAAGTAGACTAAGCTAAACGTTTTGAGACTCGTGCAGCCCCCGGTGTGCGGTCTGCTGCAGCACTGCGAGGAAGAGGGATTCCTTTCGAGTTGTTAAACGACGAAAAGAAAGAAAGAAAAAGAGAGATAGAGAGAGAGTTAAGAAGACGCGTGCGCACGTGGGTGGGTGGGCTGCTGATTTTCTTAAGCGCACTAATTAACGCGTTTAATGTTTACGAGCCCGCGTGATAATCCTTCGGCCTTTATTTTTTTTATACTTTTATTTGTAGACCGCTGCATTTTACGCCTTATCTCATCGAGCTCATTTTTTTATTCAATAATAATTTTTTTCCAATAAATACGCCTGCGCGTGTGTACGTACGTACGAAAAATATTGGAAAAAGCAACAACACGCAAAGCTGCATGAAAAAGCGGAAAAAATAAAAGGAAGAAAATCGAAGAACAAATACCAATCGCCGCGTGCTTTGTAGGTATAGCGCGCGCTCGAACACACCGGCGAAAATAGTTCGGCCCAGCCTGAAGATTTATGCGTAAATAAAAAGAATTTGCTTTTCGCCAGGCAGATAAATCCGAAAACGCGCACACGCGGGAGGAGAACCAAAAATAGCGAGTCGAGCTTGTGTAACGTAGAGCGCATACGGACGGATAAGTTCGGAGCTACTTTTTCGATCGATAATATAGCGCAGCAGAGCAGTTGTGTGTGCGTGTGCGAGTCGCATCCATTGGCTCTCACCGTATAGACACACACACACATATATAGTAGTAAGGTATACGTGCCGTATAATACAGCTGCAGCTATTACGGCACAGCAGCAGCAGCAGCGTTTACACGTATAAACAAAGCGAAACGTTTGCATAGATTTTCACTACACTCTGGCGCAGCGCAGCTGCCAATACGAAATGAAAAAATAAGCCAAGATTTCGAATATATTATCGCGTATTGCGGTATCTAGGAACGATCGATCGGACGGAGAGGGCCGCGTAGACGAACGAGATTAATATATTATTGTTTTTTTTTATTAAAAAAAAAAATGTACCAATTCAGCGTAGTAAGAAACGAGCAGCATCAGCAGCAACGGGACGCGACGAGCTTTTTCTTGACGTATATATTAATTTAACGAATTAGCCAGTACGCGCGCCTTGCCGTTCTGACATTTCGAAAATTGTGAAGTATATAGTAAGAGCAGCAGCAGCAATATTATCCATCGCGTGACTCGCTCGAGTTTCAAGCGCTGCCTCTGCTGCTGCTGCTGCTCAAGGTATCGAATTCGCCAGCTATCATATACGTATAGCAGGATAGCTACTATATACTAGAGTAAAATAAAAAGAAAAGAACTAAAACTACAAATTTAAACTGCAATTTTTTCTTTTTCTTTTCGTTACCAAAGAGAAATTAATAAAAGACTTCATCGTGTTATTAAAACATTAGAGTGAAAATAAAAGTATAATTTAAAGTGCTCGGCTCTCTCTCTCCCCGCTCGAGTCCGCAAGGCGCATTTATATATATAATACCTTCGCGAGGCCTTTTTTCTTTATTGTGGGGGCTAAAGCTCACGTGCGCGAGCGGCGTTTGTATTACAGTGGTAAAGGTACTTTCAACATGATCAAATCGCGAAGAATAATCGCGAGGGGCTTTGGGTGGGATGGGTTCTGTGTGTTGTGTTTATGTGTGAAAAAAAAAAGAAACAATCAATTCACTTGTAAAGTTCACTAAAAAAATAAAGAAGGATAATAAAAGAATCACACACACATCCAAGCTATACAGACACAGTACGATCGCTGACGAGATTTTTGCAAATCTCTGTACCGCCTATAAAAGCTTTATGCGAACGATTCGCACACGATTTTGGAAGCTTTAATTAACTTTTCCAACTAAGGCTGCTGCCGCTGACCACTGATAGGATCACGGTCGACGCGTGGCATGCTACTCCACTACGTACGGCACGATATAAATCAACCTATGAGTGCAGCTGGTTCGCGGGGGCTGCCGTCCGTCCTTCTAAAAAGTCGTGCATCGTATGCAGCAGCAGCAGCAGATATCCCTTATACTATATACTGCAGTAAACTCGCTCGATCGCTCAGGGGCGCGCGAGGTTATATACCGATTGTATTATATACATATAGGAGGCCGAAATTTTCCTGACACGTACAAATTACTGCTGCAGGATGAGCATACATCCACCGCTGTGTATACATTTATACTAAAATTTCAAGTTCATCGTACTGCGAGTGAGCCGAAAAACCTGTTAAGCTGCCAACATTGACACACACACACAGATACAGACAGACAGCAACGACCTTTGTCGCGCGAGCAGGAGCAGGCACTGTGTTGGAACAGCCCAACGACAAACAAAGCTCCCTTCATAATGGATACGCAAATAAAGTCATAATGTGTACCCTTTACCCAAGCTGCGCAAGAACAAGCTGAATGAATCGTTATATATCTATATAATATACGATGTGACATTTTTTTCCCCTTTTTTTCCCGCGCACTCGACGCAGTACAGTAGTTACAACGTCGTTGAAGCTCATCTCGGAATTTCTCTTTTACACAATTAAACGTAGGCGTTTGAGCGCGTCCCAGGTTTCACTTGTATTATATACGCCGCTCAAGATTTATATACGGATAAAATATGTAACGCAAAGAAAAGCTCAGCTTCTTGCCGAGCGACGAGCGCCCACGCGCACACTTGACTAGCTCCTATGGACCTCCTTCCTCTCCTGATGATGCTGCTGCTGCCGTGATATTACTTGTAATATTCATGATAAGTCGAGAGGGCTGCCTGACAAGAACAGCTGCTGCTGCTGCTTTGTTGCTGCTGCCCTTCTATGCTTCTATGCGCAATTACGATCGTTATAATAACGTTGTCAACTCTCTCTCTCTCTCTCTTACTCGTTGCTCTAACCCTTTATAGCCCTTCGAGAGTTACGCGCGCGCTCGATGACGACGACGTTATTCTTGCCCCGGGTTTATTATAAGCCACGCTGATTAGCTGATCTATCGGGGATATACGATCTATGGAATATAATTCATCGTTTTTTGATGCGTGGAATAGAAGAGAGGGAGAGATAAGTCCATTTCTCGCAAGTTTATTCCAATTTATATCCTTGAACTTTGCGTTTATATACGCTGCCAATTACTCCGCGTGGGTCGTTATTTTCTTCTTTATAAAACGAAACGTCACGGCTCGGCTCGCCCACCGTGCCGTATATACATAAGCTATATTTTAATATACATAATGGAAGCTCGCGATATCTCGTGAAAGTTTAAAATCAGCTCCCTAAAATGTGTACGTATACGTTTTCGGGATGAACGGCCGAACGAACAAACAGCCTCGGTAGAGCGGCGACGGGACTCGAGAAATAAAAAGTTACTTTTCTTTTCTTTTTTCCTTTTTTTTTTTTTTACTGGTAAACATGCGAGAGCTACTTTATTCAGCATTCGCGCGAGTACATATTCGAAGTCAGGCCACCGTGTGCTGCTGCTGCAAGAGAGACAGAGAGTCTCAAGAGAACACTGCAGGCCAGCAGAGTGAGAGCGAATAGTGGGTCAGGAGACGTACAGTGGTAGTCTATGTAGGATCCAGGCTGAATCCATTTTCGGGTAAGAGATATCCCGCAAACATGAGCTCGCATACCCACCGAAATATACATACACACACACACACATCGAGATCATGAACAAAGC
Source organism: Trichogramma dendrolimi (assembly GCA_034770305.1). NCBI lineage: Eukaryota > Metazoa > Arthropoda > Insecta > Hymenoptera > Trichogrammatidae > Trichogramma > Trichogramma dendrolimi. Next base: position 1,595,520 of record JAPMIB010000010.1, on the reverse strand, counting down.
ATTTTTCGTGTATCGTCGTAGAGAGTAGACACCAACTTATTTTCGAATTGCGAAGGGCGCGCGCTCGGCGCGCATACACGTATATATCGATCAGATAGCCCAGTTTCATCCTCTTATATATACATTATCATCTTCGATGAATTGAGATAGTTGCTGCTGCTGCTGCTGCTGCTCGCAGCAAACGTCACGCAGTCTAAGGCGTGAGAGAGAGAGAGAGAATCAACGTGTCATCTCGCAGCAGCAGCAGCAAAACTTCGATATTCCGAGATAAAGGGGCAGCAGCGCAAACAAAACACGTCTACGCGTATTATTGTATCGAGCTTGCAAACGTCACTCCATATACACGTGCTTGCACGCGCGCGTCTCGAGCATCCACGACGAAGATAGACAGACACACACGCACACACAGAGCTGATTTAATTGTCCCTGAAGACGCGGATGATCGATTTCTCGCTTTCTCTCTCTCTCTCTCTCTCTCTGTATTGCGAGAATTTGCGCCTGCGAGCAGCAGCGAATGCTTATGTAGCCGATTTAATGCGGCCATCACAGAATTAGCTCATATTCTCCTCTCTCTCTCTCTCTCTCTCTCTCCCTCTAGCAGCTCTCTCCGCGCGGTATTAATCTGACGCACGCGACGCTCTATTTTTCGCATTATATACGCATGGCAAGTAAGATTCTGGGACACACACAGAGAGAATATCGTCGACTTGTATTATATATGTATATGTGTATGCGACGCCGGCTATATGCTGCACACACAAATGCAATACACTAAACTCGCTCGCTACGAGCGTGGCGTGCATTTGCCATATATTAGACGATGCGTTACTTTGTATATTAAAAAGTAACGTCAGCTCTGCTCTCTCTCTCTCTCTCTCTCTCTTGGCTTTTATACTTACCCGAAAAAAGTGTGCTCGAATTGAGAGTGAAAGTTTTATGCGCACTCGAGAGAGCTAGCATCGATCACAAGCCGTACATACGTACATGTAAAATGTGTGTGCTTGCGAGAGCTTTTGCCACCGCTGCAGCTGCATGCATGGGCACGTGGGGGTCGAATTAATCAACGCCAAATGCGTGAATGCGCGAAGAGAGAGAGAGAGAGCCTCGAATCGCGCGCGACGTGCTGCTTGTTCATTATTATGTAGTCGCACACATGCGTGACCCCCTGCATGTGAAAAGCTCCCGTGGAATTTATCAGCTGCGTAGTACGCGTGTACAATTTTTTTTTTCTAGAATATGCACACGCACACGTGTGTCATTCACGCGCGCGTTTGTATCAATTTAATTTGCTCCAAAGGTATAATATAACTATGTAAAAATGCCAAGGTACGAGTTGAAAAAAAATTCATAACAATGAAAAAAGAAAAAAAAAATCTGTGCCGCGCACACGTGTGCCGGATCAGAGCTGTGTGCCGTACAGGAATCAAGTTTCCTCTGCCGCGCGTGTTCGTATATTCCATACGTATTTTAATTCATCTGTAAAGAAGCCAATCGAAGGCTCGCACAAATATGACCCTGCAGGATATGAAAAATTTATACATCATCGTCTATCGCTCAAAAGTTTTCTCTCTCTCTCTCTCTCTCTCTCTTGACACGTGTCGTTATTACATCCGAGGATCTACGCCGAGCTTTGGCTTTATACAGCGCGTTAAAGCTCGTCCTTATCTTCGGCTACAGCTACATTGGTACTATATAAAATGTATAAATCAATCCCTTTGCTGCCTTTGCTTCGTGTGTGTGTTTGTGTGTGTGAGTGTGTGAGTCGCACGCGCGCCCCGCACACATGCGGGTCATATTCCTGTTTAACAATCGCATTTCGCGCAAAAAAAGATATATATCCACGCGCGAGCTTTTTGCGTCCTTTTTTTTCTTCCTTGTCTTCCCTGCACAAAGTGTGTGCGACCCAAAACAAGATCCAGCACGCTTTTCGCGCGGTACAAAGATACAGAGAGAGAGAGAGAGAGAAAGCGAGAGATTGAGTGATTTATTTTATCGATGATATTGTCGTTTCCTTTGCGCGAGGCAGAAAGAGGACTGCGTTATATGAAAAAAAAAATATATATATATTATATATATATATATATATATATATTATCGGCGAAAAACGAATAAATAAAAAATAATAAAAAAAGGCAAAAAGGCGAGGAATTTATATAAAAATCTTCCAGTCGGTAATAGCATTTTGACGTTCTATTGTCTCTTCCTCTCTCTATATATATATACATACGACAAAGCTTATGTAAAGCTGGCGCGCGTTCAGCAAGGGGCTCACAGGGCTGCATGGGCATGACTTTGCACTTTGATCATGTTACAATCTTTGACGTGCACATCCTAAAGGGAGAACGCGCGAATATAATGAGGAAAGAGATTTTCGATTTCTCATCCTCTCTCTCTCCTCGCCCCGTCACGCGTACTCCACGTGCGTCATATCTCTGCCGCTTCTGCTGCTGCTGTATTTCGCAGCAGACCCGTCGTCGGGGAGGGAAAAAAATAAGCAGCGGCAGCCTCGGCAATCATTTCCGCAGGAGAGCGGAAAATTTGACCTCATCGGCGGGCGCGCGCGCGGAGCTAGAGGAAAACACATTTAACATAGAATGACCGAACGCGAGAGGAGTGAGTGAGCGAGAGGAAGACCAGCAGCTGTAGTACAAGGAAGTAGCCTAGTAGTAGTAGTAGTAGTAGCGCCTTGGGGGAGGTGGAGTAAAAAGCCAAAAGTCGTTAGCTGCTTTTTGGGGAATAGCCGAAACGAGGCCAACGACGACGACGACGACGACGACGACGACGACTACGACGTGGAACTTCGCTCTTGATGGGCGTAAGAAGTTTTGCGCGACTTTTTGAACGAGCATAGTAGCAGCTCTAGATATATAGATATAGATATGTGTGGTAGCAGTATGCCCTTTACACGTCTATTGCCCTACTACTGCTGCGCAGCGCTGGCAAATAAAAGATAACTCGACAGACGACGACGTCGACGGGCGCGCGAGAGAGTGTTTTTGGGCTGAGATTTTTTTCTTCTTCTCTCTCAGCTACTACTACTACTTTTTTCCCTTAAAAATGTAACTTTTCGACATATCATCATTGTCTCTGTGTACGCGCGATTTATTCGGGGACCCGAAAAAATTTTTCCCAGTTTATGGATATATCGATGTTTTTCAGTAGCAGCAGCAACAGCAGCGGCGAGTAAACATTTTTTTTCTCTCTCTCTCTCTCACCCGGATACATAACGCATTTCGCGCGCGTCTTTTTTTTTTGCTTCGCTCTGGCTCTCGATACAAATGAGATTTACTGCCAGTGCGACTTTTTTCTTTATTTCTTTCCCGCGAGGAATTATCTTTCGCCGATACTCGAAACTTTTGCACGCCGTATACACAGTGGTAACAACAAATTTCACAAAAATTGCAAATCCGCATCAGCATATTCATTTGTAAACTCGCGAATATAAAAGTGAGAGAGAGAGAGAGAGAGAGAGAGAGAGAGAGAGAGCTTGCGGCGGGCGGGCGCACCTATGTGCTGCTGCTGCTGCGTGACTAAAGCTTTCGACGACACAAACTCAAGCTGCAGCGCTTGTATATACGTCGCCCTAACTGAATATTAATATTATCGCGTGTTGTCTTTTTCTCTCTCTCTCTCTCTCTCTCTCTCTCTCTCTCTCGGAGTTATACGCCGATAAATTCCGTTTGAAGCGTACCGCTCTACTCCATAGGTATAAGCCACGAGCCGGGCGAGCGCAATGCAATGATATAATTTATTCACAAGAAAACTGGGTAAGGCATGCGCTACCGCGAGCTCGGAAGTAATGATTACTCGAGGCGCTTTTTTGCCACGACTACGCATACCTTACGCATAGCTGGAAGACGACGACGTCGACGAAAATACTACTATGCTCGCAACAACGAAACGCAACGCGCCGGAATAACTTGTAGATTTAATTAAAGCGCGAGTGAAGGTGTCGTAGCATAATGTATTTATAAGCGCGCGCGCGGCGAAGAGATGAAGCAAATTAATTAAAACTCTCGAGTGTACTAGCTACTACTACCACAACTACTTCTTCTCTCTCTCTCTCTCTATGTACTGCTGCTGGCTGCTGCTGCTGCTGTGTCGTGCGAATGGTTGATTATTTTACTCGCGAGATATCGCACGCTTGTGTGTACGAACGACGGGACACGGGACTACAATTTTTATTTCGAACGCACACAAAAAAAAGAAAAGAAGAAATTACTGAATTTTTGCGCCAGGAGAGAGAGAGAGACTAGAAAAAAAGTGATTCATTCGTTTCGAGGCTTATTCTTATACTATCCGCGCAGCTCGAATGTACGTACGTACGTATACAGGCTCTGCAGCAGTCGAGCTAATCAATCACGCGTAATTCTCATCCGCGAGAGAGAGAGAGGGAGGGAGAGAGCGAAAAAAAAGAAGAGAGAAAATATCGCTCTCCCCGAAAGCAATCGGTATCACCAGGCAAATCTTCCGCTATCAATCACTGCTGCACACTGCGCTCAAGAGTTTCTGTATCTCTCTCTCTCTCTCTCTCTCTCTCTCTCTCTCTTGTGCTACATATATATAGGAAACGAGCTGCAACACACAAGCGGGTAGGCGGGTAGGTATAGGTAGGTATAGGTAGGTGCAGCGCAGGCGGCGGGAGAGCTGGAAAAACGACAATGCGCGCAACCAACCGCTTTGCTCTACTGCAGTGCACAGCTCGCTATAGAATGGGAGCGAGCAAAAAAAAAAGAAGGAAAGGAGAGACTATTCATTCATCTTCGTGCGATATATGGTTGATTCTCCCGAAGTCTGCTTTTTGCATGTCTACATGCCATGTTCTTAAACTAGAGAAGATGAGCCAAATCTGGACCGGTCATTCATTCAATATTGTTGTATTCTTAATGATTGGACATAAATATTTCAATTTTTTAGTGCCAGTTAAATTTGCCGTGAAGATATACATGCCAAATGTCACCTCCGTGGCATGTCTAGATCACAAAATCAACTCTGTTTGCATATACCATGCATTCTCATAAGCACCTAGCCCTATAATAACTACGAGACCAGGTTCTATACATCCAAAGTAAAGTTTAAGTCTATCGTAGGGCTTTGAAAAATGTTTTTAAAAAATTTCCCACACAATTGAAAAATGTCTCGGATTTTAATCATGCTTCTGAATAATTTCAAATATACTGCCTGGTTTTAGTCGCTAACTCATTTTTGATGTCCCTGGCTACATAACTGTCAAGTATTATGACCCAACTTTCGATTAGTGTAGGTTGCGGGTTCAAATTTTACATTTTAGCTATGTAGCGATAATTATTCTATTGGAAAATTCACGTGTTTCAAAAAAACTGTCACCTCCGTGGACATGAATATCTTGAGCTATGGTCATTCTTTTGAACCGCTCGCCCCGTCAAAAGACTCGTTTTTCATGACCGAATTTCGGGTTGTACGGAAAATTTTGTGCATTTCTTATTTTTCAAACGTAGTTGATCAAAGTAGCGATTTGTCACCTCCGTGTGTGTCACCTCCGTAACCGAAAATAGTCCATTTTAAGCATAAAATTGGACATAGTTTTCGTAAAACGAAATCTCAAGGCCCCAGATTCAATGATTACTCATATTTTATGGTTTAAAAAAGGGTAAACTAGTTCGCGCCGTTCAATATAGGAAAAAAAATTTCACCATTTTTTCATTTTCCATACCCGAAAAAGCAGACTTCGGGAGAATCAACCATATATTGCGCGTGGCGTATATCGGATAAGAGGCTCGATTGGCCCCACCATTATGCCCCATCCTGCGCGTTGGGGGAAAGAGAGAGAGAGAGAGAGAGAGAGAGAACAGTCAAATCTGTGCTAAGCCGTGACGATTCCCAATATTAACTTAACCTACATTATAATAATTCTTGCGTGCCTCGTCGTCGACCCCCCCCCCCTTGCACACAATTCAGAAGCTAAGTTTTGCGATATCATTTTGTATCGATTGCTCGCAATCATCGAATACACACGTAATCGAAGTGGCCCTACACACGACCCCCTCGTTAGGGTATTAATTTGTACGTACGCTCCGCATGAATCTCTTATTTGTTTACTCGTATACGCGCGCGCGGCATATTATCAGCGACCGCGGAATCGTGAACTAATCCTCGCGCAAACAAATCGATTTTTCGAGTCGTCGTCGTCGTCGTCGTACATAAACAAACAATTGGGTAAAGAGCTTAATTTGTCATTCGTGCGTGCGTCGACACGATCCTCAAACATTATATTCCCGAAAGTATCATATACCGCAAAACGTCAAATGTACAAACGATACAAGCTCTTCTCTCTCGCTTGTATCATCCGTTTTGCCGAGAGCTATCCTCTAAAAAGTTTTGTACTCTCCTCGAGTGCGTCGTAAAGAATTTCGTTCGTTGATTGTGTCTCGCGAGGAAATTACGCAGTTCGACATAAGGAAACGCTCGTCGAGACGAAGTAGAAAGTAAAAGATTACGATCTCGCATCTTTCCGACAACTGTTATGACTTCCGCGTGGCAAGCATTACGTTGAGAATGCACCGAGCAGAGCACAGAGCTCAAATCTATTCGTTCGTTGAGCTTGCGTACACGAGCTTGCAGCGAGATGAGTAGAAATCTCAGGATTCGTTCGGTTCGCAAAAAAATATAAAAAAAAAAGAAAGGACGTGCTCTCGCGCTCACACACAAACGTTCTGCAGCAGCAGCAGCTTTGCCCCGAGAATATCACTTAATTAAAAGCGAAAAAGTCAATTAAACTCCGGGGGTGGTCTCACGGTATAACCCCCGAACGATTCTCTCTTCTGGCGTATTATGCGATTTTGCGCGAGCGTCAGCAAAAAAGTAATCCTAGCGCGCGCGCGCGCGCTCTTATATATCTATTTTCGCGTTACGTACGCCGGGAAAACGTGAAACGAGCCTTACACACAGAGAGCTAGCTAGGAGATATGTAATTTTTCCCACGCGCGCGAGCAAGGAAAACAGTTTTTTGCCCGACCTATATTATCTCAAGAAAAAAAAAAAAAAAACATCCACCAACAACGATGCGATGCACGCGCCTGCCTGCAAAAAATTGGGATGTACACACACGCGCGCGCGCGAAAAAAGAAAGTTTGACAATATTATAACGAGGTCGCGTGCGAGCGCGACTGCAAGCTCATATGCACACTACACGTGTCGGAGAAGGATAAAAACTGCGCGTAAATTGTTCGACACACTACTGCGTGTGTGTGTGTGTATGTTGTGTATGGTCTTTAGTTTATCTCCTGATATACAGTACATCACACATACACACGTACTACTAGCCACCCTACTGCGCGTTCGATGCACTCGCGAAGCCGAGAATTTTCTGTAAATTTTTTTTTCCTATCTCTCTCTTTTTTTTTAATTTAAACCGTAAAGCTGCTGTATAGATCGAAAACTCGACAGCAGCACGGCGGAGAGCTAATTCGATCTATATTATCTAACTAATAGGCAGACATGTGTATACGCTAGCGCCCGCGTTCTTTTTTTTTCATCTTCTCTTAGTAATTTGTGAGTCGATAGACTGTGCACGTGAAAAAAACAACGCGTGAAAAAAGTTTCCCTAACTTATTTATACATCGGTAGATTACGAATAAACAAGACCGCGCGCGCGCACCAAAGTTTCCGCTACATTTCTCGCGCGGAATCGAGAAAAGCAATTCGAACGTTCGATATTTCACCCCACGCGCAAATGTGATTATATGGTTAAAAAATGGTACCGGGGTATCCAGCACAATCTTCGATCTTAACGAGTAGATTGAAAAATGAGAATCTCAAAAAAATGCTAGACCTCTAAATAAGTGACACCTCGCCAAGGATCTACAGAGGCTCGAATTTTCATTTCAAGTGACCATGTAAGTGGTGTAGAATAACATTCGGAAATGAAAAATTCAATTGCCAGCTTTTCCGTATTATACAAAGATTAAACATCCTTGGGTGGGGTGTATGTCGTGACCTTGAGGTCTCAAATTTTTCCCAGGATTTTCAATGTCCTCCATAAGAGAGCGAGAGTACACACGTACTTGGATGCCTCCTTTTTTTACACATATATATCACGTTTCACCCGTGCTAAAAAAAGAATCGAGTTATCTCTCTCTCTCTGTGTCGCGCGGCTGCACGGGCTGCAATGATACGCGCGCGAATATCTCGTCAGCAGTGTACCTTCATTTCCCTTCGAGTAGCTGCTGCGAGTGTGGGCTGCTATAGAGGTACTCGTCGAATCGAGGCCAGGTTCATTCGAATATATATCGAATTCAACCTTAACTCGCACAAAAATACCATCGCGCGCGCCGAGTAACGGAAAACGCGTGCGTCGCTAATTTTACAACGGTGCTGCTGCTCCTCGAGATCAGCGAGCTCGTATACACGAAAAAAAATAAAAATAAAAACGCGCACACGTGCCGCGCAGCAGCAGCAGTAGCTCGCAGCCACAAAGAAGCGTGCTATTTCGCATTCCTTATTTTTTTATTTTTATTTTTTTCATTTTTTATTCTTTACCAACAACAAATCCATCAGAGTTATATGAAAGCGATATTTCAAGTTCGTTTTTCGAATACTGTATACGCGCGTGCAGCAAAAAAAAAAGAGAGAGAGAGAGAGCGACCCGAGAGCCAAGCAAGCGCAGCAGCAGCATACGCTCGGCAGCATGAGCAGCAACAACGTAAAAAAAAGTTGGTCGTCGCGTGCAACAACGTAAAAGTTATTTAATACGTCTGCCACGCGCGCGCGCGCGAGCTTGAAATTTTACTCCCCTTTCTCTCTCTCTCTCTTTTTGCTGCTGCACACATCTCGAAATGCAACTGTATATATACATATAATACGAGGCAGGTAGCAGAGAGTGAGAGGGAGGAGGTAATGTCACGCGCATTCCACATAACGCACAATATGTCAGGCTAGGGTACACGTCTCTCTCTCTCTATCCAGTATATATACGTATAAACAGAGCTACTGCAGTGCAGCTCTTTTCGCTTCGCGAGAAACGGGCATATACTACTCCGCCACTGCGCGTTCCGTTGCAGCGCCGCAAGGGGGTTGTTAAAAAAATTCTATTTCCGCGGATTATCGTCGTTTTATGTGTAGCGACTTGCAACAGCAGCAGCAGCAGCAGCTGTGCGCGAGCTTGCGCGCTGCTGCTGCTGCTGTGATACATCTCCCCTCGCCAACCCCCTTCGCGTCTCTTCGTCGCTGCTGCTGCTACGTTGTTTTGTTGTGTTCGTGTGTGTGTATAAGGTCGGCTCCACGTCGTTATAAGACTTTTTTGTCGTCGTCGTCGAAGGCAACAAAAATGTGAAAATGAAAATAAAAATACTGAGGATAGCTATACGTACTATGCGCGCGCGAAGCGCGGGTCTTGTGCATCGGGAAAAGATGTGAATGTAAAATCGATTTTTTGCGTTTATTAAATTTCATAACAATGGAAATATCGCTCTCTTTCTCTCTCCTTGCGCTGGATTACAAGCTCGTCGTCGCTGCAAGCTGCTGTGCGATTTATTTTCTTTAACCCACATTATTAGTAAAAGTCTCTCTCTCTTTTGCGCTCTTATATACTTTTTACGTGTTATCGTCATCGTCGTCGCCATCGTCCTGTTAGTTGTGTGTATGTGTGTGTGGTGTGTGTGTGTGTGTGTGCTTACGCTTCTTCTCTATAGACGCGAAGGAAAACTCTCGGAGCTCCTTTTTTTCTCATTTCTATTATCTATTCATGGTTATCATCGTTACCTTACTCTGTCTGTCTGTCTCTCTCTCCCACTCTGCCAATATATAAAGCTTGGGTTATATACGCGTGCTTGCTGCTTTTATTTCTGCATTGGCGCGCGTCGTCGTCGTCGTCGTCGTCGTCGTCGTAATAAGCGCGCAGCTGAGAGAGAGAGAGAGAGAGAGAGAGAGAGTCGAGCAGCGATCAATCGATATAAGCGAGAGCCTTTATTTGTCTGGCCTAATTCGATTCGAGGAGAGAGAAAGAGAGAGAGACCGAGAGAAGATTTTTCCCCCCGCGGAGCTAATAAAATTGCCTTTTTCGTCGTCGTCGTCGTCGTCGTCGTCGTCGCCGTTGTCGTTGTCGTTGACGCAGGCAGCTAGCAAAAATAAAAACTGCATCGCAACTACGCTGTGTCGCGCGATATTATTTACAGATCCAGAGAGCTTTATGAGCACCACGCATAAGTTATATATACGATGATATATAATATAGCGATATATATATATACAGATCAAACAATAAGGTATATTATCGGGCGGTATATATAAGGTATATGTATATACGAATCGAGCCCACTAGAACCACCCTTTTCGTGTTTATATACCAAATGATCGCAGCGTGAGAGAGAGAGAGAGAGGAGAGAGAGAGAGAGAGAGAGAGAGAGAGAGAGACAGACAGAGTCTAAAGCTCTCGGACCTTTGGTTAATGGGCGCGCGCGCGCAGCTACAGGAATGGACTGACGCGACGAGAAACTAAAAAAAAAGAAGCTTCCACCTATAATGCGTAGTGTAGCGTAAAAAGAAATTGTTCGTGTCGGGGATCGTTAACGATTTTTTCACAGATAGATAGATGAATAAATAGAAAAAAACGAGCCGAGAGTCAAGCGCTTGCGACCAATTTGTGCCTCAAGCCAACTACCATACGTAGTCCAGGTCATCGCCGCCGCAGGTACATTATGTAACTCGTATATATATGTAACATCGTAATTTCCGCCGCGCGCCTCCCTTTCCCAGAGTACACGCGTATATAGCGCATATTAATCCAATATAATAATAGATTCGCGAGTACGGCGGCTCCTCTCGCTCTCGGACGTTTTCTAGCTTATGTTGTATACGGGGCGCGCGGGGGTATACCGATACATCATCGCGGCGCGACGCGAGTGGCATACGCTTTACCAGCGTGTATTGAGATTCGTATATGTATAATATGTGGCACATACACGAGGATGTCTCCGATGGCGAATAAATCACTCGTATTCTCGTGTACACGTATACGTATAATATTTGGGGCTCTCCGTGTCAGCGCAGCGGTCAAGCTCTCTCTCTCTCTCTAAGCGTCGTAGTCCGTGCATGTAGCACACAATGTCTGTGCGCGTAATATATTGCGTGAAAGGCGCGCATCACGTGCTGCGCGATCGATTTCTGCATGCATCAGCATCTCTCTATACCTCTCTCTCTTTCCTCAAAAGCGTTTCGCGTACCAGCAGCAGCAGCAGCAGCAGCAGATATATATAATAGCGCAAAGAGCGCAGCGTTATTATTACTGCGATCGCACACAATGGCGGACATGGGCCAGACTCGATCTATATACGTGTGTAAGTGTGTGTGTGTGTGTAACTCGAGCACTACTAGCACGTAGGCAACGTTACCGCACCGACGAGCTGCTGGTTTTGTACGAGGCTGTGCACTTCTATATAGTTACACCAGTATTATTTAGCACGTATGGACGTCTGTGTGTAGGTGTGCGATGTGCTGCTGCAGGTACCGCATGTGCGGCACGTTTACAGCTGAATTGCCTCGTCGCGTATCACGGCGACACCGACAGCAGTATATATGTGGCGAGTTTTGATCGTGTCGTGCTCTATGCTCGCCGCTGCGCTTTCCAGCTACTACTGTATACCTGTCTCACTCTCTCTCTCTCTCTCTCTCTCTTTCTCTCTCTAGTTTTCAATGAAATTTCGAAAATTTCTTTTTATACAATTTTCCCTTTTTTTCTTTTGCAGTGTTCCAAATCACGAGAGCGAGCGAGCTAGTGAAAGGAAAAAATATATATAGGTGAAAATCCCAATTATATCGAGTGGAGTTAGTGGTAGGTAGTAGTAATAGTACTAGCTGTGCCGAGGGAGTCGGAGCTTTTGATTATATTTTTGATTACAACTCGTAGAGCTTTTTAGAGGCACCATAGGTGCGAAGAGGAAAAAAAGAGAGAGAAGTTCATAATGGCGTTGATTATAGAAACGTACGCGTGACTCTTTGCAAGCTTGCAGTCAGTGCGTTTGCGCGTCAATTATCACGATATAGTCGACAATATATTTTGAATCTCTTTACATACCTCGAATTTTTTAATTTTAAAAAAAGAAAGAAAACAATTTTTGAGTTCGGAAAAATAAGTTCGCGAATAAGGGGCGGGTGATTGTACTCTCTCTCTCTTATGGACCGTTCCAAAGCCAATGTCAACGTAGCGGCGGAGGGGGGGAGTATAACACAGCCAGCAGCGCAACGCAACACAACACGAGTAGTGCAAGTTATGCGCGCGCTCGAATTACGTCAAAGAAAAGCGACCGAAAAACGTAGTACGTGTAAAAGCTCTCTCGCGCGCAGTCTGTGCCAATTATCAAATCATCGCGGCTCTTCGGTACACACATCGCGCTGCGAAGTTGAGATGAAAAATATTACTATGGATGATTTATTCAATAAGAAGCTGATTTATCGGGCCAGCAAATACGCGGTTGATTTTCTTTATTTATTATTAATTTTTTGTTCCTTCGTATACCAAAAGAAGCTTTAGCTCGAGTCACAGCTGCTGCTGCTGCTGCTGTATGCATTCGAGGTCGGATGCAAGCGATGAATAATAAAACACACGTATGCGCGCGATATCCGTTATTTTAAGCTACTTGACATTTACAAACGATACCTTATCCTACATTTTTCCTGAAGTTCACGCCGTTCGTAATATCGATTCGATGTGTCACAAATAAACAATATATATACGTTTCGTGATACACGTGGATTGGGTAAATATACCTCGATATATGAAAATCTTTTAATCAAATCATTTTTCCTTTTCCTTTTTTTTTCGTACACACCGAGGGAGGTCAAATTCTTACTTCCCGTCTCGAGACTACTACTCGAGGCAGACAAAGAGAGAACCGAGATCGGAGCTTGCAGCTGCGCGAGCTGAGCTTGGGTCAGCGTATGCGTGGAAGCGTAAAATCGGCACGTTTCGCCCATGTATCAGCTGCTGCTGCTGCTGCTGCTGCTGCACTACTGCTCTCGGGAAAGAGAAAAAAGGAAAGGAAAAATAATGTACCCCGCGCGTAATATCCCAAGGAACCATTCGGAGCTACAGGCCTTTTTCTCTCTCTCTCTCTCTCTCTCTCTCTCTCTCTCTCTCTCTCTCTCTCTCTCTCTCTCGCCCCGGCGTGTACATGAATTTTTAAAGGACTTAAAGCGCCGCCTATCGCGCGCGCGAGCGCGTGTGGGACTCTAATTGGATTTTATATTCCTAGCAGCTAGCTCGCGCGCGCTTCTGCGGTTTTTTCCTTATATCCCGGCCCATTCTTATACCCGTTCTAAGAAGCGAGAAAAGATTTGAATTATACTTATTTCTTGCCGAGTCGCGAAGATGAATTTATATATATTTCGTCTCTAATCTAGCTGCAGCAGCGCCTTGAACTGAAAATTAATGAAAGTTAAGCTTTCTTTTTATTTTTCTTTGCTCACGATCGATGCGGAGCTCGCAGCTCCCGCAGCTAGCAGCAGCAGCAATCGATATGATTAAACATCAAACATCGACAAACGAACTCGTACTCTCTCGGCAAGGAAGGTAGAGCGAGGAGAGCACAAAAAAAGGTTAAATAAAATGAAAATCTCTCAAAAGAGTAAGCAGTTACTCAGCTATTTTCTCCCGAGGTTCTGCGAAAATTCGCCTCTCTCTCTCTCTCTCTCTCTCTCTCTCTCTCTGTAAAATTAAGCGCACTTAGATAGAAAAGCTGCAGCAAGCCGCAAGTTTGTATGTATAGCTCTCACCCCCTTCTCCCTTTCCCCCGCTCGATGCTATATACACTACGAGCTCATATCCTTTTCTAACCTTTGATAGCCTGGAGGTTTTTTCCTCGGTACGTAGTGGGTAGGTAGTAGTAGCGAATATAGCAACGGCGGCGGAACAAATGATCGCTCTGTTCTTTTTTTTTTTAACAGAGCCGCTTCTTTTACTTGATGCAGCACAAAGCTTTTATACGATTTTACTTGGCTTTCCTCGTTCTTTCTTTTTTTTCTTGCTACCGCATTCTTGGGCTCTTTACACGTTTTATCGCGGCAGTTTTAGGTAAAGTAAGCTGCCGCCGCCGATGGGCTTTGGGCTACAATTTAAAGCGAGAGAGAGAGAGAGAGTGATAATCCACTCATCTTCGCGAACATCGAAGAGAAAACAAGGATTAAAATAAATTGAATATAATAAAAAAAAACATCAATTTATCAACGTTACAAGATCGCACCATCATTTTGAAAAATCACGCAGCCATCGTTTGCACGCGCGCGCGCGCCTGGCCGTCGTCGTCGTCGTCGTCGTCGTCGGTGGATATATGGTTGATTCTCCCGAAGTCTGCTTTTTGCATGTCTACATGCCATGTTCTTAAACTAGAGAAGATAAGCCAAATCTGGATCGGTCATTCATTCAATATTGTTGTATTCTTAATGATTGGACATAAATATTTCAATTTTTTAGTGCCAGTTAAATTTGCCGTGAAGATATACATGCCAAATGTCACCTCCGTGGCATGTCTAGATCACAAAATCAACTCTGTTTGCATATACCATGCATTCTCATAAGCACCTAGCCCTATAATAACTACGAGACCAGGTTCTATACATCCAAAGTAAAGTTTAAGTCTATCGTAGGGCTTTGAAAAAGTTTTTAAAAAATTTCCCACACAATTGAAAAATGTCTCGGATTTTAATCATGCTTCTGAATAATTTCAAATATACTGCCTGGTTTTAGTCGCTAACTCATTTTTGATGTCCCTGGCTACATAACTGTCAAGTATTATGACCCAACTTTCCATTAGTGTAGGTTGCGGGTTCAAATTTACATTTTAGCTATGTAGCGATAATTATTCTATTGGAAAATTCACGTGTTTCAAAAAAACTGTCACCTCCGTGGGACATGAATATCTTGAGCTATGGTCATTCTTTTGAACCGCTCGCCCCGTCAAAAGACTCGTTTTTCATGACCGAATTTCGGGTTGTACGGAAAATTTTGTGCATTTCTTATTTTTCAAACGTAGTTTATCAAAGTAGCGATTTGTCACCTCCGTGTGTGTCACCTCCGTAACCGAAAATAGTCAATTTTAAGCATAAAATTGGACATAGTTTTCGTAAAACTAAATCTCAAGGCCCCAGATTCAATGATTACTCATATTTTATGGTTTAAAAAAGGGTAAACTAGTTCGCGCCGTTCAATATAGGAAAAAAAATTTCACCATTTTTTCATTTTCCATACCCGAAAAAGCAGACTTCGGGAGAATCAACCATATATTATTATAACGAGCTGACAAGGTGAAACTGTTATAAATATAAGCACATCCTCTTCCCTTATAGCGAAGGCTATTTCGAGAGCCGCTGCCGCTGCCACGCCGTTGAGAGAGAGGCTTGATATCGGTAATTGCATCACATCGCCGGAGAGTCTAATCGCATACTATGCTCTCGCACACACGCACACACACAGACACGCATTCACACGTCTACGGATATGATAATGACAAGGGATGGTGTGAAGGAAAGTAAGGTGTATAATAATGCAATTTTCAAGGTGCCTCTGACTCTCATACACACACACACACAGTTTCTTTCTCGCGTTATATTTATAAAAAGAAAACATATTCTGCTAATAGCGTCGAACTTTTTTCTCTCTATAAACTAATAAAAACGTACGGATTAAAGCAAACACAGGATCGTGTGCATACAAAATGTGCCTCGAAAAATGTCAAAACTAAACTCGCTGCAGTATCTGCCTATATTGTATTATGATACGTAAGACGAGAGTTGAGAGTGTGACGAGTTCAAAACCATCGTTTGTATTTGTATGTATACTATACGCTTTGTGTGTGTATATAGCTCGCTTTTCTACATAAGTAGAAACTAGGACAAACAAGGATGTCTGCTGCCTCTACCACCACCACCACCACCTGCGTTATCTTTCCTAATCTTTGTATTGCAGTTTCTATACTCGTTTCTCTCTCTCTTTCTCTCTCTCTCTCTCTTGGCTGCAGCAGCAGCAGCACAAAGTTACAAGCTCCGTATAATACACACGAGCTGCGTCGTCGTCGTCTCGCATCCACGTTCCAGCCGCGCGTATATGTATTTATTAGTGCCCAGCCAGCAGCAGCAGCAGCAGCGAATGTAAACTTCGGATTCATAAACATGCTGCATGTTACGTTCGTTCGTTCGTTCGTTCGTTCGTTCGAGGGAGAGTATCGAGTTTCGGAAAGAAAACAATAGAAAATAAACTTTATGCATTCGCGAGAGATAGGAAAAAAAAGTGGGTATAAGTGCGCACTGCTCTTGAAAACTATACTATTTACATTAGATACAGTACTCGTCGAGACCTACATATATACATGCGTGTGCAGCAGTAGGTTTCAAAGTTCAAACGCGCCCCCACTTGAAGTATCTGTGCGACGAATCACTTATATGTAGTATGGAGTATGGTAGTTTTGCGCGTACAAAAGCTCGATGCTCAGCTCTCGTCGAACGATACGCTCACCACACACATGCGATATGCGTCGGTGTGGTCATACGCCCGGTTAAGAGTGCAGAGACACGTATGTTATTTGCGAACGAGCCGGGGAAAAATTTTCTCTCGATGAGTTGCGAAGAGAAAAACGTGTGTACATTTACATGAAGCGCACCACCGAGCCAGGTTGTAGAGTAGAGTACACGTGACGTCGAGATTGACAGAGAGAGAAAAAAAAACAGAAAAGAAGAAAAAATGATGTACACAAATAGCTTGTGGAGTTCGCTATTATTCTTCGTTCGCAAACAGGTCGGCGGAGTATAAATTCACAACCGACGAGAGAGAGAGAGAAAGAGAGAGAGAGAGAGATTGCGTTCAGGGGGGGGGGGGGGGGGGGGTGGGAGAGAGCGAGAGAGTAAATGTCTGCTCGAGGAAACGTTTTGATTATAAAAAAGAGAGCCGTGTATGCACGGGCTCGTTTTCTTTAAATAGTTTTTTCACGAATACCTTTGCAGCTGCTTTTTTTTTAATTAATCGTTATATGGCTCGAGGATACACTTCGATGCTATCCTATATTTATGAGGCATCTTTTTATAAAAAAATTTCACATCTTGCCACTCGACTACCGACAACCAGCAAAAGTGCATTATTGTGTATGTATTTTTGCCAGACATATCGACCAACGGTATATGGTAAATTGAATTACGTTCTCCAAAACGTGGCGAGTGCTTGCGAACCATGTGTACAACAAAAAAAAAAAAAAAAAAAAAAAAACGCCCCCACGCTTTAATGCCGCCTCTATACACGTACGTTTCTCTCCTTTCTTTTTTCGGGGGGCGAGGGCTATAAAATAAAATGTTGTACACCGTCGAAAATAAAAGGTAAAAATAGTCGCCACCTAGAGTGCAAAAATTGATACTCGATACTGCAAAACAAAACCAAAAAAAATTTTCACGAGTTTTTCAGCTCCGAAAGCGTTGGTAAGGTTCGAGGGCATTCATTTTATATTCGCACAAAAAAAATTGAATTGTGAAAAAATCATCGTCGATTATTAAATGATAATGACGCGCCACTTTAATCGATGCCATAATATAAAACGAGCATGCAGCGAGTGAGAGGCGATAAACCCTCGCTGTGCGCGCATAGTATTGTAAACACGAAGGGATAAAATAACCGCGAAACGCGTAATTAAGGCAATCGCAGCAGTCGTCGTCGTATCCCGTCGCATTTACATATCACCCCGAAAAATAACACATAATACCCCTCGGCGAGTAATATAATACGCGCGAGAGCTCGGAGGTTTACACGCGGCGTATATTTACGTGTATTATTATATAATGTGCGCGTTTCTGTGTGTATCGAGCGGGTGTGTATATGTGTCCAATACCTAGATATGGCTCGTCGTCAGCGCTCGGTATCATGGTCTCTGCTGCTGTACTACGTGTGCCTCGGGTGTGTACACCTGTTGTTCCCCCCCCCCCTCCCTCACTTCCTCGCCCTCATGCGCTATGTAGCAGCTTTCATCCCACACACACACACACACACACACACATTTAAACACGCGTACGTACATACGAATAATCTTATGTAACTCGAAACCTCCTTTGAAAGCTCGCGCACACGTGTTTGAACCTTTCGTACCTTCCATTTATGCACACGCGCCGACGATATGTAATATGGGTGGCTGCGTGTAAAAAAATGTCTCGAAGCTCGTTTTTGTCGTTGCGCGTGGATGATCGTGTCGATATTCTCTCTCTCTCTCTCTCTCGAAGCTCGCGAGTGGCGGAAAATTGTGTGCGCGTACATCAAGTCGTCGGCCGCTGCCGCGCTAGAAGACGTCTCGTGCAGAGCGCGCGTCTCGTGTCTAGCTCGTTTTAAGTGCATCAGTTTGGATGCGAGCCAACGCGAGCTTGCGAGCACATACTTGCGCGTGTGTATGTGAATTGCGCACATAGTGGTCGAGAAAAAAAAATAAAATAATGTATTTTTCGCCAAAACCCAAATGCGTATGTAATATCCCCGTACCTCGAGCTGAGCTTTTTTTCCGGCTCACACACGTGCGCGCGCGCATAAATCGATCGTTCGAGCGAGCCATTCATTAAAATTCATAGAGCTTGCACAGCAATCGCTCGCTTACATATATCGATATATTACGTTCTAATACCTCGACGTATTTTTATGAATAGCAACTTTCAGCGCCACGCGCACGGATTTATTTCCATTTAAGCGCACGCGTTACGCTTTTGAGCTTTTTTCCTGTATGCGCGTGCATTTTCAGCAGAGAATCTTTCGGAGGGAGACAAATTTTTAAAAGGATGTAATGCAATAAACCCAGCCAGAAGCTGAAAACCAGTGCCAAGGGCCATTTGGCAGCTTGGTAGCTAGCTAGCTAGCTCTGGTAGCAGTTCAGCACGCGGTGGCAATATCGCGCGGGTATATGGTCACCGCACGACGACGGAGAGCAAATGCTTGCGAGCAAAGGGCGAATTAGACATAAACATGAGTTCTGCGTTAATGCCAAAACGTTCACTCGGTGGTAGCAGTAGCAGCAGCAGAATAAGGAATGAGAACGCGAACGACGATTAGTGAATAATTAAGTAGCGAAAGGGCTGCAAGCTCGAATGTTTTTACGAACAAAAAAAAATAGTTGAGGCAACAACGTATTACGTAAACCACATAGATGGGTAATTTCTTTGAGATAAAGTTTACCTCTTTCGCTTCTCGTATTTATATGCCTTGTGTGAGTGTGTGTGTGCCATTGCAAAAGCGACGGCGGCAGCGGCAAAGGAGCCCTCCCCGAAACTGGGCACCGAGTTTACTAATCACGCTAACCGCGTTAAAAGCACACCACCCCGGAGCAGTATTATCAGCTGCTTAGTCTTTTATGTATATAATACACCATGCGTATGTGTGTGTGTGTGTACTATACGGTTGGTACACTACGAAAAGTCCGCTGCACGTATATATATAATAATATGTATCTTTTGCCCAACTCTCTTGAGGAATTTCGCGCGTGCCACGAGCCCTTGTGTTTTTCGCTGCGGCACAAAGTAGAGAAGTTATATAATATATCTACGCAATTAAACGGGCTGCGAGGTGCGCATATTTTGTAAATTTTGCAGCCAATTGAAATTTCATACTACATTCTCTGCAAAGTCAAAAAAGCGTGAGGTGCTAATTACTACGTATTTATCCAGCGCGTAGATCAATGAAATCGATGACGCGACTATTTCAAAAATTTCGATACGCAATTTTTTAATGCGGAAAGTTATGAAACTCGCGGGGGTCTACTCGGCGAATAGTTTATTAAAAAATCTTTCCATTATTAAAATACTTGGCGTGTCAATTGACTCGAGACGCGCGCGAGAGCTTGCAAAAAGCTCATTCGAAACATTTGCGCAGCTTCGCGGGTTTGTTTGCGCTCGAGATTTCGGGCGCGGCACACTATTGTACTCGACTCATTTTTCGCGCAGCTGCAAGCTCGTTCTTAATCTCTCGCCCTGTGTCGCTCATTTCGCCTGGATAATCCGCACTTTGACACTCTCTCATCCGAGCCAACGAGCGTCGAAGAGTAGGCGTATATGGGAAAAATCTAGAGCTCTAGAGATGGATAGAGGTACGTGTATGACTTTCAATTTTAACTTCGAGCGCGTGGTATATCAAGTGAAGTCCCTACACAGCGCAGCGAAAGAAGTTTCAAAAATATGCATTTGCGTATACGACGACGAAGCGATGACGTTTTACATGGCACACGTGGCGCACCTTTGAGCGAGCGATGAAGGTCAAGACAACAGATATCAAATGTACTTCTTCGATTCCAGTTCCATATTATAATTTTCCTATACATATGGCTCGGAAGGGAAGCGTTATAACGGCTTTCCCATTTACAAACTCGCTTCGAAACTCGATTATAATTGCAATTATGTACTTTTGCCCCTGAAGAAGCCAGAAGAGCTGTCTGTCGATCGTCACGAGAAAGCCCAGACAGATACCTACGCCTTTCCCGTCTACCTTGACGCGTTTTCAAGGGCGCCAATGTTAAGTTCAAATTATATTTTTCTTGCGCGCGGGTAATTTAATATGGAAAACGATAAACTTCGCTAGACGAGCGCCCGATTGCCAACGAAAGCCATAAAAATCGTTGATAATAAGTAGTATACAGCTGCTGCCTATGCGAGCGAGCAAGCCAATCGTTGATAAGGCTTTTGTTTTCAAGGGCTCGGGGAATGTCAAGTTCGAATAATATTCGATATTAAAAAGTGAAAACTCGAACAACGTGCGCCGCCGCGTGTGCTGTGATGATTGGAACGCGAAGCCGTACAAAATTGTTGATAAGGACTTTGTTTTATTGAAGGGCAAGATCAACTCTGTTTACTGGCATGCGGCGCGGCGCAGTCCTTTATAACAGAACGAAACTTGGAGCTGCAGCAGTGCGCGTATTGCATTACATCGAGCTTTTGATCATAAGATCCGTTTCGTTTTCTGCTTTTTGCCTTTGAACACACACAAGTCGTGCGCATCAAAGTACAAATAATAATGTGTATTCAAGGTTACGAAAAACGAGATACGCATGACGACACGTGGATCATTATCGTATAATACGTGTGTTTGTGAGTGTTTTTTGATGACGAGTTTTGTAGCTCATGCAAGAAAGAGAGAGAGAGAGAGAGATAGAAATATAAGGCGCAAAAGGGTTAAAAATACACCAAGCGGAGCAGAACACCAGCCATATACGTATATATGTGTACGTTTGTGTATACGTATGGATGTAGAGTAGAGAAGAAGAAGACGACGGCGTCGGCGGCTGAGCTCGAGGCGCTTTACATGGAGCCAATTACTTGAAGAGAGGTAAGAGTCGTGTGTGTACGCTGTATATGCTATATTCTGCACAATGCCGACTTTCTCTATCCCTCTTTCTTCTATATTTTCTGAATTTATTAAACTTATTTATTTACGTCGTATGTACGTGAATCTTTTATTCCGACAGAGAAATTTTACTCATCGAACGTACAAAGATTCGTTAATCGATGTATATCTGGAAAAACAATTAGCCTGTGGGCCACAGTGGCATTAAACGACGCTCTAGCGCGAGTGACAAATAGCCTCGATTCAACGAACACACACACACACATATACGCACGCACATATATTTTACGAAATCCGCATTAATTATGCATGCTTGCTTGCTCTCTCTCTCTCTCTCTCTCTCCGTGCGCCACACACACACACACACACACACACACAGACACACAGACACACGGACAAACGCGCACGGTGGAGCTTTCTCTGCTCGACTCCGATTTTTAATTAAATCTCGCGCACGATTATCTATGAGCTTATATAGCTGGAAGAAGAGAGCTTGCATATAAGAGAGAGAGAGAGAGCTTGCGGATTTAATACGTTTTTTACCCGCAGCACAAGATTTATTCGTTTTATAGGAATGAAAAAGCCAAAAATAAATATAAATAACGCGTGATAATGAATAGGTACGCGCGGCCAACGAACGCTGCTGCAGAAATCGAATCTCTCTTTTTACGTAAAAAAAAAGAAAAGGGGGACGCGCGCGACTCGATGCAAAAAAAAGCTCCTTTCAAGAATAAAAAGTATATACGTAGTTCATAAAGTGCCGCGCGCGTACATATAACGGTGTATGTATGGAGAGTGAGAAGCAGCAGTTCCTCGCCTGCTGAGCTGCTGCTGGTGCTACTTGGAGCGCGCGCGCGAACTTGACCGACTTTGTGTAAAATAGTATATATAGTAGGTGGCAGTAGTAATAGCGATGTATAGCACACACGAGCATGCACACACACACACACACACGCAAGAACGAGCGGGCGAGAAAGCGCCTCGCGTCTCTCGCTCGTCGTATAGTATAGAAAAAAGTGAACGACGACGACGAGTGCGTGCGCGCATCGCATCGCTATACTCCTTGAATTGCTGCGCGCTTTAAAGCTTGGCTTGGACCTTTCCTGCTGCGGCACATGGTGCAGTCCGTATATACCACTACTCTATATGTATGCATGTGTGTGTGTGTGTGTGCGCTGAATGTGTTGGAAGCGCAAGAGAGCTTATAACACGACTGACGTCAGACATTTATGTACCAGCAGCAGCTCTCTATATAAACCGACTACTCGCTTATTTCCTTCGTTTTTTTTCTTTTATGTATTCGTCGTCGTCGTCGTCGTCGTCGTTGTCGGTCGAGCTTGCAAGCTTTGACCCCGCGCATTATACGAAAATTTGATTCTATATTTATTATAGCCGCATAGATTTACTCTACTCACCCCAGCGTGGTCATGGTGACGATGGTGTACCAGAAGGCCGCCGGTATCGAGGTGAAGTTCGTCCCGTCGACGTTCTTCTCCGCGTAAAACATCACCGTGGCGAATATGATGATCGCCATGGCCAGCGAGAACACGAGAAAGCCCAGCTCGCTGGCGCAGCTCTTGAGCGTGTAGCCGAGGATGCGCAGGCCCTGCGAGTGCCGCGAGAACTTGAAGATACGAAACACGCGAAACACCCGGAGGGTGACGAAGGCCCCCGACACGTCGTCGTTGTCCGTGATACCGAGCCCGATGTAATAGGGCAGTATGGCCACGACGTCGATGATGGACATGACCGATCTGGCGAACTTGCAGCGGCTCGGGGCCGCGAACAGTCGCAGCAGATACTCGGCCGTGAAGATCATCACGCACGCCGTGTCCAGGCAGAAGAAGACGATCTTGTAGCGCTCGCCGCAGGACAGGGTGCCGGCCCTGCCCGGCCGATTGCCGCACGGCACCGTCTCCACCACGTTGGCGAGGACCGAGACGGCGATGAAGAAGCCCGTGACGTAGTAGAAGACGAGCGCGGCCGTGGATATGTGCGGATTCTGGAAGGCGCGCCACATCTTCTCGCGCATGTCGGTGAGCTGCTGGAGATTCTGCTCGCCGTTCTCGGAGAGTTTGTCGTCCATGAGGCGCTCGGCGTTCTCGCGCTTGCGATCCCGATAGTCCTCGTAGCAGCAGTCACCGATCACGTCCGGCAGTATGCCGAAGAACGCCAGCTCCTCGTCGTACGAGGTCAGACACTCGTGCTTGGGATAGTGCAGCTTTCCCGTGCGATAATAGTTCAGTATGTGTCGGAATATGTCCGGGTCGCGATCGAAGAAGTACTCGCGCGTCTCGTCGTCGTAGAAGAACTCGCGCTCGTTCGAGCCCAGCAGCGTGTCCGGATACTTCTCGAGGGTGTTGCGCCAGGTCTCGAACCTGCGCCCGCTGACGTTGATCAGGAGCTTCTCGTCGTCGGCCTTGCGACGATCCTTGGGGATGGGCGGCGGGGGCAGGGGGTGAGTGGCGATCGGCACCCAGCCGATCGCCGCGGCCCGAGCGAACGGCAGCCAGGCCGCTACCGATGCCATGCCGCTGCTGCTGCTGGCTTATTTTTTTCAGAGATAGTATAGTTTTGCGAGAGAGAAAAGTTGGCACGCTTCTATGCGACACTCGATTATTTTATAGATGGTGGCTGTCCCGTCGCATGGTCCTTTGTTTTTTTTTTTAATTAATCTTTATTACGCCGCGTCGCACATCTCTTTTTATTATTAATTCGGCACTCGCGCACCCAACAATTATATTATACAAATTTATATATACTTTTTATCATACGATTTAACACCGATTACAACAATATTCAAAACACTTGGGTCATTCGGGACGACGACACGTAGTAGTAAACTTTACCGGAGCGGGGTGTCTTCGCCTCACTCTGAGCAGCCAGTAACATTGCCTCCTTCCACCGATTTTACCGCCAGTCTTCGGCAGCATCTCGAATGCGATTGAACTCTTTCTCTCTCACTCTGGCGCGGCGTGTTGTGTATCCTTTTTTTTTTTTTTTTACTTATTATTAAACCGCAGCAACAGCTCGAGAGTCAGCCGATAGTAGAGGATATAGACCACTGACCCTAACCTTTATCTGGCATGCCTCAGCTCTGCAACAGCCTGTTGGCTTTGCTTTTTTTTCTCACACACACCTTCTATAAACAAGTAGTTAACACACACAGAAACACACAACTCGCTATCTGGCGATTTTTACAGCCACACGCCGACGACGACGTCGTATCATGGCGCACTTGATTTTCTAAAAAATCTTTTCTATTTTAAATTTATAATTTTTTTTTTTTGCTCTATTTGCACTCCGATGTCTGTGTATGTGTGTATATATATATATATATATATATATATATCTGACTCTGAGAGGTCGTGAGCAGCGGAGCCGTACACCACAGCCTCTGACACTGATGCTGCTGCTGCTGCCTCTGCGGGACGCTATAGAGGAGCGAGAGCTTGCAGCCGCACGCGCGGATCGATATGTAGCAGAAAGAGCTCTGCTGCTGGTTGTGCTGCTGCTGCTCTGCTGGCTTCTGGCTGCTCTCTGCGGCCGTTGCTTCTTCTTCTTCTGCTGCTGCTTTCTGCTCTGCGTGTGCGAGAGATAGAGAGAGAGATGCGTCCGTTTGTTTTGTATTTTTACTGCACGCAGACGTTTACAACACCGAGGCGCGGGAAAGGTCGATGTAACACACGGAACAGAGAGACAGGTGTAAGCTCACTCACAGATATATTATCGATAACTTTTTTTGCACATTTATTTATGTATATTATTATGGTAATCGAGCTGTCATGGATTGGAATTTATTTTTTTTTTTTTTTTTTTTTTTATCTTTTGATTACTCGAGAGACAGACAGACAGAGACAGAGAGAGGACGGCAGAAGGAGGGTGGTGGCAGAGCGGCTGCAGCGGCGGCGTTGGTGGGTTCAGCAGCACCAGCAGCACAAGAACGCGCGAGATTTTCAGAGGCGTGTGCGTGTGTGTGCAGTCGAGACGGGGTGCAGTTATGTATATACACACACAAACGACGATGGGACATTTGACCACGCGCGCACACTTTTCAGTCGAGGAGGGGTTAAAAGAGACTCTTTTTCTCTCCGGAAAACAGCTTCTCTAAAACGAGGCGATATATTATAATATTTTATTTATTTTATTTTTTTACGAGCGTGTTTCGCACCGCATATATATCAACACCAAAAACACACCACCACCGCACAGACACCTACTACTATCAACACCACACCGCGTATATAGATCGAGCTTATTCTTTTATATATATATACGCGCGAAAAGTCGTTCCCTCGTTTTCTCTATTTTATGCTTCTCGGTTGTTTTTTTTCTTGTTATTATTTTTTATTACGAGAGAAAGCCCAGGGCAATCACACTCGCTCGCTCGCTTAGGCAAGCACTCCTCGCTCACTCGTCAGTGGGGCGGAGCGCGAGCCGCTCGATGAGTTGGGCTACTCGCGACTGAGAGGCAGCAGTAACGGAGCAGATCGCGCAGAGCAGCAGCGTATCCAGACTTCGCTGCTGCTACTGCTGCTGTACGGGCGACCATCCCCACCCCTTTTTCTACCTTACTCTCGCTGAACAACTACCGTTATACTATATACCACTATAACTGTTCCATCTACTACTACAATTATAATACGCGCGCGCTCGCTTGCGCTCGCTCGCGTGATGGGGAGGGGAAAAAGCTCTCTCCGTTGTCGTCGTGCGCTCGCGCGTTGCATCGAAAACGTAAATACACACGATCTCGCGGAGCATTTTTTCTCCCCCCGATAAGGCGCTGATACGCGAGCTTTTTAATTAAATGGACATTGAAAGCGCATCATCATTTTTTTGGGCTCGCAAGCTCTCGTATATTTTACATGCATTATACAAAAATAAAAACAAAAACTTGAAAGGCTGTCAGTTTTGCGCGCATACATATAATACGAGAGTTCGGCGGCGGCGGGGGCCTGCAGCTCCGCTGCACTGCTGGCGCTACTAGGTGAAAGCTCAGCAGCAGCAACGGATCATCGCGGCGGAGTACGCAGGCGCCACCCGCTGAGTTACTATAGTAACACGAGCCGCACGCCGTGACGTCATCGTGAAAAAGCTCGCTAGCCTGTGTGTGCTCTCCCCACCACCACCTCCAGCACCCCGTCGAGCTTTACTCCTCGCGTGCAACGGCCGCGGCGCGGACTACTACTACTACTACTACTACAGCCTAGCTGCTGTGCTCCGCAAGTGCATATCGCGCGCGCGGCAAAAGCTCGCTCTCTCTCTCTCTCTCTCCGCGCGTACACACTCGCACACACGTATTATTATAGATGTGTGAGAACGGGGGCAATGAGCGCTGGCTATATAACGGCACATGCACGCACACACCCGCACACAACCGAAAGCGCGGGTGGGATCGCGCGTATACAGACGGCACACAGTGTGTTACGCGTATATATAGGTACGTACGATACGTATACGCGATGATTCGAGCTTTTTCGCGAGGAAATTAGTCGAATTCGTGTGGTTACTTTTTTTTGAAGTTTATCTTGCCTTTCTTCGCGCGGACATATATGTATACGAGATGAATTATTATGATTCGCGTCGGTTATAATGCAGCGAGAAACTTGTGTGTGCACCCTTTATTTTTTTGCTGCTTATTCTTCTCGACGAGATGCGAATTGGAAAAAACTGTTACAGTAGTAAAATAGGGCAACAAAAAGTAGAGAAGAAAGGGAAAATTTGTTTAAACGAAAATTCTTCACGGATAATCGGATTCTCTCTCTCTCTCTCTCTCTCTCTCTCTCTCTACGCCGCGCGTAGTAGAGCTTCGAAGCAGAGATAATAATAAAAAAAAAAAAGAAAAAAGAAAGAAAAGTATGAAAACCAAGTGGCTTTTTCATTGGGCGTTCGCGGGGCGCGCAATGTTTATGTACGAATCGGAAAAGAATAAAAGTGCAGCAACGCCACTTCTTTTTCCATCCGCTGTTGCCTTTTTTTGCTTCTTCTACCTGCTACTTTTTTGTTTTGTTTTTGTTTCGTTGTAGTTGTTGTTGTTTTTTTCTGCGCCCCTCTCCGCGCCGTATATAACGTAGTTGTATATTCGTAGCTGTACGCGCGCGCGCCAGAAGTTTTAAAAGTTTAATAAACCCCGACTGTGTATGTATAATGCGCGTGCATGAAAAGTCCAACAGCGACAGCAGCAGTAGCAGCTGAAAAATATAATGTCATGCCATTTGGCAAATTACAATGTTGAATTACGTCGAGCGTGCGCGACGAGTGTATTATGATTTTACGTCTCTTTCTCTTTCTCTCTCTCTCTCTCTCAGCGTATTAAACTTTGACGTCGGTGTGCTGCTGCTGTAAGCTCGGCCCCGCGCGTGATTCCAACCAGTTCCATTGTACACACACACACACACACACATGATACATAAATGCAGAAATTCAACTGGAAGAAATTCAAACGAAATCTCCTCTCTTGTATATTACTGCGACAACGACGATTCGATCAAAGAATCTCTCTCTGCTGTACGGTCGTTTTGTGTGTTCAGATGTGCTGCACACACGTGGATATACGTGTATACGGTAAAGAGGCGCAAAAGGAAAGAAAAGTATAGACATACATGTATACATAATGTGAAATGCCGAGGTAAAAAAAGATGCATAAAAAAACAACAACAACAACAACACTGGGCTCGCGTCTTATCTCCGGCGACTCAGGGACGAACACGAATAAGAGGGAGCGAGAGAGAGAGAGAAAAGTAAAATGCGCATACAGTCGTACACGACGAAGCGAAAATATGCATGCTACGAACGTTTGCCTTCATGTTTCGCTAACATATCGAGAAAGCTTCTTTTCTCACAGAGAAAAAGAGAGAGAGAGAGAGAGCAAAGTCGAGAGCCAACAGCAGCAGCATAAAGTATAATATGCGCAAAAGGAAAATTGACTGTATAAAAGAGCCAGGTGGAAAAAAGCGCATAGCGTGCAGCAGCAGCAAGTGCCGCATTTTGTTGTTGTATCGAGCCCGCGCATCGTAATCGTAATGATATTTTCATCGAAACGCCACTCTTAATTAGCCATTAAAAAACAAACAACGACAAAAGAGTAACCGTAACTATACAAATATACTGCGCTCTGATTCGTGAGATAGTAGATATCACCGGGGGTGACGGTAATAATTAAGCTTCGCAGTAACAGCAGAGGCATTTATCAAACCTGGACGTACAAGATGTACCTTAATACAGCACAATAGCTGCACTGCACAGAGCAACTTAATATCAGAGCGTCGCCCAGACACACACACAGCAGCAGCAGCAACCCAAGTTTTGTATGTATCATATAATGGTGCAGCAGCCAGAGAGAGAGAGAGAGAGTGAGCAAGTTGGGCTGTGCACTGGTAATATCTACATACGAGTCGGACAGTGGTATAGCTCGGGCGCGACAACGACGACGACAACGACGTTCCGTGCTACACAGCTCTCCGGTATACATAACAGTACGAATGATAAAGCCTGCGGCATTACTCTCTGTGTGTGTACGTATATATGCGCGCACTGCACCTCGCACCTACCTACCTACTGCTACCTAGGCCAATTCCGGGTCAAGACGCGCGAGATGTGTGCGAGACGTTCTTGGGTTTTCTTCTTCTTCTATTTTTTTGTTTCTTTTTTTTTATCTCTCGGTGCGACCCGACCACAAAGCACGTCTTCTTCTCTTTTTTTTTCTTTCTTTTGATTTCTTCTCTTCTCTTTCTTCTTGTTTTATTTTTACATATAATACTTTTCGTGCGGCTGTGTATCCCCGATTGTTGGCATTGCCGACGCCGCGAGTGCATATGCGTATTATTATATTTTTGGAATACGTAATTGGATGCGAATTGCGCGTGCGGATGAAATATTGCCCCTTCTCGAGCGCGCGCGTGATAAAGCTTCTAAAGCCGAGTGATAAACGCGTTTTATAAGGTTTACGGATGCGTACGCGCGAATATTAGAGCGTTGCAGCGATGAATGCGGTTGAGCAAAACAGAAAAAATGATTGCAAAAGTCTACCTCGAACACTTATTCCAATTATCGTATCTATTATTTTGTTCGTATATAACTTTGATTCAATTGTGGAAAACTGGTTGAGTAAGTTTATTGTCTTGAGCGTAAGCGTATACAGACTTTGAATAAACTGACTGAGTAGTAGTAGTAGTATTTTTATTGGCGTAAAAAAATAGATTACATGACCACGCATAACTTAGGCGGGAAATACAAAGTTTTACATTTACATTCATCTTTCTTAAAACTGAAGATTTATAACAAAAGTAGATTTATCGTTATTCTACAAATTGTATGTTAATTAATATTATCAAATGAGATAATTACAAACTATGATTTAACTTATAATTATACTTTAATTTTTATGTCATATAAAAATTTACTTATGCTAAATAAAACATTCTTATGTTTTGAAGCTAATAAAGGTATCACAGTATGTGGGTCATTAATACCAGACAATTTTAGATTATCTAAAAGAATTTTCCCATGCTCCTCATGTAATTCACATTCCCAAAAACTGACTGAGATACCATTGTAATGAATATGCTCCATCTAACAGAAGATTGTTGAACTTGGGTGCTAGTGAAAAAAATGGCCGTTTAGTGTTTCGAACATTTTAGTAAGTGCTAAATACTAATCGTTATTAGCAATCGTGCTGGATTATCGAGATAAACCAAGTTGTATACCATTTAATGCATTATGTTATTGAAGGAGATAAAATAAAATTGTACCCTGTATTACCGACATTTTTCTCTATATATATTTCTTACTAATAGTTTGGCAGTCAAATGCCGCTAGGGTAAAAAAAATGATTATAATTTTTGCAAATGTTTCATAATATTATTGAGTGCTAAACTGTATTTTTTCAACATTTCAACAATTTACATTTTAAAAAGTACGATTTAAAGATGATAGATAGACAACAACGAAACAATGTAGGACAAAGATAATTGTAAAATCTAAAATAAAAATTATTCACATGAATAAGTTATTGTCGAAATACGACTTCATTATAATATCCATAGCTACCTGACGACTTGTTGCATAATTTAAATATTTGCTGGGCCCAATTTTAATACAGGAAGGTCTAATGGACCTTATCATTATTAGTTGTATCATTTTTCTGGTTTTTATCGAGTATTTGTACCAATCGGTAGAATAACTATTTTGCAAAAAATCGACCAAAAAGTTTAAATTTATTATAAAAAAGTAACATTTCGACGTTTCAAGAGATATGAATATTATTTTAAAATTGCTATGCAGTTATTCTTACCAGTCTTCGAAAATGTCACTGCTAGCATCGAAGATCATCTGCGAAGGAAAACTCGCGCACAACAAAAACTCTGCACACAAGACATACACGAAGCTCATTTTCAGGACAAAATTCATATCCTCTTTATATTTAATTACCATCTGCGAGAAAAATTAAGCTATGAATTATAAATGGCCTAACTCTAAAATTAAATACAAACAATTGAAATTGTACCAAACAACCAGAAATGCTGCAGCCGATGATTAAATTAAATATTCCAAAGACTAATACAGGACTGGCAAGTGTCTTCAGTAAATCAAAGAAACTAATCATAAAAATATAAAATACAATTGAACAAATCAATCTTCAATTTTATCACTTAACTGGATACAATATTGATGTAGCTGGACCAGCTGAGAGATATTTTTAAAAATTTCATCATCTTTATCCGAAAAGTCCTGTGTTCGAGATAAATTCGAAATTTGTTTTAACTTGAATCTAAATCAAAGACGACTCAATTTATTATATTCAACAATGAATTCATTATAACAATTTTTAATAAGTTACCCCAAGAATCTAAATTTTGCTGTCACGTAGGCGATTGCCAATATATAAGAAATTCCTAAACTTGAAATAAACACTTGTGCTATATAAGACATTATTACTATAATAACAAAATAATAGTAAAAGTGTTTGTCTTTGTCCATGAACAATTCAAAGTGAGCGGATAACTTTTTTTCGTAAGTATAATTTCCTGGTAAAAATAAATTTGCTGTAACTGGTACTAATACCGAAATTATAATCAAATACATGTTATAGGAGCAGCATATAAGACCTGAAAAATAAGTAAACCTTTAGTTTAGTAATAGTGCTTTATGCAATGGGTGTGGATATGTTTTTTTTTTATAAAAGGAGAGGTAACATTAGAGCATATAATACATATAATACTTAAAAATAGCATTAAAGTTGCGATTTTTTTATAAGAGTTCGATAAAATTTATTTCATTTTTTAATCGAAGTATTAACCTGTTATTATGTAAGATGCGAAATTAGCTGCTTTAGTGTAATTTTGTAGAATCTCGTTTTCCTCGGAACTACATCGAAAAAAGTTCCTGGTCATAAGAACCAATACCTCTCGTATCTGTGACATGATAAAATTAAAAAAGTCTTCAGTTAATTGAAAAACAACATTCTCGTACATCACTATGCGACAGAACATTGAATGTGATTGATTATACCAACAAGGAATTTCGTTTGTTCAACATTACGAAGTACATGTCGAAAATAAAGAAACATAGCAAGAAAAATTGCAAGCATAATTCCGATACTAAACTCGTGTCTGATTCGTTGTTGCTTATTAGTTCGGCCAGATAAATTAACTGCAAACGACAATTTTCATTTAAACTCTAACTTAAATTTTAACGAAAAATAATAAATGCAATTTTCAAAAATACCGTAGATATAAAAAGTAAAATGTAAAACACAAAAGGTACCCATGAACCATACTTCATTGCACCAGTCCAAAAAGGCCACATAAGCGATGCCTTCATGAAAGGTATCAACAAAGGAATCTTTTGACCAATACAATTTTCAAGATCTGATATATCTGATTTTGATAACTGTTTTAGTTCGCTAGTTTCAAACTTTTGTTGTAAAATAATAGGCAAATAATCTGACATGATTTTTACTAATCATAACCATGATAAAAAAATATATCGTCGAGTTAATCCACACTAAAAAAATTAGAGCAACTTTCTATGATAAAAAATAAAGTCTTCGGTGCTAAAAGGACGGTATAAGTTTTTAGAAATTTCAACAATGGTTCTTGTACGCGAAAAAAAACAGTCCTGCAGTACTATGAGTATAGTAGTATAATAAAATTACTATAATCGATTGAAAAATTAGACTATACGTGACCCTTAATAAAAGTCTTCTTGTAGCATAAGCATTGTTGAAATTCAATACTTTTAAACATTTTAAAAATTATGAGCTATGTAAAGGAAAAGTGTTTAGTTAAACATTACCTTTACTATAGTACGAAGCAAATTTCATTCAACTGGTGTATACAATTTTTAATTTTTCAAATAGTCAAATTTATTCTAAGGATATGTAACACAAAAGCACCTGGCTGAATGATGGTCTTATATTTAGCTTAGATACTGTGCACAGCTCAATTGATTCCGTGGTTCATAATTCATAAAGGTGTTCATAATTAGATAAAACAACGTAAACTTTTATCCCTCAACTTTTTAACAAAAATCGTTGGTACAAGAGACCTTTTTCTCTTTTTTGACCTTGCGATCGCCGCAAAACAAGTTTAGTTGTGATACGAAGATACTGTCAAATTGAGCAGAATACATTTGCGAAACTCTCAATAAGTGAATTTATTATGTTTCGAGGTGAAGAGTTAGCGCATCTACGCGCGCGTCTTCATATTGTCTGCAGACATACTTATAAATAATTTCTTATTGTAAACAGTACAATTTTTTATAAGATTACTCATAATTAGATAGTATTATCGAAAAATTGGATGGGACAATTATCAAATGAGCTTATAAAATAATTTGACAATCTATAAGTAATGCAAATGTTTCAAAATATTATTGCGTGCTAAAAGGTTTTTGTTCAACATTTCACATTTCAAGAAGTACGATTTAAGGTTCATAGATAGACATCAACGAAATAACGTAGGACAAAGACAATTGTATAATCTAAAATAAAAAGTAATAAAATGAATATGTAATTGTTGAAATACGACTCAATTCTAATATCTATAGCCACCTGCCGACTCGTTTCAAAATCCAAAAATTGACTTGGCCCAATTTTAACACAAGAAGGTCTAAAAGATCTGGTCATTATTAACTGTATCATTTTTCTGGTTTTTATCGAGTATTTGTACCAATCGGTAGAATAACTATTTTGCACAAAAACGACCAAAAAGTTTAAATTTATTATAAAAAAGTAAAATTTCGATGTTTCAAGAGATATGAATATTATTTTAAAATTGCTATGCAGTTATTCTTACCAGTCTTCGAAAATGTCACTGCTAGCATCGGAGATCATCTGCGAAGGAAAACTCGCGCACAACAAAAACTCTGCGCACAAGATATATATGAAGCTCATTTTCAGGGCAAAGTTCATATCCTCTTTGTATTCAATTATTATCTACAAGAAAAATTAGTTTATAAGTAATAATTTTCTTGCTTTGCAATCGAATATAAATTTTCGAAGTCGTACCAAACAACCACAAATGCTGCAGCCGATGATCACAGTCAATATTCCAAGGACTAATATAGGACTAGTAAGTTTATTCAGGGAATCAAAGAAACTAATCATAAAAATATAAAATACAATTGAACAAATCAATCTTCAATTTTATCACTTAACTGGATACAATATTGATGTAGCTGGACCAGCTGAGAGATATTTTTAAAAATGTCTTCATCTTTTTCTGAAAAGTCCAGTGTTCGAGATAAATTCGAAATTTGTTTTAACTTGAATCTAAATCAACGACGACTCAATTTGTTATATTCAACAATGAATGCATTATAAAAAATTTTAATAAGTTACCCCAAGAATCTAAATTTTGCTGTTACGTAGGCGATTGCCAATATATAAGAAATTCCTAAACTTGAAATAAACACTTGTGCTATATAAGACATTATTACTATAATAACAAAATAATAGTAAAAGTGTTTGTCTTTGTCCATGAACAATTCAAAGTGAACGGATAACTTTTTTTCATACGTGATATTTCCTGGTAAAATTAAATTGGCTGCAACTGGCCATAATACTGAAATTATAATGGAATACATGTTGTAGGAGCAGCATATAAGTCCTGGAAAATAATTAATGCCTTCGTTTACTATTAGTACTTCAATTTATTAATCAGAGCATTGACCTGTTATTATGTAAGATGCAAAATTAGCTGCTTTAGTGTAATTTTGTAGAATTTCGTTTTCCTCGAAACTGCATTGAAAAAAATTCCTTGTCATGAGAACTATTAACTCTCGAATCTTCAATAAGATATAGTCAGCCTTTGATTAATTGAAAAAGATATTTCTCGTGTATAAATTTTACCAGTAAACAGCCTCTTTTATCCAAAATTATAATGTATGTGCTAAAAATAATAAAACATTGAAGACACATTTGAAGACATAATTCCGTTGCTAAATTGAATTCTAATTCGTTGTTGCTTATTAATTCTGCTATATCAATTAACTGCAAATGATTATCGTTTCATTCAAACAATTTAAATTATAACGATAAATAATATATGCAATTCGTTGAAATTACCGTAAGTATAAAAATTAAACGTATAACCAAACGATACCATAGAGATACTTCTTTTACACCATCCAGAAGGCCACATGAACGATGCTTTCATAAAAATTAACGTCAAAGGAGCCTCCTGCCAAATTCTTTTTTCAAGATCTAATATATCTGATCCCGATAACTGACTCAATTCACTATCTTCAACTCTTTGTTGTAAAATGATCGGGAAATAATCTGACATGATTTTTACTCATCCTAAACAAAAACCATTTGAAAATATTAAAATCAATCACCAAAATAATTTACATTTGAAAAAAACTAGAGCAACGTTTTAGGATAAAAAATAGAGTTTTCAGTACCAATGGAGAACAGTTCTTTACAATGGTTATTGTACACCAGCGGACTTAAATACTCGTACCTCGAAAATTTGCGATCGATTAGTCGCTTCCTTTACGTTTTTTAAACAATAGCGCATAATTACAATTTCACGATGTGCATTGCACAGTGAAGGAAGCGAATAATCGATCGCAAATTTTCGAGGTCCGAGTATCTAAACCCGCTGATGTACTACGAAAAAAACAGTCTTGCAGTACTATGCGTATAATAAAATTACTGTAATCGATTGAAATATTGGACTATACGTGACACATAATAATATTTGCCTGGCAGCATAGCTTTATTAAAATTGAAAACGTATTAAATCGTTTCAATTTATAACTAAATAGAAGGCAATTTTTAGGGGAAAAATATAAACAGAATTTAATATACTAGAATATGCAAATTATAATATTAATATAGCTACATGTATTCTAAAGAAATACAATATTTAATAGCATCACAAATACACCCGTCGTCGCCTCGTGTTGTATTATAATGTCTTGCAGAAAAATCATATCCATACCCGTTTTGCATTTTCATTATTCCTGATTCATAAGCTCGACATATGTATGGTTAAGTTTTTTTTTTGGTAGTGCAGGTATAAGAAAATGTAACCTTATTTTAATACATTTTCTTTCACAAAATCGTTTAATTTTCTTACAAAAATTTTTATGATTTTTTTTTATATAGTTCTTACGTATAGAGATAACATTAGAAGAACCTGTGATATCTTTAAGAATACAAATTTTTAAATTAATGCTCCGAAAGTGTACACTAAATTCTTACGTTCATCAAGTTGTGAGGCGTGAACGATGCACCGAATCAATGTGGGTTTTAAGAGTAAACTTCCGTGTAAATGTCTTTCCGCAAATATAAAATGCATGTTTGACACCACAGTGCCCCGTGACAATGTGCATTTTGAGACTAATTTTCTGTGTAAATGACTTTCTGCAAATATCACATAAATGTAGTATTCCATTATGCAACGAATCGATGTGAATTTTCACGTAACTTTTATGAACGAATGACTTTCTACATACACCGCAGGGGTAGGTGACACCATTGTGCACCGTATCAATGTGAGCTCTGAGAGTGGTTTTTTTTTAAATGTATCGCCGCAAATATCACATGTATGTTTCACAACATTGTGCACCTAATAGTTATGATTTCTAAGATATCTCTTTCCTCCGAATGTCTTTTTGCATATGTCACAAGCATGCGTGACACCGATATGTGCCGCGTCTTTGTGAGACTTGAGAGAACTCTTTTTTGAAAATATCTTGCCGCGTGTATCACACGCATGGGTGACACCATTATGCACGATGTCGATGTGTACTTTGAGATTATAATTAATTAAAAATGTCTTTTCGTATTTATCGCAAGAATGGGTAATTTTATTGTGTACCGAATCGATGTGACGTTTGAGGGCAACATTAGTTGAGTACCTCTTTTCGCATGCATCGCACGAGTGAGTATTATTACACTTATTTGCCATTCTTCTTTTTTTATTCTTTTCGTCAATTTTACAGTCGAAATTCAAATTGGATGCTTCTGCAATTTCATCAACAAATTCCTGTTTCACTTCTTCCATGGGTTCGATTTTAATTATTTTTTGAACTAACAGTAAATCCACTTTGGGCTTGACATCTTCACATTCAACGACTATTTTCACTTCGTCATCGTGTTCACTTTGGTGCTTTTTTTACGTTTTTGAAGAGTACTAATCTATAAAAAAAATTGAATACGAGTTAGACATAATTGAAATACGAGTAACCTGAGTATAATTTTTAAAACTTACGGAATTTCCTTGTAAAAATGGTAAGAGTTGAACCTTTTCAAGATCGGGTTTCTCGTCAATCATTTCATAATTATTTTCACTAAGCGACACATCACTAGGTTCCTCTTTCACTCTGTAATAACCCCAATTAAGATCAAGTGTTTTTTTGTATCATTATTTTAATTTTATTCCCATTAAATGAAAATTAATTAATTTTATTCTCATAAAATGAAAATTACCTGGCAGCACTGTTAAATAAACCACTAAATTCAATCTTTCTCACTTCAAATTTCGCCGACAATTAACCTGTCGGTGATAATTTTACATATCAAGATAATCATTAATTGAAAGACCGGCAAAGACTGCGGTGTTGTGCTTGCCATATTTTGAAGCTCCACCCAGCATCCATCTAAATCCAAAAATTTGAAACCCCATCTAATCTAAAAATAACACAAAAAAAAATTTAGATGTACTTTGTAAAAGGTCAATTCGCTGATGTACATACATGTAGTGCGTAGAGTCGCTGACAAGTATTTAAATTTCTGCAATGAGCAAGTGTTTACAAATTGGCGAAATCGAGTGTTTAACCTCCAATATTTTGTCAATACATATAGTGAATCTATGTATAATCAAGCAAGGGATGGAGAGTAGTGGTGACGTAATAAGGTAAAAAAATTTTTTGTTTTACGATCGTGACCTTTTTTTAGTGATTACTGTATCAATAGTAGATTGCACAATTGTAATTTTAGGAGAATGAGGCGTTACGGATGAAGTTAAATGACGAGATAATTATAGATTTTGACTACAAAAATGTCAAACTTGAACTCGAGTCTCTGTCAACAAGCATCAGCAAAATTGAGTGTCAGAGTTATCCACCAATTGTGAAAGTAGAAGATCAAATTCAGACTAGTTACTCGAACGAAAGAGAGCTCAATATATAACAGCTCACGTAATAGTACATGATGATATAAAACGCTTCCAATGTGATATTTTTCTCAAATCATTTGCACACAAAGGCCATCTCAATGTTCACATAAGTGCAGTTCATAATCGGAACAAACCCTTTGAATGTGATATTTGTCACAAATCATTTGGACAAAAAATTAACCTCACATCTCACATTAATGCAGTACACAATAGTATCAAACATTTTTTATGTGATATTTGCCTCAAGTCGTACTGCCGAAAGAATGACCTCAAAACTCACATAATTAAAGTACATAACAGAATCAAACCATAAAGGTGTGAGATTGATCCCGAGACATTTAAATCCAATAAAGACTTTTACAGTTACGCGAATTCACCATGTAATTTTTAAAA
This sequence comes from Trichogramma dendrolimi, assembly GCA_034770305.1. NCBI lineage: Eukaryota > Metazoa > Arthropoda > Insecta > Hymenoptera > Trichogrammatidae > Trichogramma > Trichogramma dendrolimi. The sequence continues at coordinate 1,557,183 of JAPMIB010000010.1, read as the reverse complement.
ATCTTTTTTTTGTATTTATTATTAAATTTTTTGAAGATCAATAAAATATTTTAATTCGTTATTCATTTTGTCATGAATGCGGAAACCTGTTTACTCACCTTTTGTAAATGAACTAAAATATTAACATGGTGTCGCCTTTTTTATTTTTTTCAAGTAATTTTGTTCAACCGATCTTCCAATTATTAATTGGACCTTTACCATAATTACCTACTCTCTATCGGTATGTCAATAGAAAATGCCTTGCCTCAAATCATCCTAAACTTCGTACGATGGCCACTCCAATTACTATCGATGAAAAAGCTCTGCAATTATAATTATTTTTCTCAATAAATAATAAATCAATCATCTTGAAACTTTTAAATAATTTTAAGAAGATTGATACAATTATGCCTGTGGACTTATTTTCACGGAATCGTTTCATAATCTTATTTACATTTTTTAATGGCTATTTTATAGAGGTAATGAGAATCAAAAAACAACAATAAATTCAATTTACTCAAAATTCTGAACAATTACGTTGAATACGGTGATTGATTTATTACTTTTATTCGACACTAAATATTCAATTTCAAAAATTGAATATAAAAATCACGTTCAAGGCATGTATGAGCCCTTGAAATTTTGTCATATAACTGACTAGGTTTATAAATTTTGCTCTCAATATGCTCATTATTTTCATAATTAATTATCTACTCCAAAGTACGCGAGCCTTGCAAAACTCCATGGATTATTATAGAAAAAAAGAAACAATCTCTTTTTGCGCCACGATCTCGCGCATATAAAGTCGCATCATAATATAATTTCAGCACGTCTTATTTTCCAAGACGTGATACAAATTCCGACGAGCCGGCACTTTTTAATCCGCTCGGTACCTCCGCAACCTCCTGCCCCAAGCTGCGCCGAGGGTGATGTGGGATTGCGCGCACACACACACACACACACACACACACACACACACACACACACATACACAGTTATGTATTCATAAATACACGCGAGAGAGCGAGCGAGGCAAGCAGAGCGAGAGAAAAGTTTTTCGCCCTGAAAAGCGCGTTTAGGTGGTGTTTTTGCATGGACGAGCTACTACTCTGCAGATGGTACGTGCCCCGGCGAAATGACAATTTCCTTTTTGCGCGCGCACACACCCGTCACGCGCTGTATAAGGACTTTCATGTAATATCTTCTTGTGTATGTATAGCTTGCACGCGCCGTTAAAGTACCGACGTAAGCACTTTCGACGCATGTACTTTTTCACGCCAAGATTACGGCGCGAATATATGAAGGAAAGTCGATAATCCGCAAATGAATTGTGTATTCTCTATCTATAGCTGCGTTTCGGTGTTCGATGCTGGAAACGAACGAGTCGATACTCGATCGGTCAAAATTTATTTTTCGATTCCGTTTCGAGGTACGGTGAAATGATGAATTTTGAATTCGGATTCAGAGAATTTGTATGTATACAGCGTTAGATTAGTTCACTTTCAATGAGATATAAAAGTGGAGGAAGTTATTTCCTTCGCGTGAATTAATTCAATTTCATGTTGAATTACAATTAATGTGATTCAAAGTTTCAAAGTTTTTCCTAGGAAGAGAAATGACAAACCTAGCTCCCAGACCTTTACATATATACAATTTATTTCATTTTGCCACTTGCAGATGTACAGATAAAGGTAAGTTGCCACCTAGCGGTGGAGGCTGGTTTCAATCTCGATCAAATTTTCATGAATTTTTTGAGCATTTTCAATCGTAATGATTAAATTTTAGTATAGAATTGAGTCTTTTTTGTTCAGATATGCAGTTTATGTAAAAAAATAAATCAGTACTCACAGATGAATTTTCAACAAAGTATTCGGTATCGGTTATTGTAATTTCTACGTCTGATTTTACATTGAATCTGCATTAAACTTACAGTTTTCTTTTGTAACTATATAATAGACATAATAGACATTTTTTCGAGTTGAACGTAATTATGTTGATTGAAAAAGGATTGCATGAATGTAAAAATTCAATGTAAAAATTGTAATATTTTTATTAATACAATTAATCAGTATGATACATGGATATAACTGGCTACAACTTCTCTACCTGTACATAAATCTACCTAACTTGCTACATAACTATTTGGTTTTAATTCTAAAATTACATTCTAAATTTATCACGATTACAAATCAGTTTTTTTTTTGTTATCAATCTTCTTGTTATTGAAACACGGCAATTTTTATTTGCTCGAGGACAGCGAACTACTAAATAAAAAGTCAGTCACCACATCATGAAAGAAGCTCTTTTATTGTTGTTCGCCAGTGGATTCAGACAGAGATCGGCCAAAACTCTGACCGCCTCGTCGCCATCGGCGTCCTTGGCGTACAGAGTCTTCCTCTTCGAGGCGTCGAGCATCATCAAATTATTGCTTCTCGAGCTCATGGAAAACATCGGATACGTCTGCGAGCTGCTGCTGCTGTTATTCTTGTTGTTGTTATTATTGATGCCAGACTCTCTGATCAGATGAAAATCTCTCGCATTTTTGGCCGACGACGCGAGGTACGGATTCTTCGTGAATTTGACGGGATAGGCGATCGGCACGGGCGGAGCTCGTCTCTTTTTGCCATTGTTGTTTCTCGTCATCGTCACCTCGATCCTTCCGTTCATCGGCACGACGGGCTGCATGCCAACCAGGGGCACGCCTATCAGTGTCTTCGTACGTTTGTAATTGTTTCCATTATTGCCGTGAGACGACGAGCTCGCCGCGGTCGGCAGTCCATTTTTCTCGTACACGCCGATGGTCGTGTTAACGATACCGGACTTCTCCACGGCTTTCAGCGTGTTGCTTCTCTTCTTCTTTTCCTCCATCGTTGCCGTCGTCGTGGCGCGGCTATTGGACGACGGACTGCTGCGCACGAACTGATGATAGCTACCCTCGGCCGGTCCGACGGCCACCTCGAATCGACGACGACGTCTGCTTCGGTGTGGTTTCCGCTTTTGGCTCTTCAACGTCGGGATCTGCTGCTGCTGCTGATGCTTGTCGATTCTCTGCCTCTTCGGCCTGTTCAACGATCTCACGAGTATCGTCCGTTCGCCGCTATTGTTCTGCTCCTGCTGCTGCTCCGGGTCGAGCTTCGACTGCAAATACCTGCTGAGCTCCTCCTGGGGAACGTCCACGGGATTGCCCCAGGGAGTTTTCGGCGAGGTCACGTCGTTGTGGTTCATGTCCGATTTGCGAGCGGGCGTGGAATTTTGACTCCTCTTGTTGTTGTTGTTGCCGATCATCGTCGTCGTCGTTATAGTCTCGCTGTCCTCGAGCCACCTTCAAGACTTGTGATTGTTATTGATGAGACCGGCGTTGAAGGTATTGTTCGTACCAGCCATCATCAAACGGCTCTCAAGATTATTGCAGTAGCCGGATATACCTAAAGTTGACATAAAATAAAGAATCGGTAATGTAATGATAAAATGATCGCACCAGAAGTATTTATTATACGGTATTATATCCCCGATGGAAATAGAATTTTTATGTATTTAATAAAACTTTTTAAAAATTGTATACACATTTATAAACTTACATAAAAGATGAATTTTTTGACTCATAACAATTAATAAAAGTTTATAGGTTCAATTTTTTGTTAACTCTAAACTAGCTGCAAATTGCCTAGTAAGATAAAACATTAAAAAAATGATGTTACTTTCGTGAATGTTTATAAAATCTTTAAAACGCTTTTTTACACTTTTACTCAGTTCTCAATTAAAACGGAAAACTGATTGGAATTCTCATCTAAAAATTTTTCTAAAATTGAAATACGAAATTTCTCAGTCTAATCGATGCCATCGATCGAGCTATATATATATATATATATATACCAACCGTAATCGTGCGCGTCCTCGTTGCCGAACGTATCTGGCCCCAAAGTCTGCGTCGACGTGAAGGTAGACGCCGTCTGGACGCAGGTGTTGGCGCAGGCTGCCGCTTTGTTGTTGTTGCTGTTTCTGGCCCGCTGATTCATGACGCTCTTGAGGCGCGAGCAGGCCAGCAGCGTGCTCATCAGAGCGAACAGCTCGACCAGCACGACGAGCAGTCCGATTCCCAGCACGACCAGAGTCTGATCCTGCACCCAATTCTCGATAGATTCGAGGCAGCCCTGCGCGCACACCAATTTGTTATTGTATATGTCGAAGTCTCGATTAAATGTGAATCGGCTAACTTTCTATAATTTCACCAGACTAGGTAAAAAATTATGAATTGGGACGTTTTTGAAGTACAGAGAGGTTTCTTTAAATAAATAATTATAGTAATATTAATTTTCGTTAAAAAATAAATTAATTAATTGTGGTTTATTTTTTCGCAATCGTTTTTGGATTGGACTGAACCATTGACTGTACTAAGATTTACTGAGTCATTTGAAATTGATTGGTAAACGTATAAAATAAAAGGTATGCAAATTTATAAGTTAGGTAGTTTTTCTCGAGGTGCCATCTAATTTTCATGAATCATTACGACCAAACTTACGACGGTGTGACGAGCCAGCTGATGCTCGGCCGGATTCAGAGATTGGCAGAGGCTGAGATTCCGGGGTTGAGGATTGAGAAACGCCTCGGGCTCGAGGGTGTTGTTGAGTTTGCAGCAGCTCAGCGGCACGACGAGCTCCCGACGGCCGAGCTCCTGCAGACGCCACCAGGACGTGCCGTAATTGTTGCTGCCGTTTATGCCGCAGCACGAGAACTACATACACGAATTAATGAATTAATCTCGCGATCGTATACAATTACGATCTCGCTTATCGCGTGGAGAAAGTCGGCGCGAGCGAATACATCGTGGGTAAAAAAATAAAAATAAAGTAAAGTAAAAGAAAAGAAACTGAATATGAGAGGAATCGGATATGTATGCGGGTAATGAATAATGCATTATCGGCAACTGCTGCTGCTGCTGCTGCTGCCGCACTGCACACTTACGGAAGTCTGAGCGAGATCGAGGGCGGCGGTGAGCTGCTCGCGACCCGGAAGGGCGTAGCTGCGCTGGAGGGCCCGCAGCAGTCGGGCCACGCGTACGTCGACCCAGACGAGGTGCGGCCAGAATACCACCACGAGGCAGAGCGCGCACTTGGACACCAGCAGTACCACTATGACCGCGGCGTACTGTAAAAAAAAAGGAGAGAAAGAAAGAGAAAAAAAAATTAATCGTTATCTATACGTGTACGCGTGGAAAATCTGCGTGTGCGATCTACGCTTCGTGTATGATGTTCCAAATGATCATCGCAGCATGTCTGTATATAGCAAAATCATTGGCGAAAATGCGCGCGCGCGTGTGTGTGCATACCTAATAATAATATACAACTCGCGCGGAGATAGCTTCGAGCGAGTATCACTTATATACAGTCCGACGAGAGCTGCGCGCAGGTGTGCGTAATTATAACACGAGTCGCCGTCGTGTGTGTGTGTGTGTGCGCGCGCGTATCCGTTGCAACTTGCCTCGAACGCACCAATAAAAAACCGTTGCGATCCGGTATATATGTATACATTTACGCGGGAGAGCTGCACTGCGCGCATCATAATAATAGGGCCCCCCCTTGTTGCGTGTATAATGTTGTGCGGGTGCGTCGAGGGCGACCCATACGACCTACGTATGTACATGTATGTATGTAACGGCTCTCGTTTTATATAATGGTAACAATCCGCTTAGCGTCGAATTATTGTGGGATTATAAATGTTAATTCTCGGGCAACGACGACGATCGGCAATAATTATATTATCAAAGCGAAGAGCCTATGTACAATAATGTATATGGTACGCGTTGCACAACTTTTGTTTTCGCGTACGCTCCAATTTTATATATATATACCTGAGTTCGCGCGCGCCGAGTCGATTTCTTTTGTCAAACCATATAATGCAAATGTGTCGTTACAGCACTGTACTACTGCTAAACAACCTATCTATACATCCGCGCGCGAGCTCAAAAGTTTCACAATTCCGTTGCGCCACGATCGCGCGCGCGCACACACAATCGAGCGACGCACAATCATCATCATCATCATCATCATCATCGTGCACCGCGACGCGAATGGCGATAGAAAAAAGAAAAAAGAAAATAGTTGGTTAGCTCACGGAAACGGTGATGCAGCAGTTGCGCAGGCACGAGACCCAGCATCCGAGCAGGCCGCAGCAGGCTATGAAGAAGCCGAGACCGACGACGCCGAGGGCCACGTAGTAGAAGAGCGGCTGCTCGGGCCAGGTGTCGCTACCGCCCAGCAGGCGCGACATCAGGACTCGCTCGCTGTCGGCCAGCAGCAGGGCGCCGAGGGACATCAGCGCGAAGCCCGATATCTGTCGGAAACGTCGACGGGATGGATTATTTTAAGCTCCAGTTACAATTACTTATACTTATTTCAGATGTATATACTCACGAGAAAAATGATGTTGGTGCAGCACATGAAGGCTCGGCTGAAGCCGAGTTTTTGCTTCTCCTGCATCCTGATGTACGGTACGATCCAATTGTGTATCAGTGCGTTAGCGCTCATCTGACGATCTCGTCGAGCGCCGATGCCATGCCGATCGGTTCGGCACGGCAATTCTGGCTCTCTCTCTCTCTCTGGACGCCCCGCTTTATTTGCTCTTACCGATCTGCGCAACGATTTTTATATCGAATATCGCACTCACACAGAACTTCACTCGAAAAATTCATTCACAAGATTCATTTCAAAAAAAGTCACGAAACGCGCGCAGTCGATAGCACTACGAGGCGCTGCAGTAAGTCACTTGTATAGCGCATCGAAATCCGTATGTAACTGGCGGGCGCGCGCCACGCAGCGCAGCTCGTTCGCGAGTGTCGTGCCTGCGCGCCGGTTCCGTGTGTATTATTATAATATGGCTATAGCGTCGATTAACGCCAGCGCGCGCCAGTATATATACAGTATAAAATGCGCTCGCGTCGGCTGAAAAATTTCGCGCGCGCAGCGAGCAAGCACACCGACCGACGAGTTTCCTCTGCTACTACTTTTTCTCTCTCTCTCTCTCTCTTCTTTTTTGTATTTAGATCGAAGTTACCTCGAGCGAGACGTAAACTGCTACTGCTATATACTGCTGTTCGAGCACACGCGCACACCTTTACGTTTTACGCAGTTGTGTGCGCGTGTATAGCGTAGTTACAACACGTTACGATGCACAGCGATGTATATGCCCATATGCACACACACACACACGCGTAATACAATCGAATACACTGCGCGCGACGGAAACGGAAGGAAACGCGTCGCAGCAGCAGTCCGTGTGGTGTACGTGGGAGACCCTGCCTCTTTTTTTTTTTTTTTGTTCTCCCCGCGCGCATTTCTGTGCATTTGTTTAGTTTCAAGCCTTTTCGAATTTACGCATTTATAATGGTATGTACAGAGGCAATGCTGGTCAATGAATGATAAGAGAGAGATATTTTCGAAATGAGCTCATTAAGATATTTTATTTATTATTCGTATCAAAATTCGTTATGATATATTTACAATTGTACCGATCTTTCTCTCTCTCTCTCGTTTTACGTCAGAAAAAATGACTCTTGGCGATCGCCGACTCCAAATTATCCAGCACGTCGCCCGCCACGGATGATCCACCAGCAGCTATGGAGGACTGGCGCAGAACGTAATCGTGCGTGCCGTCGCCCCTGTGCGCGATCGTCTTTCTCACGAGAGCCGGCGATGGTTCCCGCAGATCCTTGGCCCAGCCCAGCCCGGCGAACCACTCGATGACTCTGGCGGTCAGATTGAAGCGACCGCCGCCCATCTCGGCGGCGCGATAGTCCCACGGGAAGGTGTGATGGTAGTTGTGCCAGCCCTCGCCGAAGGTGATCCACGAGACGAAGCGATTCTCGACCGGCTCGATTTTTCTGCCCAACATTTTTTTTTTTTTTTGCTTTATAATACTCTGCTGCGACAAATAGAGCAGTAATAATCGATTAAACTTCATATATATATACCTGTTGTAAGGCTTGTCGCCGTAGATGTGCGCCAGACTGTTGACGCTCCAAGTGGCGTTGAGATCGTAGACGTAGCGAAACAATTGAAACGCGAACGAGTGGTACCAGTCCTCGTTCCAGCAATAGACCGGCACGCCGATCGTGAACAGCGTCGTCAGTATTCGCAGTAGCAGATTATGCCTGTACATTGTTTCGAAACATCATTTTTTTTTTTTTTTGCCATCGTAGTGTTTTTTTTTTATTTTTTTTTACCTGTCGCAAAAGGCCACGACCGGATCGTTAACGATATCGCTCATGTCGATGCTCTGGCCCTTGGCTTTGACGTCCGGATGTTTCTTGAGCATCAACCAACCCACGTGGGAGAAGAAGAAGCCGCGCCGACTGTTGTGGGGATCGGCGTCGGTTTCCGAGTACTTGTGATGCACCCGATGGTCGCGCACCCAGTGATACAAATTATTCTATACACAGACAGACACAAAGAATCTCTTCTTTTTTTTCGAACGAAAAGTGCGAGGAAATCGATTGTGTACGTTTATCGTGGCGTTGTGCACTCACCATCCCGGCGGTAATGAAGCATATCATCAGCAGTACTCGCATCCGCGTATTGGCTTTGTACGATCGATGCGTCCAGAGCCGATGCGCACCGCCGGTCACCCCGAAGCCCGTAAAGATCACGATTACGAACGCTGCGTGTGTACAGCGGGTCGTTAAAAAAAAAAAATTTGTTACATTATGGAAAATTACGATGATTGTATACCAACCCCAAGCCATGGTTCGCTTGTGCTGCGAGTAAGAGACGGTCAGCAGTCCGTAGAGGGCCACGAGGTGCAGCAGCGCTATGGCGATCACGTTGAGCCATTTGATGTCTTTGCGCAGTATCAGCCACTGCGCCGAGTCGTCTACTGCTTGGATCTGTCGCTCGACGTCGACGATCGGTGCTGTGTCCTTCTCGACGTTGTTGTTCTCGTCGAGCTCGGCATACTTGGGAGGTAATTTCGGCTTTTTCTCCTCGCAAATCGGCGGACTGTCGGGACTGTTCGGTGGCATTGTTATCGCTATTTATTGCGATCGATTCGCGTTTCCGGTTTTTACAAATTCGACAAAATAAGCGATTTACAACGCGTGTGCGTCGACGCGGCGAAATTTGATATATCCGCGCGACGAAATTTAATAGCGAACTGATGGACGTTGCCACCGCGATGACTTTATTTATACCTTTTTTTTATTTATTCTGCAAGATTCGCACGATATGATGAAAAATATCGATTTCAGTCGCTTTCGGGCGGACAAAAGAGTTGCCAAATCTCTGGCTCGATTTAAAATATTCCGATTTTCGTAACGCGTGGGGTCGCGCTGTGGGCTACAAAACCGATTTTCCATTGTAATCGTCGCCCGAGTAATCTAATTTAACGTACGAGTGAATGACTTCAAAATTATAACGAAGAAACGTAAACATTCTTATAATAATAATTTATTCATGTACAACGCATGTATAACATGTAGTGTAATAAAATGTAATACATAGAGATTTTTTTACAGAAGTACGGAAAAACGTCGCTATCGACGCAGCTCCGTTGAACAAACAAAGAGGCAGCAACAAACTGCATCAATCCGTATAAAAAATAATAGCTACTCGTGTTCCCCATATACCTATATGTGTCTGTACATGGTCTGTATACGTATACATCAGCAGCTCGTAATATACGCGCATACGTAAATGCTTTTATTTCGCTAATTTTCGCGTGCTCTCAGCGGCAGCGCATTTCATGCGCGTCATCATCATTGTGGCTGCTCAGGTAGGCTTATCTCCTCTCCTCTCTCCCTCTCTTTCTCTCTCCTCATTTTATTCGTATCGTAAAAAAGCGTTAATTTAAACCCATAATTGGGCCACGCGCTGCACGCACCTATATATCGCTCGCGCATGCATATACACGTACTCACACAGACGCACCGTAGCGAGCGCACACACGTGTGCGCATTGAAATGCATTATGCATGTGGCTCACTTTTTTTGCGCTCGCGCGCGTATAAACGCACACAACTCGCTCACACAGGCGCGCGCGAGTGCTCGCTCGCGTACACACACACACACACGCGCATTTTATTTAAAAATCTAATTTGCTCTGCCCTCTACTGCCGCTCGAGCAGCCGCCGCCGCCGCCGCCGCGGCCAGTTGATGAGCAGCAGCCCAGATCATCCTGCTCGCGCTGAGTGGTCTCGCCCAATTCCGGTGGTAAATGTAAAATCTGTAAAAAGTTCATGAATTCATAAGTTAATTGTTTTTTTCATTTTTTATTTATTTTTTTTTGTTCATTTACTGAAATTAAAATTACCTCGATGAGGAACTTCTTCCTTCTCAGCTTGAACGCCAGATCAGAGTACAGCGATTCTTGAGAAACCAATGTATTGAATGCTGGAAGCTTCTTTACGTTCAACAGGCCATGATAATCTTTGAATACTGGATTGGTTTCTTTGGCAGATCCAGCAAAAGATTCTAAATTGACTACAATGTCTGATAGATGTTCAACTCTTTGTACAGTCTGTAATAGATTAAGATAAATATTAAATAGTCATATATAATTATAGTTAAGCACATTTGCGCATGTAAAAAATTCTTACAGTTGTTTCTTCATAGTTAAGAGGAGGAATAGTCAGAATAACAACTGCATATGATTCCCGAAGTAAAGCTCTCAACATATACACAAATTTGACCAAATCTTTGCTTGTTTTTTCTTCAGTATCTGACATCCACATTCTGGAACCAATACATTGGATCGCTATCCTCAAAATATTTCTTTCACTAGCTGTTTGAGATATTGAAAAGTTTCCCTTTTGAATAGTTTTGTCTATGCTCAACAAAAGATCGTAGTAGGCAGCATTTTCAAAGAGATTATTTTTGCATTTTATATTTTCACCGTTCCACGTCGTGATGTCAGCCTTTTCCAAAGCTTCCTTTGAAATATTTTTAGTTAAGTCATAGTAATGTCCAAAAATGGATTTGTCACCGGGCGATGAATCCACAATTTTCATGTTTTGATATCTCCATGCAATTATCATTTCATCGTCTTTTGCAGATGGCACTTTAGGCCTATGTTTGGGTTCATCTTCTTTCACTACTGCTGGTAGTTCTTTTAAAATTTGTTCTGGTTTTGCATCTTGTGATGCAACAAAAACTGAATGTGTACATTCGATACCTTCAGCTATGAAGTATTTGTATATAACCTTTGCATACGTGTTGTATGGATCTTCTTCAACTAAGAGTATCGATCCAATTGGCAATCCACCTCCTAAGAAGAAATAAATTTGTTAACTCTCAATTCATGAAATTTGTTTACAAAATACCTCACCAATAAAGTGATCCAGTGATGGAATTCCAGATGACACAAGAAGTTGGGCATTGCGCGTTGCAGGTTTCGTACCAGGTATGGCACGAATTTGAGATTTGGGCACTGTGATTTTTGGCGCAGTTGCCATTTTGTCTTCTTATTTAATTAAATTAATAAAATAATAGATCAACAAAACACTCAACAGTCAGATAGCCATGCTCTTGCAGCAAAGCACATGGGCATACTTGACTTGAAAGCAGACAACCCAACTTAGCCAACAGTCTATAACACAGCGACTCTCACGGCCGCAGCTGGAACTTGACTATGCAAACAAACAAACAAATGTGCCGCCGCCCGCCGCCGCAGTAACCATGCAGACAGCCGCGCCGGGCATCTAATCCGATCCAGCCAACACGTTGCGTGTCAAAAGGCAAGCTGCAGCGCGCAAACTTAATAATAGGGCAAAAAATTCGATATTAAACGCGCACACGGGGAATTAACGCTGCCTACAGGGTTGAGCACACGCCCACCTGCATTTCGCAGCCCCGGTTATATATCGAACAATCATAATCGACGCCAGTGGCAACATAAGCTAGCAACCAGGGCGATTACGCATAACAAACTTCTCTCCGGTAAATAAGTTCCTAATATCCATAATTCATAAGCTACTCACTTTACGCCTACTACACACCTTTCCCTGCTCACGCGCATACTTTTGCTATTTTTCACTGGCATAATGGCAAGTTTTTTTTTAACTTTCTTCTGTTGAAATTTGTGTAGAAAAATGTCGATGGATGAATTGAATTTTTGTAGTTTAATTTCTTTTATTCATTGCTAATATTTTTTGCAGTTGGCATCCAAAAAGACAACTAGTGCTGTTTTATCCAGGAAAAAACCTTTCGCTAAATTTGAATTGACCGAGGAGCAGAAAGCTGACATCAAGGAGGCTTTCGATCTCTTTGATCCTGATGGCACTGGTAAGATAGCAACTAGAGAGCTTAAAGTTGCCATTCGAGCTCTTGGATTCGAGCCCACCAGAGAGGAGATAAGGAAACTCATTGCTCACACCGACCCCGATGGTCTTGGAAAATTGTCCTTTGAAGAATTTTTAGAAATAATGGCTAGCAAGATGTCAGAAAAAGACGCCAAAGAAGAGGTACTGAAAGCTTTTCAACTGTTCGACGACGATGGCACAGGTAAAATAACATTTAAAAATTTAAAAAGAGTCGCTAAAGAATTGGGAGAAAATTTAACCGATGAAGAACTGCAAGAAATGATCGATGAAGCCGACAGAGATGGGGATGGAGAAATATCCCAAGAAGAATTTCTTAGAATTATGAAAAAAACTTGCTTATATTAGATTATTTTAAGCTAACTTTAGAAAGATATGTAACATTTCTTTATTTTTATTGAACACAGAATATTTCAAGAAAACATTTTTCAATAAATATAAATTTTTTTAACAAAATATTTTATTTAAACCTCTATTTTATTGATCACTTTTTTTCAACAGTAGATTGAGCTGTTGATATCAAAGTTCTTATTTGCTCTGTATGAGATTTTGCTTTACTCATAGCTTTCATTAATAAAGTGTCTGAGATGGGATCACCACCTGGTTTGTGTAAATAAACTATTTCATTTTTTTCATTGTACGCTAAACTAAGCATACTTGTTGCCATATCTTCTTCAAAAGATGTTGGATCAGCAATGAGTAAATCACTGGTAAAAATAAAAATGAATTATAAAATTATAATGACATTAGCATAACTGAAATCATAATATACTTAAAATAAATACTAACTCTTTCAACAAAGCAAAAGATGCACGAATTGACATCTGCTTCAGTGGAATGCTGACTCTTTCCACAGGATCTTTTTTGAACTCATTAGATTCAGGAGTATATTCTACTTTTTGTACAGTTACTGTGTAAAAAAATTTTCATTACAATAAATTCACCAAATCATATTGTAAATACTACAGCAATTATAAAACATACAATTTTTCAAGGCTCCCATCAATGCAGCAATACAGCAATCTACCACAGCACCATCAGCATTAGTACATATAATTTGACAGTTGAGAATCCAAACCAGTTTGCCTTTATGAATGCAAAGATCTGTCAAGTCTATAGCTTTTGAATTGATCAAAATATCCTCGACTATTTTGGCAATGCACATTGCCTCTTCGTTTGGAAGTCCTGGTCGAAATCTTTGACTGCATAAACCTGATAACTCAACGATAGGTAAGATGATACCAACATCGGGAGCATCAGCATGAGGAGGACCTAATTCCTATAATTTAATATACGTTATGAATTCTCATGAAAAAATTTCGTTATCATCTTGAACAAATTCAAAATACTCACAGCCTTTATTCCACAAACTGCACCTGTGTTGCCAATTCTGCAAACAGCCGAACTATCGGCGTTTTTGATCGATCCTACGTTAACGGAAACTGGACGAAACGATAAAAAGTCACGTCCATCTTCTCTGCTATTGGCATTCTATGAAAACAAATATGGCTTTGAACTAAACAAATTCATGAAAACACAAGTGTCATCTAACAATTTTATCACCAGTACTTACAATGTGATCGTTTAGATACCTGGCAGGAAGAATTTCTCTATGGAATGATAAAATGTTCCATTTTTTATAAACGTAATAATGAAAAACAATGAAAGTGAAAAATATGGAATTTCACTTACTTGCTATTTTGCTCCATTGTTTACAAAACTGTTTGGTTGCTCGTGTTTAGCCGGCAGTTTTACGTAGCAGACGCCAACGCTTGCCAGCCCATGTGTTTTCAATTTTTTGCGCACAGTCAATGTGCCATGCCATCTCACGACAAGTGCGGGAAACTTGAATTACTTCTATTCTCTTAAAATTTTCGATTTCTGCACGTGTAGGTAATTTGAACGATTTAATGTAGATTTGACATTTAAAAATTTAAAATAAAACTCTAATAACTGCTTGTTATTGGTTTTATTAGTATCCATTATTTTGTAGAGCGGCAATCTAATCAAATTTTTAATTAATCTTCTTCTCATCATTATTAATTAATTAAATCAAAAAACAATTTTCCAACGCGATTTTCGAACTATTTTTTGTTTGTTTGTTTGGTTAATTAATAACATTTACTCATTGGCAAAATTACTAATTAAAATTGAATTATTACTCAAATAAATGCTCTCGACAAAATATGTAAAAATGTATAGAGAAAACAGCAGTATACAGGTATCGAGTTAAAACAATTATTTTGAGTCTTTTATATGTACACAGAGATATGTACATATCTATATTGTAAAATTTAATTAAATATGAAAATGGCGTACATATTTAATTATGAAAAAATTTACAATGATATATTAAATTATAAAAGTTTAAATTGTACATAAATTCAAATATATATCATTTAAATGAAAAACATTGGAGTAGTCGCCATTTCTGGATGAAGGTTTATCGCTTTTATTTCTCCTTCCCCGCTTCTTCTTTGTCTGTGAGAAAGATTAAAATTGAAATAGAAGATTTAACATTTATTCTTATTCAAGTTGGAGGCTATTCATTCTATAAATACTTACTAATCATAATAACATTTCACGCAATAAGCTGCCAATTGCGCATCATAAGTTGGAGCTGGATAGCTCACAGATCTAGTGCAGCGAGTAAGCATGTGACCCAAATTATAAGTAAGTTCTTCTAGTTCATCTTCGGTCATATTATTATCAACGATGTATATTACAATCATATGTAACAATCTGTACTTGGTTGGTCTCGATGTGCCCGGAAACGGAAAAAATAATTACTAGTCAAGTCGGATAACAATTTTATGAAATGATTGGTTGCTTAATACCTGAATACTATGGCTTGAGATAGCAAATAAAAATCAATATGAGACGGATGAGTTATCGGTAGTGTCGACAACGGTTCCCGCTCTTGAATTGAAGTTCCTTCTCGCATCATCGGACTCACTTTCGTTCACCGAGAAAAATCTAGTATGATGTCTCTTTTGAACGACGAGGAAAGTAACAACATCCAATTTATCCGGCGGCATTTGCAAACCCTTGAACTGGCATAAGTATACACTTTTTTGCGTGAATTTTACGTGGTGAAAAAAGTCACATATAGAATTGACATTTTTTCTTGACAATGGTCTGCTGTCTAAGGATGTTGTAGGGATGTTGATGATTAAAAAGGTTATTGTTTCAATGTATTATTTTTATTTAAAAGTCAAAACTGCTCGCACAAACGAAGTATCTCCTCGTTACTCATGTTTTCTGCAACTTCCAGGCAAACGACATAAGGAAGATTCAATTTGTAATCATCGGTCATAAAAAGATCGGCTGCGAACAACATCAAGTGCGGCCTTATCAAAATGTTTCCCAAGTGTCGCTTCACGATCTGCCTCAGGTATAAAATACGTTATTGTCGAGCAGCGACGGCACGCGCCAATCTACGTTCGATCTCTCCAAAACCGAGTAAGCTCGACGATGATCCATTTGGCAAAGTTGATAGAGCGAGACGTCATTGTTCACCCTGATACCTTCCAATGTCTCCACTTCGAGCTGCAAATCATTCGTGAATCTTTGACTGGGTGTTTCGACTAGTTCGGCGAGTACACACGTTCGGCACTTTTTCCCTCAACGTTTCACGAATTTGGCGCAAGTGATTCATGGCCTCTGGTTTTATGTAAAAACCGTGTTCGTTGAATATGAATAAATTCTGCACGATCTTTTCGTAGGATATTGCTTCTGGCGTGCCTGTAACATAAAGAACATAAAAAACATTATTGTACCGCAATTAAAAATGCCTGATATAAAAGAACAGCTGCGAATAAATTTGCAAAGAGAAAATCATCGTTCCTATTTTTATTTAAAAATGCCAATGAAGCAACTTTTCAAACTCAAACCCAGTGAAATAAAATTCCGAAAAATATAGATAACAGTGTATTTTACTCCCAGGGAGTAAAAAACTGGAATCACACACTCTGAGACTTCATTTCTTCGCTACATAGATGAAAAAAAACTATTTTGTGAATCCCCCAGCCTAAAGTAATATTTTGATTTCGCTCAGCGAGAGTAAACCAAAAATATGTTCTTCGTTCCCGATGCAACTTTTGAAATAATCGATGAATCCTATAACTTTTCTTATCTATTTTTGAAGCTTGGTATATTGTCTATCAAAATTACTTTTCAAAAATGTTAGAAAAACACTTCAAATCTTAAAAAAAGTTGCCAAAAAAAATATTAAAAATCTCGATGACTTTTGAAATATTAAACAGATCGAAGTAAAGTTTTTTCGAGCTTCGCATCTTTAACGCAATCAATCACATACCACCTACACATACATACATACAGACATCAGTCAATAAATTCTGTCTAGTTTACGAGTTTAGTTAAGAGTCAAGGGCAAAATGATAAAAATGACTTACCGAGGTCGGGTACCAAGTGATCCGTATCGTTTCCCCGCGCTCTCATCCAGTACTTCAACATTCTGGTACTCGTCTCGAAGCTCATCCGCCAGCCATGCCTCCTCAACACTCTCGTCGTCTCCAAAATGTCCCAAGTCAGCGGGTGTAGCACTTCAATTCGAGCGCGGTGAAATCCTCCTCCTCCTCGGAGCCAGGGAACGCGCCGTCCTCGTCCAGAGCGGCGCGCAAGTCCGCGCCCTTGGCCAAGAGCGCCTCCGCGAGGGCCGCGTCGTGACGCGCCACCGCCGCCTGCAAGGGAGTCGCCCCGCCGCAGTCGACCAGAGCCTCGACGATGCCCGCGACCGGTTTTCTGTGGTCGCAGAAGTAGGTGGCGCTGGCGCATCGGCATATCGGCGATCTCGCCAGGGCGTGAAGACAGGTGCGGCCTTCGCGATCCAACTGATTCGCGTCGGCCCCGAGTCGCGCAGCGACGCGATCACGCGCTCGCCGTTCCTGAACCGAGCGGCCAAGTGCAATGGTGGACACCGCCACGTGTCGAGATTCGCGCCTGCAGCTCGTCGCGGCGATTCAGCGCCGAATCCCGCAAAATGTACTCGGCGAGATGCAGGAATCGACGATAATCGGGCTCGCCGCTTCTCTCCACCACATAGTGAACCGCCGATCTTCCGTCCTCCCATCTGAAGCCGTGAACGGATCCGTACCGTTGGCGTGGAGGGCTCTCAGCATCGTCGCTAATCCGTGCTCCAGCGCGTACTTTGTGAAATAAACGTCGTTGTCGTCGTCGTCGTCGCCGCCGCAGGGAAATAGGCTCCGATCGCACCGCATCAACTGCGCGATCAAGTTTTGAGCGTCGGGTATTGCGTCCTCGCCGCTTTCGTCGTACCTGCAACAGCATCTGACTCTGGCGCAAAATAGTTCGCGTCTCTTGGCCGGGTCTTCGACGTCTTCCAGACTCTTTTTCCAGATCTCGGCCAGTGGATGGTCCAAGACGGCTTCCATGCTGGAAGGATAATTACCGGGTGATGAAATTAACTCGAGCTTAATTCAATGGCAAACTTCGATTTAATGAATTAATGAACACTGAGAGACTCAGAGAGACTGAGAGATGTGAGCGACCGTCGGATGTCATTTTACTTTCTAATAAGTAATCCAAAAAAATGAACACTCGATCACGTGGCATCGATCTGTGCATCTTAGTGCGTGACTTTCGGCGGTGTTTCGTACACGTGTTCGGCATTCGATTCGAAAAGTTAATTCGTCAATAGACGTTTTTTTCCCACAATAAGTATAAAATGCATAACCGTGACTCTACTGTTCACGTAATTTTATAAAATGAATATTTTACCAAGATGAATCGAGTTGTTATTTAAAATACAATTGTTCTAGCACGCAATATGTAAATTTTTTCGGAGCTTCTCTTTCAACGGTGAATGGATACACTTACGTGTGGCTGAGCAGTCTCTTTCAATTTCAATCCATCTTTTCTCATCCGCGCAACCAATGACCAATGACAACCGAATTTTGTACATATAGTATTCTATGAAAATGTTTTCCTACCTTATGTACTTCATGCAGACTGTATTGCTTAAATTGCTTTCAAATGCTTAATTTTAAATCTTTCGCCACTTATTTAACATTCATTTTTTTATTATCAACGTGTAAGTATATAATTTTACATTCTTCATTTGATACATAATCTACACTATTATAGACAACTGAAGAGTGAAGTTTTATGAAAACTATAGAGGATATAATAATTTTCCCCAAATTAATCACTGATTATTCTATTCCATTCAATGAGTGGGTTTTTCCATTTTATGCTCCATGGTGCCATTACAGGTCTGGTTTTCAAAATTGTAGGACCATTTACTTGGTTGTTCAGTAATTGAATATATATCCTGCATCAATTAGATTAAATTTTGATAATCTACTCAATTACTTTTTACAAAATTCAAATTAAAACTTTATTTTGAACAAAAAGTTTGAGTCACATTTCTTATGAAGAATTTTCAATTTGACTCGAATGATTAAAATTCAACATATAAATTACACAACTGTTGTTTCGTTGATACAGCAGAGACATTTAAAATAAACATAAATTGGCATGATTTGTAGATACAATTTTAATCTTGTTAGACACATTATCAGAGTGGCAATCATATTTTTATTTTAATAAATGAAAAAAACGTGTACAGTTAGATATTTAATGTTACATCTTTACACGCGAATTTGAATTTCGCGCTCGTCGGCGTGGGTGCTGCAGTCGCTTCTGAGAGAACTGCTGACAGCGCAGAACGCTGCCTTCGTTCTACATATCACTGCGCAGTGTAAAAAAACAATAACCAAAGGCATATTGTACGTTATAACTTATACTGTTGTGGTAGTGTCAAACGTCGGCCGAAAGCGAGCAGTCGTCGCTAAAACTCGATATCTAATTTTTACAAGTACACAGTATATACACACTCGGTACGAGGAGAGGTGTACACAGCAATACTACTGCATTATATATATATATATACGTCGTGTGCTGCTGCTGCTGTGACGTTTCGAAGGAGTGACTCAGGCTGGGGAAAAACAATCGTTGGCTAGGCGCAATCCTATCGTCTCTCGGTCTCGGAAGATCAATCGTCAAAATCATCTGGTATTCTTGAATAAAGAAAAACATCATCATGCCGATTCTGTCGAGTTACAACAGCAATTTTACCAAGTTGCTCGGTCAGTGGCTTTTTTTTGTCATTTATTCGTATTGTGCTGCTGCTGCTCCTTGTTTACCAAGTGCATTATAATGCGTCAAACGCTTGATAAACGTCGAGTGCAACACCACACTCTCTTATGCCTTTTAACATCAACAATGGCGTAATTTTTTCTTTGCTTCATTTATTTTTTCAACAGAGAAGGCAACGAGCAATCTCAATCTCGAGCCAGAATGGCCAAAAATCATGAGTATTTGCGATATGATAAGACAAGGCGACGTCCCGTAAGTACTTTATGACCAGCGAAATAGTAATAAAATACTTGTGATTCCATTCGATACGTCATAACCTACGTAAACATATGTACACATGATTAATTGTAACAAAATGATTGTGTCAAACGATTGAAATATTATTACAAATTTTTTTCACTCCAAGCGAATGAAAACTTGGAAAATTAAATTGATGTTGGCAAGAATCACGCAATAAATGTTTGATTCAGCTATAGTTATTTCTTGATTTGTAATACATTATTATAAATTATTGGTATTTAAAATTCCATTTATCATGTTTTCAAATGAATTTTTGTAGAATGTTCTTAAGTGTATGTTTATGAGTTCATTGACACTATACTCATATTTTGTTTTAATTTCACAGACCAAAAGTAGCCTTGGCTGCCATTAATAAGAAAATTACCAATGATAATCCTCACACTGCTAGTTTTGGTTTATTGGTAAGTGAGTTTAGCATCGCGATTCTTAAAATGATTCATTTTTCAAATAATATTTATGTGTTATTATTAATTTTAGGTGCTTGAATCTTGTATTAAAAATTGTGGCTCAATAATGCATGACGAAGTCTGCACTAAACAGTATATGGAGCAATTGAAAGATATCGCAAAAAAAACTCAACAAGAACCTGTAAGAAACAAAATATTGGAATTAATTCAAGCATGGGCCAACGCTTTTAGAGACACACCAAAATACAGGGCAGTGCAAGATACAATGCGCATTATGAAAGCTGAAGGTTTTGAATTCCCTGCCTTACAAGAAAGTGATGCTATGTTCGTTGCTGATAATGCTCCCGAGTGGGTCGATGGCGAAACATGTCATCGCTGCAGAACAGCTTTCAGTACCTTTGTGAGAAAACACCATTGTAGAGCTTGTGGCCAAGTTTTTTGCCACCAATGTTCAGCAAAAACATCTACCATACCAAAATATGGCATTGAAAAAGAAGTTCGTGTTTGCAATACCTGCTATGATTTAGTCAACAAGTTAGTAAAATTTTTATAATATTTATTGCTTAGCATTATTTGTCTTTTATTAAAGATTTTCGTTGTATTTCTATTAGACCTGTGGTTGCTATTAAACGGGAAGAATCTGATCTTCCTGCTGAATATCTAACCAGTTCTTTGGCCCAACAACAGCAAGTACCACCACGAAAAACTGATGAGGAACTAAGAGAAGAGGAGGAATTGCAAATTGCTCTAGCATTGAGTCAGAGTGAAGCTGAACATAAGGAACAAGAAAAGAAACGGGTTACCAGTGCCATTATCTCTAATTCGGCTTCCTCTTATTCTGCTGCTGCATTTTCAAATTCAGCATTTTCAAATGTCCAGTATTCACCACCACC
Source organism: Trichogramma dendrolimi (assembly GCA_034770305.1). Taxonomy (NCBI): domain Eukaryota; kingdom Metazoa; phylum Arthropoda; class Insecta; order Hymenoptera; family Trichogrammatidae; genus Trichogramma; species Trichogramma dendrolimi. The sequence goes on along the minus strand of JAPMIB010000010.1, from coordinate 1,536,161 downwards.
ATCTCCAGTAAGTGAAGAGTTATATTTTTATCTTATTTCATGGATATAAAGTTCAATTTTATCTTTCAGGGACCGAGTCCATCTAAAATTCAGGATGACGAAGATGTAGATCCTGAGCTTGCTAAATATCTCAATCGCCAGTACTGGGAACAACGTCAATCTGCTTTGGAAGAACAAAACTCTAGGCTAAATGTAACTAGCCCTTCAGCCCCTAACATGGGCAGTCCAATGCCAGCAAAGATCATTCCAGTAAAGCAACAGCATCAACAAAATGGTGAAGTTGATCCTGAAATGAAAAATTTTGTGGAAAACTTGAAGTCGCAAGTAGAGATTTTTGTCAACCGAATGAAAAGCGATTCATCAAGAGGGCGATCTATCGCAAACGATAGCTCAGTGCAAACACTTTTCATGAATATTACGGCTCTGCACTCGAAACTATTAAGATATATTCAAGACCAAGAGGATAAAAGAGTTCATTTTGAAGGCTTACAAGACAAGCTTACACAGATCAAGGACGCCAGAGCTGCCTTAGACGCATTGCGCGAAGAGCATCGTATAGCCGTTTTGCGCGAACAGCAAGAGGCCGAGCGCAAAAAACAAGTCTTGATGGCTCAAAAGCTTCAAGTGATGCGCAAATCGAAACAGGAACATTTGCAAATGTTACGCGAAGAAGCTCTCAATCGTATTCAAGAGCAAGAGAGGGAAATGAAATTACGATCGGAACAACAAAAACAGCAGTACATGATGTCCGGTGGTTATCAACTTGGGGGATATGTCGATATGCCTGGTGGTCCTGGCTCTCCCGTACGACAGATGCCGTATCCAATGCAAGAGCCAACTTATGGCACTGTCACTCAAACTGGTGGCCAGCCTATTTATTCGTATTCAATGGCTGCCACTGGTCCTACAGATCCGTATCTAATGAATGCTACAGCAGGATACATTATGAAACAACATCCACAACAAACAATGCCTGATCCTGCAGCCTATAATAATCAAACCCTCGGTGCTGAAGGACTACCATTATCTGGCCAAGAAAGTTTAGGGAAAGTCACTGTATCTGGACCTGGTATGATAAACGTGAGTATAATGTAGATGAAAAAAAATCTAACCATTCAATTATCTTACCAATTAATAATCTTATAGTCACTTACAACTTTACCTGATGTTGAATCACAACCTCAGTCACAGCAGCAACAACGACATTCCTTAGCTCCAGAGCAAGTAAATTCGGTTTACTCTCATCATCAAAATCCCTCACATCCAATCGCTAGAGGTTTAGGGCAGACTATGATGGCTGGTCAAATTGACCCCTCGACGCAAAACGTAGGTATGGTACCAGCAGGACACAACAGTCTTAACATGTCATTGCCTGGACAAATGAGTATGCCATCTACCACCATGTCCTTACCAGGTATTGTACAATTTTCATTTTGCAATATTAATTAATATTAATGATGTAATTATTATTAAAGAAATTGGTTGACTTTGAAATTTTAGTTGCGCATCAAATTAGTAATGGACGAATGGAAGGTGGACCACAGCACGCGCAAGCACCAGCTCAACTTCCTCAAGCTGTACCACAAATGCAGGGAGCTCAACAATCACCTATTGGTCAAACCCACTCAAAAATAACGCCTTTGCAACAGTTGGAAGAAATGACTCAACGAATTCAGCCTCAGACGCGACATTCGCTAATGACCTCTCATTTAATGGGTCAGCCACAGGCCGAAGCAATGCATCTTCAAATGATGCAACAGCTGCACGCCGAGCAGCAAGCATTGAAACAACAGCCCGTTCAGCAACCACAACCAATTCAACAACAGCAACTTTTCCAACCGCAACAGTCACTTCAACAACAACAACTGCAGCAACCGATGCAACAACACCCACAACAACAACAACCTCCTTTACAGCAGCAGCAACCGATGCAACAACAACAGCAACAACAACAACCTCCTCTACAGCAGCAGCAACCGATGCAGCAGCAGCCGATGCAACAACAGCAACCGATGCAGCAGCAACCATTACAGCAGCCAGTGGACACACGTAAAGAGCCAGAAAAGAAAGAACCAGAGATAGCAGAACTTATTTCATTTGATTAAATATTCAAACAAGCATTTATGATTTTATTACTTTTACATCTACATTGTTTTATTATCTTTACATTTTAAATAGATAATTCTGAAACTTGAGTTGACAAATGTTTTTGTTAATAAAGAACGTTATAAATATTATTAACATAACTAGTTATATGTAATATTATTATATCTTTACGATTAAGAGTAGAGGAAAAATAGCTTTGTTATTAAATGCAATATAGATTTAAATTTAAACGATTATTTTTCTGCGTTGCAAAGGAAAAAGCACGAACCGTGCACGGTCGCGTGCACCGAAATAATACGACTGTCGCCTCAGAAATTTTTTAAAAGTTTAATGTTTATACGTGTACACTTATAAATTTTTTACTAGGAAAATTGTAATAAAAAAAGCTGTAAAAAAGAGCAGAGTTATAATAAACTTGACATTGTTTCGTAATTCAATTGGGTAATCTTGATTATTTCAAATATATCTTGAAGGTGTGTGTGTATGTGTGGTTATACAAGATTTCAAACAACATTGAGAAAAAGTAGAGATTTTTCATGTATCATTTTTATTTTATTTTTTTTATACAGCGTACACCGATATGAGGAACAGGAATAAATTTTTTTTTTAATCTCCAATCTTCCTTTGATTCGCACAGCAAACATCTGCCTAAACGCAAAGAAAACGGAACTTCGTTTTTTTTTGTGGAGTAACTGCCAAAATTATCTACTCCCTCGTCTAGTCATCGGCTTATATGACTAATTGTTTTATTTACATTTCGGAATTAGATACATCATTTTCTTCTTTTTGCCTCTTTCCTTATCTAATCTCTTATGTAATCAAAGATTTTTTCAAAAATCATGTAGATCACTACTTTAAACGAGGAGAAATATATACGTAGTACATCATAGGATCGATCATAGATTTTATCGAATCTTTACAAATTGAAGGTCTGCTGATAGCCAAAAAAAAAAATCAACTATGGTAAAATTATTTCAATTCGTGTCTTCCCACTTACGCAGTTCAACCGATAAGTTGGAATTAATTTCTGTGCGTCAATGATAATTCAACAATAAAATATATCATGAGCGAAGTAAAAAACGGCCATATACACATCTCGAAGTTCTCACATTGTTCCTAATTTTATAAATGCTTTACAAAATAAATTACTCTCTTACTGCGACACCCATTGCGTATACGATCTTCGCCTCAAAATGCCCGCATTTCGCTGCAAATATTCGTGCTAACAAGTTACTTTTTATTTATCATGTAAATTCGAAAAACCCAAACGAACGAAAGAATTTTTAGTCGATCTATGCTCTGTTCATATACAATCTCTTTTATCTTTTGGAAAAAATGCGCAAGTACAATAACTCGAGTAGTTAATGTCTAAAGATCACTTACATCTTCTGCGGTTTTATATCGCGAAAAATTGGCACGGTCGACCGAGAGAAAAAATGTGACGTTATACAAGTAAAAGAGTAAACACGTGTGTGTGCGTGTGTGCATGTGCTCACAGAGACAAAAGTACAGTAAGCGCGTAATAAGTAGCAGTGCAAAGACACGGATCAGATTATCTATTGTGATGAAACACTAGCATTATTACACGATATTTCGAGGAAAATGCACATTATTATTACGACTATACAGATACGCGTCATCGTTGCAATTTTCAATTAATAAAAGATCAACAATTTGTATGAGCCACCGAATTAGAGAGGCGGCAAATCCGCAATAATCTCATTAAAATTATTCAATTACAATAATAATCAATAATATAACTACTTTTGTTTTGTTAGGCTTTTCTCTCTCGCTTAATCCGCTAAATTTTCAATGCAATTATTTTGTTTTTTTAATATCAAAAATTGTCATCCCATTTGCCAGCAGCCGCGTTCGAAATATCATCCATCCCCCAACGGTCAGCTCGCAACAATAATACACAATTAACAATCACAGATCGAGGAATAATAAGAGTCGATCATGTAATCTTTTATCTAACTTTAATGAAATTTTGGATTAATAATTTTTTTTTTCGTATTCAATGTTTATTCAGTCCATCGTGTGTATGCGTATTGACTTATCTGGATTAGTACGGTGTACGATAGTAAAGTAAAGTTCTCGAAGCAGTCATTTTTTTGTCTTTTTGTTGTTTACCGGAAGGATATAATATCATAACAATTTGCAAACGATTAATTTTTATTATAAAATAGTTCAACATTCATATCAGAGAAAAATATATATGACTTGACTCGTTCATATAATTATTTATTTCTTAGGTAATCATTATCTATTTCTCTCCTTGTAATTGTAATTTTTATTTTTCTTTGCTTACGCTATTATATTTATATATAACATGTAATGTGATATATCCATTAACACTTAATTATACCGTCGCTTCTTACGTTAAAATTTAACGGTATCGGGTAGCTTATATTTAATATTCATTTTTCATTAAATACTGTCGCTTTGTAATGATTTTTGTAAAAATAATATATTGGACTTTTTTTCTTTCGTTTAATTTGTACTCGAATTTTTCACAAGAAAGGTACATTATAAATACGAGGATATATTGATTTTTATATAAGAATAGGCAACAACAAAGAGGATTAAAAAAAAAAATTAAAATGAAGGATAGGAAGGAAGGAAGGAAAATGATGAAAATTGGTTGGAAAAAAATTTATCGAACGCAATGTGGAGAGAGGAAGGGAAATTGAAAAAAGGATGAAATTTTACACACATAGATACACGAGATATATACGATGGTACTGCTATAAGGGATTTAAGACGTATCGCGTATACCTCACACTCATTTAAGAAGACGGACACTCAAGACGTCTCTCGCACGTTCGAAATATAATCTCTCTTTTCTATGTGATAATAATAATCTGCGTCACACACACATTCGTCAGCGGAGAAAAAACACTTGTGTATAAGTCTGGTCGAATGATTATATATTATATAGTATAGAGTATCGGTGGAAGAGAGGATCCATGGAGTGACTTTATTTTATATACGAGCTATATATATGCGACGCTGCTGCTGGGTTGATTGTGGTTTTTCCGGCGCTGTTGGTGCTGCTGCTGGGTCGATGGGTTTTTTTTCTTTGCACACACCCCCTCGAGTCGTCCGCGCGATTACTTTTGTAAATCTGAAAGTAAAAAAGTGTCAGGCATGTATCATTATTGTCGTAGAATATACATGGGAAGAAGTTGCGACGCGACAAAAGCCGCTAATTTGCAAGGAGTCAACGATCAAGGGACTCGTTACAGTCGTCGCAGTCTATAAGTACAAAACACGCCCTAACGATGCTGCGCGACAAAGAAGCGACGCTAAAGCGAGATAGCTGCAATTTTCTCACAAGTTTGTCGCGCGCGCGGGGGTGGCGCAACTTTTCTCGGGCTTTACAATAGCAGTTGCGAGCTTGCGCAAGCTCGATGGTCTTTAAAACGGTCGCGCGCACAAAATTCGATATAACTCGTTCAATTGTATGCGCGTTGAGTTCACCGTCCGCGAGAACAAAAATATAACGGAGCGAATTTCGGGCGGGGGCCCGCGGAAATGGCGTTATTTCCAACGGAAAGAGTACGAAAGTTTGATATAATTTGCCTCGTCGTCGACGACGGGCTTAACAAAGCAAGAAATTTCACCGGCGGGGACAAATCGCACAAATCACGCGGTCGAGAATTAGCAGCGCAGCGCAGCAGAGATCGCCCCCGTGACGATGCGCAAAAGAGCAAAAAAAAAAAAAAGAAGAAGAAGAAAGGAAGAAAAGAAAAGAGAATCAGATCCAGTAGTAAGAGTGCATATATCCGCGACGAAGAGAAGCAAAGAATAATATAATCGCCGAGGCGACCGTCTGGCGCCAGGCTGAGCGCGCGAGAGACTGGATAGATATATATATACAGAGTCCAGACGCGCGGACGAAACGAATATATATCGAGTGTGTATTGTGTGCCATGGCGCGCGCGCGCGCGCGGGGCCTCTGTGTATAGAGAATATATTTTTGTAAATCTTTTCTTTTTTCTCGCGCGCGCGCATATCTAATCGAATTGAAAGCGTCGTTATTCTTGTTCCGATCGACTTGCGACGATTGACTGCGCGCCTTCGGAAAATACGCGATGCAATGTATTTTGGAGAACGTTAATTTTTTTTCCTTGTTGCGTCTGGCATGAATTTTGATGCACTTTTCGTGCAATTTTATGAAAAATCGCCTTGAATCCATTTTGGGGTTCATTTTCAATTTGAATTTTACTGGGCCATAGACACTCTAGGCAATTTACTTTCGTGCACTTGCAATATAATCGAGGTGCAAGTTGAGGGAGGTCTATGCTCATTCTTCAATAAAATCTTCTACGCTTTCACGCGTATTTCTTAGACAAATTCAACCTCTTTTCCTTGGCATTTATGTCCTTCAAGTCCGTTCAAGATAAAAACTACGACAATTCCAAAACGGGATTTTTTTTATTTACAATGAGAAGGATTCGGGCCTTTGTTACATAAATGTTATACATTTTTATTTTTGCTCGTAACGAGAAATAAAAAAATAGCTCAAGAAACGAAGTTCACCTATAAAGACCAAATACGCGAGCGGCGCGTAGTACCACGAAAGGTCGATAGATGGCTCAGCGCTAATTTTCAAGAAACTCCCATGCTGACGAAGATCAGAATCAAATTTACAAATAATGAAATCGGCAATAGTATGGTCTCTTGCCGCATGACAGTCATTGCATGGGAATCGCGTTCTGTCGCGCGCGCGCGCGCGAGAAAACACTCACTACGCCCAAGCTTTCGAGCTTATCTCTCTCTCTCTCTCTCTCGTCCACATTGTTATTTTTATAATACGGTGTCTCTCTCTCGAGCTTTGCCGAGGAAGGTACAAAGCGTGAATAATAGAAAACAAAAGGCGCGCGGCGAGATTCTCGCGCCAAAGTTCGCCGCTAACTAACTAACTATTTCGCTTTCGAACTCGCTCTATGTATAATTCGAGTTTTTGGCCGTTTCTTTTTGTTGTTGTCGCGCGAACGTCGAACGTCGAACGTCGAACGACAAAAGCTTTTGTGAATTCATTAGCCGTGACATTCACGTCGACGAACTATATAGAGAAAGAGCATGATTTTATGCGCCAGGATAGAGCGCCGCAAAATGCATGTGCACCAGTACCGGAGCGAAACGATCTTACGTTATAGCGGCCGACGGCGAGCTCGTAGCCACGCGTTAAATCAAATTTCAGCGACTCCGAATATATATATTACACAAACCTGCGAGAGACAACAAATTCGCTCGAGCTTTTCTCTCTCTTTTTTTTTTGTCTTGTCCTCTTATCTATATATATGTGGCTACAGAGAGTCCAACCCCATATAAGCCGGGGAATATAAATGGACAATAGATATACGAGGCCATTATAATACGTGATTCTGCGCGAGCTCTTTTTTATACATACACGCGGCTATTGTATGGCCGCTGCCGCACGTGTTATCATTGATCGCCGCGTGTATCAAGTCGAAGTTCTTTATTATCGCGCGCCAAGATTTCGCTCGCCGATTATTGCTTATAGGTACTATATTAAAGGTCATCGAGGCTTACCCCGTCCATATTATTCGACGCAGCAACAAATGCCTCGTAGATTTTTATTGCCTCCCATATATGTATATAATAAAGAGCTACTGAACTTTTGCCCCCCTCACTCGCCAAGACGCTATATGAGCGAGCTTTTATTTCGATGTGGCACGCGCGCGCGCGTACGACGCAGTTTATGAATTCGCATCGACGCGCGGCCATGTGTACGACCGAATTGCTGCATTCGCAAACGCCGCAATCATAATGTCGCCGTACGCGTAATTAGAAAACGAAGCCGGCCAATTTGTCGTTTGCGCGAAGAGAGTATTATAATAATAATAGGCGTTTGCGCGTTGCGCAGCCAAAATGGCAATTGACTATTACACTATTAGTTGGAACATTTTTGGCTCTATAAATTCAAGTAAAAATGAACTAAATGACCAAGCCAAACCGCCAACCGTACTGGAAAAATTGCTTTTACTCAATGCTGAAACTTTGTCTGGTCTCTTTTAGGTAGCGAAAATTCGGCCACACTCCATCTAGCGGCCACTTACAAACTACTGTGTTCCCGAAAAAAAGTTAAAATACGTGGATTATTAAACGCACCAGCCTTAATTTTCAATAAATTTAAATTTTATTGTTTTCAAGTATAATGCATTTCTTTTAATGCGAATATAGCAATTAAAGCTCATAAAATAACAGCGCAATATATACAGCGCATAACTCCAGTACATTAACGGTATGAATGATTGAATAGTCTGGTGCGAATGTCCATTAAATTTACTTGAAACTCAAGAACAATTTTCACAGTTCTGTTTAAAAAAAATTAAAGCAGATTTAACGTAAAATCAGACATGAAAATTCTAGTATCCGAAACTAAATTTCATATGAAGTAAAATTTTACATGAAATCTTCAATGAAAATTGAAGTACTGATTTAATTCACTACATCAATAGCACAAAAGTGCAATCGCATATATTAATTGTAAAGCATAAATAAACACAAAAGAATATAAAGTCTACTCTCAAATTGAAAAATTTTGATTAAAAATTAATGCCATAATACCGATTGCTTTTTGGCGTTAAGTGCCCAGCGAATCTCGAAAATCCAATTATAAGTAAAGCTGACATTCACCGCTAGATGGCTAGTACCTTTATTTATAAATCTGCAAGTGGCAAAGTGAAATTAATTGCATAAGTCAACGTACCGTCGCATCGTAGCTTATACACCGTTGCTAGTTTTACATTTAATTTAAAAGCTTTGCGCATGAAATTTGATTCTTCGACCCTCGTGAACACGACTCGTATACTCACTCGCGCATCCGGATCTCAATAAAACGTACGGCGATAAACGAATTGCCGCGGGGCGTCTCGTTACGCGGCCACTCGATAATATATCATTGCTTCGTTCGCGCACGACACAACGACGCGGTATAATAAGGGCTGGCCAAAGTAGCGTAATGATAATAACGATCAACGATATATATATATACACTTACGATCGGGGGCGACGCTCCGTTTGCCTCGCATCCCGTGAAAGCCCAGCATGCGACGCTTGGCCGCCACGTAACGGCCCAGCTCCAGCGGCAGATCCTCCAGCAGCAGGTCCTTCTTGCCTCTCATGCTCTGTGTGTTATATATATATATAAAAGCTCCGTTAGCAAAAAAAAAAAAAAGAGCTCATCTCTCGTTGCGATGACAATGTGTAGTGTGTATGTATATACTCACTTGAAAGCCCGACAGCAGGGCGCGCTTCTCGAACTCGTCGAGCTGATCCAACAGGTTGCCGTTGGCGTAGTAGGAGCTCGGCCCGCTTCGGCGGCCTCTCACGCTGTGGAAGCCCTGCGCGTAAGCCCGTTTCTGCTGGTACTCGTCCTCGTTGTTGTTGTTGTTGCTCACGCTGTTGCTGTCTACGGCGTTGAACAGATCGTCGTCGCTGTTACTGCCGCTGCCGATCAGTTGACCGTAACCGAGTGGCTTTTTGCCACCTCTCAACTGGCCCGACGACGAGTAGGCCATCTTGAATAGTCGCTGTTTCGCCAGATCGTCCAGCACCTCCTCGACGTTTCTAAATTCAGCGGGCAGATCTCCGCCGCCGACGGTGTAGTAATAGTCGGCGGGCGGCGCGTCCTCGTCGTAATCATTTTTCTTCGCTCCTCGGCTCGAGTGTTGCTGCTGAAAGCTGCGCAGCAGCTGAGCTTTTTTGGCCATCATCTCGTCGGCGAGCAGACGTCTCACGAGCACCGAGGCTGGATCGTAGTAGTCGAGACGCCTCGGCGTTGTCGGATTCTCCTGGCGCTTCGTGTATATAATACATCAAGGACGATTACGCGCTATACAAAGCGACGGAAATTGCACGATCGCGAGAAAATCAGCTGGGCAAATTTTTGTTTATTACTTTTTTCGCTTCCGCGACGAGACTTTAATCTTACAGCCGAGATATATATACGCGCGAGTTTATTCGATCGAAAGAAAAGTCAGATGTATTATGCACGGTATGTGTTTTAAATTTAATCCATTAGCGATAGCTATAAATCGTACCTGATAATATTTATCGAGCTCGTCCCTGAAGAAGCCGATCTCGTTCGTTTTGTCGTCCTCGGAGTTGGCTGCAGCAGCAGCCGCCGCCGTTGCTGCGTCCTTTTGAGCTTGTTGCGACACCGAGTTCTCGGCTCGGACCGAGCAGCCAAGCAGCAGCAGCAACAGAGCCGCGCTCGTGTGCTTCCATCTCGCCTCGTTGGTAAACATGGTTTAATTGTACTTGTTTGTTCTCGTTTTCTGAAACGAAACGAAACAAGAGAGAGGCCGTATAGTAATGGAGTGTGTTGTTTATCGAGCAGAGATGTGGGTGTAATTTTTTTTTTTTTACGAAAGACTGAAAGTGAAATACTGAGAGCTTTTTTCGAAAAATAGGACTCGATGCGAATTCCAGTAGATCTTGAATTTTACTCTCGCCATCGAATATACATCCAATTACAACGAATATTATTGGTTGTAAATTTTCGATTAAATATCGCTTTTACTTAATGCTAAAACTGTTTCTTTTTCTTTTGGCTTTTGAGAATTCGGCTATACGCCATCTAGCGATAGCTTATGAATTAATTACCTGTCTTGAACAAAATAGTTCAAGTGCCAGGAAATTTTCTAATACCATCTCGTTACTTTTAGTATACTCGTATTAAAGTAATAGTATATTATTGCCCTAGGCCGCGAACATTCCGATACAAACTGCCATCAAAAATATCTGCAATTTACGAATAATTATTGCAATACCTATATAAAATGACCGGTCACAATGTGAAATGGATCTGTCGAAGTTTTCGAACGATTTCTGATCGCCGCGCGAGGAGAGCGCGTAATTCGGCGTCCTACGCTTTTGCACACGCAGCTGTTCGACTGCACTACGATTCGCGAGCGAAAAAAAAAGAAATTTTCTCCTGCTCTTTGAACATCGTTAGGATCCCCGTACTCTCGATCGAATTATCATATGGGCAGCCGAGCTTTGCTTATTTTTGTTCCCGCGCGTTTCTAAAGAATTCGTCACTCGTTCTCAGCTTGGGTGACATTTTTCGCGTCCACGGCGGCAAATTCACATCTCGCGGATGCCAAGTTTTATACGAGTATATAATTTACAAGCTCGCAATTACTCATGGTTGCTGCGGCGTTAATTTACGCATGCCACTGCGGCGTTATGGCAAGTAATAAGGCAGTTACATGCGGCGGGATTAATGTCGATAGTCGCGCACACGCGTATCCCTCTCTCCTCTCCGCGGTATATGCGGGTATAATAATAGAAGAGATGTACTTTCATTACCATAACGTCCTCGCGTGCCAATTTCCTCGCGCGTCACACTGTATGTATTATTCAACTTCGTCGATGCGTGAAGAAGAATCTCGAGGAGCAGAGAGAGAGAGAGAGAGAGAGAAAGAAAAGACGGATTAACGGTCGAAAAAAGAACAACAAAGGGATGAATCAAAGAAAAGGAGTTGTAGCGTCTTGTAATCGCGTGGGTGTGCGTGAGTAGTATACGCGACGATGACGACGACGACGGCGACGACGATGACTGCGTCGATTCTCGCCAATTTTGTGAGATAAACAATATAAGTTCGAAGGTTGTGTCTCTTATGCGCGCTCGATCGAGAACAATTGACGCGCGGATCGCGATGGCGTGGCGTACGGCAAAAAATTTCACGTACTACATACGTGAAAGAATTTCAGTTGCATCGGATTAATGCAAAATTACGTGCATTATTTTTGTTGCAGAAATGCGTAGAAAAAATTCATTCTATAATACAATTTATTAACAATTCGATGGAAAATTGAAGTTTTGGCGCTGATTTATTTTTTTTGAGTTAATTGCTAATGAAGATGTATGAAAATTGAATCATAATTAAAGTCGGCTTTCGCCGCTAGGTGGCGAGCACCTTCGTCTGCAAATCCGTAAGCAGCAAAGTAAAAAAATCGTTCATAAGTGTGATATAAGTTTACTAATTTTACTGAAGTCCTGTTTAAATATTATACTCGGTAACAATAAGTGGTTGTTCCCCGTTTACCATTGTGAAAATATTCAATTCGATGCGCACAAGTCCAAGTGCGGTTTTGAAAAAAACAATACATCACTTCTTTATTTCCTACGCATTCAATAGCGCACGATTAAAGCCAACCTCTGCCACTAGATGGCGAGTATACCTTTCTTAAGGTAAATCTGTAAGTGGTAAAGTCAAAGCGTAATTTTGGAAAAAAATTGGTTATAATGTAATTTTTTTTGGCGTCAGCAGGCAAGCAGAAGTGCCTAATTTAAAATTACAAAGTGAAAAAGAGCGTTCTTCTCTTGCGCCAGTAAATCTTACTTAGTAAAGTCACCGCCAGATGGCGAGTACATTTTATTCGTAAATCTGCAAGTGGGAAACTTAAAATATTTCTAAAAGGGTTTTTTGACAGATCTAATCTCGCATAGAGCATACAAAATATCAGTACAAGCGTTACCAAAAAGTCTGAAAAAAGTCCTCCTAGAGAGCCGGAGAAAACTGCCTATGAGACAAAGTGCCTTTACACACAATACACCAAAGTGCATATCTATTATATTATACGTGGACGATAAATCGTGCGTAGAACATCTGCGTGGGGCTCTATCGTGTGCAATATCCAATCGAGAAAAATGCGTGGATGACTTCTCTACACACTCACATACCTATCATGGCACTATTATCGTATTGCGTTATATACACGCAGAAAAGTAGCGAAAACGAATCGCGAGTAAGAGAAGCTCGCGCGACGCCAAACGCAAAAAAAAAGGAGCCAGAGAGATTATTTCCAACTCAGGAATAATAATAGAATAAATCGATTCTTCTTGCTGCTGTTGCTGCTGACTCGCCAGTACAAACACGCACACACACACACATAGCAGCAGACATACGTCAGTTTTCCTTACTTGGCCGCATAGCGTATACATGCCAGTACTATTACGTATATTAAAATAGGATACGCGTCGCAAGCTCGCTCGAGCGGCGGAAGAGAAAGAAGATAGAGAGAGAGAGAGAGAAAGAACAGGAGGAAAAAAAGCTCGCCTCGTATTTCTATATAAAAAGGAGCGAGGCGCGTGGCGAGGAATATCGCGCGCGCGCGCTGCCGGGTGAGAAAAAAAAGTGTTTTATTGTATTACGAGGCAGTTTTTTTGCTGCTCGCGCGTTGTGCTTCGTGTAATGATACGACGTACGTTGGAAACTCCATCACCTTGACCTAAATAATTTAAGCGATTTAATTAGGCACCGCAGCCAATTTGTACACATAATTCATATAATATAATAGCCTCACGCTCCGAAATTACGATCTCGGAGAAGCGAAATTTGCGCGCCTTGCCCGACATAAAAGTGAATGAACTGGTGTGTACGAGCGAATCTTTGGACGTGCGCGGCGGATCGATGGAATAGAAAAACGCAGTTCGCGCCGAGGCACTTGGCGCTGCAGCAGAGAGCGATTATCGATCGAGACACCGAGACTTTTGAAGCTCGCGCGCGAGCGATGTTCCCAATTCACCCGATACGACTATACTGCTCACGGGCAATCGTTGTATTTATTGCCGGGAAAAGATTCGATGCGATTCTCTCTCCGGAGGATATTGCGACGGATCGCTGTTCGTGCCCTAAAACGTCGATATCGTTTCTTTCGCATCGAGAATCAGACACAATCATTTTATCGTTCTACCTTTATAATAATCAAGCGTGACTGCGTGGGGGTCAAAAGAAAAATAACTTTTTTCTCGCGTCGAGCATTGTTGTTTAAGAGGAGAAAGCGCACAAACTTTTTTTCGAAATTACAACTCGAGCGCGGCGATAAAACTCGATGTAAATTTTTGTGCCCCTCGAGCGCGCTTTAACGAGTCAACATAATTAATGCAACGAGTGTGCCGCGCTCGTTTTTCTTTATTTGCGGCAAATGGCTCGCAGACTCGTAGAAAAGTCGAGCTTGATTTTTAGAATCAACAAAAATTGACGTAAAAGCAGGAACAGAAGCACTGCTGCTGCGTCAACGACGCGTGGGCTGGAATATCTTATATGATATTGCGCGAGACGTGCGCTGCACGGGGAATAATATATAGACTATGCACACAGAGAGTCGAAAACTCGTCCGAGCATGAAGCATTGACCATCAAAGGCACGACTTTATCATCACATGATCTATACACCTATAGGGTAAGAGAGCGGGGCTACTTTTATACCTTCGCCGTTGCCTGCGATAGAGCACTCTCAAGGTCTAGTAAATGGATCCCAACTACTACACAGTCGCGTGTACGGATAGACACGGAGTTTTTTCAGCTCGTACACAGCTCGTTCGCTACATTGACTTTTTTTTCTCTCTCTCTCTTTCTCTATCGCACGCGAGGGGATATTTTTAAGACTGCACGCGCGAACACGCGCTCCGTTACGTATATATATACGTACGATGTCTTGTGTATGTACAACAGCTAGAGTGTTTTTTCTTGCGCGAAAAGCACCTCGGTGCGATCGGATTCTCTCCGTTTACCTTATGCCCCCCAAGAGCCCCGGCCAGCAGCACGTGCCAGCCCCCCCGGCCTTCTCCCCTTTTGCTTTTTAACCATATCAAATTTCTTCGGCCGAGTTATACCGTCACGTATTTTATTTTACATGCATGGACGGGGTCACTCGTAGGTTTTTTTCCAGCCGCGTATCGCGCACGATGATGCGGAATTCACAGATTGAAGCTGGATACGCGTCGGTGTCGGTGGCCTCTCGCGCAAGCTCGGCTGTGATTGTCAGGGACACGCGCTTCACCTGGATGGACAACGACTATTACAGCGGTGTGTTACGGTCGTTATTACGCAACTAATGTTTGCGGTAAATCAACGACGAACTGAAAACATTTTTGTAGCCCTTAACACTTTGAATCTAAGAAATGGAATAATTTAAATCGACTTATTCACTTTATTTGAACCATCTAATTTGTTTGCACTTATAAATAAACAATTTATCTTACTGAGTTCTTTCGCAAGGATCAGAAATCCTATTTGTAACTACCAAATATTTATTCAGTCGAAGTTAATTATTTTTTCTCTGCTTATACTCGAGTAATTTCCGTTTTTTCCGTTTAATTTATTCTACAAAAATGCAAAATCTCTTAGATCAACATTCTACCGCATTAAGAATACGCACGCGAGAAATCATAGACCTAATAATCACTCCCGAATGAAAGTTTAAAATTCCTCTCTCCTTGATAATATTGCGATGTTCTCGGATTCTGCAAAAATTCCCAATGTCGTCAAAAGCAATTTCGAAATGCCGCGTAAAAAGTTATTTAATTTTATCAAGCCTCTCTCTCTCTCCCGGCGCGCGCGAAACTCGCGTTGTAAGATGCCTTACGATATGCGGAATTCCGCACTCGTCGCAGTTGTATGGATTGCAAATAATAATAAATAATAATATTGAGAAAAAAAAATGGCTCGAATCAAGGACGCAGGATGCAAGAGATGTAAAAGCGCGCGTGGCAGCGAGTTATTTTACGATATGATAAAATACCTGTGCGCGTGTACGTCGAGAACTGAGAAAAAGTATTAGAGCTTAATAATAATCATAATAATGATAAAAATAATAAAGATGAGTGCGGCGGAGAAATGCGTAGGGAAAAAAAGATGTGTTTGCGTGTGGGCAGGTGCGCAATATGCGCGTTCTCGCGACCACGCGTGCTGCTGCTGCTGCTGCTGCAGCACCGAAGATAAGAGCCGAGAAATTACAATGGTCCGAGTAGCGGCAGCTGCAACTTATTGGCATTTTGCTGCTTTCTGAGATAAGCTGCCTAGTATAGGTCGAACACGAGCGGAAAATAAGTCGGGCGTATTCGGGGAGCGAGTTTATTATTACATCGGTACGATTATACGGAAAAATGAAAAAAAAAAAAAAAGAAACGGCAAATCGGAAATGAATTTATTATTTGCACGCGCGTACACGTGCATCCTTTTCTCGCGCATGGCCACATTATATTATACACGGCAACGCAACGCGAAACATTGATTTATCGGACTTTTTGTATATCTCGTCGGAGCTGCGACAAAATCCTGCCTGCTACACAGGCTGCTGCACATTCGATACTCGGATATATATACGGATTATCGGCTGGCTGCGATCTTGAAATACGTATATATCAGGCACGCAGGTGGCACGACGCACAACACGATCGTCGTCATTCGGTACGGATAAATAGATGTACATAGATTTTGACGGATCGCGCGCGCTAATAGGTGCTAATGGACAGCGCCGAGACTCGCTTTACATATAATGCCTCTCTCTTTGTAAGCTCTCGCTCTCGCGCTCGCACAAAGCTCTGGGCGAATTATACACGATCCGGCGAGTTCGCAAAGGGTTGCAGCGGCAGCAAAACTTTGCCGCTGACGCGCAGAGAGAGAGAGAGAACTTGACGTAATAACTATACGAGGCGCAGGCAGCAGCAGCAGCAGCAGAGCTTTACACAGAGCGAATCTTCTCACGTTTACTTTATACTACCGCGTGCCAAAGCATATTGTATACACACGATATTAAATTATGTCTTTATCAATCCCTTCGATATCTCTCGATGGAATGGAGAAGAGAGAGAGATAGGAGTATAGATCGTCCATCACGCAATTATCGCTCGAGGCTATGTATAGCCAATCGTGGCATTTTCAAATCCGGCCGAGAGAGAAAGAGAGTGACGTTAAACGAAACTGCTCTCTCTTTCTCTGATTTCCTCCCGATAATGTGCCCTCTTCGATTCGTATTCCTTACTTCTCTTTCCCACAATTGAGATAAAAGTGTGCCGCGGCGTTGTACTCGTTTTCTCGGCTTTTGAATAATGTATACGCAGGAGAACTTTTTATACATTCGTGACTTATTTTTCCGTTTTTTTTTTTTGGTTCTTTACTCTTTCCATCCGATCCACCCACGCCACCGCCTCTACGCGCACACTAGATGCGATCTACACACGATTCGACTCGCACAGTTAGTGGTACTGTTTTACAATTTTTTTTTTTCGGGTTTCACATTTTGTCGCTCTTCGCAGTTAGTGGTTGGCCGCGCGAGTTTTGCATCGTCGTCGTTCAGAATCTCGGCAGCGGAATTTGGAAATTGAAGCAGAGGGTGCTGTAGACGAGCAGCACCGCCAGCTGGACGTAGTTCGTCTCGATCGTGTCCATGACGTACTCCCACCAGACGCGATAGAACGGCACCTTGCCGCCGATGAAGAGCCAGCTGTGAGCGAGGGGATTCGGGGTGGCGGGCATCAAACCGTCGGGGCTGCTCTCCAAGACCGTCATCTTTCGGCCGAAAATGTTTGTCGGGGGGTTAACAAGGCTCACTTTTCACTCTCTCACTCTCTCTCTCTCTCTCTCGGTATAGCGGGGCTTACTTTTTGTCCACGCCTCGTCTCGATCTCGATCATGCCCTTGTTGCTTCTTCTGCTTCTGGCCAGCGCCTCGAGACCCTGCCAGAGCTGCTGCTCCAGCAGCAGCGAGGTTATGCACGCCAGGGATCGCGCGTGCTTTGTTACCAGCCAGCAAACGTACCGAATGACTGACATAATTATTGTTAAATTCTATGTTTTTTTTTTTATTTTTTATTTTTTAATTAAAAAAATTTTCTGCCGCTGCTTCGCCCGAGGGCTGCCGTTACCCCGAGACGCGTACGTTGCACGCACACGCGTACGTACGTGTGTAATTTAGCGAGGCGGAAAAGTTGCCTATTATAAACGAAAAAAAAAAGAAGAAGAAAATAGTAGGTACCACTGGCCGAGAGAGAGAGAGAGAGAGAGAGAGTTGTTTGCGCGCGCGGCCAACTATACTACTGAAAAGGGCTCGCTGTATATAATTTTCAGCTACCTACGCGTACTACTACGACGACGCGTATGTATGAAATTCGCTGTATATATATACACGGCTCGAAGCCAGAAAAAAGTTCAACAGGCTGTGGAGCTGTATGTATAGGCAAACGGCTCAAACTCCCTACCTGTTGCGTACGTACTGTATATACATCGTTTGGTTCAGGCCTCCTACTTGTGTATGATGTACAGATATATATTATTTGTATGCATTGCGCGTCGTGCCTGTATACTCGTATACCACTTACTGCTACGAGCGCTGAATTATCAAATAGGAATCAATTTTACTTTCTACCCTTTTTTCGGGTCGAGCCGCAATTTCTGTTCTTTTTGTACGATATAACCTTATTCTTTCCCCCGTCGTTCAACCTTCTCTCTCTATTTCTCGTTGGGATAGCCTGCAGGCGACTTATCTAAGAGAATTAAGCTCTAAGCTCGCGCAGCTGCGGAGAGCCAGAAGATTGTGAAGTTCGTCGCGAAGACTACGTAAATAGAGCTCGGTAGCAATTTCAAGGCGAAGCCACTAGTTCGTTTCTCTTTCTCTCTCTCTCTCTCTCTGTAAGTACGAACACACACGTTTTTGTCGAGCTCCCATTTCTCGTGCCTTTTCTGCTGTTTTTCGCCCACGGGCGTTTTTTTCTTCCAGATTTTTCTTGCGCGCTACTCATCGCAAGGTCGTGGCCGCAAGCTTGAAGCTTCTCCACCCTTGCACCCTAAGAAAATTGGAAAAGTCTGCTCGGAATTCTGCTTTGGAGGTTAGTCAAAATTGGCCATCTTTTCCGTTTCATCATCAGCTGACCTGACCAAGAAGCGCAAAACCGTACCGCTTTCTCGCTCTCCCTGCGCACGAAGCCGCGCCATCTCTTGCCAGCCTGTGCACTATACAGCTAAAGTTCAGGGAAACTGAGGAGCCAAGCAGACCAATTTACTACCACTGCTCATAACATCGTGCCATTTCCTGGGACTTCGTCACATGTAGAATATCATCAGCAAATTAACGTGGGTACAGTGAAATTGTTTCATAGCGAGGAGTGAATCTACTGTGTGTTCTGTCTGCCTAAAAACTACAACTGCTGACACAAGCATGGCCCCACATAAAGCCTGCACTCCACCAACTTGGTTTGTGTCTTTCGAGGCCAATATGAATGCCAGGTTTGACAGGTTGGACGCCCGTATGACTGCGATCAACGAGAGGCTGGACAAATTCGCACAGACCCAGCTCAAACATGGTGCTGCTATATTGCAGAACACTCGCACTGTTGCTCAGCTGGACGAACGTGTGTCTGTCGAACTGAACGAGCTTCGTCGGAGGCAGAACGAGAGCAGTGAAATGCTGTCTGAGCTGCAGAAGAGGATGACAGTATTTGTTTCTACTGCGCGCGACCCAGATGTGACATCTAGCTCTTCTGCACCTACTATACCCAGTGTCGACTCGTGTGAAGTCCGTGTGACCGGAATCCCCGTGACTGTCTCTGCCTCCGACATAACTATCACCGAGAGCATACTCAAAAAACTGCAGCTTGAACGCCTCATCCCTCTCGTCATCTCCGTGCGCCCATGGAGTCCTGGACGAACATCGAACTCCTCATCTGCCTCGGCCACCGCTGGAGTGCGCCCAGCTGCCCGTCGTGAGAGAGCAATAGTCGTCCGCCTTGCGTCAGCAATAGCACGCGAGACTTTTCTCGCTGCTGCACCGTCTCTCCGAAGTACGAAGGCATCGAGCATCTTCGCGCTGAACGAGGAAACCACTAGTCAGCTCAACTTATCACCGTTACTTCCACCTGCGCAGTACCGACTTCTCCAGAAGTGTTGGGCTATACGAAAAGAGAAGCGTATCCCAAATCCCGTGATCCGTGATATGCGCATATACATGCGTCGTTCACGAGATTCTCAACTCACTGCAATCAGTTCAGAAGCTGACCTGATACGTTTCAACTCATTGCTCTCTTCTACAACGGCTTCCAACTCGTCAGCGAACCTCATGCCGAATGCTACTGCTACTGCATCTTGAAGACCTGCTTGTTCTCTTACTGTCTCGATATCATCCCTCTTTTGCCATCCTCATTAACATCACAATTATTCCCAATAACATGTTCATCGCTCGAAGCTCACTCCAACTACACAACTTTTTCGTACTATAACCGTAACCAAATCCTATTTTCAGCCTCACACATACTCAATCCCTCCCTCTTTTATTCGACGCCAGTCACTCCACATTGTATATTCCATCTTCATTTCCCTCGCCCTTATTAGCCCGCCCTCATCTTGACACATAGAGAGAACAGCACGATTAATCATGCTTCTGATTTATAGATCAGTTTAAAAATTCGTCGAACTGTTTATACCGCTCTATATTGTTAATACTTTTTTACTGTACATACTATATATTTAACTTAAACTGTACACCTATCTTAAAAAACCATTGCTGTAAACATTGTAAATGCTTTTTCATACTGGGCCATACGGGGTTCTACCCCACGGTCCGTTCAAATAAAATTTCAATTCAATTCTCTCTCTCTCTCTCTCTCTCTCTCTCGTACTTCCAACGCAAGCTCCCGTGCAAGCTCAAGATCGACTTCCGCACTCGCCGCAACACACATCGTACATGGCTATATGCAAAATTATTCTTGCCAAAGCTCGCGCGATCTCTCGTCAATTGCTTTACACACGTACTTGTACAGTATTGAATTATTAGATTTTACCATGTTCAGGGATCGATGAATGTATGTGCGCGAGCGACGTGGTGCGCGAAACTACAACAGAATATCTCGCGCGACGTATTCCCTTGACAATATCTCTCTACATAGCTCATATACGCGAGCGACTGTGCCCGCCGCGCGCTTTTGACGCGCTGCAACGCCGCCGCACCAGGAAGGATAAGAAGACACGATCATCTTCCGCGCTCGTGTACACGCGCTCAGCTGCTCCTCGGGGGGATCGCATATGGAGCTCGTCGGAGTAAAATAAGCTCTTTATATACATTTATATATCTATATATGGTTCGAGTACGTTCTTTCTTCAAAATTGCCATATACATTATGAACAGTCGTGGGTGCGCGTCGGGACGGTGTGCAATTAATCTACTACTCCGCGATCCTCTGACTATACCAGAGATCGCCATCGCGCAACTCAGCAGCAGCAGCAGCAGCGATGACGTTTACTTTGGAATCCGTAATAACGAAATTAAGCTAATTAAATGCCGCCACGGATATTTTGTACGTAGGTGCGCATGAATAGTTAAGAAAGAAAGTTCGGGTAAATATAGATCGTATGCTGCTGCTATGCAAGATATAGGACGTATGTAACGAGCTGCTGCTGCTTCAAAGCTCGCTCTATCTCTCACGATATGCGACGGCGGTGGAGAGAGAGAGAGAGAGAGAGAAGCCAATGAATATCAAAATGGACCGCGCGCACAAACGAACGAGCTTACCCATACATGTATCAACGAGGGAGCTGCGCGGCAAAGTTTGCCAACCCAAGCATACATATATATATACGAAAAGTTCTCCCGCCCATATCTATATATCCCATAGACACACACACATGCTCGGCATACGCGATGGATCGCGAACGAAAACTATGGTACGAGTATGTAAGGGATATAATCGATTAACTACTGGCTATGTAATGCCCGAGACCCGCTGCGTGCGTTGAATGTTATATTGAGTTGCCAAACAAACACACACACACACACACACACAGACAGTTGGTTCGCGCGCAGGTGAGTGTATACGAAATTTTCACGCGTACTTTTCATACGGCCTTGAGCTATTTATACTACGTTGTAATACACTTCGGCCGGACTTTCCGCGAGGGGCGTATGCAACTACTTGCGGCGTTAATGCCTCTCCTTACAAGGACTATCTCCTTTACGCGCCGTATCTTTATTAAAAGGGATAAACTCCTTGGATCGTAAATATGTATCTCTCTCGGCTAACGCGGACGAATGAGTCGCGAGGCGCCACTACGCGTACTCCCCGGAATTCGCGATAAATATAACGCACCTAGGCGCGCGTCGTATATCTCGCAGATGCGTTCCGCGTCAAACGCGATCGTATGATAGTTGAAAAACGCACATATATACCGCGAAGACGTCGTACAAAGTACAAAGGCAATAGCCCAGAGGCTTCTCAACTGTGCCGCCTATTTAAAACTTCGCGGCGCAGCTGCAGTTCCTTTTTCTTCGCTCGCTGCGCTTGCTCTGCGAAAACAACGAAGCGCCCCGTGCGGGGCCCCCCTTACGCGCGCTCATCGCGAACTTTCTTTTGTCCTCGCGGCGGCGAAAACTTCGACGGCCACTACTCCAGAGAGAGCCATTTTAATAATGAAAATATAGTTTCCCGCGTATATATAAGGTAAATGTTGCCCTTTCTTTGACTCGTATATAATACACTCGAACACGCCGTGAACGTAGAGCGTGCGTTATAGTAAGAACATTTTTTTTATTCTTCTTCCTCTTCCTTTTTTTTCGACGAATCATCCTGACGGCGCCCTATATTATATAAGGCCGCCCTTACCGAACGTATATGAATAAATATTTCGTTGCGAAAGTGAAAAAAGATAAATATCGAGTACGAGCTGCTGCTGCTACCTTCGTGATGGTGCGAAGAAAGAGAAAAAAGCACAACGGTATCGATTGTTGACCGAGGGCAAATAAAAAAAAAAAGAGATCCATCCGCGCACTCGAAGAATATCAAACTCGTCAATGAACAATTATTAACAAAATGCAGTAAAATATAATCGCTGCATAGGTAAAATCTCGTCGAGGTCACGACGTGAGAGCCACGAGAAATAAATATTATTTAGCTGTACCGACGAGCATCGAATTTGCTTTAAATAATAATTTTCGCAATTTATTCGTATTAATTGATAATTCAATGTTATATTCTCTCTCGCTCTCTTTTTCCTCGCGCGTTTAATATATATATATAATATAATAATACGATAAAATCTTCTTGTTGGATATTCACGCACACCCGAAAAACGATAAATATATTCGAATAAAAATACAAATACAAGCGTTGCCGGTCCAACGCGCGCAACAGCAGCAGCAGCAGCAGCAGCAAAAAACAGATTCTAACAAAATTTTTCGCGTGCACCAGATGAATGAAATGAATAAAAATGAAAACAAAGCCAGCCATATGCGTGCGTTTTGTACGTCGTCGTGCCATCGATGCGTTATACGACTCTGTTATAAATTGGTTATATCTGTAAATATTTTTTACACGCATATCCGAATCGCGAGGACAAAAAAAAAGTTGGATTGCTTCGCAGTTGGTGAATGGCTACGCGTTACAATATCCTCTAATGCGCAATTCGACGATTATAATCGCGTGTACAAATCAATGAGTGCCTCGGATTACGCTCGCGCGGAAATATAATCGAATGTCGCGTGCGTAGGTGCGTCGATCGAATTTTCACACCTCTCTCAGCTGTGGAGAATCCGTTCTAGGTAATATTTTGCCTCGCAACGTCGTTTGCGTGACTCGAGGCAACGTAAAAAAGGTAAAAATTGAATCAGTAGCGCCTCGAGTAAAGGTATATTTTTATCGCGTACATATACAAGTGGGGGGCACGTACACACTGGCCAAATGCATTCGCGTCATAGAAAAATAAAAAAATAAATAAAAAAGAGTCGATAGTGGATGAAAAGCTCGCGATCGTACACATACACAGTTGCATCTAACTCAACGAGAGGTGATAGATTCGCTGCGCACTCCAGCAGTAGCAGCAGCTCTTTCGACAGTACCTTATTCGATAGAATCATGAATATAATAAATTGGCCACTCGTCGAAGTCGAGCGACCGGCACACTTTGCCAGCTGCCTGCCTGCCTCCTTCTTCATTGCCTTCGTTTTTATACATCTGCTTCAATCACGCGCTCTCGACGCTCGAGCTTTTTTCTTGCTCTCGCTCGCCTCGCTCTCGGGCCAATTCCTTTCCTTTCCTTCTGTTTAAAAAAAAAAAAGTAAAAAAAAAACGAGACTCGCTGCTGCTGCTGCTGCGAGCGTGGAAATTATTCAAATTTTCAATATCCTGCTGCACGCGCGAGCAAAGTATAAAGCCGCAATGTAAGTAATGTTTTCTCGAGCGATGTAGTCTCTGGCTGAGCTTCGAATGAGACAAAGATATAAGATATAAGAGAGAGCTAAGGAGGGAGGGGGATGAGATAATCCGCGTGGGTAGTAGAAGTCGCGTAATGACGTCGATCGTAACGTCGTCGTAGTCGGCGCGTTTAATTTCAGCCGGAGCGACGAGCTTTAAGCTGTACTACTACGACGCGGTGGTGGGTGGTGGTGGTGGTGGTGTCGCGCGATGTACCATCTTGTTTTGCACGCGCCTCGCTGAGAGTGAGTGAGACAGAGAGTAAATTGACAAGCAAGCCGCGGAGCCCCGCGAATTATGCCACGCAGAGCGAGCGAGCGAGCAAAAGCCAAACCGAATTATGTTATATATATATATATATAAGACACGCGATGCTGCTTTTCCAATATGCTGCTGCAGCAAGCTAAATGCATATTATCCCTTCTACCCGTTCATTCGTCACACCGCGGAGCTTGCACAGCTTAATGTAAAAGGGGGACTCTTGTCGCGCGTGTAAGGTGCAAAATTTCATCTTGCATACGAGTCGATTCACGCACTCGTTATAATGCCTTATACGTGCTGTAAGGAATAGAAGCTTTTCTTCGAATTCGCGCGCGACGTCAACTTAATTTTCAAAGCGGCTAAACCAAGTTGCGTCCTTGGGGGTGGGGCACAACGACTGTATACAATGTGTGTATTACACGCAACTCTCGCGACTGCCGAAGTTTGCGATCGCGGAGAAGGGCCCGGCAGCTAGCTGAAGCAAAACAAACGTGACCGTACACACGTATATATATATATATATACGCGTCGTGTTACGTCGCTGTTATTGACGCAATTTTGTTGTACATGTATGTATACACGAAGTAAATATTGTATCAACTTATATCGCGAGTATATAAAACCGAGTAGCTCATTAAGCCGTATCCGACAATTATCATTGAATTCGTATTAAAGAAGGCAGTATACGAGCGCGGAGTTTCGTGTAATTGCCCGCTGCCGCGTGGGCTGCTGCTAAAATTTTGCGCGTCGAATTTGTATCATTGCCGCTTTTCGAGAGAAAGGTAACGAGCGCTGAAGATTATCATCGCAGGAATAAAAAAACTTATACGCGATAATCCATATATATATACGCTCTTTATGCGGCTCGATAAATCCAGTTTGCGGTTACGCATATTATTATTTATGCAATATATGTACATGAATCATAACAGCAGCAGCTTCGCCAGCCCGCGAGTTAGTCCATGCACTCTTTTAAAAGTTCATGAATATAAACCGGATAATAAAGTTTTTTTTTCTCCTCCCCACACCTTCGACCTGCGTCCCGAACGAGAAGCCCTCTCGAAACCCTCGCGCGAGGCTATTTCATCATCTAGCTGTGTACGCGTGCATACACTTGCGCTAGGAATAAAAGTTTACAAAAAAAAAAGAAAAAAAAGAAGACAGAAGGAAGGAAGGAGGAGCAATATGTGCAACGTATGCGCTTAGAAACTTACGACTCCCCCGAGCTGCTCGATACTGCATCACACACACGCTCTATTTACAAGATAATGCAATGCGTATCTCGACGTAAGCGTTATACCGACGAATTTTCTACATCTTGCCCGCACCCACGCGATATGATTCACGCGCGCGCGCGCGAGGTTATGCATTTTCTACGCGCGCGACCATTACTCAAAATCACTCCTTGCTCTACGCGCGAGCGACTGTATCGTATACATAGCCGCCACGCGATCCCGTCGTATAGAACACATATACGCATATATACGTATACGAGACCGAAAATTGCTTCCTTACGTTTTATAATATATATATATATATATATATATATACATGCGAATTGTCGCCGCGAGCGAGGTGGCCTTGGGTACATTATATAGCGGGGGGGAGAGAAGCTGTTGCACACACACTACTACGCAGTTGCAGTTTCTGCTGCTGCTGCTACTACTGCTTCGTTATACGTACGTGTCGTGGAGCGCGCGCGTGGGTGGAGGTGCAGCAGCTTCCTCCTATGCAGTATGCCGCGACGCATTGAAATCACCGCGAGCCTATTTGTGTGTGGCTGCTGCTGCAGGCCATTTGTGAATTACCGATTTATGGATTTACTGCGTGACTCAGTTCGTCGCAATATATATAGGCAGAGAGAGAGAGAGAGAGGATAGACAAGTTTCGTGAACTCCTTTTGTCTATCGAGACTTGACTGCGTTAATTAACGTTTAGACGAAGGAAACGTCTGATAATAATGACGTATTATTATACATGTATACACATAGACGAACGATAGCTCGCGTCCATACGTCTGTGTGTGTGTGTGTGTGTGTGTGTGTCACCCTTCCACAGTCGTCGCTGCCGCCGGCGGCGGCGAGCCTTAGCAGTGCTATACTACTCTCCTTCCTTCTCTCCTCATAAATAAAACTGTATCGATGGAGACGCGATAATCAAGCGTGAGTCATTAGTCATAATGGCAACGATGAATAATGTCTGCACGGCCGTCTGTGTAGCGCGAGTATAGAGTATTTGGCCGAGTCACTCTTTTACTCTCTCTCGCTCTCTCTCTTGGCAGCTGGAAAGACCATATAATAATACACAGACGAGAGATGCAGTCGCGATATGTGCACGAGGCAGAGTCGGACTCATCGATCCGTTATTAATATTCTCATATGGTCCTGGCGTAGCTCTGTATACATTATACTACTGTATAATAAGCGTCCGATCGCACGTACGCTCGTATCACTGACCGCCCGACGCATCGTCGTCTCTTTCTGTCTCGTACACCTATATAGACATGAGCTAACTTATTTTTTTGTCGTCTGTTCTCTCGCTTTTTCCAAATGATCATTCCGTGTGTGCCGACTGTATTACGCACGCCGATGAAAAAATAAATAAATGGCCATCAATTTTGAGCACTCTATGTGTACGCGAACTTGTGCGCGTCGGATAAAAATGAAGAAGACAAAAAAGAATTGCGCCGCGCGCGGATGCGAGCCCGCTCGATTATGCAAACATTTTATAAAAAAAAAAAAAAAGAAAGAAAAGAAAAAAAATGAACGATATAGATCGCCGTTTTTAAAACGCCGACTATTACGTCTAGTTTTCAGCAGCTACAATAAAAAACATGAAAGATAGAGCGGAGCACAACGGCTCAACGAGCAGGATGAATAATTCGCGGAGATGAAATATTTTGTAAAAGGCGAGAGAAAAAGCAACACGCGCTAAAGCTTAAAAAATCACCTAATCCCTCGATCACGAGCTGCGGCTGTTTTTCTTTCTTTCTTTCTTTCTTTTTTTTTTTTTGTAGAGAGAAGTGCGAGTTGGACGTACGAGCGCAGAATTAAACACTCCGGGTGATAAATTCCATTCGTCAAAGCTAGTAGAGTTCCATAAAAATTCAATCGCGAGAGCTTTATAAACGAGAGCAAACGATCCTCGTCGATGCAAGAGGCACGCGCAGCCCGTAAACAGCTGCGTGCACATCTCGAGTATCGGGCAGAGAAACGGAGATATACATCTCTATTAGGTCGAAGCTCCTACTTTCTCGCCGATTACCGCTCCTCGAGGAGCGAGCTACTTCGCTCTCGTTTCGATGCTTACTTGCCTGTGAATCGTGAGATAAAATAAAAATAAAAAAATAGCAGCTGGCTAGGATCTATCTTTTCACAGCGTCGGACGCGCGAAGGGGGCTAAGGTTGCGAAATTAACGAACGCGGAGTGGTGGGGCGCGTAGCGCGCGTTTTTATATCGTTTTACGCGCTGCGGCCGAGCTTGCGAGCGAGCTTTTATTCGTAACCATAGTCGTA
This sequence comes from Trichogramma dendrolimi, assembly GCA_034770305.1. Classification (NCBI taxonomy): domain Eukaryota; kingdom Metazoa; phylum Arthropoda; class Insecta; order Hymenoptera; family Trichogrammatidae; genus Trichogramma; species Trichogramma dendrolimi. Next base: position 1,508,278 of record JAPMIB010000010.1, on the reverse strand, counting down.
ACTCGCCTCGAGCGCAGCAGCAGCGGCAGCAAAAAGTCCCACTTAGTACTCGGCTGTGTGCGCGCCGAGCTCGCGCGGCAGCTATCGTAGATTTTCGGCACGCGCAGCTCGAGCTGGGAAACTATATTACAACGTCACACAACATGCAAATCAGCCATATTTGTATGATTACAAAATTGGCTTAAAAACTTTTTATTTACGTTCCTGTCTCCGTGCGCTGTACGCGTGAATCATTTAAAAAGTAAAAAAAAAAAAATGACGTGTACGAGAGATATTCAATTTGAGAGATATATAATGCATTTCATATCGCGACGTATGTATACGAGAGCGACGCATGCCGGGCCGAAACAGACATGTTAAATCGCTCGATTAAATATTTATTTAACGGCCCCCGTCCCTCGTCGTCGCGCTCGCTCGCGCGCAAAATGCACTTCTGCGTGGCAACAAAAAATTGAGATACATTAACCCATAACGCACGCTCGAAAGATAAATGCCTTACTTATAATACAGTTTTGCGCGAGTTCTTTTTTGACAGCATAGAGGAGAGAGAGAGAGAGAGAGAGAACACATTGGGGAACAGTTGCCAGCAGTACGGACTATACTTTTCTTTTTTCACTCCCAAACGTATGTTCGGGGGCTGCTACGTGTACGCATATGCATCTTTGAAGTTTTGAGCGGTGCAATTTCGTACTTTTCTGAAGAACCGTAAATTGAATCTCTCTCGCTCTCTTTATAGCCCGTGTCGTGAAAAAAAAAAATATTTCGAAATAGCTACGAGCGTAGTAGAGCGTATTGTAATCGATGTTCGAGTGAATTTTACGCCCATAGAAGTAAAGCGAGAAGTAAATCGCGAGAATTGCCCTTGTTAATCGGATAAGGATTGTGCATTTCATAATTCGTATCGAAGCAAAACAAAGCGATAGTAGCAACACAAATATTTAACTTTATCATGGCTATACTATTTTTTCCTTTTTTTATTATTCAACGTCTGATAAAAAACCATTTCACGTATGGTTTTCAATCTTTCGGCCGATGGGTCGAGAGCTTGCGGTTATATATCCGTTGTAGCTTTCCGGCGGCGACGGCTACTCTGCTGAATCGCGCTGCAGCTCGCTCATATGTATTAGAGTGCATACATATTTGCCAAGCTCTTTCAAAGCCAAATTTTCACTATATATATCACGCTCTAAGTGCAATTAAAGGCGTTTGCCAATTCGAATCCATTTTCGCGCGCGTCACGACTCGCCGACGCTTTCATATCGGTGCAATGGCTCATTTTTCTTGGCCTTCTCTCGTTTTCCCTCGTTTCAACGTATCCGAATCAGAGAGATCTGCAAATTTTCCCCATCCAGTTGAAAAATTTCAGACTGATACTTTTGATATTCAATGAACAAAGCTTGAGACTTCTTCAAAAAGAAAGCCGCAAAAAACTAGTGTGAGTCCGAGCCAGCATTACTTCTAAACTGCTGTTTATAGATTTTTAAATTAACGAACGTTAAATAAAAATTTTTATCTAATAAATGTATTTGGGGCTAAATAATAAATGCTGATGTGCAATAAATATATTTACAATAAATAACAAATACCGATGGAACATGAGAAACCTATAATAGCGTTCATCGACGACGAGCTTCAGATTTCACCGCCGAGAGTTGAAGGTCCCGAGCAAATCAACCGGTCCCGTTCTTACAATATTGAGGCACCTTTTGATATAAAAAAGTTACTAAACCAATAGCCCTCGTAAATAACAGCTCGACTAAGTTTAAAGACACATTGCTCGAAAAATAAGTTCCTCATTAATCTGTATAAAACCAACTGAAAAAATTATACTTTAACTCATTAGCCAGGCGATGAAATATTATCATTATAGTTATAACTTTTTAATTATCCATTAAGAAGTTTATTTTTATTTTGTTTGAAAAGTAACTTAATGAATTTGTCAAAGTTGTTTAATTTCGTTTAAAAATAAGCATTTCTTAAATACCTTTCGTGTAATTTATGTTTATCAAAACAGGAATTCGCGCATTATTTTCTAAAACCGATCATGTATAGAACGTAGGTTAATAAGATTTTAATGATTATAACTAAAATTTCCATTTATTTATGTCATTATATTTTCAAACAATTTTGCCTTTTCTCTTTTAAGAAGGGAATATTGGGTTAAGAAGGGAATTTTTGAAAATAATTAAAGAGACATCTTTAATTAATATTCATTTTCTACTAATTGTAAGGAACTGATAAAAAAGCAAAAATTCTAATTCAATCCTATTGACGAAGGTCTAAGTTTCATCGAAAATAACGAGCCTCCCTTTTTCTATCATATTTTCAATCAATACGTTGTTGAAAGTTCACGTTTCATAGATTCTGCACGTTGATTAAAAAATAATTCCTTTTTTGTATTAATTTGAATCGAGTCAAAAATAGCTGAGAATCACACGTGTGCTGCGAACGAGTCGCAGGATCTATAATAATAGATGAAATTCACTGGTTTCGTTGAACAACGACACCCACCCTCTGGGCATATGTGTTGCATCTCTCTCTCTCTTTCTTTCTCTATGACGCTGATGAACAAACGTCGCACCCACGCAAGAGTACGAACGCCGAGGACGTATTAAAAAGAAAAAAGAAAATTACTCGAAACAATTAAAATATATGTAATAATAGGTAAGCAATTTCGAAATCGCTAGAGTGTCGAGACACGCGTGTTTTCTTTAACCGAAATTATTGATATTTTCGGGGGGGATATATGAATAAAAGCTCGAGATTGAGCCGAGAGCTCTTTATGCCTGCTGGCGCATCGATCAGCACTCTCTTTTCAGATATCTCGGGCTATTATACGAACGTATATCCATACGTATACGAGCTATGATATAAATTTTAATCTTAATAGCTTTTTCGTGTGGCTTTCACGAGTGAATAAAAAGGCTCTAGCCTCTCTCACGTGTGACTCTCTCTCTCTCTCTCTCTCTCTCTCTCTCTGGGTTACCGCGGCGAAAAGCTACATCTTTCCCCTTTTGTATAAGAGAGAGGGGACCGCGTCGTATTAGCTTAGGTATTCATGCTATAATAGGTCGCAGGAGCATCAATTTGGCAAGAAGAAAAAAAAGTAAAAGGGAGCTATAGCAAACATTTTCCACACCTGCTTAACTTACACCATCGCCGTCCGACGCCTAATATCTCTTGGTGGTGGCTTTTTTTTACGATCGACGAGCTTATAATACTCGTAAAAAAAGGCAGGAGGTCCTCCGTGTCCGAAATAAAAACCTCAGGAATATATAGATGTAAATCTTCGAAGATCCGAGGGGTACACGAGCGCAAAGGAGCTGGAGCTATGTAACAATGGGTACGCCGGATTTCCTCGTCGCGAGCTCTTTATTTTACTCCCCTCCTATGTATATATATTTAATAAAGCTCCGACCGTGTATTATATATCCTCTTACAGCAGTGTCATTAGTAGTGTTATGTACCATCTATATAAAGCTAAAATACGTCGTTGAGCAGAAAAAAAAATCCTCGAGGTCCTGCTGCTGCTCCACGAGCGAGAAATCAGACTGACTCGGCGCAGCGAGTCCTCTTACTAATTGGCTAGTTGGGCGACTAATCATCACTGCTCGCGGCCGCGACTTTTTTCGCTTGCCTTCTTTTTTTTCTCGCGCGCGAAACGACTATTTCTAAGAATTGCGTTTCGCGAAACCGAAGACAAGCTTCATAAGCTACTACCGCTGCTGGCCGCAAACTGGCAATTAACGAGGATTGTGAAACGACTCGGTGGGCGATAAAGATTTGCGCAGTGCATTTTATTTTATTTTATTTATTTTTTTTTTTTACCCCACAACGGGTCGTACACACGTCGAATTTCTCTTTACTTTCCACGCGCAATCGTTTCCCCGTCGCCGTCGTTAATGCGCCCCAAGAATGAGGCTAAAAATAGGTACTCAGTGATTTTTTCCGAAGCGAATGCGTGTGCGGATGATGGTGCCGTAAGGCGCGCAGCGAATGCGCGTACATAACTTATATGACCATCTATAATTTATTTTTCTTCGCATTGACCCGTTTTGGGGGTAATGTAATTTCCTAGTGCAAAAAAAAAAACGATGACAAAACCGTGAATGAAATAATAATAAATTTATAATAAGAAAATTCTGCAATCAAGAAAATTGAATGATTTTTTTCGCATTGCCAAGTCAAGTGGGTATATTATTCTCATCTTATCGAAATTTCCCGAGTTCATTTTTTCTTACGCTTCAAGAAATTCGAATCTTTACATCGAGTAAAATGGATGAATCGATTTCGCGCGTATCGATGACTTTACGAGAGAGAACCTGAATGAATGAAAGGGGAATACAGCATCGACTACGTCAACGATATTATAGTTGCGTCAACTTTTTGTTGTCGGTAGTACGTTATAGCCTCGCGTACAGTTGGATAATTCAATACGCGCATGAATGAGTTGTGTAAGACAATACTTACGTAAAATCGACAGGTCGCTTATTCACCACGCTTACATGCGGTTTTTCCACCGATAAAAGTGATCTCTAGTAGTGAATTTTCAACTTTGTCCCGTGAGACCGCATCGCGACGAGAGTTTTTCACTCGTTACTGATTTATCTCTCCTCGCGCGCGGGGGGGGTTGTTTCCTCGTCGTCGAGCTTGCGGCGCGTATATATATATAAACGAATGATTAATCGTGTAAGCGAGCTTCGGCGCGTGCGAGAGATACTTTATCGTGATTAAAATGCGCGTGGCGCTCGCTGGCGCTGACTCTGTATGAGCGCGACACGATCACGAGCTTATAATCATGCGCGGAATACTTTCTTCGATGAGCTCGAACGACGACGACAAATAAAAAAGGCTTAAAAGCCTTTGGCAGAGTCAGCAACAAAAAAAAAAAAAGAAAGAAAGAAAAAGAAGAGAAAGAACGAATGAAAACGGGACGACAGGATTTGCGCGCGATAAATATTTTCCCTGGGCTGTATGTGTATGTGTATGAGTGCTTATAGCGAGAACTCGACTAAGCACCCCGCGCGTTTGACACTAATTGTCGGCAGCTTTTATCGCGCGCTCGCTCTGTCTTTTTTCCTTCCTTCCTTCTCCTCTTCGTGTATACTTTATATTTTTGTTATATGAATTTTTCTAAACGCGCGGTGACTTTTTTTCGATAAGTAAAACACAACGCGGGTAAAAGAAGAAGAGCTTGCGGGAAGGTTTAGAAAACGTAGTGCTCGAGCGAGCTTTTTTTTTTTTTTAATTAACTGATGTATCTCGCGACGTAACGGGAATTGCTGAAATTTTAGAGTGGCGGAGCTCGCAAGTCACTGCGGGGCCTTGATTGCGCATATAATTTCATTCGTTATCCGCGTAGAGTCGTAGAGGGAGAAAAATTAATAATAATAAAAGAGAAAACAGAAGGCGGGGAAAAACGTATACAAAGCTCGCAGATCACGTTCCAAAACTCTGTATATGATTTCTGCGTGCCCTGGTCAAGGTTCAATTTGTATATGATATATGCATACTCTCGAGGCACACGGTCGACAATGGAAATTGTCTGTACTTTTTCCTTAAAAAAATAAAATCGCTGAGAAAGCAGAAAAGGAACAAATGGAAAATCGAGCTGCGTAAAACTTACCGAGCGATAGAAGTCGTGCCGAAAATTCGCGCTGGTCTCGACGGACAGCAATGGTCCCCAAATGCAGCTCGTTGAGGATGGACAAATCGGAAGTGCCCGCTCTTTGGACTGTGCGTACTGGTGTGTCTTGGCTCCAAGCTCCGGTATCTCCTCGCTGCGTTACTGCTGTACTGGTCGTTAAAGCCGGATCGAGAGCAAACTGCGAGAGCAGCGTGCGATCATGCAAGGGGGGAGAGAATCGCTCCGGACAGACTACCTCGTGGTCTCCTCGCGACGGGCTAGCTACTTGTGAGCAGTCGTCTCGAGTCTCGAGCAGCAGCAAGCGAGTAGCCCCTATTTGCCGAGAGATAGAGAGTAGGGTGGGAATGCGTACGTACGTACGTGTCGCACACAGAGCGCGAGCTTGCGTATAACAGCAGTAACAGCAGCAGCAGCAGCAGTGACTTTACGTACGTATACATGGAAAGCTGCGAACCGGTCGCGGCGCGATACGCAAGCGCCGCGCGCAAGCTCGCTCGGGGCCACGCGCGTACATGGAGCAGCAGCGTATATTAAATTCCCTCAAAAGTTCCGATGATGCGCGCGAGCGATGGCAAATTATAATAATAAGGAGCGTGTCCTTACATTGTGAGGCATCGATTATCACGAGCTCGAGACGTTATGCATTATTGTGCGTGGGCATATTAACCCGTCCAATACCAAGAGACACTAATTTTGACTTATTTTTCCACGCGTTATTTTTTTTTTTTTTATGAAAGCATCGTCAAATTAATGTAAAAATATCATATGATATGGGATTTTTACCGTTCTTTTAAAATCTGACGTCAGATGTACGATATATGCAACCGTTTCAAAAATACATTTGTTTAAACAAAAATAACGTGGTTTTTCACTGAAATAACTAATGGTATTATTAACATAATTAGTGTGTCGAGTTGCTATGTCAAAATCGTTAACAATCATACTGTTTACAATTAAGTTACCGATTTTTCAGTTTATATATTGTCTTAACAATATTTGAACCAGTTTAGAATTCGTACTTGGCCACGATTTTTCGAGGAATTTTTTAGCCTTCTAAAACAAAGTATTTTCAAAAAACTCTTCGTAAGATCGAGTAAATAGTTATTTTTTATTATATATAAAAAAATTAATAATTTTAGCAATTGAAAAAGTAGAATTTAAAAATTAAACTTTCAAACGGCAGGAATCGACTGTCATACTTGTTTTTAATTGATTTTGTTTAAACAGATTTGCCACTATGCGTATCATTCAGCAGAAAATTATTGAAAATGAATGAATAAAGAAATACAAACACTGCTTAAATAATTTAATTGTTTTAATTATACTGTATCAGTATAGTTTTTTCAACATGCTGTGCTGTTTCTTTAAAAGAAAAAATTCTATTCAAAATAATTTTATTATATCCACATTCCACATTAACAAGAAATAAGAAGTAAGAAATTCGGCGCTTCGGTAAGGCTACTTCTACTTATATCTTGAAAAAAGAATGTTCTCTTGGGGGAGCAACTTTCTCGGTATACGCTACCTGCCGGTCGATCTTGAAGCTGGTAAAAGTAAAATTTGCCGATCCCACGCCATAGTGTAATTGCCGTGTTCCATAATCCGATAGTAATAGTAGAGTACTCTCTTTTCTATCATATTTTCCTATAGTTGTTTCAATTCAAAAAACGTGTAAATTTTCACTTGAGCGATAAGGATTTGGTTTTCTTTGCGATTCAAATAATTTTACATACCAGCGGCCTGAAAGTAGCAATTTTCTGCCGCTGCGCTAAACGGAATATTGCTATTTTCGGACCACGGGATATGTAAAATAGCATACCTGCCTATACCTGGAAAAAAGAAAGCCCCAGAGTACTTGTTTATCCGCCTCGGCTTCGCCTCGGTCACTTATTTCACGTGCCCTGGGACTTTTCTGTTTTTCCCGGCCTAGGACAGTAATATACTATTTAAATTTTATTAGAAAAATGTCTTCATAATAAGACTTTTACTTGTTTTAGTATACACACTGTAAAATAATTAATAATTTATTAAATTCAATCAAAGCCGACCGAGAAAATAATTAAAATCTAGATACAAAATTAACCAATATGTTACCATAATTTTTTTCGTTAAATCATCCTCTTGATGATTTATTTATGATACCCAGTCATTGAAAAAGAGGAATGTTGTCGGTTAAAAGTATCGATGGGGCTTTTATTAAACGTCCAAAAGTATTATTTATTCAATGTGCTAATTTAATGAATATTTCTAATTGTCAAATTGTTGAAAAAGAGATGGAAATTTTCATGTTAAGTTTAATTAAAAGAAAGTACAGTAGAGGTACAAAACGAATTTATACTAGTGCATTTCATTAAAAAGAAAAAAAGTCTTTTTGACACGTAAAAAATTGTCAGTATAAAATAAAGTATGGATATAAAATTAAATAAACGTGTTCGCAGTTCTAAAAAAATTGTAAATGTACAACAGTTGGTTTTAATGATGGTGCAAAGAGGTTTCAGCTTTGAAGTGATTGCATAGCATGAACTTTCAAACTATCCAACTATTTTTTTGGAGAACGAGTTTCCTATTGTAAGAAAAATCAAAGATATCTCGCTTTTCGTAAGTAATGTTATTCTCTCGAAATTTCGAGAACGTTCCGTATCGAACGTCGATATTCGTCTCCGTCTTGTGTTTACAAAATTGAATAAGCCCTTCTCGCTGAGAGGTTCAAAATTTTAACCACTTGGAACGTTGAAATAATACGAAAAATACGATTACAAAGGATACGTATTTTGTTTGGGCGTCGTTCGCGACGAACGATCCAATACCGATCGCGCGTGCACTGCTATAGATACACCAACGCAGACGTATGGCCAATTTTTTACCAGAAAACGAAACAAACAAACCAATTTCATATTTCGTAACGTACAACCAAGCCCCCCAATCCCCATATACGATTTTCACATACGAAGACGCGCAGTTATGTGAGCCCCTCTCTAGTCTCTCAGCTATCCCTGCCACATGTCGCGCGAGCATAGCCCCGAGCCGAGGCTCATTGCGACAGACGCTCGACTCGTCACTCGTAGTCTGACAGCCGACAGCTAAGGTCCAAATAGCACTTCTCGCAAATCCACACACACACACACACTCGTACTCGAATTTACTTTGACTTTATTTATTAATCCAACGGCGATCTTTTTTTCCACTCTCGTCAAGAAGATGGTTCACCAAACAGCCTGCGCCAAGATCGTGGACGACAACGAGTGCCCGCGTGAGCTGGCCAACAGTCAGCGGGTGAACGCCGAGGAGATCGACAACGCGGACAGCTCCAACGACGTGATTGGCCAGGTCACGGACAGCGAGCGCACCGACATCACCGGCATCGGCGGCGGCCACTTTTCCAAGCAATCGATGGCCGAGGCGACGACAACGACGACGACGACGACGGCACAGAACGCCCGTCCGAGAATCAGCGACCTCATGCCGGATCTGGATCTGGCGAACGCCCGGGACCATCAGGGCCGCACGCCGCTCTACCTCGCGGCGCAGTCGCGCGACCTCGACAACGTGCGTCTGCTGCTGGAGCACGGCGCCGACGCCAAGATGCGCACGGCCGACGGCAGCTCGGTGCTGCTGGGCGTGTTCGACGAGACACTCCTCGACTCGATCCACCAGAAGGAGGGCAAGGACGAGGCCTGCCGCCGAGTGCTCGTGGAGCTGCTGGCCGCCGGCGCGCCCCTGGACAGCGTCGACTCGCGAGGCCGCAACGTGCTCCATCTGGCCGCCGAGCTCAAGCTCGAGGAGACCCTGAAGATGCTGCTCGCCCGGCGTGGCTCCGTCCTCGACCTCGAGGCCAAGGACCACGAGGGTCGCACCGTGCTGCACGTCGCCGCCCAGACGAGGAACAAGAACATCGTCGACCTGCTGCTCGCCGAGGAGGCCAGCGTCGAGAGCTACACGCACGACCACAAGTCCGTCCTTCACTCGCTGCTCGACGAGAGCATCGAGAGACCCGAGGAGAAGGAGGAGGTCACCGAGATCTTCGACGAGCTCGCCAAGCACTTCGCCGAGAAGAACATTCCGCTCACCGTCCTCGACAAGCGCCACCAGAGTCTGCTGCATCTCGCCGCGGAGCACGACTGCAAGGACGTCTTCCAGAAGCTGCTGGCCGAGTTCGCCGATTACAGCGGCATCACCACCTGGGGCTGCACGGCCGTCCACACGCTGCTCTGCAGCATCGACGAGAACGACGGCGAGGGCAAGCGCTCCAAGGAGGAGCTCGACCAGTGCTCGACGACCGCGCTCGACGGTGACGACGATGTCACCCCATCGGCGGCAGCAGCTGCTAAATCCAACGTCGACGAGAAGAAAATCAAGATCGAGCCCAAGAGCTACGACGAGCTGCTGAAGGACATGTTCGAGAAGGACGAGAGGGTCGTGTTCACGAAGGACGACGAGGGTCGGCTGCCCATACACCTGGCCGCCAGGTACAAGCACGGCAAGATCCTGGAGCTGCTCTTGAAAAATCACAGCCAACAGAAGAAGAACGAGCTGCACCGCGCAGAAGAGACTAGACGAGCACGAGCAGCAGCCAATCGCCGTCGAAACAATAAGTCGTATTGTTATTGTATGGCCATATTCACGCATCGATGTAATCTTGTAAATTATCATTATTATAACGAAGTTTTAACGGGTTGACTGAGATACAATGTTTACCACTGAAACTGATGTACAATTTTTGAGTCGCTGATCAATTGGCGCCATTGTAAATATTGATCGTATCATGTACATAGAAAAGCCGTTGGATGATTTTTGACTTTAAATTAAATAAATCGATTTTTTTTATTCCATAATTATAATACGACTTGTCATTTGATGGATAAATAATACACCTATGTCTCTCTCTAAACTTACAATCAAAAACAAAGAAACTCTTACAAGTTCCACAATAGCCGGCGAGTATTTCATAAACATAACACATTCGCAGTGTGAAGATACGTAAATATGGACGATAAATCCAATACAGGTACACGTGTACGTCGCAATGGAACACAATCAACGAATCGTCAAAATTTCCCTTTGAAGCTTGATATTTCCACGTGATGATTATTTCACAGAAATTGAACTTGTTGAAATCGCACGGCATCGCCCATGAGAAGAAGACAATCGAGTTTGTTTCTGCTCTTACCCATCGAGTTTTTATTTTCAAGGATTAACGTATTGAAATTGTATTCAGTATCTTGATTCGAATGATTGAATGAAAAAACAACTTAGCCGTAGCGAGCAGATATAGTTGCGGTCGCCGTTCTATCGCTCGTGTTTACGCCTTTCTCGAATATTTACGACGCGTACCGGGCCATAGGCGTCTGTTCACTCATACACACACATCAATATATATATACGCAGAAAGTCAATCATTCTAACATTTTATGAATATTTAGCTCGTTGATACAGAATTATTGATTTGGCTTATCGTTACAGCTCCTTCTTGAATCGGAGCAATGTAATTTTTATATTTTTTGGCGAAACCAATGTCGAATCATGCACTTACTCTTCATTACTCTACTCGCCATCATCCAATAATTTTCTGTATTATAATAGGAATAAAATAATATTGTGTTTGTCAATACAATGAGAATTGAGAGATTTCTTAAAAAGTCTTTGAAATTTGTATTTTTTATGTAACTCTGTCCATTGTCAAAATAATTTGATTATAGTTCTTTCAAGAAAATTTTACTAGCACACGTTTGATCGATTTAAGATCACTTATCATTACGTGAGCTTTGTTAAATGAAGTGTTATACGAACCAAATCGCCAAAAAATGGGACGTAGCAATTTGTAGTACGCAAAATTTGATTCATAATGAAACGCCACCATGACAGTGAACAAAGGCGTATAATGGCACATACGTAATCTTAAAAAACTTCGAGAACTGTTCAACAGGTAGTTTCTGTAAATTATTGTTTTCGGTGTCAACTGAAATTTCACGGAGACAAAATTCCTTCTCACACTTTCCGCAAAAATTGCTTTGATCCCTTAACTTCTACTTGCATTTTTTCACGTGCGAAATATTAGTGACTTTCGTGGACTGCAGTCATTTGGTGCCTCAATAGAGTCTGTTTTTGCGCAAATTTCTCCTCGCTTTTGTCGCATACAAAATCTTTTCGACCTTCGTGTCCTGTCCTTTAGTGGATGAGCACATACGATTTTCGTCCAAATTTTTTCTCACACTTTTCAAATTATCTTTTTTTCCGAATACCTTCTCGCAACTGTCGCATGCAAAATCTTAACGTTTTTCGTGGACTATTTTTCGGTGCTTCATCGAATTGCCTTGAGTCGCAACTTTTCGCATGCGTAATCTGTACGACCTTTATGGGCTGTCTTTTGATGAGAGACCAAAATCCATTCATGTCCAAGTTCCTTCTCACACTTATCGGCATGCAAAATCTTTGCGACCCTCGTGGACTATCTTAATGTGCACGAGCAAACTCACTTTTTGTCCAAATTTTTTCTCGCATTTGTCGCATGCAAAATCCTTGTGATTTTCGTGGACTGCCTTTCGATGCCTGATCAAATTATTTTGGATTCCAAATTTCTCCTTATACTGGTCGCACGAGTAATTTTTGCGACCTTCGTATACTGTAATTTGGTGAATGAGCAATTTATTCCGCTTTAGTCGGAATTTCTTCTCGCGCTGTTCGGATGCGAAATTTTTGCGAGCTCTGTGAACTGTTTTTTGATGTTTATTCAAACTGCTTCGAGTCCCAAATTTTTTCCCATACGGGTAAGGCTACTTCTACTTATATCTTGAAAAAATAATGTTCACTTGCGGGAGCAACTTTGTCGGTATACGCCACCTGCCGGTCGATCTTGAAGCTGGTAAAAGTGAGGTGGTCGAGAAAATAATATATGTCCTAGTTTGTTAATTTTACGAACTTACAGTTCTGTATGCACTCTCACTCAGAGTTGATGCGCCCACTACAAGTGTGCGTATTGTGTGTTTTGACACAAGATCGGAGTCGATTCTGCCGCTGCACTCGTACCGAAACAGCACAGCATAATTATGTTGCCGCACGTCAAGTAGGCACTATGCTTGTTTTTTAGCACTGTAAGCGGGTACATTATCATGGACGAGTCACGCAGCCCACCGTAAGCAGATGTGAGTCAATGAATCAGCACACCTTCATAAAACATAAACTCAATTTTTTCACTGCGCCGAGGAGAAAATTTTGGGCAGCCACTCGCCGCCTCTTTCGGTCTTAATCGGATAAGGTCGTGAAGCGACGGACTAGGAATCACCATTATCTCGATTCGATTCGATTTGCTCACAAATTCTTCGTCGTCATACCAATATTCGTCAAGATCCACTGACTTTTCAAACAATTCGTACTCGGCGAACCAACTCATGATATCCAGGGTGTTGTTACGGTCAAATTCATATCCTCTTTTCTCGAGACGTTCAACGACGGCCAAAATTGTAGACGCTAATGCTACTTTAAACTACAGCCGGTCAGGTTCGTCCATCTCACTTATCGATTTGAATCTCTCCACGAAAAAGCTCTTGCTGGAAAAAACGAAGCTGGACAGATCGGCGCCTTGATCCAGGAGAACATCGACCGCATTCAGGAACAGATACGCTGCGGCCCATTGTAAAGGCGTCCAGCCGTTCTTGTCTTGGACATCGACCTGCGGCGGCCGATCGACCTCTTTGCTGGCGTCGAAGAACAGCTTCAACAATTTATCATGGTCCTCGTAACGATGCTTGATGATGAGATGCAAAGGTGAGAGTCCATTCTCGTCTGCCAAGTTGGGATCGGCTTCTAATTTCAGCAGATACTTGACCACCTGACCCTTAACTCTGGCCAGGGCCAGGTGTAGCAGCGTCCGGCCCAACTTGTCCCGGGCGTCGACCTCGACCGGCCGCGTTTGCTTGTCGCTGATCTCGAAAAACGTCTGCAACAAGTCAGCGCAGTCCGTCTTTCCAAGCACGTGGGAATTCTCGGGTATTTTTAATTCTTTAAGTAAGTGAAATAAAAAAAAATGACCGGAGAAACTTTTGGTTTAGAATAGTCCAAAGAATCTGAAAATATTTTTCATTTCGAAAAAATTTTATAAAAAATAATTTGTTATTGCAAAAATATAATGAATTTAAAAAAAAATAGTTTTAGATTACTTGGAAGATTCTAAACAAAAATTTGTTCTTGGCATTTTTTCATTTATCACGCGTTTAACAAATTAAAAAGTTAAAAACGAACATGTGGTACGATCTAAAATATTTATGATAAATCGATGTTTTCGTTTGAAAAAATATTTTACGCTCATAAATGACTCAATTTATTTAAAATTTGGGCATCAATAATTATCCGAATCATAACGCTAACTTTTAGTTTAGGCCTGTATGTCACTAGATCCAGAGCTTTAACTCGATCCGAATGCGTAAATCGCGGTGAAAAATACGATCATTTTGAAGACAAATGTTGAAAAACCACGTTTTTTTTTGTTTAAACAAATTTATTTTTAAAACGGTTGCATATATCGTAAATCTGACGTCAGATTTGAAAAGAACGATAAAAATCCCATATCATATGATATTTTTACATTAATTTGACAATGCTTTCATAAAAATAAAAAATAAGGCGTGGAAAAATAAGTCAAAATTAGGGTCTCTTGGTATTGGAAGAGTTAAGCTTGGACGCGCATCCAATCGAGACTGCAACGACTCGTCTATTTTCGTCTCCTGGCGATCGTTTTTCGCTTACGCGAACGACGATTAAAGATCGAATGACTTGGTTTACACTTGCGTCCTGAGCTAAAAATGCTCAACAATTCTTTTCTCATTCATCGGCTATAGTTAGGAATTCAACAGGGGAGTTGTTGTGTAAACTCTTGGTTAAGTATAAGAAAAGGCTGACAAGTCCCTTTCTCGCTTAAAACAATTTCAACTCATTTGTATAATTTACACTGCTTGGGATTCAAAGATTAATCAGTAAAGTGGGTTTTTTTCTCTGTCGCAATTATCATCAGACTCTCCGAGCAAAGATACATTGCATGCACAGGATTATATGATGTGTGTGTGTGTGTACGGCCTCGACTCGTTTATAATGGAAAAACCATGAAAATCCGTGACGGGCGCACTGGGTCAGGAGCTGGATAAGAGTATATAGCCGAGTAAAAAAATATTGAATGAATGAATAAATATGAATTGCAAGCGCAACTCTCTCTCTCTCTGCTGCTACAAAGTACACGTACAATCCCATTTCCATGCTAATTTTCTAGCGTCATGTAGTCGAGAGCGATAAGAAAATACTATATACGCGCGAGCCAAAAACCATATGTAATCGCGCAAGGGCCGCGCGCACATATAAATATGTACAAAATATATAATGTGCGGTTCATACTTTTTGACGCGTCGTAAAATATTATGTGTATAGAGAGAGAGAGGAACACTTGTTTTCTCTTTGCTGCTGTGCTTGAAGCGAGGGAGGAAGAGAGGAGGACAAGAAGGATCGAGCTTTTACGCGCGCGGGCGAAAAATAGCTGTACGTACGCGCGGGGTGCGCGCGAAAAACCGGATACCCGCGCCCGCGTTGCGGCGCAGCTCGCGATCGGCCATGCAGACGAGCTTTTTCCTCTCTCCTTCTCGCGCTATATCGCTGTATATCGTTTTTTATTGCCATATGTAAATTTACGCGCAGGTATCGTATATTATACATGTAATACGTATGAATATGTGTGGGCTGAAGTTTACGATCTCGCTCGTAAAGCAGCGCGTCATATTCGTGTCTCTCTCTCTATGTCAGTTTATTCCTCCTCCCTGGAGGAATTTGCGAGTTTCTTGCGACGGCAAAGATTTTGTCATATCGCGCGCGACGCAGTTTCGAAACGGTGGATGTGTCTCCGCGCGCGCACCTTATATATATATATATATATACGTATGACGTACCTATACTTGTTGATCGAAAGGATTTGTGCTGGATTGCACACACACAGATGTATTAGATACAGTATATAGTATATATAACGCAGATCGTGTTAATCGACGTCCGAGTGGCCGCAAGCTCCCGCAGTCATTGTTTCATATAGCTCGAATTCGCGCGCGTATTATTTGCTGTCCTCAGCAGCTTTTGCAGATAGAATATTTCGTAGTCATCGAGCGGAATTCCGCGGGTATATGTTTGAGCTCGGCAAACGATCGAAACTCTCGCTTTTACCCTGTGGCCCGATTATATATATATATACGATCGCGACGCAAAATGTATATATATTCGACTTGCGTAAACTTGGCCCGCGACGAGGCTTTTTTCCGCGAAGCTGCGGCCCTCAATTATTTTTATTTTTTTTTTCCTCGGCAACAAGCCGATCGCGTGACCCATTTTATATAAACACAAAGGTGAACCTTCGAATGGTCATTAACGAGAGTACATTTCAACGCTACAGCACCCTTATATATCACATAAACGCACTGCTCGATATATATGTAATGCGTACATATGTGCAGCTTTTTGTGCTTTGCGCACCTGCGACACTCGGCAAACAACGCCGGTCTCGACGACGACGACGACTGTCGACTGTAATATTATTATGTATATAATGTATAGTGCTTCAACTGACGGTGGCAGCAGCCAAACATGTTATTTGGATATTTCACTCAAAGCCATGGAGATGAAGAGAGAGAGAGAGAGAGAGAGAGCGACGAGTGTTTGACTACTCCTGTACTACGGCATGTAAAACGTATCTGCGTATATAATATGTGCTGCAGCACTGTGTGTACCGTGAACAAACATGCACGTAAGTATATACGCTGTGTTGTGTATTTACAGCAGCAGCAGCAGCAGTAGCCATCGTCGACCACGTTTTTCCGACTATACACTTTTCATGCTGCTGCTGCTGCTGTATTTTTATTTCGCTATTTTTCAAAGCTACCCTTGAAATTTTCCAATCACAATTTCTCGTTTATTGCATTTGCTTCCTTTATTTATTTATTTTTTTTTTTCGTTTTTGTTTGACCGTTATACCCAGACATTATAGAAAGGACCTTTTCAGAATTACGACGTCAAAATGAACTGAGCGAGGAATTCGGACGTCGTGCCGATCTACTTCCAAAAAGTAGCCAAGTTTCCAGATTTGGTTCTTCTTCGGGAGTCTGCATTTTTGAGCGAAAAATCATGAGAACCAATTCGTAATTGATTATGAAGTAATTATTGATCTACCATTGCATCAATAGTGGAATCTCGCTCCCGTCGGTTATTTTGGGCTTTCCGACGTTTTGCTGCTCGTCAAAAAACACTTTGCATACAGCGCACGGTAGAGAGCACGCGTCATCGAACCTGCTTTGTATTTATACTGACGGGACATTTTTTCGTCACTTGCGAGTTCACAATACTCCATCTGTTGATAAAATCGAAAAGCTCCGAATAAAAAATATGACAGCTTTAATTTACCATAAATCTTGTATACATGTAACAATTGCGCAAAACGAATTTAGAAATAATAATTTTTACGCTTTCGTTTACAAACGTACAATTCATTTTTTTGTTAATAAATAAGCAGCTGTTATAGAGATGAAACGTCAGTTCTATAACAAAAACTGCACAAAATTCGTTGACAGATTCACATTAAAAAATATGTACTTTGCATTGATGTGAATTTGCATGCATTTATAACATCCTGTAAAATATTTAAATATACTGCTACTATAAAAAACATTTACTCGAGCCTCTCGAAAACACAGCGCCACAAAACGTACTTAGATCAAATTCAATATTGTTCAAGTACCTCCACTACTTACGTAAATTATTACTTACCGAATCTTCCATTCCTTCAAATATTTCTTCGCATCGCTTCGAAATACTTGTTGATAATTAGATTCTTCAAATTTTCTAGAATAAAATTAAAATTTCTTTAACAGAAATCAATTGAATATAAAATCTTGCTGGCATTGGCATCGAATGCATACCAATGGAATGTATTCATTGTACCATGAACAAAATTCAAATATGTCTGAAAAAAATCTATTGAATAAATAAATTGCACTTCTTTAAGCATAAAATGAAATATTTTTAATTAAACTTTAAATTATTAAAATGTGTAAACTGCATACCTTGCTTTAATTATCATTTGTGGTTATCAAATCCAGAACTGCAATACAATTATGACTAAATTATTGATGTCCTTCAGTTTACGCTACTTACCGGCGGCCGGGCACGATTCGAATCTGCTGCTCCAATCCGCGCAGGTGCTCCACCTAGAGGCGCTGACGATCGTGCTCGGCGTCTGGCAGCAGCCGCCACGAGTACTGTTTACAATATTTTCATTGTAGAACTCGCGATGACAGACAGCAGAAGTGTCTATTATAACGCCATGCTTCGACACGCATTATAATATTTTGCTCAGGCTCGGAGCGTTTTTGTTTACCTTTTATAACGGTATACTTACCTACACACACACTCGTGCCCATACAATCATGTAAGATAAGATGACAGCCGACAGGTGTGGTTTTATAATAATGTTCAAATCGAGTCGATGAGAGGGGCTATAATGTGAATTTCCTCGCCTTGTTCGGCGCTATATTGACAATCGTTGCGGCTTGTTTCTCATGAATCACATCAACAGCCCATATTACATCAGCAGACCGTGGGGCTGACGAAATATATCTCTGCCGCGCCAAATAGTAAGTGAGTATTTTTTTATCTCGATTGCAGAATTTTCACGTATACTGCCATTCGTAGTCAACAACGATACAATCGATTGTTCAAGGCTTCTCTTCGAATTCTCAGTCGGTAACTGTCAATTATTAATCAATTCCAGATTATCAGTCAAATATTCATTGATCAAGCTTATTATCATGGCTGATAACATGAATCAAGATGTCATACAAATGGATACTGATGGAGCATCTGCTGCACATTCGTCGGATACTATACCCATGCAAGAGAGAGCTTTCAGTCAATTGGACGATAGAGTTTGTTCCAGAGCATCGATACATTTTGTTGCTGATTTAAACAGACAACCAGATACTAAAAACAGTATTGTTATGAACAGCGTGGCCAAAGCCCCGGGAATGGCAGCATCGAACTTGCCAAGAGCTGGTTCGAGGGTATCTAGGAAAACCATTAAAAAGGCTGGGCCTTATATCTTGGGACCGGTAGTTGGACCACAGCCCGTTCATAGTATCGTGCAGTGTTTAGCCAGACATGAAGTTACTAAAAAATGTTATACCTTAAAAATATTGACTCTCAAAGATTCTCTTGATCAAGAAACTGAAGATGATAGGCAAGGTAAAATGCTGATGCACGCAGAGCACTCTATTTTGGGCTTGTTAGAACATGAGCAAGGTGTTATAAACAAGCATGAATTTTTCAAGGTATTTAAAAAAATTATACTAACAATTTTCTACTGATTCTTTTCAAAAAAAACAAATGCTAAATGAATTATTTTTACAGGATTATGCCATTGATGAAAAAGTGGTTGAATCAAAGCGCCGTAAGAAGCGTGTTTATACAGGAAAAATAAAGCAAAGATTATGTCTGGTTCTTGACTGTTTGATAAATCATGACTTCAACCTTGACAGTGAAAATTTCATTAATTTACAAGATTATGTAATTAGTCAGAAAAAGTTATCGGAAAAAGAGACTCTTGTGATATTTTATGATACTGTTCGGACAGTCGCTGCATTTCATGCTAAACATGTTATTCATAGAGATTTAAAATTAGGTAATTTGGTTTATAATATACGCCAGAAAAAAGTAAGAAATCATTTAAGAATGACACTTGAAAAAAATTTAATGGTATCACGTTTATTAATTTGGGTCTTTTTGGTTAGACAATAATAACAAACTTTTGCCTTGGTGAGCATAAGTCTGCTACAACTGACTTACTCTATGACCAAAGAGGATCGCCTGCCTATATTGCTCCTGAAGTTTTGTCTGGAAAACATTATGCTGGTAAGCCTGCTGATATGTGGGCTTTAGGAGTCATGTTATACACAATGCTGTATGGACAATTTCCATTCTATGAAAACACTCCATCTGAGCTGTTCAATCAAATCAAATCAGTGAGCTATGTTATACCTGAGTAAGTAGATCATAATTGGTGTTTTTTTATAAATATGATGTGCCCAAACTAATTTAAAATTTTATTTATAAATAATATTCATATTTCAGAGACAGCAGAGTGTCTGATCTAACCAAAAGAATTATAAAAAATTTATTAGCTCTTCAACCACAAAAACGTTTGACTGCCACTCAATTATTAAATTCTTTAGAATCTGTAATTGCTTTATACATAGTTCCTGATACAGTTGATGATAAGTCAAGAGGCGAACAAGTTGTGCCTCAATGTAATACTCGATATCTAAACAGCAATAAAGCTGAACTAAATGCTCTGTGCAACACACCTGCTGCAGCTGCTAAAATGGCACAAATAGAGGCATTGTTAGGAAGTATTAGAGGAGAAAATCTTTTTACAAGATATGTTTCAATGCAGGTAAATATAATATACTCATTAATATCATCGTTACAATATCTGAGACAAAGACTGGGCTGAGTCTTCCTCTAAAGAAGGAAAACTCTCCTTCTTGTGTGGAAACAAAAAGTTCTAATTTTTTTGTTCAAAAAAAAATAAAAATCTCTAACCAAAAGTTTTCTAAAATAATTTTATTAGAGATAATTTACGAAAAAGCCTAGTTTTGGTGCAAACTTTTAATTTACAGATCAAGATTAGTTGATGAAAATGTCAATAGTTATGAAATCAATAATTCAAATTTAATTTTCATTGCAGGAGGCAATGGAAGCTCAAATGATGGGAAGAGGCCCTTCCCTGGATGAAAATACCAATCTTCCATTGGTCATGCGAAGATTCGATACGCAGCTCAGCAATTTTAGTCCAGCCGAGTACAGACGACTGATTCAAAGAGACAATCAATTGTCCGAGGATTCTTCCACAAATAGCGAACCTAGCGAGGACGATGCGAGAGACGACGTGAGTATGGATGAAATAGATAACGAAGATGGCCAGGACGGCCCGGTAAGTTATTTGTCTGTCAGCGGTGCAGCCGATAGAAATCGTCATAGTGTATTTAGCAGATTATACCAACTACAAAATCATCCTTTTTCTGTGAATGCCAATGAAAATAATACAACGATCTCTCAGAGTGCCCAAGGATCATTGCCGGATCAACGCAGGACTACAGGTAAAAAATCAGTGACACGTTCTATTTTACTTATGAAATCTTTTGATGAGTAAAATAGTAAATTGAGTGATTGTAATTTTGCAGGAGGATCGTTTAGTCCAGTGAATTACGAGACGATGAATAGAGGCAACGCGGATAATTCTTGTATGTATCTGGCTCTGCGCAACAGACTTCATAACGCTCTTACGCAATCCAACGTATCCGAGAGCAGTAGAGCCTTACTAAACATGATATTTTCCGGCTCTACTCAGGGTAGATTGATAAGAAACGCGCATCAACAACAGCAGCAACGAGAGCATCAGTCGTTCCGGGTTCGAAATGCACTCCACGAAATGTTGTCCCCCTACGCGAGGCGAAGATCCCTCTGGCTCTCGAGAAGATCGGCGTCGAATCGTTTCCCAAATCCTCCTCATCATCCCCAGAGTCCATTGAGCCATAATCAGAGAGCACCGGTCAATAATAATAATAATAATAATAATAATAATTCGGAACGCGGATCGAACGTGAACAATAATTCGAATTCATCGTCGATGGATAATAACAATAGAAATAGACGAGTCAATCCGAGCATGAGCGACGTCCTGGTACCGGAGCAGCAACAACAGGACAACAATCGCACCTCTACCACGCGACAAGTCAGATGTCCCGAGAACAGCAACAACAGCAACACCGCGACGACGATGCAGATCTTAGGCTCGAATAATAATGGATCGTCGACGTTGACGCGACACGCGTGTTTACGAAGACTCGCCAGGGAGGTGATCATGTCGAACAACGTTAACGGCGATGCTCTGTTGGATTCGGAATTCAGGCATCTGTTGTCCGTCAGATTGGCGGCTGCCTTGGCCACCACAACCAATACCCATGCTAATACCGATTCGCCGAGTGGTAATAACTCGACCGAGCTCAACGGTGTAAGTAACGATCGAGCGAACGTCAACGACGTCGACTACGGTTAAAAAAAGTGCGCATTTAATAAGTAAAACAATGTAGAGGCTTGTATATTTTTGGCTAAAAAATGACGATTTTGTACATAAACGAATGTATCTTGTAAATAAGATCTAGTTTTTATATATATTAGGTGTATAAGCTACCGACCGGTATACAAAATTTGTATATTGTTATTTAACGAATAAATTAACATTTGCGTACAAAATCAAAGCTGAGCTTTCAATAATATACATAATACATAGTAGGCACATATCAACGCAAGCACGTGCGTCTGTATATAAAATTCGGTCAATCGGTATTATAAGTATCGGCTCGCGCGGCGAGATTAATATATAATGAGTTTATTATTGCGCGCAAGTGGCATATTATATATGGCTCGTAACGGCCTCCAACTCCGAAAATGACGATTATATACTCCTCTCTCTCTCTCTCTCTCTGCTGGTGGTGAGTGAGCATGCATGCAAATCGATCGTGCCAAACGTACAGAGAGGAGAGAGAAGATATTACACGAGCCTAGCTGCCGCGCGAGCGAAACGTGTGTTATCTATAACATATACTACGTGTATACCAGGGGCAGCAGCACACAAATATCATCGAAGTTATCGTCGAATATCGAGTGCGTTATTTCGCGCGCGCAGTAGCAGTAGTGGTATGAGCACATCAACACACTGACTGCACCGACACACAGGCGCACTCACGCAATAATATTGGCGCGCGCGCGCTCCGACTGGGATAGTACAGATAGAGCGAAGATTCGCGTCTCACTATACGAAGCAGCAGCAGCAGCAGCGATATAGGCAGTCGGTTGGGCGGCGCGCGCGACTCCGGACTCGAGCGAGCGGTGTGCGTGTGTACGTCCTCGGGAGGAGAGCGAGCTTTTTCGTGTTTCGCGAGCTTGACGGTGACGCGGGGGCTGGCAGCAACAACACACGTGTGTGCACGTCGCGCGCGGCCTCGCATATTCTATAAACGTAGTGCAATTGTGTTGTACGCTGGATCGGAGACCACCAGCCCGTAGTATCGTTGCTCGTGTAAGAGCGCGTGCCAGCAGCAGCAGCAGCAGCAGCACCTCTCCGAAACCGAGCCCCGTCAGAGCTGTCATCGTCGTCGAGCAGATCCGCAGCCGCAGCCGCAGCGCAGCCACCTCCGCAGCCGCGAGGAGTCGTCATCAGACCCACCGGCTATGCAACCAAAGGCAAGGAGCCGCCTCTGCCCGGGACCACGACGGCTACGGCTGGCGGACCGACGGAGCTGCGTCTGCCCCCGGGTCTGCCGTCGGGCGCCTCCTGCAGCAACACCTCGCCCGCGCACCACCATCATCTGCGCCCCAGCCACATCGGGCTGAGCCTGGGCAGCCCCCAGCACTCTCAGCAGGCAGCCACCGTAGCCAGCTCCAGCTGCCTGGTGCGCGCGGGAGCCCCCGCTGCCGCTGGCCATCCGGCTCTGGGTTAGTTCCCCCATTGACAGTAGAACGCTAGACATAACATTTAAAGACACACGCAACTCCGACGTATAAATAAAAATACGGAGCTTTCGTTGGCATCCGAGCAGAGCAGAGAGCTTTTATCGCACGTCTATCAGCTCTCTCTCTCTCTCTTTCCCCAGTTTCTCATTTCCTATTCCATCCCACTCACTCACTCATTCTCTCTCATCCGGAGCTCGGAAGATTATCTCTCTCTCTCTCTCCGCTCTCTAGGCTCGGAGAGTCCGAGGTCTATACAATCGATAATAGCGCATGTGCATCGCTATTATATGTATAGCACAAGTGTGTTGCCTTTGGACTAGAGTGAGAAAGAGAGAGAGAGAGAGAATGGCTACGTAGAGAGCCTCTCGACAGTCTCTGACAGCTCGGCTCATAGCGGCGGCGACGGCAGCAGCCACGCACCCTACGGGCCTGCAGTCAACACTACTGACGTCATACTCGACTCTCTTTCTCTCTCGGTATATAAGTACACACGCAGACGCGCGCGACTCCGACACTGACACATTCGCTGCTGTTGCTGCACGCGCGCATGCCACTGACGACTGCGAGACTCGACTCGGCGCAGTCTGACACTCGCGTACTTACCGCGCGCGCGCGCGCAACCATATATGTATATAGTCGTGTCTATGTGTATGTACCTGTAATCTCCGTTGTGCGGGTTATAATATACACACATAGGTGTATAATATGTGTAGTGAGCAATCCGCCTGCTCATCGTCGCGACATATTCTCTCTCTCCAAATAATAAATATATATATAATAAATCGTCAGCAGCAGCAGCAGCAGCATGTTGTTGCGATACGTCGCGGCGATTATTATTTCGGAGCAGCAGCGCAGCAGTAGCTAGCAGATATTGATAGATAGTATAAAGCGCCAACCATCGTTGTGTTGTGGCTATATATATACAAACTCGCACCGCGTGAAACACTCCGTGTGAGCCAGACACACAACTGTTGCTATTATAATACACCATCCATTATTATAATTATATATATACGTGCGCGATACGTGTGAATGTGTATATATAACGCAGAGACAACTTCGAGGTCTCTCTCTCTCTCTCTCTCTCGTGTGCCACGCCATGTGCGTTGCCGTTCAGCAGCTCGCGATGATTCGCGTGAGCTTCGTGTAATATTAAGTGTGAACCAGAACCCTGTGTGTGTGTGTGCGTGTGAGCCATGTTGTTGTCCTTCGTGAAATCCACCTGTGCAGCAACAGCAGCAGTAGCAGCAGAAGAAGCAACAACAGCAGCAGCCATGAGCTCCTAACACACCTGCGTGTGGTGCGGAGTCGTCGTCGAGGCACGAGTCATCGTCCTGCCCACGCGTGTTTCTCTCTCTCTCTCTCTCAGATCTTCTTCTTCTACTTGCCTATCTCGTTGACGCGCTTTTTTGGCCGCGTCGTAAGTATACACAAAACCACGCATGCTGCTGACGCTGTGTTGCTACTCTGGGCAAATTGCCAGGTAGCCTTCATATACACACCTATCACTCGCTCTCTCTCTCTCTCTCTCTCCTCTCATGCATTGCCTCCTCTTTTTGGAGCTTGCACAAGTTCACAATGCTGTGATCAATGTTTTGCATCGTCAATAAGCATTGACCCAGTGGCCAATTGTTAACAAACAATTACATTCTGCAACACACAACTCTGATGTTTACTTACTGAACGTCAGAGAGCATCTCTCTCAGCTCCATATTCGTCATCATCCATAACACCACCACCCAGTGTCGTTGACCATTGCTCCTTATTTATATGGCTTTAATGACACTCACAACTGACACTTACTGTAGGAAGTGTTGGAACGATGGATCAACCTAGAAACAGACCAAGCAGACCTCGTCTGCGAATGCACAGCAACTCGGCCCGAGTTCTGGTGTTTGATCAAGCAGAGTCGGAACCAGTAGCTGGAAAAATGGAATCTGACAGGCAACAGCAGACAAAACCGGCTACGTCCAAGGGAGAGAGCAAGGAGGCTCCAGTTTCAACAGGTAATTTCAATTTTAGCAGTCTTTTACAAAACTTACGTTGAAAGACTCATTTTTATAAATTATCATTGACTTCAATGTATCAATAACTCATCAAATAATCAATGACTTTTCAGTGAGTAATGCTGAAACTTCAAATCTGGTTCGAATGCGCAACTCTGCATTTGGAAAGTCAGCTCCATCTCTTTCTATTCACATGGTACGTACATCAAATCACATGTCAATTATCAATAAATTAAATTAAGATAAAAAAAAAACATTATCTCATGTGTATCATAAAATTTTCAGCGTGATTTCAACGTCCCACGTCGTTCGACCAAAGCATCTCACAGAAAATCTTTCATTTCAACGACGTCTCCGACTTTACCTCGTTGTCACTCGCCCTTGTCAGGTAAGCGCGAGTGCGAATAATTATTAAATATATTCGTAATTTAGTAATACGACTCCCACAGTCGTTAGTTTATACACTTTGTGTGTACGTGATATTCGTCGAGTTTTGGTCTAGTGACAAGATTTCGTAAAAAAAATTTGGCAAGCTCCTGAGCTGCTGCTGCTGCTGCTGAGCACAGCGGTTTTCAAGGTCTAGTGACAAGGTCACTAGCCGGCCGGCGGTCTTTCATATGCGAAATAGAAGTCTCACTTATAGCCACGCGTATCGCGCACAATATCATAAGCGAATTAAATTGACGAGCAATTTTCTCTTCTATTTTCGCAGCATTCATGCCGGTGGCAGGAAGCCCTTTGGAGAGCCCTCGCATGTCATCAAGTCCTCACTTTGCTTTCGTTCCAATCAAGCGGTAAGTTAAATAAAAAAAAAATTTGAAACAAGTTTTTTTAGTTTTCCCAGTACAGATAACAAAACTATGATATCGTTTTATAGAATTAGCGTGGGAACGACTAATGCCGGTGACGGTCGACGATGGTCTGTGGCGAGCTTACCTTCTAGCGGATATGGTACCACTCCTGGATCGAGCAACGTTTCTTCGCAGTGCTCTAGTCAGGAGCGCCTGCACCAGCTGCCGATGATGCCGACCAAGGACGAGCTCCGCATGCTGTCCTGTCACTTCTCCAAACCCGGCACGCCTTGCTCCGGAGTCCATCCCGGCTTTCCGAACATGGGTAACATGATCGGCGGCGGCCAAGGTCAAGGCGGTGGTGGTGGCCTCGACGAGCTCAACGAGACGGGTCGGCGCTCGCCCCTGCATCGGCCGCGCTCGCGCAGTCTCAGCAGTCCCAGTCGCTCACCCATCCTCGACAGCGAGATCGTCATGATGAACACGATGTACAAGGAGCGCTTCCCCAAGGCCACCCAGCAGATGGAGGAGCGCCTGACCAGCTTCATCAACGACAACAAGGACGTCGACGAGTACGACGTCGTGTCGCAGATGGCACCGGACTCGTTGCCGATTCTGCGCTTCGTTCATCATCAGATCATCGAGATGGCGCGCGACTGTCTACACAAGTCGCAAGAGAAGCTCATTACCACGCGCTACTTCTACGAGATGACGGAGAACCTCGAGCGTCTGCTGATGGAGGTAAGAGATAAAGGCTTTCTTTCTTCTCGCCCCAAATGTTACTATTTTTAAATTGTTTCAATTTCTTTCATCTTCTGTAGACAAGAGAAAAATCTTTGGAAGCTGCAACGCGTCTAACTGGTCTCATTAAGAAACTGCTTCTGATCATATCAAGACCTGCTCGTCTGCTCGAGTGTCTCGAATTCGACCCTGAAGAATTTTACCATCTCCTCGAGCAAGCCGAAGGACAAGCTAAAATCACGATCGGCATTGAAAAAGATATACCTCAGTACATCATTAATAAATTGTCATTGAACCGCGATCCTATATCAGGTAAGTTGGAGAAAAAAGTCTGGTCCGGATCAAGGTTCGATTTGCAATTTATAGATCTTCAAGAAGAAATGAATAAATTAGAGGATCCAAATAACTCCGCGGAAAGTCAACAGCGCGAAGATAATTGTACCTCTAACAAGTCAGATGAAGATAAGCAAGTTCAGCAGAGAATACCCTGCGAAGATGATTATGAAATACTGAAACTTATCAGCAATGGTGCTTATGGAGCTGTGTATATGGTTAAAGAAAAGTCCTGTAGGCAGCGTTTTGCTATGAAGAAAATTAATAAGAATAATTTAATGCTGAGAAATCAAGTGGAACAAGTGTTTGCGGAAAGAGACATCATGAGTTTTACAGACAATCCTTTTGTAGTTTCCATGTATTGCAGCTTTGAAACAAAGGTTTGTTTTTTTTTTTTTTTAAGAAAAAATCGAAAAATTAAATTGTAATATAACAGTTTCTTGAATATACATTTTTATTGCAGAAACATTTGTGTTTGGTTATGGAGTACGTCGAAGGTGGTGATTGTGCCAGTTTATTAAAAAATATCGGCCCTCTACCTCCCGATATGGCCAGGTTTTATTTTGCTGAAACTGTTTTAGCAGTTGAATATCTTCACAGTTATGGGATTGTTCACAGGGATCTCAAACCTGATAAGTAAGTGAAATTGACACGAAAAAAAATTATTATAACAACTCGTTATGCAGTGATTTAATTTATATATGTTTTTAGTTTGCTCATCACGGCGTTAGGACACATAAAGTTAACCGACTTTGGTTTGAGTAAAATGGGTCTCATGTCACGTGAGTTTATAAATTCAATATAAAACAATTTTTCAATAGACAGCGATTAACAACGTTCTAATTGTCTTACAGTTGCTACCAACTTGTACGAGGGATACATTGAAAAGGATACCCGACAGTTTTCGGACAAGCAAGTATTCGGAACTCCCGAGTACATCGCACCCGAGGTGATTCTACGTCAAGGCTACGGCAAACCCGTCGATTGGTGGTCGATGGGCATAATATTGTACGAATTCTTGATCGGTTGCGTGCCCTTCTTCGGAGATACGCCGGAGGAGTTATTCGCGCACACCGTGAACGACGACATCGAGTGGCCCGACGAGGAGGATTGGACGGTTCAGCCCGAAGCCAAGGACATCATCACCGCGCTTCTGCAGCAGAGTCCCAGAGATCGACTCGGTACGGGCAGTTCGCACGAGGTCAAGGATCATCCGTACTTTTACGGCGTGAACTGGAACAGCTTGTTGAGGCAAAAGGCCGAATTCGTTCCCCAGTTGTCGAACGACGAGGATACCAGCTATTTCGACAGTCGCATGGATCGCTACAATCACGATCTGGGCGACGACACCGACGACACCGACGATTCCCCGCTGTTCGGTTCGTTCTCGTCGTACTCGCCGCAATCGCGAAAGATATCTCAGACGCGGCCACCCGATCACGAGTTGGAAACGCAGAAGAAGCAGCTTTTCCGGAACGAACTTGAACGTACGGTCGCTCAACTCAGCTTGAACTCTCCAGTGTCTACCGCGCATAGCAGTCCGCAGAAGGCAGAGGAAGGTGCTACGAAACCGTCAAGTGCAACGCAGCAGCTACAGCAGACACCGCTACAATCTCAGGCGCTCATCAGACCGTGCCTGTCGATAGAAAATTCTCCAGGCAAATCTGTCGCGAGTCAGCAGCACGCCGCGACGAGCGACCACCATCCCGTCGAGTTTCAGATGATGACGGGGAGACGGATAACGCCGCCCACGCCGAAGACTTGCTATCACAGTACACCGGAAAGTTCTCAAACGGAGTCGGACGACATCAGTCCGCAGATCCAGCGTAAACGTCACATTCATTCCCGGGACAAGCTGCCGAAACTCGATCTGGGCGCGTCGAGCAAGGATCTCGTCGAGGACAAGCACAACTCTAGTACTGATTCTTACGAGTCGACTACTGCCACGGCCAGCAGTGCCGCTGGACCCATGCCACCGAGCGGCAAACTCAGAACGCGCTCGGTCATTAAATCCGCATCTACGAGTGGCCTCTCCCTAGTCATACCTAATTGCGACTTTTCTTGTAAGTTATTTTAATTTTTGTTTTGTCTATGATTCTTGATTAACTGGTTTGTATATTTTCAACAGTTGATCCGTCGACTTCCACTCAAGCGATCGAGTCTCCTGGTGGCTCATCTACGGCATCTTCGCGTGACACCTCGCCTTGTCGTGAGCTCAGTCCTCTGGTTACCAACCTTAAACCTCCCATTATTATACGACGCGGACCCAATGGTTTCGGCTTCACGGTACACACGATACGAGTGTATTACGGTGATAGTGATTTCTACACTATGCACCATCTAGTCATGGTAATCAATTACTAAAATAATTTCTAACTTGACGTCGTGTTGAACCGAGACTAAAATGAATTCTTAAACGCAGGCTGTGGATCAATCAAGTCCAGCATTCGAAGCTGGTTTGCGGCCAGGTGATCTGATCACCCACATCAACGGTGAACCGGTGCAAGGTTTGTATCACACGCAAGTACTGCAGCTCATGTTGAGCGGAGGCGACCACGTGACCTTGCGAAGCACACCGCTGGAGAACACGAGCATCAAGAGCGGCGGCAGGAAGCGCGAGCCGGCCCAGTGCAAGATGGCGAAACGAGCTCTGCGACAGAGGCGTCAGAAGCGCGATCACTCGGACAAGAAGCGTAAGACTTCGCTCTTCCGAAAAATCAGCTCGAAAAGGGCCAGTGCCGAGATGCAACAGGTAACGACGACGAAGCGCACTAGTTGACATTGATTATTCTTACTTGTAACCCACGTACGCACAAGATCATTTATACATTATTATTATTTTATTATTTTATCAACTTAATTACTTGATAATTTACCTGACCCGTGTGTGTTACCAGCTGCAATTATCAAACATCAAAAATGTCTGGCACTCGAAGGCTACACGTTTTTTAAATTTTTTATAATTTCGTTTACAGCCATTAACTATCAGTTGTCCCATGTCAGCACCTAATATGTCCAGCAACAACAAATCACACATGGTACGCCTACGTTATGTTTTGTTTTATCGCTTGTTTTTCCTTCTACACTCTATTTTACTTTGTACGCCATCACACTCGATAATATGCGATGAACCATAATACGTCTCGTTGCAACGCGATCTTTCTTGCACTATTTAATAATCAACGCTCACGTCGATTGCAGATGGCCGCGGGCTTGTGCTCACCGTCGATGATGACACCGACTCGTTCATTCCAGGCGTTCGTTCGATCGCAGCAATCGGACAGCAATTCGCCGCAACACTTCAGTCCGTCCCCGCCGACCGGAGCCAACCGTCCAGGATGCTCGGAGTCGTACCACTCGACCGGTTGGTATTCTCTGCCGTGAGCGTCGCAGTATCCCGAGAAACTCTATGATTACATTAAATTTGTGCACGTAGGTAATTCGAGCCCCTGCTCCAGTCCGAACTCGTCGCCCGGATCCAGCGTCTCGTTGAGTAGCGGCGCGGCGACCAGCGGACAGGCGCACTACCAGCGACCGTCGACGCTGCACGGGCTGAAGCACAAACTGCACACGGCGGAGAACATACACTCGCCGAACAGGCGGAAATCCGTCGGTCACATTCCATTGTCCCCCCTGGCTCGCACTCCTAGCCCCTACCTCTACCGGCCAGCCCACTCGCAGTCCTAGTCCTTTAGCTTTTCCTACTGGCCATCAGCCTGGCAGTTCGAACACCACCCCAGTCTTACAGTCCTGGTGAGTATTAGCTATGTTCGTTATCTGAAGCACGAATATATTAAAAATCAACCTTTCTTATTGGTTTCTTTTAGGTGCTTCATTGTCAACGCCAAACAGTCAGAAGAAAACCTACGGTCGGCCCAAGTCTGCCGAACCGGGTTCACCTCTGCTGAGGCGCGCTCTCAGTCCCGATCGACTTCACCCGCGTTCTGCTGAATCCAAAACTTCTATTTCGCCACTTGCTAACAGCGGAAACGGTAGTTCCTCCAGCTCTTCTAGCCCAAAAGTGCAACAATCCGCTCGACTTTCGCTACAGTTGATTTCCAGCAGCTCGAGCTTTACGAGCTGCACGACGAGTCAGCAAGAGAGTGGAGATTCTGCGTCGAGCGAGATCGTTTCCTCGAAAGGGAACGGTGGTCAGCAATTGTCGCAACAGCAGCAGCAACAGGTGTTGAAAGACGAAGAGAAGCAGGATTACTCCGCGCAGAAGATATCTCACAGCATATCTATCAGTATAGCCAGTGCCCAGAGCTCGGGTCAATTGCCGAGGATAGCCGAAGAGAAGGACTCGCCAACGGGCACGAAGCCCGAGTTCGAAACGACCACACTTCCTGCCTCCGGTCCGGTGAACAAACTAGTGAAGCAGATTCAGGATGAGGCTATCTGTTGCGACAGCTATGATCCGCACAGACGCTCCGCCGAGGCCTCGAGTACGAGTCCGTCTAAAAAACAAGATTCGCTCGATAAATGTAAGTAAGAGCCGACTGTGATCTATTCAGCAGCAATAGCGGCGATACTTGACATTTTTTGCGGATAAATTCTCTGTAACTATTTCACGCTAACTTTGCTGAGCTTATTTTTCCGTAAAGGCTTTAGCCGTGAAAACATTTTTCAGTCTTCGTTACGGTCTTTTTTATTATTGATTCACTAAAATGATCGAGCTGACTTTACTAATCAGGTTTCTGATTTTTTTATCAATTCACACGCACGCTACAAATAAAAGTCACACTGCCTTTTAAACATTTACTTTTTTGAAGGGAGCCTTCTCGTAAATCAACGCGCTTGTTCAATCCGTTGTTCGAGGATTGACGAGCGAAACACGTATCACGAACTTACTCACGTATATCTTCAATGTATTGCTCGTTGTAAATTGTTCATTAGTATATCCGTTTGAGAAATGAAAGAGTTGAATAGATTCACTGCTGTACCTTCATTTTTGTCGATTCGACAATGATTAATTCTTGTGAGAAACTCCAAGTGCTACGAACACATCGTACGCTTTTTTTGTAAAACATTCAGATTTGATCTCAAACATTTGTTTACTTTTTCTTACATGATTAAAAATGATATTTGTACAAATTAAAAGTGTTACACTATACTAATCATTTCGTTTTGCGCAGCTTTCGATTCAATTCCGTGCCAATTATAAAATAAAAAAGTGTGATGACTAATCGCGTGCGTTTCGGCGCTGTAATCAAGTGAATTCTTGATTATCTTATTTTTTCAACTGTATACAGTCATAATTTTTGTATTATCGGAAACTAAAAATTATTCAAAGATTTATAGTCACGTTTATATAGACATCTTATGTATGTGTAACGGTGGTAATTCTGCCGAAAACGTTTACGAAAACTAATAATAAATGGTTAAAAATTTAGAAAAATAAATTCGGTGATTGTTTCTGTAAAAACTAATTGTGAAATTAATGTTAGAACTGTAAAAGTATTCGACGATACAGTATGAATTGTATAATCTAATATTACGATAGTTATGAATGTTACAACCAATCTTGGATATTTTAGACTGTTTGAATGGATTAGATTATTTTGTATGAATCCTAAGGTTTATCGAGATATGTAACAAGTAAGGTTCATCTTTTTGAGTGATGATTATGCGCGCACGTTGCTAGGACTCATTTATACATATTACTCATATGAGCGTGCGCTTCTTTATTATACCGTGTACATTATTTTTATTATTTGTATATTCATGTCTATACTCGTTGATATGCCTATTAGATAGGAATGATATATTTTAACATGCATAATGTTACTATATATCGTTTTAGTAACTTGGTTAAATGCGATGATCGCGCATTTACTTTGTCGTATATTTACGCATGGAAAAATGAAAAAATACTAAATCAATAAGAATGTACGGAAAGTTGTAGTATGATCAACCACTCTTGTTTATAACTGTGATTTCTTCCTGATAATGATTATATTTAAAAAAAAAGAGTTCGGTATGTAGACACTCCTATAAAATTTACGTAGAATTGTATGGATTAGCTGCACAGTTTGTATACTCTGACTAGCCTATCTCTGAAATATATGTAAAAACACTTTCCTGTAAACAAAAATTTATTTTTTTATTGACCTACTGTATGCTAAGTAATTGTCTAACGTACGATAATGAATTACTCTCAATCTCTTTTTGATAACGATGTTTACTACTATATGTAGGCGTGAAACGAATATTTTGAAAATGGAAATTCATCTTACATTTAAAGCAGTGCCTGGAAATGCTGGGTATTTCCTTATACACCAAGGCTATGATGTTTGAAATTGGTTCTACCACGATGATTTCCAATTATCTTATGCAAAATCAAATAATTATTGAAATATTAATGGAAGTGTTTTTCTCATCTTTCAAAGGAAGTGCACAGCAGTATAAGTAAATAATTCAGTGTATTATATCACATCATCATTAATGGCGTAAAAATCTATCAATAAAAAGTAACGCATTTTAAATTTTCGATGATGATTTATATTATTAACAATAATTATATTTATATTTTTTATATATGTAATGTTTGTGTGTGAGAATGCTTTTAATATATAAATTAAATCTTTGAGCTTGAAAACTCTTTGGTTCTATAAATAACTTAAATAAGATGGTAAATTAAAATATTTTTTACTGCTTTTCAAGCAATAAAGCAACAATCTTAATAATCTGCGAAACTTAAAAAACTCATTATCCTAAACTTCAGCGATAATCTTGGACATAATTGAAAATCGTAAAATTTAAAACTACAAGAACTTGAAAACTTACACAAAATTAATTAATGCAAGTGTTATAATTCATCGGCATTTAGCCCACACAAGTGTCAACGGTTGGAGGTAGCCGTGATGAATTTGTGACACATATAGTTAACATTAATTTTACAATACACGTTGACAGGCACTTGAGTTAATGTATTCAATAATTAATACAATCCATTCAGTCACAATGAACAAATTTATCGATCGTGTAAACAAATAAATTGTATGGAAGTATATTTTCACTCGAAGATTGTATAAAAATTTATTCCTTTGCACAATATACATTTTTACAAACAAGTTAAGGTCCTACAATCGTATAGCCTCCAATTAATTTAGTCGCAAAAAAATGCGAACATACGCGGCTGTTACTTTTATACATACATAAATATCTACATTTCGAAATTTCATAGAGGCATATCTTACATCGGTGAAAAGTTCAAAACGGCAACGACACATAAATCACTATGGAATTCTTGGGGAAATGTCTTATTGTAACGGACTACTTAAATT
This sequence comes from Trichogramma dendrolimi, assembly GCA_034770305.1. Classification (NCBI taxonomy): domain Eukaryota; kingdom Metazoa; phylum Arthropoda; class Insecta; order Hymenoptera; family Trichogrammatidae; genus Trichogramma; species Trichogramma dendrolimi. The sequence goes on along the minus strand of JAPMIB010000010.1, from coordinate 1,473,888 downwards.
AAACATCCGTTTCAACATCGAGTCTGCGACCAAAATCTTTTTACAAATTGTCACGAGAGTCATGAGTACAAAATCATCATTCGATATTCGGTGGTGCGGCGTATCGGGTTCGCAGATCTACGTCACCGTCACAAAGATATTTACCTGAAAAGTCAAAAGTAGTAGATGAGAATGCAGTATTCTGGAGAGTTAACAAAAATGTAGTCCATTTCAATGCATACCTGATATAAATCTTTTTTTGATAAGGCTCACTCTGTAACCGGGCCCAGCAAGTTCAAATTCGACGCCCGAAAGCGTGGTGCCCTCGCAATTGAACTGCGTGAAGATGGTACCTTGATTTCCAGGACCATTGGACAGTTCGACGCGCGCTTTGAGCGAGCCGACGCCAGTACCGTCGCTGAGTTGCGAGAGCTCGGTAAACTTCCAAATTAGTCGATTGGACTCTGGCAGCCACTGGGCATTCGGCTGACTCTGAACAGATCGGAAGCCACCGTCGATGGGAACCGATAACTGGAGGTTCAGTAGTGGATTCGGTGCGGCCATCGCCCGACTATTGTATTTGTAATCCACCTGCATTGCACAAAAAAATAATCGTAAAATACCAAAACGTTTCACAATTTCGAGCGAGTTCAAGTACCTTGAGATCGGTGTGCGTGGGACCAGTCTTCCAGTAGGCGACGAGCTGGAAGGGACAGGACGCAGCTCCGTCGCGGGCCTTCACCTGGTACTTGAGAATGTCGACGTTGAAGTAGGCGGCTTGAGGATTCTGCTCGGCTTGTCGCCGCAGCAGCGCAGTTAAGGCACTCATGTTGAACTCGAACGAGTCCGGGGTCGAAGACTGCTGCTGCGACGACGAAGTGGGCGAGAAGGGAGAGCCCGCCGCCGAGGGGCTCTCGACGGCGTTGACCAGCTGACTGTTGGGCACCAGGCGCTCGAGGCGGCCACTGTTGCGCAATCGAAACGACAGTTTGGCCGGGCTGGGATTGCTCGTGAGCACGGCGACGATGCCCGCCGGGAACGAGAGCATCATGTCGCCCACGAGCTTGACCTGGCAGCGCGACTCGTCGCTGCCGCGAAAGTAGGCGTGCACGATCTCGTGAAAAGCCACGGCGAGGGGTATCGTGTCGGACATGCCGATGGTGAGCGGCGAGGGTCCACGAGACGTTCCCACCGCGACCCCGGCGGACCGGAACTCGAGGCTGGCCACGCTGTCCGCGCGGCTGATCGTCGCGGGCGACATGCGGCCCCGACTGGCCGAGGGCCCGAGGGTGTTGTTGCTCATGACGCTGGCGTTGCTGCCCGGGTCGCCGCGGCGCGACGGCGGCCTCGGTATGGCTATGGAGCTCTGCTGATGCTGCTGCTTCGGCGGCAGCGCCGGCCCGGGAGCGTCGCTCATCTCGGAGAACAGATCGCCCTCGGGGAAGAAGCTGGCGGTGCGCGCGGGCGCGGACTGTGGCGGCGGCGGCATCATCGCCGGTATCGGTGTGCTCTGGGCGCGCATCGGCAGCACCGTCGGCGGACTCTGCAGCGGCGTCGAGGCGCTCGACTGCTGCGTCTGGCTCGGTGAGAATATACTGTTGAGCAGCAGCTCGCTGTTGGCCGTTTTACTGTTGCTGTTGTTGTTGCTGAGCTGCTGCGATACCGACTGCGATCGTTTCATCGGTCCGTCCGCATCGAAACCGGTACTTGTCGCTTGCGAGCCCCTGCGGGTGGACTGCAACGACGACGACGGAGGCGGTGGCATCAGCGTCGGCGCCGGCGTTGATCGAGCCGAGCGCGTGCCACCCCTCAAGGATGAAAGCCCTCCTTGACCGCTACTACCGATCAGCCCTGGCGCCGGAGAAAGCGAAAGATTCTCCACGGTGGCCCTGAGCTCGTCGACGCTTGCGCTCATGGGCCCGGCGCCGTTCCTCAGGGGTTTGATTTCGACTCGAATCTTGCGCTCGCGCTCGTCTTCGGAGTCCGAGTCCGAGCTCGAGTAGAAGTTGCTCTTCTCCTGGCTGTCCCAGGTGCCGTCGGGGACTTTGGGCTTGATGCAGTAGCCCTCCTCGTCGACCTCGGGCGTCGGCGTACCGGCGCTCTTCAGCGACGATTCCTGCTCTTTGTCCTCGCTGCAAGAAAACAATATAAAGTGTAAAGCGTGTGTGCCAGTGCTGTGTCGAAATAAATTTAACTTCGTGCTTGTGCTGTTTATAATGTACTTATACTAACGTATCGGATTTCGCCTCGTCCTTGCTTCCGGATGTCTCGACCGAGTCCTTTTTCTTTTTGGCTTTTTTCTCCTTGCGCTTCTCGCGTCTGCTTCTTAGGAACCCTAAAACGGTTGTCAACAAAAAAACGTTTTCTCACCGCTGCTTGTTTTTGTTTTTCTAGAAATTGTATACAACCATCACGTGCCTAGATAGCAACAAAGACTCTACTCTTTACTACTCTCTACATCTACGTTATAAAATAGTGACAATACACAGAACTAAATTAATAATAATTGTTACAAATCGCAGTACATGAATTTTTTCTATTAATGTTTACTATATTAGCCATAATTTATAGCGTCGAATGAACCGGCTAGAAAGATAGAGATTAGCTATAATGGTCAATTTACTTTCCAAGTGACACGAGTCGCTCGACCCGACGAACACGTATTTTTTAACAAAAAAAAAGTATACATATTAAATATTAGTGCTTTACAGGGTGCAAATACTTCGTGAGAGTTAAAGTTGATAAATACAAGCGAGTCACAGTTGCTTTCGAATCTACACAAAAAAAGTATATATGAGAGAGACGTTTTAGCACGTTTGAAGCATGGCGTCAGCGACATCAGCGCGCGGCGCTATAAACTTTCCGGAAAATATCGTCGTTTGAATCATAGAGTAATGTAAATATATGTGGAAAATATTAAATGTAGAAAAAACAACAATTATAAAAGCTGAAATAACAAAGATATGAGAATCAGTATAGAGCAAAAAAAACAACCCGTCACCAATAATGAAACCACACGCGCGCGTGGGTGTAAAAGAGTCTGCTGCTCTGCGACCTGCAACCTCTATGCATTATTCGCGAGAAATGAAGTACAGTTCGCGGATAAATGCTGGACTCTAGATGAACGCGACGCGCTCTGCGTTGTGATTTTTTTTTTTGTCGTTCACCCCTTCGGCACTTGGAAAATAAATAATTCTAGACATTAAAAAAACCAAGACTAGAGTCTCGTTCGATCTGCGCAAAACAAAAGGAACACAACAGATTTCGAACGGGCGAGCAAAGGTCTGTCTCTGCTTCTTTGAGATTTTTGCTTTTTTTTTGTTTCGTTGATCTTTGAGGCTCACCTGCAGAGGTTCCTCCTCGTCAGTAGCCACTTCGCAGTGCATCAACTTTTATTCGAGTCCAGCTCCCTACTTGCCTTTCTTTTCCTATGGGTGTCAATGCCACGACACACCTATACAGGTCATATAGTAAATACCATTTATATTTACCTATGTACAACGCACACGCACATACATTAGTTTTTTTCTTTTGTCAACAAATTATTTCTCTCGAGTTCATGTCGGATGAAAAACCAAAAAAATACATTCAGAGAATAAACCATCATGCACTATTATAGAATGATCGAGTGTTTTCTTTCGTGTATCCGGATCGTGTGAGGTACGGTACTGGCTCGAGTCTCTGATCGTGTACAGATGTTACTCTTTTTCATTATTAGAAATAAAAAACCATAATGTGAGCAAAAGATGGAAGCGACCCGGAGAACCGAGAAAAAATTGACGATTCGTGACCGGAAATCAATTCTACTGCGTAACTACGTGTTCAACAGGCTCAAATTTATAGATATATATGCTAGCGGCGATCGATTTAAATTGCATTTAAATAATTGAAAGATTTCAATAAATATATAATGACAGCAACAGGTCGGCTGCTGTTGTAATATACCTACGTTGATTGCCTAACAGAGAGCTGAGGGGAGGCACAACGAAATTCGTTGCCACTGAAATGAATCAACAGAGACACACCGTTAGTTCATTTTTGTTTTTTGTTTTTTGTTTTCAATCTCGAGCAAGCGACAGTATAATAAGATACGAGCGCGTGTGCCTCTGGATACGCAGCCATAACTGTAATCGATATTATAATAACACAAGAGTCGCAGTCCCCGAGTAGATAAGAGTTTCGACTTGACAGTGAAGTGTTAAAATTACTTAACTTATATACGCAATGATTCGATGGACGTCGTCCGTTTTGTTAGTAAACCCACGCGAAAATACAAAAAAGAGGCAGAGATTGAAAAGTATACAGACAATACCGAGCGAAGTTAATAATTATAATATGTATTATAATTAATACAAATATATATTGTAAGTGATACACATGAGACGATGGTAAGCGGTGAGTAAAAAATACTGAGAAAGTGAGACGTGAAACGTGAACTTGTGCAGATTATAATATGAGCGCATTGTACATGAATGAAATTAATTAGATTCGAGAGAGAAGCAATGCTGATGATAATAATAAAATGATGGTGATGATGTCATTTTATAATAATAATAAAATGAGCTTATGCCAATTGTTTCAAATGAAAGCAGTTTTACACTTGGATCCTCTCAGGGGGTTCCTCGAGATGCTTGCCGTAGGCACGCCAGGAGACATACTGTCCTGAGGAGTGACAGGAGCTGAACCAGAGCCGGCTTGCTGTCTTTGCCTCTCTGAAACAATACTCATCTCTTCGTTCACTCTCCTTTTTATCTTCTTGACCAAGAACGGATGTTTAATTGCTTTCTTTCTTTCGTTTTTGCTTTTTGTTTCTTTTTACATTTAATCGCGATGATACAGTGATTTTAGGAATGAAATTCCGAAAGTCACTGCGTGATTGAAGTTTGTAACAACTTCCACCAAAACCACGTGTTTGATTGTGTATCGTTAAGGATTAATGGCGCGATAAGCAACCCAACAACAAAACACAAAAGCAGCACGATTCCCGTGAAACATAATGAAGTGTGCGTTACATTTTTTTTCGTCACCGTTAACATTCAATTTCGAAAGAATTGATTCGATCATAACGAGTAATAATGACCTGCGCCTACAATGATTTAACGATCAGTAATCCAGATCATCGGACGATTTAACATGAATATTGAACAAATAGCAGCATGTGCGACTGATTAAACGTCATACACCTACCCTGGGAGTTGGACATGAAAAGGTTGAGCAGCGAAGTGGTACGTCGAGAGGCTTTGCTCTGCTGCAAAGATTCTACACCTTCGCTCTCCCTTTCGTTCTGTTCATCCTTATCCTTATCAAGCCTGAACCTGCCCCTCCTTGTTAAATAACCCTCCCTTTTAACCCCTTGAGTTTTTTTTAGTGCCTCTAAGTTACCCGCTACGCCGGTCTCTCCGTTGGCTCCTTTTGTTGCTTCTTTGTTCTGGGTTTCGTTGCTTTTGTCTATGCTGCTTTGCGATGTTATTTCAGCTATACTCGTCAAAACTTGATCGTATTCGATTATACCTAGAAACACATTGTACCATTATTTTTGTGCTACAAGTATTGAGCAAATATTGAACATACCATTACCTGGCTTCTCAAATCCTGTATATTTACTTTGAACAAACTGCTCTAATAATTTTTCTACTGTCATGTCTAAGCATTGTCTTTTGAAGTCAATGTGAACTTGTCCAATCTGCTCGTGGTTTGATTGAAGAACATCAGCATAAGTGTTCAAAAATTCCTTCATTATTCTTAAATGTGATTCTTCAACATCTTGAAACCTCTACAAAATTTATCAAGAAAAAAATTAGATTTACCATGACAAAGAAAATTGTATATGTAAATTAGTATTGAATCAATTGAAATACCCTGCAAGCTTGTGTCATTTTAGCTTCAAAATCATTGCGAACAGTGGTATACTTATCTACCAACGTTTTATAGTCATCTTGAGCTTTTCTAAATTTGATATCTGCTTTCTCCAATTCCTTTTGACTGGCGTTATCTTTTTTGAGTTTTTCTAATTCAAGGCCTCTTTGCATACAAGTATCTTTAGCTTTTTGCAGTGTGATAGTAATACTTTGTATATTTTGAACTACATCTAATGTCGAGGATTCCTCTTCTTTCACCTAAAATAAATAGAACTTATGGTTGTTATCTGTCGGACCATAATCTCAAAGTGGGCGGATTTTGATAAGAACTGTATCAGTAGCAGACAAATAAAAGAGAACGCGCGTAAGCGTACAAGGCTCACATTTTTATGCTTTTTGTGGAGCTCGTCGGAATACTTGGCAACATCTTTTATAATTTCAGAAACTTTCTGAGCCAACTGCAAGTGAAGACCGGCAAGCTTTTCAGCAGCTGTCCTCAGCGCCGTCCAGATGGGTGAAAAAGTGCCCTGTGTACTGTTGCTGTTGCTGGCCTGTTTGGCCACCTTGCTGAGCAATTTGTAATTGTTTTCCTCCATGACAGACCTCTCGCGAAGAAAGTCTGCCAGCTCCTTGCTGGCCACCACGCCATGCTTCATGTTGTGATAGAGGACATCGAAGCCATTGTTCTTCTCACCCTGGAGAAAGAAGAAACATTGAAAGAAATCAGTTCTGCAAGTTATACACGTAACAGAGACAGACGGACAGCGCAAGATCTCCGATAATGCTTATAATTCAATGAGGCTCAATTGACGTAACGAACGGTAATAATTGACGGGTAAGATAAGCCAGTCTCGTTGGATAGTAGGAAGAAAAGCAGACGCGAAGAGATGAAAACGTACGTATCGTTAACGAGTGCAGTGGCAGAGATTCGGATAAGAAGAAGAAAAAAAACCAGAACGAGTCCGCGTGAGCATAAGCTAGGAGAAACGCAAGCCGCGAGCGTTATAAGAAGCGGTAAGCGAATTAACGGTAATAGATATATGTCGAGAGATCGTCCAAACGAACCCAGAAATAATCGGCAAAGTCCACGGTCATGATGGCAGTTGTTGTTTGTGTCGAGCGTGTGCGGAACCAACAACACAACACGCCTAGGACGCAGCAGGAACAATTGCTACGACGATGGGAGGAGGCAGAGCAGCAGCAGTAGCAGCAGCCGCGGCGGCAGAGGAGTAATAGTTGTAGTAGCAGCAGTAGTAGTACGACGACTGCTACAAGGTCAAATCATGACTCTCCGCGAGTATGCGTATATAGAGGCATTCATGGGATGCGCTGCTATGCACGCACGCACGCACACGGCCGTGCCCCTGTATATACTATGCGCTCCGAGCGATCCGGATACTACAGTGCACGGTGCAATGTATGTATAAAAATATGTCTCGCTGCTCGCCGTTGCAAGAGCCTGCACGGCCGCGGTCGAGTTCGAGTTGAGCTCGCTCACGAGGGGCGCACATGCACACACACACTCGCACACTTTTTTGCACACGCACACACGGTCCCGAGAGCGTCTTTCAACGGTTGACAGTCGCAAGAGTTTATTTCCAGACAGACATGGACAGGCTGCTGCTTAAAGTGCTACCTATATACTACTACTACTACGGGACACGGGCACGGCACAACATAATCATCGCGCGCTCTACTCGCTGCCTGCCTGACAAGTGCCAGCCAGCCTACTATATTGGTATGGCGCTCTGAGAACCGAACCGCAAACTTCGGAGCGCCGAGAGCGCCCGGAGAGTCTCGCTCTGGTCATGCGGCGGCGCGGCGTGCGCAGGCGCACAACAATTTCGTTACTCGGCACTCGGCAGTCGGCGGCACGCGAGTGAAAATCGCCAAGTTGGTAGTAGGAATTCGCTGTATTAAGACCGTATATGAATAGATGATACGCCGAGTTATTTGCGCGGGATTGGCCGAACGCAGGGCCCGATAATACGGAATAACCGAGACGCAGTATAAACATGTGCTGCGGCTGCCGCTGTTCGCCGAAACAATCGAACGCGCACCCCGAAAATGTAAATCGTTATTTTTCTGCATTCGCATCTATATAGTACGAGTATAGTAACGTTATCCGCGCACACCTGCTTAATACGATTGCTTTATTTTTTCGACTGTGTTTTGCGTGCGACCTAAATCGGAGGGTCGAATCTTTCGTACAGGCGCCTATATCTCAGCGGCAGTCGTTGGATTATCTCGCGTTGATCAGCTCGTGACTAACGACCACTACTACTACTACTACTATTACAACTGTGGCGATGGGCATACACGTAACGACACAACGCTTATTTTGAGGTAAACCCACATGTGCTTGACTTATATGTATACACGTTTAAAATAAATAGACTCGCGCGCGTGAATCGTTATCAGTGTCGCATCGCCTTTTTTAACCGTTATAAAACAGAGCTCGCAACCGAAATTCTTTAGAACTGTCATGATTGCTTCGATTTACGAAACGTTATCGATCTTTCCGGCTTCGCTTCAATGAAACAACTCATTTTGTAATTAGCATGTAAACGAATCGTCTTCTTTTTGTCTTCTTTCAGAGCACGATACACAACATGTTTTTCTAGTATTTTTTTTTTTTTCACCATTCGTTACAAAACGCATGTCGCGTCTTCTTGCCAACGTGAAAAAGTACTTCTAAAATTGCAGCGTATTTTCGTAAGTATCTTATTTTATAAGTTTATGAACCGTAAAATCGAAGATTATGATCTGCAAAATCAATTCACCTGAGCTAATATAATCATGGAAGGTGCCGAAAAATAAAAAGCAATGTAGAAATGATGACATTTCAGAAACGTAATTTCACATTTTACGAGTGATTGGAACTATCGATGAATTCGTATCGATATGATACTTTCGGAAATACTACGGGATTTCGAGCATCATAATTTGCACTTGATGACAAAATATAAGTGACAAATATTTTGATAGCATTATCGAGTTCATGATTAATTGAGCGATATAGCCTCTTCGTAGAGTTAGTATTGCAAGCAAGTCGGATCTATTTTTGGTCGATTTACGAGACACATCGTAAATTTTTTATTTATCTAAAACCTTGGCCTTGAGCAAAAGGACCCCGATCGTCCTTGAAAGCAATTGCAGTCTTGTAAAATGGGCGTCGCGTTATTGTTTGGTTAATGACCAACTTTCATTACATCGAATACAATAAATAACGTCGATCTATCCGCTCTTTCGAAGCGATTCTTTCAAGGGAATTCATTAAATAGTTTTAGTTTTCTGATTTTTTACACGATTCTAATTGCATACATTCAAAACCGATAATGAATGAATCATACGCTTTTAAAGGGCGAACAATAAGTAACGTCAATCGATAACCCTTATGTGAATTCAGAAACCGCCCGCGGTTCAGCCTTTATTGCTGTACATCGATTACGATGCAATAAAAATGGAAAAATTTACCAAGCTCTCGAGGTTTCGGAATGCAGTCGTGCCTCTACTCTGAAGGGGTGCCTTTAACGTTTAATTTTAAAACATCAATTCTATAGTCATGAGCAAATGATCGATAAAATCGTCTTGGGGTCTTATGCATGAAACTTTTCAACGTTATATGCCACAACATTCATCGGACTAAATGCACTTGAACTTTTGCAGGATACTTTTGCATCGGAACGAACGTCGATGAATTCCACAGAACTCACGAAAGTCGATCGTTCTCTCGATAACTTGAAAATCCAATGGCACCCAACTGGCTTGTATCAGCTACTGCATTGGCTCCTCCAAAGGTATACACGTATACGTGACACTCGACGACTGTACGTACAATTCCAAAATTCGCCCAAACTATACGACGTATCGAGATCGGCAATTCTCGCTCGTGCAGAAAGTTGAGTCAACTCGAACGCGCGGGGATGGTTAGGATATAGCTCTCGTTGTCCGTGGCGGCAAATACGAAAGATGTTTAGCCTAGCCTAGCTTAGCAGCAACAGCAGTTACCGAGTCATCGTCAGCGGGGGAGGAGGAGAGCAGCAGGAGGAGGTGGGCGCATGTGCCACGCGCAATCCGAAAGGTGGTCGCGTGCGCGCGCGTCCCTCTCTCTCTCTCTTATGTCAAGCAGCAGCAGCAGCCTAGACTCTTACATAGCTTATACTTGCGAAACCAACTGACAGTCAGTCTCTCGAGGGGAGGAGGCGCCTACGCAACGGCTGCAGCTGTCAGTATACAGCGTTCCGCGTACACGCGCCGCGTTTTCCTCGCATCGAGCCCGCGAAACGTCGGCCGCCGGTACAATATATAGCATCGGCTGTTCGCTCGCTCGAGCCATGCCGGCCAACAAGACGGCCAATCATCCGCTGACGAGTCCAAAGTGCGCGACGCCGCAGGCGAGCTTTCATCAGCCGTCGTCGAGGAGAAGACGGCCGACGAGGCAGCGACAACAGCTGTTGGTCCAAGCGTCCAAGCACCTGCAGTGTAACGGCAATCTCGTGAGTGCGCATACCTGTGTGCGATCGATCAAGAGCTTCTTTGTGTCTTATATTCCGCGCTGCGGAACATAGAAGTCTTAGAACGTATACGCGAGTATATTATATTCGTCGTTCTATATATGTATATAGTACTAGGCATACGTGTCCCGCGAGGCGAGAGCTTTTTTTTATTGTCCGCGCGCCAACTGCTTAGCTTCGCAGGATCAGCCGCCGCGATGGGGGCGATCGCGTACATATGAAAGCAGGTCAACGAGTCGATTCGCATTCGTTCGTCGCGTCGGCGATTTCGAATCATCCGCGCGAAGCTTTGATCCAAGCGCGAGCGTCGGTAATACCGCTACCTGTGCGCACGACTGTATAAGCGCGGCCGATTGCGCGTGTAAACACGGCACGGCACTACGTGTACGAGGGGGTGCGCTGCTGCAACACACAACCCCTATATATAATATCGGGCTTGGCGATTGACTTAAATGTGTATACGACGTATACGTACTCGCGCAGGGTGAGGGTATCGAGCGGCTGTGTCCGCGGCGCGGCGCCTGCGCTCCCTCGAAGCTGCGCCGCTGCTGCACACTGTGTGTGTGTGTGTGGTGCGTTGCTCGTGTGTCGCTGCTGACTTGACTGACTGCTGCTGCTGCTGCTTCTGACGACGACGACGCTCCTGCCCTCGCAGCGGCGACACGACGACAGTCTAGGCTGGGCCCGCACATCGAGCGGCGGCCTGGAGGACTCTTACAAGTATAATTCGTGGGAAAGTAATAAAAAAAGAATATATGAAAAATTGAGTCCTACTTGAGCAAAGTCATATAAATATCGTCAAAACAATTACGCGTCGATTGAAACATCGTCAAAGTTCGCGTGTACAGCGGGGGCGGCGGCGACGACGACGACGACATGGTTATACAGTAACCCCAGAGTCGACGAGGTTGCTTTGTGCTACGAGACGCTCGATTGAGATATATACAGATAGACAGCAGCAATTTAATCAGCAGCAGCAGCACCAGTAGTCATCTCAGTCACACACAGCGAGCAAGGATGATCGGCTCGTTTTGGAACCTATGTCGCGCCTGTCCTTCGATGCCCATCGACAAGGTGAGAGAGAAAGAGAAAGAGAGAGAGAGAGAGAGAGTAAAAGAAAGCAAAAATCGCGACTGCCGACCGGGGGAGCCGCCTTGTATCCGCCGTCGTGTGTGTATGTGACAAGGTCAAGTTGAGCACGGTGTCTCGGCGTGCTGCTGGTCGCACTACTCCAACGTCGATCGAGTCTCGCTCGCCGCGGGTTATTTTTACGTGTGCCGCAACAAACTCTGCGCTGCCTTTTTTACGAAGAGTAGAGGGAGAGAGACCGAGTCCTCGTCGATCGATCGTCCTGTGTGTACAGCTCCGTCGAGCTTTTTTACTCGCTTATTTTCTTTTTTTTTAAAGACAATATCGACGTCGCGAGTCGACGACTGTCATCTTCACTATTCATGCGCATCGCTCAAACAGCACGGATACAGTATCGAGAGAGAGAGAGAGAATCAATCGGATAATGCAGCGGCGCGTGGAGAGAGAGAGAGAGAGATAGAGATCCTATAATACCTCTATATATTCGAATCGACTTGCAGTTTCTCCGTCTCTCTCTCTCGTTTTCAGTCGGGGGCTGCTCGCTTATATTGCGGCATTGCGCCACTCGGCTCTGGCTGGCATTGCGCGGCGCACTCCCCTCGCGCGCGCGGCTCCCTTCTGCTGCTGCTGCCTATGTATAGCTGTATATATGCATGCATGCATCGTGCTTACAATTCCTCCGCTGCGCTGCGAGTCCTCGTTCTCGTTGCAGCGGCGCGCCGTGTCTCTCTTTCTATCCTTATATACTTTATATATATTGCGTGTCGCGCGCGTCTCTCTTACGCTATAGGATATATGGAGTCTACATAGCGCGATATCGCCTTATAAAACCCCCCCCCACGCGCACACGTATAACATTCTACGTACGTGTACATACGCACCGGTACGTTGACTCGTACTACTAGAGGCGCGACTCGCGAGCGAGAGATAGCTATCGTCGCGCGCTGCTCTGCGCTGCGTTAACGCGAGTTATATGTATAAGGCCGGTGGCGGCGAGGCGGAAGCGATTCTTCGAAACGCATTAGCGCTAGATATACATGCATAATAATGATATAGGACAGTCGCACACACACGTAGAGGTAGTAGCTAACCGCCATATCACTCTCTCTCTCTCTCGCGAACAGAAGAGAGAGAGAGACTGACTGAGTGAAGCCCGTTCGATGCTCTATGCTCGTGTCGATCTAGCCGCTATAATATACGTGTGTGTGTGTGTATGTACTTGGGTGGTGCTGGCCGCGCGCACCGATGGCCTTGTCGCACACGATCCATCACAAATAATTAACGCTTATACGTGTGACAAGGCGCGTATACCGCGATGATGTATATACACGACTCGAGCTTTTACATACATATATATATATATATATATATATATATATGCTGCCGTCGATGCACATTTCGATGACGATGATGTATATGTTCCCCCGATTTTTCTCGTTGCAGCTCCACTCGGAGTACCGGAGCACCTACACCTGGCACGAGTACACGGGCTCGGGCCAGCAGCAGCAGCAGCAGCAGGATCACAACTCGCAGGCGGTGGTGCGCCGAGCGCCCCAACAACAGCAGCACCAGCAACAGAATCGTAAGTGCAGCAGCGGTATACACTACCTTATTTTATGCTACATCTCATTATTGTTATGATATAATATTTGCCCTATATTTTTTCCTGTACATATATACAACCGTATACAATCTCAGCGTTTTTACTCCTTTTTTTTTTTTATAAAAAAAAGTCGAGTATTACGCCAGATGCCAAGTCCTTTTATATAGAATGTATATATGTATCTAAAATACGTATTAGAGTTATGTAAATGCAGTATTGTACGCTATACGATAACGAGGATCTCGTTTGTGAACTCTCTCTCTAGTATACCTACATAGTATACCTGTAATAATAAGCCCCCCCGGCCGCCGAATGCGGCGCTCGATCTACATTTTACAGAGAGAAAGAGAGAGAGAGAGAGAGAGAGTACGAAAGCTTATATCGTCGCCGCCGAGCTCGACCTCACATTATGCTGTGTAAGCTATATACGACATTAAATTAAGGGACACATTAGCCGCGGCGTCGTCGTTGGCCGAGCATAAGTATCTTATATACTATAACTTTGTAAGCGTTCCACTCTCTCTCTCTCTCTCTCTCTCTATCGGCGCATATAATTTCCTGAAAGCTCGCGCGCGCGCAAGCTCGGCTGCGGTATAAAAAAAATTTTTCCACTAAACTTAACGTTATGCATTGCGGAGCTCGCGCAGTTTCGCGACCCTTAGTGTATCGCGTTGAAGATGCGAAAAAAAAGGCGCAAAAATCACTGAAATAACATTCGCGCGTGGTGTACAGCGGAGATCGATCGGCGCGAGCTGAGACTCCGAGGGATGGATATATATACATCGTCGTGTCCAAGTTCAAGCTTTCGAAGACGACGAGCTGTCGGTATATAATACGTGTACGTACGAGTATATATAGATCTATGATATAATAAACTTCATGTAGGTCGTGACTGACTTTGACTCTCTCTCTCTCTCGAGCTAGCTAGCTCTAGCTCTGGCGATCACCAGTTCAGAAATTTCGCGCTCCGCTCCGACTCGAGGAGATATAACACGCACTCGTTCGAGGTACTACCCTTCCCCCGCTTTCCTCCAGCTCCCCCCCCCCCTTGTCCAAGGTCAGAAGAGCGAAATAACGTCGAAATCGATGATGTATCTTAGAAACTAAAAAAAAAATTAATTGAGCAATATATATATATCCTAGAATTATAGCACACTTTACTCATATAGCTGTGGACGCGAGGGAGAAAACAAAAAAACGAGAAATGAAATTTTGTTTTCAGCTAAAGAGCAGGAGGCCAAATTGGTCGCCGCGGCGCCGGTCATCAAGCCTTCCGAGGATGATGTAGCTGGCACCGGCGAAGGTAAGCTTCGTAAGAGAGCTGATCCCCATAGTAGTAGTAGTAGTAGTAGTAGTAGTGAGTTAGTTACTTGCTCGAAATGCATCGAAAAAACAACTAGCCTGCGCCCTTTTCTTTGCATCGCTGTCCCCCTTTTTTTCTTCTCTTCATTATATAAATAATACTATACGCGAGAAAGCTCTATACACAAACTGCATCTCAGCGCGGCTGATGGATCAATGCTTGCGCGCGAGCGACGAGATGATGATAGCGCCGTTTTTCAAAATCAAATATTCTCTCTCTGCTGTTGCTGCTGCTGCTGCTGCTGCTCCAGAGTCCAATAAGTGCAGAGATCTATATTTGGCTCGTTGTTGTAGCGCATGCAAATGAATGTTATATATGATTGTGATTGTGATTGTGCGTGTAACAGCAATTAACCCGCATGCGAGAAAAGACATTACGTACATCATGGATTCGGCCTCGCTGCAGTCGCGCCGCGTTATACTGACCCTATATGTAGCTTTATACTCGTGTGCGATGTACACGATCGTGTTTTTCTCGACTGCTGCTGCTGCTGCTGCTGCTGTATAGTGTATAGTATGCTGCTGCTGCGTTGCTGCAACGCCTCGCAGACACGCAAACTCGGAGCGACTACCTTATACGAGGCTTATTATATTTACTTCGTTTCTGTTTTTTTTTTTTTTTTTTTACGTATCCGTATTATACTACATGGGCACAAAAGTATATATACGAACGCTGACTCGATCCTGACCCTCTCTCACGTATAATAATATTGAAAACATTTCTCGACGCGTTTATAACGATCTGCCGAACGCAGCTAAACTATTTTTGTTCCGTATATAATGGGATCGTTGCACGAGATCCTTCTTAGTTTCATAGCAGTATCGAGATTTTCTTCTCTGCACGCACATACAAAGCAGCTTTAACCAAGTAAAAAGTTGATGTAGCAGTTGTATATCCGTAGAGAGAGAGAGAGTAAAATACAAAAAAGCTCCGATCTCTGAATCGTGTGTTCAAGGTACGTATGCATTCAAAATTCGCTGCCGAGAACTTAATTGTTTCAATTGTTGGAGTAGACTCTACTATTGCTCATTTGTGTATTATACCTACTTTACTACTATAATTCGCTCTTCGCGCGGCAACAACACTACTGTACGGGGCACTGGCCTATAAGTATCAAAGCATTATAAGTATAGACATAAAAGCGCGGGGGCTGCTCGACTTGTAACTTATTGTTATACAGCCGAGTGCAGCAGATGACTCGCTGAGCTCTCAAGACCACTTGTTTCCACTCCCCTACATAGTTTTGTAAGTTTAAGTTATATAAAACGCTGCTGCTGCTGTCGCTGCTGCCCTGTGATATCTCTCTGCATGTGCAAGCTCCGCTGCAGGCTTTGATCTATTATCTCTATTATATATATATATATATATGGCAGTTTCCATACGCAATCAGTTTTTGTTTGTTTTATCGTTACGCAATCGTGTGTATAAAACGAACGATTTCTTTTTGTTTTTTTTAACGCCAGGCCCGAGCATGGAGCCACCACTGCCCAGAAGAAAAAAGTACCCGGAGCTGGCCTATCGTACCCACGAGTTCATACCGGCAGCTGCAGCCGACGCGGCCGGCGTCGATTGCCTCGACTCCAATGTCGTCGCTGACAAAGTGCGGGTACGTGTCTTCCCCTTGTATGCGACGTCATTCTTTTATACTCCTCTGTTTTAATTCGTTTTTATTTTTTTTTTTTTTTGTCTCATTTCGACAGGAGGTAGCCAAGGTACTGCCGACGTCGCAGCTGAGCAAAGCCATCACGAAGATCAGCACCGAGTATCGGCTGCAGTTCGCCTGGCCGCGCAAGCAGCAGCAGCAGGCCCTGACGAACGGCGAGGTCAACGAGGCCGGTCAGCATCCGCCGCGTAAATCCCTCAGTATGGGTGTGCTGAGGCAGGGTTCGCTCTTCGGTGGGGGCGGTGCCGCCCCGATCGCTCCGGTGCACAAGAAGCGAGGCCAGCAGGAAATAAATAAACAGCAGCAGCAGCAAATTACTGGTCAGCCGGCAGTCCCAGCACAACAACAATCGCATCAGATATCGTCATCGGAGCTCGAGCCGCTGGTCGGCAGGAAGCAGCAGCCACCTCAGCATCTATTGAGCAACGTCGTCGAGGAGCGCGACGAGCCCGATCAAGCACCAGCGGTGAATTATCGCAAACGTACCACGGGAGCCGGTCGAGCCGTGAGACTCGTCGATCCGGAAGGCAGCCAACAGCAGCAGCAGCAGCAGCAGCGGCCCTTCTCGGCCGCCCAAGTCGTCGAGCTTCGTCGCGAGCTGAAACGCCTGGCCGAGGAGTACAAGCACCGGGACTGGACCGGCTCGGGCGAGGACGAGAACGCGGGCCTGTGGCGTCACGTGAGCAGCAGTCAGGCCCTCGAGGCCCTGTCGCTGGCGCGCCATCAGCAGTCGCCCAGCAGCAAGGAGCAGAAGGAGAAGGAGAACACGAGGAAGGTGGCGGTGCCGGCGGCGGGCAGGCCCAGCAACGAGCAGGCCAGGCCCGTCTTTCAGCCCGAGGACTTCGGGCCGGACAACGATCGGGCGCTGGCACGGGCTCGCAGAGACTTTCTCTTCAGGCATCATCTCGATCGCACCACTGGCGTTACGCTGGGTGAGACGCCTTAGCTCGGCTCGATATACGTGTATTATATATATAACGATTTTGTGCTTTTTATCAGGTGACGGGGCACTCCTTCCCTCTCCGACGAGAGAGAAGCTGGAGCCCGTGACGCCGAGGAGACGAGATGAGACACCCGTGGCGGGTCAGCAAGGTGGTGGTGGTCAAGAGCCGCCGCAGTCGGCCCGCTCGAGACCCAGCCCGAAGAGCAGTCCGCGGGCGGCTCGCTCGCAGAGCGTTGGTCCCGCCGCACTGAAGGAGGGTCGCTCGCCCAAACGCCGGCCCGTCTCGTGCAGCCAGGCCAACAAGCTCGACGGGGAGAAGACCACCGAGAGACAGCCACGACCGAGTAAGTTCGATGAAAAAAACATTGCGAGTCCAAATCTGCCCCTATCGTTTAATCAAGCCACTGTAATCCGACGCTGATTGGCCGCGATAAACTCGCGCAGCTCGTATCGTATAATTATTATTATTATTATTTTTTTTTTTTTTAGTCGTTTTCTTGTATTGGCAATGTGTACGTAATTGAAGATTACCCTTTGCTCATTAAAACAAGCGATAAATGCATCGCCATTTTATATACAAGCGGGATCGAGTTTGCTGGAATAAATTTTTTTTTTTAATAAACTTACGATGCATTTATCGACGCCTGATATAAGCTGCATGAGGCATCGTAACGACAGAGTTCTTGAATGTACTGTTGGAATTGACATTGTGTCGGAATTATATGTGTGCTATTCAAGCGCCGAATGTCGAGCCTTGAAACTCCGCTGAATACTTTTCTGTGCCTTAAATCAAACGTATCAGCTGGTACCTATGTTGAATCGTTGTATCGAAATGCAGCTTGTCGCGCAGTACTTTACTATTACTATTACTTTTATCTTACTTAGTTCTTTTTTTATTCTCCTCTTACAATATAAGCATACTTGCCGCCTATACAATAGTTACATTTTATTATATCATGATCGTTCGATATGCAAAATAGCTGTTGATAAGACACAGTAGAAACGTAGCCTGCCAAGAAACTAGCTGACCAAAACTCATTGTGACTTTAATCTATCTAGTTAGTATTATGATTCTTTACTATATATTTCTGACTTTATATTCACGTACGTTGGACTTTATATTTACTTACTATTAGTTTAGCCTGGTATCGTTGCCCTTAGCGCAGAAAAAGGTGTCGCTTCAAATTCAGAAGCAAAAGAGTACATCTGTACTATGTTAATAAGATAGGATTAAGGTACTCTTATAGATTTTAAATTTAAAGCGATGCTATTCTGTGCCGAGGACGACGGTGTATACTTAATTACGACCAGTTGCTGGACATGCATCTTTTCAACTTATTTTAAACAATTACTTCTTAAGACATAGTACACATACTTCAAGATGCATATCATTTCAAAGCATTAATATCTTAAGTAGTAAAGTCAGTTGAATCTTAGTACACCTCTCGCTCAAATTTGGACCTCGTAAGTATATGATCATGTATAAGACGCATAAAAGCATA
The DNA here is from genome assembly GCA_034770305.1 of Trichogramma dendrolimi. Taxonomy (NCBI): domain Eukaryota; kingdom Metazoa; phylum Arthropoda; class Insecta; order Hymenoptera; family Trichogrammatidae; genus Trichogramma; species Trichogramma dendrolimi. The sequence goes on along the minus strand of JAPMIB010000010.1, from coordinate 1,455,371 downwards.
TCGACGAGACATCGCGATGACATTTTGATGTACACTAAAATGCAAAAAAAAAAAAAAAAGAAACAAGCGACAAGTAAATGGAACCTGCTGTATAGAAACCGCAGGCCGCACGAAGATCGTACGAATCGATGACGGATCGTCAACAACAAGAAGACCGAGAAGAAGTTCGAGTAGCGTGGCGACAGCGACGAGGTCGGCGTCTCGAGCGAGGAGCACGGCGGGTCCCGTAGCGAGGGTGACGGTGACGAGGCCCTCGATCCGATGTAATAATAAGAAACGTACGTTGAACAAAAAAAAAAAAAAAAACAATTGAGAGAAAACAGATCCGCACTGAGAGAGATAATCGCACTTGTATACAATTGAAGTACATCATCATCATCATCGTCATCACGCGATTATGTGTTTTTTTATTAAAAAACATTGTAGCAGCTGTATATTGTGAGCGTATTATAAAAAGCTCTTATTTTTGGTCGAAAGCACACGCCGTCGCGTCCGCGATCTGCCATCGACGCGCAAGTAGAGATGCCCATGAAATCGAGCCACAACAGTGTGTGTGATCGTCCTTTTCTGTTTTCAACATTCATGTTCTAGCTTCCCTCGTGACCAATGCCCCTCCTCACCGCCCTGCCACTCATCATCATCATCATGCTACTGCATCAACTCACGCTCATCATCATCACAAGCCATCGCCGCCTTCGTTGACATCTCCGGCTTCGGCTCTGCTTCGTAATAGCGAGAACGCCGCGAATGTAAGCCCGTCGAGCTACAACAAACGCAGCAGCAACGCAGCCGCGAACTCGGTCAATAACAAGCCGTCGCCGAACTCGAAGCAGCAGTCACCGCGGAAGATCGTCAGCAGCAGCAGCGGCAGACCCAGCAGCAATAGTAAGTAGCATGCACCCGCGAGCGTACTCTGTCGCATCTGCCTGCCGCCGCCACTCTGCAATAATAACAATAATCCTCGTTTGATACAGCCGTTATTAATTGATTGGACTATTCATATAGTCTTGCCGCAGCGTATATAATGCATTTAAATCCCACTGCGCGCGAATAGATAATCGTTAAAGGCTATTATCATGCACGAATCCGCATCTCTGCTTATATTATTACATTACATTATATTGTACAAATATCGAATTTGCTTGTTTATTATGATATTATTATTATGTGTGTGCGCCTGATTGCCGCTTGGTCTATGGTTGAATTTAATCCCAGTGATTAAACGAGCGGCATAAATGCACGCTTTGCTTCTATTATTTATTATCGTTACCTACTTTTTCTCCGACAGCCAACTCGTTGTCTCTTGAAATTCTGCACCATTATTAGATAATAGTGTTTGTCGTCACAAGTATGAAATGAAAAGAATATACTCGATTTTACGTGTTATAAGCGATTTAACTATCAACATTAATACATACAAATGAGCCGCGTGTCTGTGTCAGCGTGCGACAGCCGGGTCACTCTCGTGGGGCTTGTGCGCGCTCGACGCGAGACTCCCGCGACGACGACGACGACGACGACGACGACGACGACGATTCTCCGCAATCGCGACTCTTTGAACTTGTCGGAAACATATTATAATAAAGGAGATATAATTGCGTCGTCGTCGCGGGTCTCGCTCGCCGCAGCCTGCGCAGCCCTGCGCCAAACTTGGATCCGGAACTCGCGCAAGCATCTCGCGAGTAAGCCTCGTTGTCTCGTTCCAGTGACCGCGGAGCCGGCCATCAACGGCCAAGATCAGCAGCCACCAGAGCAACCACCCTGGATGGAAAACGGCCAGCCGCTGGTAAAAAGCCCACCCGAGCCGACGCGCGTCAAGTCGCCCGAGCAGATGATCATGCGCTCGCCCGAGCCGGTCAACTGGACCGTGCCCCTCGACACGGGCAAGACCTTCACTGTCACTCAAAACGTACTCGAGGGTAAGTGCACATTACCCTCGTATAACGTTTGATTCGATTAATCATCTTTTTCTGATTATGCACGTGTAGGAGAGCCGCTGACGAGAGCGCACAGCGAGGCCCGAAGCTGGGGTCCACAGTCGGCGCCGCCGGAGCTAACCGGGCGCCTTCAGCACAGGCTGCACCAGCAGGGCAGCGGCTACAAGTCGCCCGACAGCGAGAGCATGTCCCTGCCGAGCTTCGGCGCGACCAGCAACGGACTGCACAAGGACGACTCGGCGGCCGGAAGCCCGATGGCCAGCAAAGACGAGGTACGATATAAATCATTAAAGAGCTTTAAAAAAAAAAGCTCGCGTATAATTAACTCGAACTCTGCCCGGTCCAGCCGATCCAGGAGCAGCAACAGCAGCAGCAGCACGCCAGCGACCTGCTGGAAAAGGCGCGCAATCGTTTCGACAAGTTCTGGGGCAAGAGCAGTCCCGAAGATCAGCAGCAGCCGCCGCCCCAACAGTAAATAAACAGCCGACGACTCGCAGCAAAAGTAATAGTCCTCGAGTAGCCATCGCCGCCGCTGTGGCCGTCGCCGTCGTCGCCACCGCAACGCCAACCAAGGCCGCGTAGTAGTGCATCGTACGCAGAATTAGAATGCGTACGCTCGAGTGGTTCTTCGATCTTCTCGAAGCTGCTACTACGACGTAATATACAAAACGCAACTTTATTAAACGGTGAGCTCTTTGTTCTCGATAATTCTCTTCTCGCGCGGACGCAGGCGTGTGTGCGATGGTACGTACGAAAAAAAAAAAAAAATACGTAACTCGTTGTTGTTGGCCCCGTGCGCGAGTCAACACTGCCCGTCCAAATACACAATTAATAAAAAAAAAACAAAAAAATTGTATTTCTTATAGCTTTCCAGTAATTACAACAACAACAAAAAGAAACTCTCAGCCATAATAATTGTCCATTTGTCATACCGAAAAAAGTCGAAAATCGTTTTGTGTAAATTTTTCTCTGCACTTCTCTCAAGTATGCGTCGTGTGCATGCGCTAGCTATGCCGAAACATGAATAAATACGTCGCGAGACACACACAAGGGGTATGTACTTACAAATGCCTCTGCTGCGCTGTGCCCGAGAGCGAAAGAGCGAGAAAAGCTCGCTCGCGCGCGCGCTTATACGTGCATAAACGCATGTACATTATATAGCATGCGGGCGAACGTGTGTACGTGTGTCCGTGTACAGTGGCTATATGTACTTTAATACGTGGCGTGCATTGCATTATTGCGCGCTCCGGTGCGCGGGACTATATTATAAACGAGCATAAATTTCGACGCCGCGCGAAGAGCTTGACACACATGCAGCGAGGCGCGAGCGATTTAATTAGACTCATTATTATATAACGGCGAGAAGAGATTAAGAGAAAGAGAGCGAGAGGGAGAGAGAGGAGAGAGAGAGAGAGAGAGAGAGAGAAAGAGAGAGTGAAAGTGTGTGATAGAGAAAGAAAACAAGCGCAGGCACTTGGAAATTGTGTCGTATATAAACAATATTGTGTATCCTCAAAGAGTAAGCTTGGCGAACTCTTATACGTTACATGTATATTGAAACGATATATATGATTAAAAGTATATTGGCCTACTTATAAAGTAGCAGCCGCGCAGCGCATTTGTCAATTGATGAAGAAGAGAGAAAAAGCTTTCCGTCGTGAGCTTACTACTACTACTTGCGCGCTTTCGAGAGTACGAGAGTATGAGAGTGAAAGGGAAGGGCAGCTCTGCGTCATTTAAAGCTAATTGCCAAATGGAATAAAAACGACGAATGAATATTTAACGATGATAATCGTAAGCGATGAATCACGAACAAAAAAAAAATTAAATAAATAATAATAATAATAATAATGCGAGTCGCAGGTGTATATGATCGCGAGCTGCATCGATTGCACACTGCCTTTGCACCTCGACTCATCGCCTAATTAATATACATAATGAATAAAAAAAAATTATATAGTTTGTGTGTGTGTGTGTGTGTGAGTGTGTGTAAGCGTGCGCGAATGAATGTGTGTGTAACCCGGTGCGAAGCTGTGTCAGTGCGCGCGACTGTGATTGCGAATAATAATATATTATCGATTTACCGAATGGAGAGCGAAAAAAAAGCGGGCCCGTCGATCGATTCACATGAACAGGCTCGACGACTATTATATATACGTACGATATGCTTATATGCATGGAAGGCGTTTTCTCGCAGATGAAGAAAAAAAAGTGATCGACCCTCGAGCACACACACGAAAATCATAACGTAGCGATTTAATATTGTTATATAAACTTCGATCTCCTCCAATGCATCATGCATATTGCGCAAGTATGTGTCGAAAAATTGTTTCTTTTGATTGCGAACTTGCGACGGGTATCTTATCCACACCATCGTTCGTTTGGCGTTCGACTTTATAATGCAGAGACTTTAATAAGTACGAATCTCTTTTTTGTGATTATATATGCGCGCGCGCCGCGTCAGACACACCAAAAAAGTAAAAAAATGCGTTGTATAATGTAATAGCGAATGTAGGTAAAATGGATTTTTAAATTAGGCTAGTTATTTATAAAAATGCGACGTAGCCGCCGTACCAAACATAATGATAATACGATACAACACGCATCAAACGAGTATATACAGTGTAAATACGTTTTTTTTACCTGAATACAGAAGAAAAGTAAACACACACACATACACGTGAAATATTATAAATGATATATGTAGGTGTGTGAGAGGGGCGCGCGAGCCAAGAATCGAGTGCGCGCGTGACTTTGTGATACGCGAAAAGAATTTTGTCACGGACGCTGCCCGCTTATATACAGATGTAGCTGCTATATTATATAGTACGTAGAGTACTACCGATGCCGCGGCTGCTGCTGCTGTTTTTTTTTTGTTATAAAAGTATGTATTGCAAGACATTGTATACACGAATGCACGCAGACTTGCACGGACCGCAGTGCAGTGCAGCGCAGCAACTCGCGCTTACATTATATTCGAAGACGGTGCGGAGAGAACACAATAGACACGAATTATAATAGAGTATATATGTCTACCTCTATACATGTACATACATGATACACTACTAGAGTTTACGATGTAGTACATTGCCATCTCCGTCGAGGCGCCTGTAATACGATCGATATCCCGACACGCTCTTTTGCAGTATATCGTAGACACACACACACACACACACACTTATATTTATACTATAATGCTATCGCGCGCGACGCGACGTCAAGTGTAATTGTGTGTGACCAGCGACGCCGTGAGCTTTTATACACACACCCACACACAAAAAGCCATTATGTACGATGCATACCTATACACCTCTACGTATTCAGGATCAATTTTTCATAATTTTTAGCGAGCTTTTTCGTGTGTCGTCGTACACGCTCTTTGATTGACTGCGTGCGTTCCGTATATCAAACAGGGTAACGCGTTCGGTGAAGCGCGTTAATAAAACTAGTCAAATTATTGTTAGTTAAAAGAAAGAGAAAGAAATATTTCTTCGCACATTGCCATTTTTTTACCGTGGAAAATATCTGTTTCTATAAGTAGGAGACAAACAGATCGTTATAACAACCATATTATGTGATGATCATCTCGAGAATCGCAATTTTTTCCATTGATATAAACGTATAATATGAAGCTTATGATCTCGCCGATTGTAAGGGGTGCGAATTGTCATCTCTCGAATCGGCGAGCGCTCGAAGGTATCGTGATGTAGAGTGAGTTAAGAATTGAGAGTAAAAGTGAGAATTTTTGTAAGCAAATGCGTCAAAACAATATATTTAAATGTCGAGTGAATGAAACGTTTTGCGCGCGTGTCGTTATCGCATACACAATTATGATGAATTTATGGGAGAGATGTGAGATGAGATTAAAAATCTATTTCAGAGGAATTAAACTTAAATATAAATATATATTATATATTAATATATATATCTGCCCCCAGACAGTTACATTTTTTCCACTAAAACGATAATGTGTTATTCTTACATGAAGAAGAAAAAAATGGAAACAAAAATTTATTGTACTATGAGATGTAAGCGCATATTAAGATTCGCAAAGTTTATCAAATTATTGTAATAATTTATATTGTTACTATTGATCAACGGCCAATTTTATCTGCACATAAGTTATATTGAAATTAAATCATTTATAAATGTAAATCTGGTTTGTTCGGCATCAACTGTATAACTAAAAACGCGTTATTCTTGATTTCTCATTTAATCAAAGACACAAAAAGTTAATTGTGCCGTACTGTTGATAAGTTGTTCACGTATACGTACATTGATTTACAGTATTATAGTAAACTCGAAAAAAAAATAAAAAAGGGCCGTACTTGATTCTATATGGTGCAAAGCCAGGCCAATCTCATTTTAGATGTCAGATAACAACGAAAAAAAAGTATGATTCGATATGCGCAACTCCGTTGTGGACATATAGCTTTTTACCATTCTATTAACTTATCTGTACATCCACTTACACGCATAATTATATATTATATTCAATATGAAAAAAAACCGCATGCACTCATTATTCAGAAGCGTCCGAGTGGGGATATTTTCTGTGCGTCGGTCGTTGCTATAATGTAAGCCTGCCTGAATCGATCTGCATCAAATTTGAGTAACAATGAAAGAAGCTAAAAAATTCAGTCAATGTAATAATGCTATTGGACTTTCGATTTTCCTATTATGTGACTATGACTATTTTGTGTTCGTTTGTATTCTCCTCTTTGCCGGTCCTTCTTTCCCCACCCCCTTTACTCTTTAGAAAACCTTGGCAGATGATTATTTATATACTTATAATCTTATTACATCACTGAAGATTATTATGGCTAATTATATTACATTAATACATATATCATATTATTATAGAAATTTAAATACTCGTAATAAAACATGCCGATGCTTTCAGAATATCGGCTTTGCGATCAATTTTGAATTTTGAATTGTTTTTTTTTGTACATACCATATCCCCAATATCAATGTAGTAAAACGAAAAAAAGAAGAGTTATGTTTCGAAATTGTATTTACATTTTATTTATAGTTTTCCTTATTTTTAATAAGAGAGTTTTTGTTAACACCACTTATGTACAAATTACCATCTCACAATTTACTTTAAAAAATAGCTCCATCATCAAGATTATCATCCTCTTCTTCATAGTTTTCGCCATTATCAAAGTAACTATTCATGTAATCTGTGCCTTCATCCATTTCTTCATCTGCTATTTGTTCTTCCAATTCTTCAAGCTCTTCTTCTTCATCTTTATCTTCTTCATCACTTTTAACAGTTTCTTCTTGTTTCTCTAGTTCAGCTAATTTATCATTAATGTTAACATCCTTTTTAGCACGTTTATTAGTTGAGCTTTTAGATGTGGCTGGCCTCTTGAGCGATACTACTTTCTTTCCTTTCAATTCTTTTACTCTATGCCTCTTGAGCGCAAGCTTACAGTCATCCTGCAAATACTTTGGCATCCAATTCCAGTCGACTTTGCTTTCCCATTTTTTCTCTGGCTCTTGATTGCGATCACAATACCTCTCTATATCATTGTTTTTGACATCAAGTTTCACACAGTATTCTGAACCAACCAAGTAGTCTACAAACTCTTTGCGGATTTGACACTCGTATTTCATATCACGGGTAATCTCATAAGGCACTGGTTTGCTTTCTAATTGTGGAAAGTCTGGTGGTGGTTGAAAAATTTGTGTTGGTTGCTCACTTTTACCTCCTAAATCGGTTGGCAATTGAATGCCACCGGCTCTTCCTCCTCTTCCTCTACCGCGTCCTGACATTGTATCTGCAAATACAGAAGTTAATAAATAATCTGTCTCTTGAGGATAGACACAATAGTTTAGAATCACTTATGGAATTTTATGATAGTGAATAAAGGTCAACACAACTTGGCACCTCTTGACTTTGAGGTTAATTGAAGTTTTATGTGTGTTTTAACAACTATGTATCAATGAACTTTTTTCGTAGCACTTGGAGTTATATTTAAAAATTAAATATTCTTGCATCTGTAAATTGAATGAAATTTCAACTAACTTTGAAATCCAGAGCTGCACAGTTGTATACTAACTTGTTTACTATTCACCTTCTCATATCATTCCATAACTGTCCCGATGGCTTGTGGAAAAATTGTTTTTGAAATAAAAATACTCACTTAAAGGGCAATTTTTTTAGCTGTGACTTCGCTTTTCTCTACGGCGCCTTCACCGTGTTCGGCTACAAAACTGTCGTGATCGTAGATGATCTTAATGACAAGCGAGCAAGAAGGACAAGTAGCGTCCGTCTCTCCGGCGAGCAGCTCGGCTTTGGTAATTTGAAAAGAGTCGCCGCAGGGACAAGGGTAATAGTACGTGTCGTCCTCCGCGTCGTATTCCAAATCCTCGATTTCGACCTCGTCGTGGTAATTGGTCATATTCTTTTTTTACAAGAGAGAAATTGAGAAACAACGACGGTGCTGATTGCTCATAATCAACTGTGAATCATTGCCTAGACTACTAGTTAAAAAACCTCGTGGTGGGCGGCCGGTGTGCCCTCGTGTGCACACATGCGTAGCAGACGATGGCGCAGCGAGACGTCATTGTTGCATCATTTTTCGTCGCGCGCATTTTAGTCTGCGCGCGCCGAGTTCAAAATTGGTCGAATTCACGAAAGTCTACACAATTTTGAACTTATCGAATTATAGTTATATAGTATATCTCTATAATCACATTATAGTTATCGAAAAAAATTATGACTATTTGTACTGAAAAAATACATTACCGACAACGAGTAATCAATCTTAGTTATTAGTTATTTTTATCCATATCCGTTAAAAAGTTATTGAAATTGGTCAATTGATGTATTTATAATTTGCACTTAATTATAAAAAAAATTTTATGCTAGACATAGTCTTAAAATAAACAACTTTTATTACTTTAATTTTTTTTAATCTCACATTATTATTTTAAGATTAACTTTCGGCAAATTCAATGAGTATTGAGATTGATTTTTTTGAATTATTTTAAAATGTTTATAAAATTAGCATACATTTTGACATATCAGTAAGTAATTAGAAATGAAAATAGCACCTTGGATTCTTTTCCAAATAATTGAAATCAAAGTTTTATCAACATTTTGAACACTAAAAGTGATATCATAGCGTAATTGAATTTCGGTAATACATCATGAATTTTTGTCTTGGTATTTTAAAAATAATAGCAATCACTATAAACATTTATCTTGATGTCCAGATATAATTATTTCAACACTTGAAGAGCAATATTCTCTGAAACATCTAAGTTGACGTTTTCTAAGAGCTTTTGTCGAATTTTCAGAAAGATCTGTTGGATCCTGCATGCACATTGGAGAATCAAAGCGGAAAAGTGATACAGCCTCTTTTTTTCTTTTACTTAGAAAAGCTGTAAGCTCTGCAGGTAATTCTCCGGTAGCAAACTTTTCTTTCTCTATTATTGAACCCAAATAAGGACAAATAACATACTTCTGATAATCAAATTGGGCATAAAAGGTAAAAAGTCCAACAAGATGTTCAACTAAACTAAATTCATTAGGCTTGGCACAAAAATCTTCTTTGTATCCACATTCCCAACCTGAAGCAATTAGTTATTTAGTTAGTTATCAAATTTTAAGTAAAATAATTCATAGATGTTTGAAAAAATTATATGAACATATGTTACCATCAATAATCATTGAACGAGTTTGACTCTTTATTAACTCATATACACTTGGAAATACACCTATGAATTGTAAATAAAAAATGACTAGCCATGATACAGTGAAAGTTGAAATACCTTCTGAGCCTGATAATTGTGAAAAAGTCACCCATTTTTTAAGATATAAAATAAGTTCCCTACAAATTCCATAAGCATCATTGTAATATCTGTAAATCATAAGATAATTAAAAATAAGAAGCCCAAAGGTGTATTTAATTAACAATATGAATTGCTTACCTAACAAGTTTAGATTTTCTATGAGCCAGACCGTTTGAAAAAGAAATATCACACTTAAAATCAGTAGGATAATGACGTAGTTTGATAATAGGGACCCTTGTATCATACAATACTTCTTCTATATACCATACATCTTTATGATTTTCAAAACATTCTTTCACTGATGATAAATATTTTTTACATGATTCAGCATTGAAATTTTTGTTATACATATCATCACAGTCTAAAAAAATATCTAAATCACTATTGGAGAGAGCTGTATAAGAACATCTTGAACCAAATTTATATGCCGTAGCACTAGGATAAACACTTTCAACAACTTTTTCAACAGCTTTTAATAAACTTCTTTCTTTAGGGCTTTCTAAAATAATTGAATCTGATTCACTTAATATTTTTTGCGTTTTATCTTCAATTTCATTTAATAAACCTATTAAGAGAGGCAACATTTTTGAAATCTGGTAGTCACCCTTCTGTAGGTATCTTTTATGAAAAATATCTTCACAATGATCATAATATTTACTAATATCTCCATAAATGCACGTGACACATGCAAAACATATATGAAACTCTAGTGTGTCACCTTTTGCAATGCATTTTTCTACTTTTTTACAATGTTTTTTATTTTTTAAATGTTCAACAAATTCAATCTCCATTTGGTACGTCACTTCACACACTTCACAAGCAAAAAATTGAGAGTAGTACCATGTATTTTTCAAGAGAGTCATGATTTTCTTAAGAGTATCACAAGCATTATTCTTCAAATCCTGGCATTTTAGCATATGATCCTGAGTCAGAGAATGCTCAAAAACCTTGTGCTCTGCAATGTCATTCTTGCAAGCATGGCAGTGAAAAGATTCATTTGTAATTTTTAAAACATAAGGTATAGAAATTAATGTTAAATTATCATTAGACATGTTGGATGCATTTTCTGTTTTCATCAAGCTGCTATTCTGTTTTTGCATATTTTCAATGTGTTCTTTACCAAAAATATGTTCCATTACAACATATAATTCACTGGAAAATTGATTGTTGCAAAGCAAACAGAACTGGTTATCATCAATTTTAATTATGAAATTAATGTTCAAGTTTATATGAACCAGTTTGCTGCTACTTATATTGTATATATTTCTTTTACCCTGTTTAATACAAAAGTCTATATATTGTGTACCATTATTCAAGATGTTTTGATGAAATTTTGAAACTTTATCCATCTGTTTCTTAGATGACTTTGATTCTCTTTTATGTACAGGAACAAATCTATTTATTTTTCTTTTATTTAATTGAAGTTCATTCAAATTGTTTATAAGCTCATCAAGCTCATCGTCTTCAGATTCTTTGCTTGTTGCTGCTGATTCAAATACCTCTAATTTTTCACTTTCCTCCTTACAAGTTTCTATCTCTTTGTTCGTTATTTTTTCTTCAGATTGGGTATCATATAATTCTATATGAGGAATTAGTATTTCATCCACAACTTCACAAGGTTCATGTTGTTCCTCATTTATATGCTTAATAACAGATTCTATATCTTTAATTTGAATTTGACATAACGAACACTCTACAAAAATTGTATCATTCAATTCTTTCATTGTCAGATACTTTTCCTTGAAAATTATATCAAAATTTTCCATTTTTATTCTATGTTTATTTGATATATAATGATAAAACAAATTTTCTATGTCAGAACCACATGATTCCCCACACAAGTAACACATATGAAAAATGTTAGTGCTACTATTCATCAAATGATCACTGCATTGTATCTTTTTTGTAGATGCCAATTCATGCTTTATGCACAAAAAATGGTCAACAAGACATGACTCACTTGGAATAGTGTTTTTACATTTGTTACAGTACCATGATCTAAGATATTTGTAAAGATTACGAAGCATTTTTCTCTTTTCAGATTTAGAAATCTTGCCCTCCTTTGGTTTTTCATTTTGACCTTTTAAGAAATTATTTCTTTTAATGTGTTGTGCAGATTTTATGTGCTCTTCCAACTCTTCATAAGCAATGCTAATATTGCAAAGAGAACATAATAATTGACTATCTGGAACTTTGATAACATCAATACTAGTTGGATATGCAATTATTTTGGGAAAGTGTTCCAAAATATGTGTTAGAGCCACCATGGGAGTTTCACAATGAATTTGACATTTATTGCAATATAAATTATTTGTAAAAACATAAGTTTGAGTACTCAAAGAAGATTCATTTTGACACATTTTTTGTAGGTGATCTGGATCATTCACATGATCTAAGACGTTAGAATAGCATGGTAATGTACATTGACACAGGTAGCATTTGAGCTGATTGCCATCAAGATTAAAAAATATACTATTTTTTACTATTTTTTCCAATAAGTCAGGAGTAGCCTCTTGACCTAGAGAATCTTTAAAATTTTTAGTTATTTTCCTTCTAACGTGAAAAGGACTTTTTCGAACGTGGATTTTCATTTCTTCGACATCATCTTTTCCAAATTCATAGATACACGGGATGCATTTGAAACTATCTTTCCACTGAACTATACGATTGCGACAAAGCCAACGCCAATTCGAATCCATGTTTGAAGATTTTTTCACTAAAACTGCACAAAGTTGATTCTTTCAACTGTCTTTAATAACTATAGGCACTTGGACAAAGAAAAAATCACATCACTCTTCGCACCGGCAGCTGTTTATGTACTGAATTGAAGAGGTCTAAAATGGGATTCCCTCAGAACTGCCGTAACACGTTGACAACCGCTTTGACTTCGAAGTTCGACCGGTAGCCTGCATTTTTGTGCGTGAGTAGTATCAGGCCTTTATCTTAAGTAGTCGTGTCACTATTGGTCACTTAACTGTATGCCTAGATGAAAACAAAGAAAATAAGAGACCTTTGTTTTTCTGCAGGCAAATCAGTAAAGTGGACGGTACAGCGACGACCGTTAAAAAAGGTAAATATGGAATGATGATGTTAACAAAAATATCCATGCAATAACGTTCATCATTGAACTTGATCAGAAGAACCATCTTGGGAATTTTTTCAAGTTTAGATTTTCAGATTATTGACCGAAGGCAACTAACATTGCGTAATACATCTATCAATGCGTTTGGTTCTTTGTTGTTGTTTTTTTCGAGGTTAACAGTTGAGACGCCCATAAGCAAGTTTAGGATCGTAGCCGCTGCTAACTTTACTTCAAAATCATCTCATGATTATCATTAATTCAATATTAGGTATTTGAATATTTTATTAGTTTCCATAAATTTAATAATTATGAAATTAATTATTGAATTAATGTATTAGAAAATCTGTAGTACTGTTATAATTTGAAATATGAAATTGTTATTTTTCCTGAATACTTGACGAATTTAATATTCATTTTCATTAATATGTATCATATCAAAATAGTTGGTGATTAACAATGCCATACAGACTGTCCTTTTTCATTCAGCATCTCATCACATATATTTCGTAAATGAAATCGATCATAATGTCAATAAAATCGACAGTTTATTGACAGTACTTACCATGCCAGGCAGCAAGATTGATAATATTGTATAATAGATAAGTTGGCCAATTGATTATACAATTTTATTTTGTCCTGAATATTACAACGAGACAAGCATTACTATCAAAGCAACCAATTAAAAAAAGAGAAATAGTTATTACTTTGTGAAGAATCATTCAACTTTTAATATCAAAATTTGAAGCACGCAGATTAGTGAACTTCAGGCCTTTATAAAAATGATTTTTTTTGCGCGTATTTTTGAATAGTCGCTTCATTTCGAGACATGTCAAATTATCTAATCAGGATTACTGCTGGCCACCACAAATCGACATCTTTTGAAAGAGTCTCGGAAGATTCACTGTAAAAATAAAAATTTTCGCTATTTCAAGAAATGTCATCGCTCATTTGTTCTGTCATTATACGACTTCATCAAAACTAAAGACGATGCGCGTTTCTCACGAAACGCATCGCTCGATAGAATATTTACGACTGGTAAGCGAACGAGGAAGAAGAGGTATAATGGAAATAATCATGACGGGATGAAAAAAAAATTACAAATGCCATTAGACGTGATGTGATATTTTAGTAATAATTTATTACTCGATTAAAACACTTAGAAAATTTACGGTACAATTCTCAACTGACATTATTGCGTCATTTATAAAAATAATTATCAAAGCCGAACAAACGAATCGCGGGAATTGCTTGTGGTGGTGGTAGATTATTCAAGGAATACTGGATGACGATGTGTTTGTGTTAAATTTGTCAGCGCACACGCGCGCGTCTCAAATGGGAAGATATTCTTATTTTTATGTTTATATAAAGTAACGAGTCGCAATAAAAGACGACGCTCGGCTGCTGTTGCAGCGGCTGCGGAGATATAATTACAATTGTTGTTGGCGTGCTGCAGCGCTGACGTTAGCAGTAGCGGTAGTAGTAGTGTAAGCTCGCTTCATATTCTGTTAGTGTTAAAGCTGCGATTTTATGTATGCTTGGACACGACGAAAAAAAAAAAAAAAATTTAACAATCTTTTATGACGAACGCAGAACGGTCAACGGAAAAAACTCGTGTGCGGTTTTTCCCTTTGTTGATTCATTTTTCTTTTTCTTTTTTTTCGCACTTTGGTCGCAGATGATGAAACGTGACGAAAAACCGATCAAACATTTTATTACCTCGTAATTACTCTTTTTATTTTTTATTTCACTTGGTTCGAATGCTTATAATTTTCTTCCACTTATACACGGTATCGTAATATTTATTATTATATAGTAGATGTAAATAATTCCGAAAATTTGCGAGTTTTGGCAGTTTGTGCAGTTGTTGCACCGATACAATAAATCAATAAGTCCTACATCGTATATTTATAATACTGTATATATATATATATATATAATATATATATTTACGCTTGATATATGTATCCACGCGCGCTGCACTTGAAAATGCGCCGCTGCTCCGCAGCTCTACAGTTATATATGCCGCCTGTGTGCAATTTTCAAATGCAAATCAATCAAAGGCATCCGCTTTTATATAATTCACTTGTAATGCAGGCGAATACATTTCTCTCTCTCTCTTTCTTTCTTTGATAATGTATGCTTGAGGTCCTGTTGCAGCATATTCATGTCCGTAATTTTTTTGCGCTTTATTCCCATTGATACCAACGATGATAATGTCTTATTGCTTTTTATATAATATCGAAGAAAAAAAAAATATCGATTGCGCATCTATACTTTATTGTTATTATTACAGAACTATTACTCGAATAATTACGCTATCATTATATAATATTACTTTTTTTTTGTATACCTAGATAACCCGTAACTACATGATATAGAGACGTCGTGTTTTTTTTTTTCAATAAGATTGGAAGATATATTTGCGAATCAACGATATCGTGGAAATGTCCTATATCTATTTTATAATTTTCTATACGTAGTAGTAGTAGTACGTCTCTCTCTCTTTGTCGCTCAGATTATATTTTGCAGTTATAATTTTCTGTTCTCTGTCTGTCTCCTCGTCGTCCTTCGCCCTATACGAATATAATGACGTGCACTGCACCGAGGCCGCTGCTCGCGGCTGCTAATGCATATATTAAAGTTGGCTATGTGTGTACGTTATATATATATAAAATCTTTTTACTTAATTAATTCAACGATTCATTAACGGTGAAATTACTTTGAAATATGGCTTTTATGCCACCCTCGATATACTATGTACGTTTTACCAGGATAATTCTATTATTATATACAAGAACTTTTTTTTTTCATCGTGTTATACGTTAATTATTGATAAAATCTCTTCTTTTTTTGTTTGTTAAATGCTAAGAAGACATAACGAACGGAAATCGTTCCTTTTGCCTTCTTTATAAGTCCATATCGGCTTTTTATTTTGTTTGAAAATTTTGAACTATGGCTGACAATGCTCTTCATAAAATATATATAGTATATGCATATAAATTTTTTTCCCATATTTTCAATTTTTTTTTCTTTTAATATATAGTTAATTATATAATGGCTGATTTTGTATTTTTTTTTAAAGTGTTTAATAGTGGATATGTGATTAGGTCGCAGACAATATTTATTTTTGTAAAGAATGCGGCACGAAACGCCAGCTCTTGTACGATAAAAACGTATTATTAATTTTTTTTTTTGTTGTCTTTCACATTCGTGTTGTACATGTTTGTATTAATAGATAAATCTTAATCTTAATTAATTTTTTTTTGTTTTCTCGTCAACATTTATATATTATCAATAATCTCTATATTATTATATATTAAATTCAAAAGTCGAAAAAATGGAGTTTTTTGGTTGTGATATTTTGGCCCAGTACCGGAAAAGCACACGAGCTTTTTTTTATAAGTATTATTTGTTTGATAGTTGTTTTATTTATTTTTTTGTTTCTTTTTCTTTAAATATATTTGTCACGTAGGGTGACTGTATCAATAAGCATCGAGGATGTTTTAGGGCGTGGATATTTTCTTGGATAATTCAGACGAACAATTAAATCAAACTTAATGATCATTTGTCAGAGTATCGATGCAGTCACCCTACACTGTATTATCAATAAAAGTCAGAAGAATATATATATATATATATTAAGAAAATTTTGATTCAAAACTCTACTTAGACAAATAGATTGGTCAAATCCTTAATTCTTAGTAGTTAAAACACAGATTTACGCGTACCGCCTTGTGAGAATCTTATTGCAAATACGCAACGGTTTGATTCATCTCTTATGATTTTGCGTTCAAAGATCTACGCGAGTCTCTACCTTTTGATGCTTTGAATATTCACAGTTGAACGTTGGATAGGCTCGTGCGTGCGAGAGCACGTATATATCGGACGTGAAATGGGAGAAAAGTCGTATATATATGTCTGTATAGGATACAGGTAATAGGCTGCACTAATCAATAAACGCCCTACATGCGTCGCTACGATGATAATAATAATATATATACACTACACATGACTATATGGTCGTCGTCGTCGTCGTCGTAGCGGCCCCGTACATATATCTCAAACGCGTGTGACAAAATTCATTCGAATGTGTAACCATAGGACACACACACACACACACACACAACACATACACAAGACAGAAGAGGATGAATTATTGATTCGTGCACACCTTTGTTGTACTCGCGTGGCGATATGGTCGTTTGAAGAAAATTGTCAATTTTCATTGCGCTCACCGGGACACAACACACATGTCAGAAACGTCTTTACAACTCGTTCGCGACGACACACGATACATATAGAATATAGCAAAAAACTTTCAACTCTCTCTCTCTCTATTTACGCGTGTAGCTAGTGTAAGGATGAAAACATTGCAGATACGTTGTGTATAGTGGTGTGCCTCTTGTCATCCATATTATATGTACATATAGACATTATACATGCGGACTCTCGACTCAGGAGCACTCCTGTCTATGTATATATAGCTACTTATTCAATTCAAAGTCATTGCGTCGCGTTCGTATACTCGCGACTATTTCTTACTTCTTCTTCTTCTACTACTTATTACGATTGTTACGATACAGAAAGGAAGGTTGTAGAGTGAAAAACGTAATTATCAACGGCTGAGACATTTATAAGAATAGAATATATCGTAATCGGATATCGGCTTATTGGACGATTTTTTCGCATTGGTCGTGTGTGTGTGTGTGCGTGAGTGGATATTGTTGTTGTGTGCGTGCGGTACAATACAATAGCGATATGTTCAAGTGAATAGGACACATAATAACGGGAATTCCTCGGCGAGAATCAACTGTGCAATTTCGCGAGTCAATGTGCCCATATACCTACTAACTGCTGCTGGCGCAGGTGCACCGCACCACGAGCTCGAATTTTATGTTTATCATATATTGTTTACGCGGCGTATGTTCGCGTGTAAGGTATAATACTGGCCCTATAATACACAAAGTACAACGCGACGCAGCTTAACGATCGAATTGTCGGTAGCGGCTTACATCGGGGGCCATTATATGTATTACATTGTATCGCGCGCGGCACTCGAGCCTATATAATACGCATTAAAAGCCGGTGTGTGACGACGATTCGTGCCTGCAGTGCAGCAGAGCTTAAATTATAAGCTGTACCTAGCTGTGCTGTGGCCGTTGGGTGGACAGAGAGAGAGACAAGGAAAAGTCATTCGAGAGCGATTATCTTTGGTCGTACATAGTTGTCTCGTCGCGGATTGTGTGTAATACTACGTACGCGTCCAGAGATCGAGCCGCGGATTTTGATCGACGTGAATTATTTCAATCCGCGACAAAAGTTTCTCTCTCGTTACATCGCTACATAATGCGGCCTCGCGCGCGAAATTTTTGTTAGCCTCGACGACTACCTCGTTCAACTCGTAGAAGTTAATAATAATTATAATAATGCTCGCCTTTGCGCGAATATTTTTCTCTCTTTCGGCGCTGCGTTACATTATAACGTATTATACGCTTGAAAATATTTCCGACTCGAATGAAATATATTTTAGACTCTTTTGCAACTCGATAGCGCCCGCACACATACTCACACACACACACAAACACTGGGGCCATATAATGTATAATATAGCTGCGCGCGCGCCATTATGTATACCTTGTAACCGGAATCCTCTAACGCGTATAATATATATATTTCTTTTTTTTTTTTTGCAAAACGCGCGACGTTCGTTATAATATTATTGCGAATGAAGAAAAATATTGCCTTGACTTTTTGGCGCGCGCGCTACTAGGCTCTCGAGTGTTTCACGCTGCCTCATATACGCGCGCGCGTGCGCGCGTGTGTGTGTACATATCGAATTATATTAGAGCCGAGAAAGCGTTTGAAGAGAGAAGCGAGCGAGTAAGCGTGAAAAAAATATATATTCGACACTTTCTGCACTTGCTGCAGTCGTCGGCGACTCAATGATATGTGTGCATATACGAGGAACTTTTACGGGATTCGCAAGCGCCAACGCGAAGCTAAAGAGTAATGCAGAAACAAAAACGAAATTGGGCTCGAATATATTCGTTTGTTTTTTCGTCAAATTCTCGGCACACGCAATAAACATCGGGGCGCCGATCATGGTCCTTTCCGCCTTATATAATAACACAATATATTTCGTCGGGGCCGCGGGTGAGCTCGAAAAGACGCGCGCCGTATGATACCACTATACGCGAGCAAGGCGCCTAGCGCAGCAGCAGCAAGCACCGCAGGTGTGCACAATAGTCTCGCTCTCTCTCTCTCTCTCCGCATATACACATATACCTACTACTACTATATAAGAAACAAAGTATAAAGTAAAGTATAAAACTCGAGCGCGAAGATGTGCGCTTGCCTAAGAGTCTCAAAATTAGAGGAGCTTGCAGTGCAGCCGTCGCTTTCTCTCTTTCTCTCTCTCTCTCGCTCTCTCGATATACGTATACAGCACTACTATCGCCTGCAACTGGCACCTCCTTCTATACTATATACTACTATTACTAGGCAGCTGGAGAAGGTAGTTTAAACGAGTCGCGCACTGAATAGGAGGGAGGTTCTTTAATAAAGTTCGAGACTCGAACGACGACGACGACGAGGACGAGGACGAGGCGCGAAAAGCTCCAGCTGCCTACAGGCTTGTGCTCTCGGACTTGTATACATGAATATATATGGAACGTATAAGATTATATATATACGTGTGGATGCTGCTGCTGTTTGTATACATACGAGAAGAGACAGAGAGCTGTGTGCCGATGAAAATAGCGCAATATCGATCGCACGCGCACACAAGCGACTACCTTATACGCGCGAGGCGCTTTTCTCCTCTCTTATTTTTCCATGTGTATCAATTATATCGCGAAAAACGATCATCGCTCGCTGCTTCTTTTAAGGAGAAAGAGACGACGATGCTGCTGCTGCTGCTGCGCTCGAGCCGCGCGGGAGTTTATTTATAGGAACTTGTGTGTGCATCTCATAATATACGAGTAATAATATCGGTGGCGATCGTGTGTAAGTGTGTGTGTGTGTGTATAGGTACGTTGTTGCGCGCTTCGCTCACACGTACGTGGCTGCTCGTACCGAATGCAGAGCTCGGCGCGGGCTTTGCTACTGCAACGAAGGGAGATCTCGCCTACGCTGTACTATACAACAACATCTCTCATGCATATATAGGACACCAACAATGTGCTGCTGCTGCTGCTGGAGAGAGAGAGAGAGAGAGAGCAGTGGCATCAGCTGATATTAGCAACAGCTGCTGCTCTACTGCTGCAGCACACGCATATTATGCATGCATATATAGGCTTAAATAACACTACAGCGGAGTGGCACAAATAGAGAAAGGGGGGGGGGGCTATGCGTGTACGTATGTGTATATAATGTGTGTGTGTTTTGCTTGAGCATACGTGACAGCGGCTATATAATACGTTAGTACAGTACGCGGCGCGGGGCTAAATCTCTGCGTGCGGCGGCGGTGGCGGCGGCTCGTCCCAATAATTATGCCATTATCTCTGTGGCTGCAATAATAGGCACTATATACATAGAATAATGCGTGCGACGACGTCGACGCTCAAGTATGAACACCCGCCCGCCCGCGCACGCAAACGAGAGATTAACGCGCCGAGAGATTTAACGTGGCGCAGCTTTTTTGCTTTTTTGCTTCTTTTTTTTTTTTGTAATGTGGAAAAAAGTCCGCGCGAGATCGGATCGTACATGTATAAAAGCCATAACGCGTTGGCTACGCGCTAAAGTCCCGAGAAACCGTTGTCTCGTCGATACAGAAAAGCTACGTAACTTTGCCGAATTTTTTTCATTGGTGTATATAGGTAAAATTCTCTGTATACTATTTGTTATAATAATAACAACGATGATGCGTATAGCTAATCGAGGCCTTGACGCCCGCCGTCGTCGTCGTCGACTCGCGAGCGCCTTTTTTCTTTCTTCATTATATAAACTACGATTATTATTAAATCCTAACTTTATACTCGACCTGTAGGTACAATAAGTAGCTCTCTCTCTCTCCCTATATATCTTATCCTTTATCCGATCGCGACGCGCTGCACCACGCACGTTATAACAACGTAATAATAGAAAACGACCCTATACGATAAAAGTCTGACTCGTGCAGTGCCGCGTATGCAGTATACGACTTGGACTCGAAAAGACTTGTTTAAAAGAATTGTTTCGAGCACATCGCAACATCGAGCCGACTGGACGCTGTTTCTCCCCCGAGTCTTTGCAGCAGTCCATCTCTTGGCGCGTATGCGCCTCGTGCCGCGCGCTCAATAATTTTTCTACGCTTTTTCGTTTGTTTCGTATAGCGATACTTAAGGCTTGTTGAAAACGCGAGCAGCCATACGTCCCCGCGAGCTCGTGCCGGCTCTTGTGGCGCGCTCAGCGCAAGCTCCTCAGACTGCCCTTGTTCTTTCTGCCGGCACCGCTGCCGCTGGCCACGATCTGCTGGCCGGTCTACGAGGACTATGTGCAGTCGAGCTCGTGACAGACCTCCATGTAGTCGGGATTGTGCATTATGTCCTTGATCATGTCCTTGAGCATGGTGTAGCGCGGCACGATCGGGTACAGCTTCGAGCTGTTGTACTCCTCCTTCAGCTCTTTGATGAGGTTCCGCAGGCCCGTGTACTTCTTGAGCAGCCGATACAGGTCGTTGGTCATCTGCGTGTTCTCGGCCTCGATCTGCGAGATCGTCATGTCTGCGAAAATGCACACGCGGCGTTGTACACATAACGGCAAACACAATGATACATTATTTACGATCGCGTTGTCGTGCATATATACTCACTCTCGAGCCGATCTATGCGCTCTCGCCTCGATTCCGCCTCCTCGGCCAGTCTCGCCGACGTCTTCTGCTGGTCGTTGCTGTTGTTCCCAGCCGCGCCGCCGCTCTTGTGGCTCTTCTCCATGATCGTGCAGGCCCTCAGCACGAAGGCCGGCACCGTCTCCTGCTTCTCCTGCCTCGGTATGTCCACCAGGGTCCAGTACTGCGTCTCGAGCTTCACCACCTGCTTGATCATGGCCTTGAGCAGGGCGTAGCGCTCGAACACGTTGCGCACCTGCTTGCTGTCCGTGTACTTGCGCATGAGCTCGACCAGGGCCTTCTTCGCGGTCTCGTAGCTGCCCTCGAGGCGGATGCGCACGGCGCGCAGACGCTCGTTCGTCTCGATCACCTCCTCCTTCGTTTGTCCGCCTTTCGAACAAAACAAAAACAAAGAATTTAAATATTCAAGCAATTTTTTAGATATATTAATAGTTGCGAGGCAATGTAGTCGATGTACTACTCACTGGCGGTGCCCTCGTCTTTGACGTCCTGCACGATGCGCCTGACGCTCTGCGTGAACTTGCCCACGAGATTCGTGCTCGCTGCGAACACAAAAACGAAAAATACAAAAAATTCACTTTTCATTCGAATCGGGGACTGAGCCACGAACGAACTCACTGCGCACGATGCGAGAGTTGCGCATCGAGCTCCTGTTTATATTGTTTTGCTGTTGCTGCTGCTGTTCCTGTTTAGCCATGATCTCTATTAATTTTCCCTAGATTATATATCGCCTGTATATAACACCGCACACGACTTATCACCACGGCTCTATACCATAACTAATCCACGCGGAGCAGCGAAGCTTCTTCTCGCCTCGAGTCGACGAGAGTTTCTCTCGCCATATAAGCCCAGAGCATGGCAGTAGCAGCAGCAAACTGAATCTGCGGCTTGAGCTGCTCTCGCTCTCTCTCTCTCTCTCGACGAGTATCGAGCGAAAATTTACTTATCACCCAGCGCGACGTTGTTGCTGCTGCTGCTACTGCCGCGAATGCTATATTGGACTATATAGAGGGAAAGAGAGAGAGAAAGAGAGAGAAAACGACGAGGCTTTGACGGATCCCCGAAGCCGCTTTTTGGCCTAGAGCCGCATGCTGTACACATAGAGTATTTCAACTAGCGCGCGGATAGGTCTTTGTGTCGTTTGTTTCGCGACCGCTACCACTGCCACTACTATTATAACACTGGTTATATACCGTACAACCCCTCCCATATAGCATTGACCGTAGCCAGAATTGCGCGCAAGCACAGAACTAGTCGCAAGCTCGCTGCAAGCTTGTATACCGTTTTTTATTCCCCCGACGAACGACGAGAGATGCCTTTTTCCGCAATCTCTACGTATAGATAATACGAAATAGCTCGCCTCTATCGGGCTGTGTACACGATTCCGGGGGAGTAATTTTGCCACCCTCTCGTCGTCGGCTGTGACGGGTTTCTCGCGCTTCCTGCATTATTATTTTATTATTATTATTTTTTTTTAATTATCCTTAGGATTTTATATATATATATATATTTTTTTTTTTCAACTTGCGCGCGGCCTCGCGATCGAAACTCGATTTTATAATCCTCGAATCGCGTTAGCTGTGCCTAATTATATTATCTTTTTATCATCTGTAGCGTAGCGGCAGCGCAGCAACTCGTCGCGATTGCAGAGAGAGAGAGAGGTTGCGCGACGATTGAAATAGATTGCGACGTTTTATTTAAGCGCGCGAAGCGCAACCCTTACAATTTAGTACGAAGAAACAAATATAACACAAAGTTCGCGTCGTTATTGTAACTGCAAAACTGTCGTATTGTCCCGCTACACACTTAACTTGAATCGTTGACAAGGCACTATACTATAATCCGCATCCCTATATATAGTATATTTGTTAGGCTGCAGCGATATAGCTCATTATTAGGCTATGCAACACAGCACTCGGTGCTGTATACATTTAAGTTGTGTAATACTTCGGTGGCGGCAACTCCATAAATTTGGCAAATCGCCTTATCTCTCTCTCAACGCGGCGGCATAAAAGACTCTCGCGCTCGCTTACATCGAGAGTAACGATATACTCGCTATATAGCTAGCAGATCAATATTTGCTCGTAAACTTATATACGTATGTATATATTTGCGAAAGATAAAGTTGAGACTGTTGAGTAAAGATGCAAGCCTATATGCGCGAGTAACGCCGTAGTAGTAGTAACGCCGCGTAACTTAAAGCTCGATATAATGCTACGGGCGCTGTGTATAGTGTCAAAGTTGAAACTTAACCAGCTGATTTTCGCAGACTTGCGCGACTCGATCACGATACTTTATATTATTCTCGAAAGTGGTAACTTTATCGAGGGTATCTGAGATAGTTTAGCCCAAACTGTATACACGCACACACAAAATGTGTGTACACACCCACACATAATGCAGCGAGTGAAGATATTTCGAGGCAATAATTGGGACTCGTAGGAAAATGGAAACGTACAGGATTATAGGTTTGGGCTATTGCGTCAATATTTGCAAGCGATCGAAGGACTGCGGCAAAAAAAAGAAGAAGAAGAAGTCATCTCGTCACGCCAATCATTAATTTTATTTGCGGAAACAGCTAACAAAACGAACGAGCTCATGGCTCGGTAATAATAAAGGCTAATATATACGTAGCATTGAGCTGCGCGCAAAAAAGTGAAGGGATTTTTGTTGTGTTATACATCGTTTAACGCCGGTGTAAATCATCGCGAGGCATCGCACACACACATACACACGCGAGGCAGCAGGCAGGACTCTCGAGCGAGGAATCGTTCCACGCATGCGATATATACGTGAGTAAGTATATGAGCAAGGAAGAAAAAAAAAAGAAACACAAGACGAAAGAGAAGAGTAAGAGAGAGAAGAAGAAGAAATAAAGTCGAGGTGCTCCTGTCTCGGTTCTCGAGAGAGAATATGACACGACCCACGACCTCGACGAAGAGAGAGAGAGAGAGAGAGAGACACGTTTTGCTCTCGGAACTCATGAATAATTGATAAACAGGCCAGTCAGAGCTTATTATGATCTTTCTCTCGTAGATATACGAGCAGCAGTAGTAGTAGCAGCAGCAGCTATTATTATTTCTGCGATCTCGCGCGCAGATGACGATGCCTCGCGAGTACTCTGCTTGATGATGATGCAGTGTAGCCTATATACCATATAGCAACGACACTTGCCACAGTTCACGAATATTCTTATCGTTGATACATATATACATATATATACGTGACATATAGGTATATAGGACAGCAGTTGTGGTGCACGCCCGAGCGAGAGGCGCATACGGTACAGAGAAGAAGAGAGAGAGAGAAAAAGAAAATCGAGTCGATATAATCGATTTATCGACTTGGTCGGTCTGTTACTCGTTAGTGGGTTTATGACAATATAGGCTTTGGTCGACTCTGTCGCTCGCTCGGCGCGTGGTGTTGCCCAACCGACGCTCGGCCCGACGATCGTCGTCGTCGATGCGTGTGTGCTGGCATATATATATATATATACAGAGAGAGAGAGAGCTCCAATTCGCTCGACGACGAAGACGACAATAGAGAGAGAGAGAGAGAGAGAGAGGCTGTGGCAGCGGCGGCAACTGACGTATACATACAAAGAGTCGAGCGTCCGTCGAAGCGTAAAATCCGATTACGCATATAGAGCTCTGTGCAAGTCTCTCTCTCTCTCTCTCTCTCTGTCATCCTGGCCGACTCATGTATATCGCGCGGAGGGTCAGGTGCACAGCGCTACGGGAATCGAGGCTTTAATACCAGGCCCCCGCACGCACGAATCTCGCCTATACTACATTGTGTCGTGCGCGAGAGAGAAGGCATATAATATATATATATATATATATAGAGAGCGAGAGCCTATACGAGAGGATGGACGCGGGGGGTATAAGAGCGCGGGGGACGGTCAAAAAGTTTGCGCGCTTACGACGACGACGACGATCCGGTTAGTGGGAGTAGAAGGAGCTGCTGCTGCTGCCGGCGTCGCGGCTGGCTCGAGAGAGGCAGCAGCAGCAGCAGGCCCCGCCGCTGTGCGAGCGCGTGTCTCGGAACTCACTCGTAGCAGAGCGCCTCCGCACGCGAGGAGGACGTCTTGGCAAAAGTAGCAGCAGCAGCAGTGTGTGTATTTATTTGTGCGGCACTTGGTCGCAGTACCACTGTATCCGCGCAGCCCGTACTTCGCTCGGCAGCGCGATCGTCTTGTTCACCGATCGTCAGCCGATTTTCTTCGATCGAGTATATATATACAACCGAGCAATCAGCGAGACGCATCAAAGGGACGGCTTCGAGTGACAGCTACAAAGGGAACGCGTGAGTCTTTTTTTGGGATTATTTATTTAGTCTGGACGCATTTTATGTATACAATACGATCGCGTCGAAAAGAATTCGTGTACGCGCGCGCGCGCACTCGAGGCATTTCGAAGCTGACTATGCGAAGGCAGCTGACCTCCTGCCGCTGCGCTATACGTTTCGGAATAATATCGGCCACCACGCGCGCTTTCGCAATTTCGCAATGCACACACGCACACACACGCCTGCTTTATGTGTACCGATCGGTCGACCTGCCAATATAGAGCCGCATAGCCAGCAATGCATATAGACACGTAGCAAGCCCCGCAGCGAGAGACGAGAAACGAGCTTGTGCGGTGCAAATTCCTCGCTCCTCGTTCGAATCGTGCACCCGGCATCTAAATAAAGACGTCAAGCTTATAGTGTGCTGTTGATCGGTGCACACACACACACACGCACGCGCGCGTCGGGCCCTGCTGCGCTGAGAGCTTGCAGCAGAGAGAAGTCGAGAGATCAAGCTGCTGCCAGCCAGAGAACAAGATCGTGCTGCGACACATACGTTGCTTTATATATATACTCCCGGCTGAAGTATAGCTTTGATCTTTTTTTTTTTTTTTTTTTTTTTCATCCCAAATTGTCCATTGCGATCCGGTTCCTCTCTGGCTCGAGAGAGCGCGGCAAGGTCAAGTTTAGGCCCACGAGGCTGCTGCCGCCATCGCGCGCGATACCTCGAGACGATCTCGCAATTATCCGTCGTCGTCGTCGTCGCGCGATTCGTGACAGCTATATATATCGAGTAAGCGAGACTCGACTCGGAATCGAGCCTCTTTTTTCAATGCGCCGCGCGCGTGAATCAAAACTCGGCTGTAATATACAGCTCTACAGGGAAAAGTAAAGCTTTCGCTCGCTCGGGCGCGCAGATAAGGGGCTGCTGCTGGCAAAAAGTGAAGCTGATCGATTCGTCGCGTACACGGAACATGTATAGCTATATATATATGTATATGCAGCCCCGCAGGCCAAAAGCTACGCCGTCGTACATATATATATATCGGAGTATCGGAGTCGAGAGATTGAGCCGCGCGATTACCCGCGATGCGAGGGAGACTATATAATGTGCATCTTACGTACGCGTATATATGTGGGCATAGTAGCTGCTGGATAGGCTAATGCATCCTCGAGATCTCGAGTCGCGAGTACGATGGTACATCCACACTTTATACACTCGAGATTCATATTTTAGCGATCGTCGCGAGTATAATTCTGTACGCAGGCGGACACCTGCACGTTGCACGTGTGGCTGCGTATAATATAACGTCGAGTCCGCGACGTATAACGTGTCTTTCAGCCATTGAATATACTAAATATCGCGCCGATGTATGCGAAATTCGAAACCATGTATAGCCGGCGAGGCTTGATTGGCATTTCGAGATTTTCAAGTGTAGCGCAGAGTCAGCTCAAACGAAAAGACGGACGCGCGCAGCCAAGGAAAAGCGATATTTGAAATACAATGAAATACGCGCGGCAGAGCTCGCGGCCCTCGATCGGCTTTCGAATTCGAGGAAGTCTATTTTCAATTTGCGACGATCGCGCGATATACATACGGGTGCGCGCAGAACACATTTGTGTTATATAGGCAAACGATTCGTTTATATATACCATAGATACACAATGAAGTATGAGCGCATCGCAAGTATGAGCGGTCCGCCGCGGAGCGCATTAATCCTCGCATCTGCCGCCGCTGAATCATAAAAGTCCGAGCGCAGCGGCTATATAGCTATATATACAGCAGCGAGCACTTGTGTTGTGCGTGTGCCTCGTTGCGTGTGTTATATGTACACTGCGGCTCGCGTCGAGTGCGAAGCGCTCGTATAGAAGAGCACGGCTATTGTACGCATACGCGCGTGTATTACGTCAGTCGGTTATAAGAGGCGTATATGTGACGCTATGCACGCTCCGGCATACATCGGAGAACGCGATGCGTGTACATTCGCATGTCGCGCTCGCGCGCGAGAGAGAGAGAGAGAAAAAAAGGAGAGAAAAATAGCTACCCTAGATATATATATAATAATGCGGATCGGCACTTACCAAGCCGCGGCCACAAACGTGACTAATTGATCCGTACCGTTAATAATCGTTGCGCGCCTCCTCCCCCAAGGTCGTCGTCGTCGTCGTTCACGTCGTCGGCGACAATCAACGCGCGACTAGTACGATCGTAAACTTCATTTGCATCTCTCTCTCTCTCTGTCTCTCGCGAGAGAGATCCATTGTATTGTTATGGACGCGATGCTGCGCTCAACACTCGGCAATTGTCATTTGGAACGAATATATATATACATATAGTAGTGGCACGTCGATATAATTCCTCGTATAAATAAATGCACGCGCGACTCGAGCCGAGAGCAAAAAGCCATCGAGAGAAGCGCATGATTTATTCGCGGAAATGAGAAAATCCGATTCGAGAGAGAGAGAGAGAGAGGAAGGGGGACAGCATCTCGCCGACTCCGATATACATGTGTGTGTGTGTGTGTGTATGCGTGCGTGGCTCTGACGAGCTGCATTCATCGCGCAAGCCAGACTAAATAAAAACGGCGAATGTATAAAAGCTGTACATAACACACGGTACAGCGCGTGCCCTATGTGCTCGGCGCTCGATTCGCGCTCACATATATATATAGCATCGTATATAGAGACGTCGTCGTCGTCGTCTCTCGCAGCTCCGCACGTGCTATTAATTATATATGCAGTGCTGCATACGTGTGTCTGCAGAGAGAGAGAGAGAGAGAGAGAAAGCAACAACACATACGGACGACTTGCGCGGCGCGCGAGACTCGTGTGAACTATATAGCTATATAGCGCTCGATGAATTTATATGTATACAGCTTTTATATATATATATATATATTATCTACTCGTTGAGAATTTATAAGTGAAATAAAAATAAGAGGCATGCGTGAAGGGATTCCCACTCTCTCTCTCTCGCTCTCACTCTTGGCAGAGAGTTATGCGCCAAAGGACAAAAACATAAACACTTCTCAGGCGGCGGCGGTCGCGCGCGATATCACAAAAATTTATATATAAATGCAACTCGATCGCGCCCTCGCAAATGCGTGCATTATATTAAGCAGCGGTATTAAGTTGGCCCGCGCGCCCGATGGCGACGAAAGCCGATCGGCCGGCTCGTCACAGCAGCAGCAGATTTAATGCGAATGAAAACCGACTACAAACGAATTCCCCGATAAGCGTCCCCCGAGCGCCGAGAGAAGCTCTCAACGCAGTGAGAGGACGAGAGAGAAAAGTCATCACGCGAGAGAGAGAGAGAGAGCTTCGGGGCAGTGTGTGGTATAGTGTTGTGTGTACACAATGCTCGAGACATTTCGAGAATAATAATAAAATATAGCTCGCGCAGTTTATGTGTATACTGTATCGGCGCAACAGTTCGGATTACGCGATGGCCGCCTTTTTTTCCACGCTCTTATTTTATCTCGGCTCTTACTCTTATGCTCTCGTACCACACACGCACACATACACATATGACTTTATATGCTTCTTTTGCTGCTGCTGCTGCTGCTGCTGCTCTCTCCGATTACTCGCCAGCAGCTCCGACCAAGTGGAGTCTCGCGTAGTAGTAGTAGTAGTAGTAGTAGTAGTAGTCGTCGAGCTTTATTTCGATTGCAGCGGCGGAGCGCGCGAATCACTTGCCTGCCGGAAGCTCTATACTCTCTCTCTCGGTACGTAGCTAATCAGTCTTGTGAGCGATTCTTTCTCTCTCTCTCTCTCTTCTACTGCACACAGTTCGTGTGTGTGCGTGTGTATACGCCCGGCTCATTTGTTTCGCTTCTTGCATATATACATATAGTCTATATTATTGCATACTCGAGAGAGAGAGAGAGAGAGAGAAGCGCTTCGGGACATTTACACGCACTCGCGACTTACGCGCAGCAGCAGCTTTTCTTATATACTATGCTGCTTGGCAGCTGGCCTACATATGCAGCAGCAGCAGCAGCAGCTCGTTCGGCTCTCTCATATGTGCGCGCATTGCATTTACAGGCACATACAAAGAGTAATAAACTTGTGCGCGCTCGCGAGACTCGTGCGCTCTTTTATCGATCTATACAAAGAGAGACGACGACGCACTTATAATCTCTTCGACTCTGCTGCTGCTGCTGCTGCACGCGACACAATAAATGACTTTTATATATATATGTGAATGTACGAACGATAAGCTCTATATTTTCCTACATATACGCACGGCAGCGCTACTTGGAAAAAGGGACGTATAGAGGACACGACGATGACGGAGGGCAAAGGCGCGGCGGCAGCGGCCTGGATGCTGCTGCTGGCCTCGTTGCTGCTGCTCGCGCTGTCCCCGAGCCCGAGCGACGGCCTCGAGAACGACGAGCCAAACGAAATTTCATCGAGTGACGAGCAACGTCGTTTGGATTCGAGAAGAATTCGAGACGTCGGTGGCGTCTGGCTGCCGGTGGAGCTGCAGCAACTCGCCGAGGACGAGATCCGCCACGAGGCGCAGACGCCCAGGCGCAAGCACAGGCGACGCAGCCAGCACAATGCCGGCAGTCCCGACGAAGAGGAGCGCAGGCGCAGACTGTGGGAGCAGCAGGAGAGGAGACGAGTGGACGAGGAGCGCAGAAGGGCCCACGAGCCGCCGAGGCCCGAGGAGCCACCCCAGTTCGTATTGTTGTTATCGCTGTAGCTTTTTATGAGAGGCGATGCTCGATTTCGGCAAGTTTCTGGTCATTTTTCGGTTACGATTTTACGCAACTTGACATACATACGAGGATGAAATCGTTGCTTCAAACCTCTACCGCCAGATGGCGAGTACTCGTGTACCTATGAAACCACAAGTGGCCGAGCAAACGTAATTGTATAACTATAACACAAAGTCGAAGTATAGAATAATTTCACATTTTTTGACAGAAAACGTGCAACTATAGATAAAGTAAGATGTCACCAAATATCGAGCATTTCCATCAGACAAACATCGATTGACCCTCGCGCGCGAGCCCGATTCGATTCTATATTATTGTTATTATTATACGTTAAAGGCCCACGACTCGGCGACCGACTTACGAGGAGCGACTGCGCGAGTGGCAGCGCCAGAAGGAGGAGCACGACCGACTGGTGCGCGAGCGCGAGAAGGAGTACGAGGCGTTGACGGTGAGGCCTCTGGGCCCGAGCGTCCAGCAATCGGCCCCCAGCAACGTCCAGAGAGCACCGCCGGGCTCGCTCACGGAGGAGAACGAGGAGAACGAGCGCAAGCTGCAGGACTACATCGAGCGCAACACGCCGATCAACGCCCCGGGCCGGGGTCAGCTGATGGCTCACAGCAGGCCTCCATCGAGTCGACAGCCTTGGGCTGCTGGTCGGCAAGATCCCTACGAGTCTCACGAGCAACGAGGCCATCCGGCTTACGACTACAACGAGCCCGAGCGCGCTTATGCGCACGAGGGCAGCAGCGGTGCCGGAGAGCGGCAGCAGCAGCAGCAGCAGCTGACGCCCGAGGACGAGCGCCAGATCGCCGAGTACCACGAGCGCCTGGAGACGCAGCTGGCCCAACTGCAGGGGCCCGCGAGGCAGGAGTTCGAGCGCCAGGCCCGACAGCGCGAGGACGAGTACAGGCGGCGACTGCAGCAGGATCATCTGCGCGAGAAGACGGGCTGCAATCAAACCAGCAGCCAGGGACAGGCCCAGCGTCGACCGCCTCCGGCTTCATCGAGCTCGGTCAAGGGCGCCGTGGTCGATCCGTGCGCCAGCGGGCCCTATCCACCCTACGGCGACGCTCGCTACGCCAATCGCGGGCCCGACGGGCGGCCCTGTCCTCCACCACCGCCAGCAGCTCCGGCTCAATCGAGAGGCGAGACCAAGGGTCCGAGCAACGATCAGGACCCGTACGAGCAGTACAGACGCGCCCAGGAGTCGAGATACCGACCGGAGCAGAGCAAGGGACCCCAGCCGGACAATCAGTACGAGGAGCAGAGGCGCGCCGCCGAGGCCAGATGGAGGGCGGAGCAGAACAAGGGACCAGTGGTGGATCCCTACGCCGAGCTGCGTCGCGCCGACGAGGCCAGATACCTGGCCCAGCAGAACAAGGGACCGGCGCCTTACGAGGACTCGAGGAGGGCCCAGGAGGAGGCCAGATACAGGGCCGAGCAGAGCAAGGGAGTAGTGACGCCACCACCGGCAGCGCGTCACGAGCAGCAGCAGCAGCAGCAGCCACCCGAGCCAGACTGGAGGAGATACGAGGAGATGAGGAGGGCCGAAGATTCCACGAGGATCCAGCCGGCGGCTAGCAAAGGTGGCTTCAGTGGTAGGCCGAACGATGGCAGACAGGAGACGCTCCAGCCGGAGGTCTGGAATCGAGTCTACCAGGCCAGCTACCATCGAGCTGGCGATCCTGCCGAGTCGTCGACGCAGTAAGTAGTATATTATAGCACGTCTCATTTAATTTTTGTACGCGTCGACTATACTACAATTTATTCCGCACAAATTTATAATTGAACTTGACTCTCGCGTGTATATATAATGGCCTCGAGGCCTGTGTAGCAGTGGAGAGTGTCTCTAGCTTCGGTCGTAAAATTGCGTATATATAAACGATCCTCGAGCACGTACCGCGCCGAGCGCGCGACTCGCGAAAAATACGTGTACGTATATATATATAATTGCGATACAACCGTTGTATAATTATTGCGAGTTTATTCCCAACGCGTTTCGATTGCAATAATATACCTCTACGGCTTATATACGTGTATCGTGGTAAATGTCGCGTGTAATAATGGACAGTCGATACTTACTCTGCCGATGCGTCCGATAAAAAATTGAAATAAAATCGATATTATATTTTGCGAATCCGAACGTTACAATAGCTCCGGCAGAGATAGCAGTCAAGAGCAGCAGCAGCAGCCAACGCGTCCGCAGCGACCGCAGTCCGCAGGACCACCATCATCTCGTTACGGCAGTCATCCAGCAGCAGCAGCCCGGCCCAATCAATCCGACGACGACAACAGCAACGACGACCAGGCCGGCAGCATGAGCAACGTCAGGTTGGTTTTGCATCGATTTAAAAATACGCTACGTAATTCGAGGATCGACTCGCACGGGTAACGCGTATTATAACATACATGACACGACATGACACACACACAAACACACATACACAGACAGACAGACAGACACACGTGTATATTATACACATCAAGGGATATGGCACACGCCGTTTGCTGCGCTGTGTGTATGTATATAACGTGTGTGTGTGTGTGTGCTGCGTGATTATCGCCTGCAGAGGTGCGCGCGCGTCGAGGTTGTGATCATTGCATGCGTATAACGATCCATCTACTACTGCCTACCACACGCAGGTACGAGGAGCATCGTCGGAACGAGGCAGTCGTCGCTCCGGGCACGAATCCCGTCAAGCATCAGCCAGAGTTGGGACGACAGCAGCAGCAGCAGCATAACGCTGCTAACCAGACTGATGCTGCTGCTGCACATTCGACGACTGGCTCGAGGCCTCCAGCAACGAGTCCGGTGCAGGCGAGGAACGCGACGACCGAGAATCACGCCCCGAACGCGCTTCAGCGCAACGATAACGCGATCGATTTTATGGTGAGTTGGATGCAGCGGCAACCAGCAGCAGCAGCAGCACCCCGTCGCATATATATAGCGAATTTCGATCGATAGTCGCCCGGCAGCAGCGAGCAAGCAAAGACTAATTACGACTGTCTCGAGGCTCTCTCTCACTCTCTCTCTCTCTCTCTCTAAATTTTCCTCGTGCTCTACATATTGCTTTTGAGACTCTACATCAACTCGTTACGCTGGTTGCTGCTGCTGCTATATGTAAGGTGTACAACGAAGAGAGTCTCTCGAGTTTGGAGGAGAAATTCTATCTATCTCGAACGCGAACTCTCTAGGACCTTCAGGCTGTGGTGCAGAGAGGAGACGATATTTCCGAGGAACTCGAGACTCTTGTTTATATTAATTGAGATCGCCTTCGCGTCATCATCGCGCACACATTCGCACATACAAACTCATGATACACAGCGTAATCAATTGTATATCGCAAGCTCGATTGCAAGCTCGTTTCGCAAGCTCTCTATACATCTGTCTATGTGTTTGTGATGTCCAAGCGTTCGTTTTCCCGTCTGTTTCAGCGCGGTCTGAGGCCCGACCGTCCCGGCCCGGTGGCCTCGAATTTCCCGGCGCCAATGACACCTCGACCGGCCGCGGCCAAGAGTCCCTCGGCCTGCGTCTGGGCCGTCGTCGTCTGCTGCCGCGTCCAGCGCGATCCGCAGAAGCTCGTGCGCTGCTTCGAGGCCATCAACTGTCCGGACGGCAACTGGGACGAGGGACGCTGCGCGCCGCCGATCGTCGGCGCCGCCAATCACGAGGTCGGCCAGTTTTATCGCGGGAGCGCCGCCGCGGCTCGAACTACCACCACTGCCCAACGATGACGTTACTTATGACGATGATGATGACGATAATGCGCTATTTACCGAATACAATATTTAACGACGACGAGAAGAGCGAATTTGCCTCGATAATACAATTATAATAGCTTACTCCGATTATTTTATATCGCATTCATTACTTAACAGATTCTGCATTAAGGAAATAATATTGTAATGTAATAATAATATTATAAGTGCGAGTGTGAGCTGGCAGGCGCGACTTACATTCAAAATTATCTATCAATAAATATGTCTCTCTGCAGCATGTATACGGCATAAACAAGTGATGGTCGATTAATCGGCCAATATAATGTGAATAAATCTGTGACAAATAATCCCCGACAATAAGCAGAGAGAAACAATAATAATAACAGACAATATTACACGTATGTACTTTGATTTATACAAATGTAAATTATTTTCTCAGTCAATAAATGATTTATTTTATTAAAAGCCGATTGCGTCTATTTTCTCTCTCTCTCTCTCGACTCGCTACACTGAATTGGCAATTACGATCGTGCCGGGGGAGGGTTTATAGACTATACGGTCGGCGCGTGCGTAATACATACATTAGCGCATTATATTTGGCCACTCCTGCGCCTACGCGCGAGATATATAATAATAATTGCCCTGCTGCACCGCGAGAGTAGCATAACGGTAAATAAAGGGGATATACCTAGGATCGCACACGAAGAGCTGAGCCGTTGCTGCTGCTGCACAAAGAATAATCGCACGTACGCTACGTACGTAGATACATAATGCAATATATGCGTACGTACTCTCGAGAGTGGCCGAGTTTCGCGCGTTTGTCTATTCGAGTATATGTACATTGTACATATACGTACCTACTCGCGTATACGTACAATAATATAAAGGCGCGCAGAGACGCGTGAAGAAAATTAGAATAGCTTCTCTCTCTCTCTCTTGCGCACTCTCGGGTATTACAATAGAATATAGGAGAGAGAGAGAGAGAGAGAGAGAGAGAGAGAGAAGAAGAAGAAGAATATGTGTGCAAGAGAACAAATGCAGCAGCGGCGGCGCGAGAATATCAACACGCGAGAGAAGTAGCAGGAGATCTCGCGAGAGAGTGTCATTGTGTGTTCTCTCCTCTGTGCTCTCTGTGTGCGGCTCGGCGCGCGTGGGTGTGGGTGCGTACACACTACCTATAATCAGCTTGTTGCATCTGGCACGGCGCTTTTTGCCAGCATTCTCTTCGTCTCTCTCTCTCTCTCTCTCTCTCTCTCTTATCCGCGACAGCATAATATATACATTGTGTACTACTGTACTGTAGTATGACATAACGCGCGTGCCAAGTGGCTCTGCCGCTGCTCGTGTGTGCCCGCAGTGCATGTGATTTTATATATGTATACCAGGCGCGCGCGCGATCAGCTGTGGCCCGCGCCGAGTCGCGCACGCGAGCCGCCCCTATATTATATACATATAATGCACACGAAGCCTGACACAGAGAGATATATAGGTAGTAGTAGTAGTAGTAGTAGTAGTAGGACGGAGAGCTAGCTCTGCTCTCGTGCCAAAAAGCAACAGGCGATCCTCTTTTTATATACACCTGATGATGATGATGATGATGATAATAATAATGCTGCGCGCCGCGTGCTTGCGAATACTTTCTTCGTCCTACATATATGTATAGTACAGGGGAGCTTTCGGCTTTTTTATATTCCTCTCTCGTCTCGTCGCCTCTCGCCTCCGCGTTCGCTTTTATATATATAAAGCAGCTATGTGTGTGTGTGTAGTGCTTTCGATGTATATTATAGGAAAATGATCAAAGCACGCGTTATATCGTAGAGATCGTTTGAGCGAACGAATAAAAAAAAATCACCTATACGCCGCAATTACATTAAAAAGCTCTCGTTTATGGGAGCTTGCAAAGTGCAGCAGCAGCACCCCATAATAGCGCACGCACGCAGACAGTACAAGTGCGAAGAGATCGATCGAAAGAGAGAGAGAGAGAGAGAGAGAGAGGCGTTGCCAGCGGCATCAGCAGCAACAGCAGCGCAAGTGGCAGGCAGGCGCCGATCAAAGGACCCCCACACACAACAGGTGAAGAGTGGCATGCCCCCCCGTACGTGCGAGAGAAAAGCTCGAGAGCCGAGTCTAGTCGCCCGTCGCAGGCAGACACTGTGTCACGCTACGGCTTGTATGTAACACTTATATATGTAGGTAGGTAGGTAGAACGTATAGCCCTCCTGCGCGCTCGCTCCTGCTTTATCCCCACCCCGTAGC
This sequence comes from Trichogramma dendrolimi, assembly GCA_034770305.1. Classification (NCBI taxonomy): domain Eukaryota; kingdom Metazoa; phylum Arthropoda; class Insecta; order Hymenoptera; family Trichogrammatidae; genus Trichogramma; species Trichogramma dendrolimi. Next base: position 1,418,732 of record JAPMIB010000010.1, on the reverse strand, counting down.
TTTCGCTTCAAATTTTGACCGAGTATCTCTCACTATACCTACAGAAGTATGTGTGTGTCTGTGTGTGTGTATAAAGTTTTGTGTGTTACACGCGATGCTCACCTTCGCGCTGCGAGCCCGTCTTCTTGTCGCCTCGGCCCATCGTCTCGTCGTCCTCGTCGTCGTCGTGGCACTTGACAAAAAAAAGCTCTGCAAGCTCTCTCGGCTTATGCCACTGATATCCCACTCCTCCTCCTCCTCCTGCTCCGTGTGCAGCAGCTTGCCGAGCGTCGAGTCGCAGTCCGGAAGAGAGCTTGCGATGTTATGGAGCTGGACGTCGACGATCGATCCTCTTCCTCGCTCCACCTGGACTAACTGCTTCTTCTTCTTCTTTCTACTCTTGGCTCTCTGCGAAGTGCTTAACGCAGAGCTACTGATCCTGCAAAGCCAGATGTAATATATATATATATATATATATGAAATTAGTCGTGAGAGCGGAGTAAATATAGGAGGACTCGTGATTCGAGCGAGTCCATATCCCCCTCGCAGCCGCGGCCGCCGCAGCCGCTGAACACAATTCGGGCGCGTTTAATAAAACGTTCGTATACACTCACCTGACTTGGCCCACTGCTACAATCTGCTGCTGCTGCTGCTCGTCGTCGAGCAGCCATGACCCTAGCCCAGCCCCCGGCCCCAGACAATTATATATCCTGCTGCACCGTCTTCAGGCACTACTACTACTACAACAACTACTATTACTACTACTACTCGACCGATCCATCACGCAGCCCAGCTCCTCGACGCACCACACCAGTTTAATCACGCGCAAGCTTTTTGCAAGCTCTCTCTCTACTGCTGCTGCTGCTACTGCTGCTGCTGCACACAGGCTTCCTCGAGCGAGCGGCGACCGACTGATCCTGCTGTGCCTGCCTGCCAGTTCAGCTCGCTGTTCCTCCTCTCGCACACACTCTGTGCTGCTGCTCTGTGCTGCACTCGATTAGTCGTCGTCGTCGTCTCGTCCTGCTGCTGCTGTACGTAGAAGTCTGTGTGCGCCAGCGCAACGGCGGTGGCGGGATACACACTGTGATCTGTCGCTCTATGCACCACCCCCTACTCCTCTCTTTCAGGAATTGCGCTTACCACCCTCTCGTGTATATACACGCACTCGCTCTCTCTCTCTCTCTCTCTCTCTCTCTCTCTCTCTCTTTCTCACTCACACGCACCTATGCTATATACGTTGCACTTAACGCTGCACTATAAACGTATATATAGGGTATAAAGCAGCGCCCCGAAATCGAGTCGCAGAGCGAGCTTCGCGTTCGACGCTGCGCTTGCGATCTTACCTATGCAGCACTCAAGACAGCTCAGCTGAGTAGGCAACAAGTGACTGCCTACCGCGCTTAGGCCTTTTGCCACCCTCGACTCTTTTTCTTTTTTCTTTTTGTTTTTTTTTTTTTTTGCTTTTGCTCGCTTTTGTGTTTCCTTTGACGATTGTTCGAGCGCGGTCTTTTCCTGCCCGACGGCACATCAAAAGAGGCGCCGGGCGACGACGGCGACGACGATCGCTTTGCCTAGTTTACCCCTTCGAATGATCTCCGACCGAACGCGGCTGAATGTATATAAGAGCCGAGCTTGCGGCTAGCGGGAAGCTTGCAAGCTCGTGTAGCTGCGCTCTACAGAGATCTGCATCGCCGACCGCCGCGAGGAAAACTTCTTTCTCGACTCATCGGACATTTTCCGTGTTGGCTCTCAATATCATGCCGACCGTCGATTCTTTACCCTGATACTTAACGGTATCTACTTGCGATGGCACTGGTGTTTCGTATACGAGCTACGAAAGATCTTACGTGCACGAAGGGCTGAGAGAAAACCGATCTTCGTGCCTGCGCGTTGATTTCCTTTTTATTTTTCGTTTGCGAAATCTTGTTGTTTTTTTTTTTTTTTTTTGTAATTTTTTTTCGAAAAATGTTTTCCATTCGTCTATCTCTCGTCAAGAACGTAAAAAACACGCGCGTGGATTACTGCGCGTTACGTGTCCGTGCATATTTAGTTGCGCGTAGATTTGCGCGCATCCGTATATATAAACGAGATTGTTATTCGATCAACTCACGGCCTGCGCGCGCTCGACTAGTAGTATCTATGAAAATATGTGTCACGAGAATTCGAATCTAGCTGCTGCGCAGGATTAAGCTTTCAACGAGACCGAACGAAACATCGGAAGGTGCACATGACTATGAATATTGAAACGCGAGCGTGTACTCGAAAGTAAACAACAAAGTTCACGCAGGACGGGCATTCGTGACCGAAAAAGGGAGAAACGCAGCGAGAAACGCAGCGAGCTTGCAGTACGCGTACGATACACATTTTTTTGACCCCAAAAAAGCGTTAAAGCTCGGCAAAAATCTATCAACTATACAGCGAGGATCGTCGAAGGAAAAAAATCCTTGCGAGTTTCCATTTCTTCTCCCTCGCAGAATCAGAGTAGTAGTCAGCTGGTCGTTGAATTTAATTTAGAAAAAATTTCACACGCACGCGTAGTAGCAGCTCTGCTGCGGCGGAGGCGGCGGCTCCGCATTATGCATGCAAGCGAACGAAGACGAGACGAGACGAGGGAGAAGGAAAGGACGAGGAGTCAGTCGCGTGGCCCATTGTCGAAGCTCGCAGCAGCAGCGGCACGCATATATATAATATATATATAGCTTATATACATGACTCGACTGAATAGTCGAGCGGAAAAGATTCGGGGGGTCTCTTTCTCGGCTAATTGAATTAAAAGAAAATCCCGAGACGCGAGAGAGGGCGAGAGCCGAGTCCTCGTCTTGACTCTCTATACGGCCAATGCAGCAGCAGCAGCAGCTGTTGAGGCAAAGTTACTTTACGGAAAAATTTACATTTTAAGCGAGAGAGAAAGCAGTGCAGCAGCACATGCGCTTGGTAGTCGTAGTATATAGATATTTAAACTGATATCGGACGCAGCCAAGCAGAGGGCCTCTTCTTTTAATCTTGTATCGATTGCATTTGGTGGCTTGTACGATGAAAAGCTCCCTCGCAAGCTCGTACATAGACGAATCACTCGCGGGGCGCGCGGACGAATCGCGCGACGCGACAGGTGGTCTCTGTACACTATATATATACTATATATAGTACTACTGTGCTGTCGCGCGGCTCGCAGGAATGATCGATCGAACGTTCAAAAAAAAAAGCCAAAGAATTTTCTTTACGACAATTGCGGATCTCGGTGGACGTTTTGATATTCGTATAAGGAACGTGTCTCAAGGATAAGAAGGATTTTTTTTTTTAAAATGACAAATCAACTTATGTATATTTTTTCTATACAACCCGTTTATTTAATATATATATATTTATATATTTATATGTTATTATGTGTAGATATTTTCATATTCTCATATATGTATAATTTTTTTTTTTATTTATAAATTACACACTCATGTACGGTCGATCACGTTACTTACATCAATCGTCATTTTGTCAACCTATAAGCGAACGTGAATGCGATTCCGATACGTGTATAACCATAATAATAATAATAATATGTTAATTGTAATATCTCTACAAATGTACAAATTCACTCTCTCAACTCTTTCTCTCTCTCTCTCGTTTTTCGACACTCAAGCCGCGCACAGTTAGTCAGTCATAGAGTCAATCGCTCGCACACGGGTTCTCGGCGTTTGCACGCGCACAACTTACAACCATGGGGTTTAATATCAACTCTCGAGATACCCCCTCGCAGTCGCTCTGCGCAGAACAATTATTGTTGCAGCAGCAGCAGCTAACAGCGGTTACGTAACCATATACACGCTTACTCTCGTGTATATCGTTGTGTATTAGTATTTATATTTATAATTAACTTTTTCTCTCTCGCGCTCGCACACACCTCACGTAGCAATTTCCCCCCGCACGCGTACAGAGTATAACCCGTAAAAACAACAACAAAAAATACATCAAATGTACACAATAATTGTAAACTTAAATAAAATCATTTTTACGTTATATTTATAATATGATGATGTAAATAAATTGAAATATAATTACGTATGAAATAAAATACGTACGTAGAGACGAGTCGCGCGACGAGAGTTCGGGCAATGGTAACCCGCCACAATCCTCTTTTTTTTTTCTTCTAATGCCACGTACAGAAGCTCGAGTTTTTTTTCGCGCGACTTTTCTCCACGTACATACGTATGAACACATTTGCCAAAAATGATTGGATCGGTTAAACGATTAAAGATGAATAAGGCGGTACATATTAAATCGATACACAAATTAATCGCGCGCGGCATCTCATATAATAATAAATGTACATCGCAGGTCGGACGCGATTTTATTTTTTTTATCATTTTTATTTGGCATCAGGTCAAGCCAATGGTGTTTGTACGCACACGCAAACTCAAACACACCCATACACGCGAACACACATTCGCACCTAATTCACGCACCATCAACGTGTAACAACTGCTCGCGACGTTGACGACGACGACGACGACGACGTAACAACAACAGACCGATCGTCGCCGAAATTCGGATGATACTATGCTACTGCTACTTCAACTACTCGCACGCAGCAGGCCAAAGGTCACACTCTAATTGCGCTTTGGTTCTCGTCTCTGATCGCAGTTTTACACACAGAGCATATATAACATATAAGAATAATGTATGCACGAAGCGAGACAGAGAGTTCGTTGTCTTATATACGGGTATAATAAAAACATCAACGCGGCGCCCGCACACACGCACACCCACGACACTACTGTGTGCAAAAAATTATCTATGATGGGCATGCATGTCTCTACTACGATTGATTCCACAATTTTGCTTCATTTTATTTTATCTATTTTAATTTTTGTTTTTTTTTTTGTTTAGAGCCTTCGTTGAAAATGTGTTCATTCACAGCCGTTTAAGCTTTGCTACAGACATCATCGTGTGTGTGTGTGTGTGTGTTTGTGTGTGTGTGTCATTAATAAATGATTTACGCGCGCTCGCGGACAAGTCGAATATTGCGCGCGCTTGCGACGGAAAACTTACAAAAGTCTCTCTCGAGTCTTCAACGCGACGACGAGAGGGGCTGTGCTACTCCGTGCCCACACACACGCACACACACAAAAACCTACACACACACACACACACACACATACATACATTATATACATTGATTTTGCGCGCTGTGTCTCGTCTGTCTATATAATACGCAGCCCCTTGTCGAGATCGCCACAAACGTCTTTTACTTTCCTTCATTGCGCGCCATCGATATATTTATTATTACATACACGGGCATAGGCTCTTTAAAATCTACGTGAAAGCTCGTACGTCGTTTTTTAATCGATGGCTATGAATATATTAAGCGTATGTAATATAGTGAAAAGGCGCTCGCAGCTTTTTTTTTTTTTTTATTAATAGAGACGTCTACTACCATTGATGTAATTTGTAATTCAGTCACAATCACCGAGAATTGACAAAGTCTTATATAATTTTGTTACATTTTTTTGATGCTACATTACGTTTATACTTTCTACTTATCGCAGACGTGTGCGTACGAGAGCTTTTTTTTGGCTTTTTTGGGGTAGCCTTCGTTGTGTACGCTCTAATTTTTATAATCATAAATATATACGTGTGTGTGTGTGTGTGTGTGTGTGTGTGTGTGTGCGTAAATGTTGTCTTGTGTGTCCGTCCCGTTTATATCTTTTCTTCAGGGCCTAATCGATAAATATATTATGTATGGTTCGTATTAATTTGCTACGCTGTGTATAGGCTTATAATATATGCTAAGTGTAAATATGTTGGTAAGTGTACGTGTGTGTACGTGTGCGTCTTTATGTATGTCTGTGTGATACGTATAATTTATTTTCTAGAGTAAAATGATGATTGTCTACCGATTGCAGGGAACATTTTTTCATATAAAATAAGTGCTTAACGTTGCCTCACCGGGTAATTGCCTGATTTAACTTGTCTCACTCATTGGATTATCATTGACGATGACGGCTAATCGTCGTTTATAGCGAACGCCCCCCTCTTTTTTCCTCTGCGTTTCCCCCGAATACATTTATTTGTATGTATAAGTATGTATATGTATATCGTATGTATTTTCCTATTTCATTTTATGCTATGCACGTGTGCGTGTCCTAAACGGATATATCGTAATGATTCGGTGATCCGGTTATACCAAAGCAAGCGCAAAATTTGACTACTCCGTGCTTTCGCAATGAAACATTTTATTGTCATCGTATAACAACCCTTATAGCATAAATTAGTTCATAAAACATTTACGTGTATGTGTGCGCGCGTAATAGTTGATATTTTGAAGAATGCGGTTGCTCCGCGGCACGACTTTGATCCAGTCATACAAGTACGTACGCTATTTTACAGCATTAATCTTCGAGCGTTTTTTGATTTAAACATATTTACATTTTGTGCGCAATAAAAATCTCGAAACATTTCACGCGTTCGCTACGTTTTTTTCACTTTCTTTTGCAAGCTCGAATCCATGCATGAGTATCAATTTTCGTCTATACATTACGCAAACACAACTTTAACAAGTACTCACCCGCGGCTCTGCCTTGCCGCAAAACATTTCAATTTTCAATGCATTCGCGCATCTTCTTAATTCGTTAAAACATCCATTAATATAACAATATATTTATTCTAATTTACTTTCATAGTATTACTACTCTCGAGTAAATTTAAGAATTTACAAAATTTCATCTGATTTTTTTTTCGCAGCGATTATTGTCGATTAAAAAAGTTGTGTGTGTGTTTCTTTCGCACATAGGATTTCGATGTAGCGTAATACAACGCGTATTTATATTTCATTAGCATCTCGCAATTTCAACGATTGATTCCGCCGAGTAGCATCGTTCACGTAGGTAAAAGTACTTTTGACGAAGTACACACGTCTTTTTTACACACACTCACACACGCGTAGAGGCGCGCAAACGATTTTTTCGAGTATATTCAGCGCACGGCCTCTCTTTTCTGACACAATGGTAAACTTTATTGATTTGTTCACGCACACACGTACCAACAAACTCACTCGCACTCACACATACACACCGAAGCGCGCACGCTCGCACACGCATTGTATAGGTATTGACCTTGGCTGAACGAGATGACTATAAGATTATAGATTTTCGGCCTACCACCGACGCACATGCGTCTGTCCCTCTGCTCGTTAGCTATTTTTCGTATTATATGCAAGTATAAAAAAAAAGAGAGAAAAAGATAGAACAAAAAATGCCCGCAGTAATGATTTTCACACGACAAAAATCATTCCACCTTCTGTAATGGCGACGATTGCATCGTCTTTAAATACACGTCTGCGACGTGTACAATAAACAAAAAAATCTTACAAAAACGTGGATGCACGCAAATCAAAAATTGTTCAATGGCATGATCGGTTGTGTCGATTGTACAACGGCAAACAACGCGCGTTCGAACGAAAGATAACTCATCTCGTTGCTCGAGTGCGCGACGTAACGTAACTGCTTTTACAATATAGTAACATAGTATTAATGATTATCTTAAACCATAATATATATATATATATATAGAATCTCAATTAATAAGGAGCATGATTGTAAACTTAATAATGTAAATCAATGCTTACACGTCTAAATGTAAATATTGCTATGCGATAACGATTTCATCAACAATAATGAAAAAAAAAGGCAATAATAATATGTATAAGATACGCTACAAGTAATAGGTAGTTGATATCTAAAAAATTAGGCAATAATCAATAAACATAAAATATAATGATAATAGTTTGCACGATTCAACATAATCCAGGTAATCTATAATATGTCTATAATAACATAACATAACATATATTCAGAGTATACGATCTAAATAGCATTAAATAATTCCTACGGAGTATGAACAGAGTCGACGAAGAGAAAAAAAGCGCGCCTGTACACCACTACACGCGCGCGAAAAAGCGACGAACGCGCAACACAGACACGCACGCAGACACGCACCCTCCTCGCGGAGCAGCGGCGACCCATCATCTCTATGCGATGATCTAGGGCATCATCGTCCAAATGAAATTATATTCGGCGTATGATCGGGTTGGAGTACGAGACGATAGCCACAAGTCCGCAGCGGTGTGACATCGTACGGAATACACGACGTGCTACTCCACTCAGATAATATGTATATAATTTGGCTCGAGCTTACGTATGATACACGTTCGTACTCGCATGTGTACATGCGGGGAAGAGAGCAGCAGCAGCAGCAGTAGCAGAGCTTGCGCGCGTGCGGGGCGAGCGAAGCGCCCGAAAGTAGGCTTCTCGTCTCGCGCCACAGCTGATCGTGATGCTGCCCTTCTCTCTGTACAAACGAGTGCGTCTGCACGGCTCCCCGTGTGTGTGTGTGACGATGCTGCTACTTCTACTACTGCTGCTATTCCTTCTCCTTCTTCTTCTTCTTTTTTGGCGCGTGATATCGTCGTCGTCGTCGTCATCAGCGTAGATCCCTGCTGTAGTTGTACGTGTAGCGCTGGCGGCTCAATCTGTCGTGGCTCGTTCGATTTCTTATCACAAATTGTGGCCCCCGCACCATCGGCTGTTCATCTGCAAAAATGTCCGTAGACAAAAAATACGACATAATTTAGAGTTACGTTTGTTATCGATTGGTTTTAGAAGTATTTATAGTGGCAGAAAAAAAAACTAGGAAAAAAAGCGCACGAGGCGTTGGTAGTAAAGTAGCCCCGACGTGCGACGCGATATTAAATACAACGGAGCTTTGCAAGTTGCAAACCCCAGAGAGTGTGGCAAATCCATTAGAGAGAGAGAGAGAGAGAGAGAAATGCGACTACATATGACTTTCAGCCGCGACGACGTTTTCGCCTCTCTCTCGCGACGTACTACTACTACTGCTGCTGCTGCTATATTCTATAGGGGCTTTTTCCGCGCGCGCGTCTCGCCTAAAAAAAAAAAGCGAGTGCGCGAGTGTTGCATAAATGTATGTGTCCATGATGCCGCATGATTGGTGAGCTCTCTCTCTCTCTCTCTGGTACTATACATAGGGCGCAGCGGATATAGAAAAAAAGGACGACTACTACTGGCTATTTGTCGCTCGTTACCCCCGAAGCGCGCGCGGGTTCGATTTAGCGCGGCCGCTGATTTTTTTATCTCTCACTCCACCCCGCGATTCGAAGCCTGTCCGAGAGCAGGAAAAATTACGATCAACGCGTTCGTACTACTACTGCACAGCTTATTTACGCGGGTACGCGAGCTTTTGGGAAAAATTAAAAAAAAAATTCATCGCTAAAACGCCGAGCGATTTTTCGCATAGAAACGGCTGCACTTGTAGCAGTAGCAGCAGCAGCAGACTCATCGTTTCTCTCTCTCTCTCTCTCTCTCTCTCTCTCTCTCTCTCTTCTATCCACGTGCACATTATCTGTTCACCACGCTGTATGGATATACATGTATTTATACACATGACGACGGGCGACGACGGTCGACGACGACAACGACGTCGCATAGTAGAGAGAGAGAGAAGAGAAGAGAGGCAGAACAGCTATATGCGCCCTCTCTCTCTCTCTCTGCAAAAGAGAGCGGCGTTGCTGTGCTCGTCGGCGACGCGCCGTCTCGGCGCCAGGAGGACGGCGAGAGGGAGAGAGCGAGAGAGAGAGAGAGAGAGACAGCAGCAGCAGCAGTGGAGGCTAAGATATAGGCGAGAGTTCGAGCGATCAGAGCTAGCAGAGCCCGATGCAGCAGCTTAAGGCGCTATGTGCTCTGCTCTGCTTGCGAGAGAGAGAGAGAGAGAGAGTCTAGTCCGCCACCTCGAGGTACCAGTCGGTCATCACCAAAAACGACGGCTGCTGCTGCTGCTGCTTCCAGTGTGTGCGGCATAGCAGAGCGATGGAACGAAGTAGAAGTAGAAGAAGAAGAAGAAGAAGAAGAAAAGTTCTGCTGCTGCTTTTCTCTGCGCCCCTTCCCTTCTTGCCTCGTAGATTTTCTCTCTCTCTCTCTCTCTCACTCTCGTCGAAGCGAGCGAGCCATCTTTATGGCGGTGGCTTGCGTCAAGCATCTTTTTCGCGTTTTCGGAGCGTTTTCGCTGCTGCTGCTGCTGCTGTTTCCTTCTGCTTCTGCCGTGGGTGGCGACTACTATACCACCACACACGCTAAAACTACCACTACTAGTACTATTCTCAGAGAGCCTCTGGTGGGCCAAAGTTTCTCGCTTTCCTCTCTCGCTCGGCTCTCTCGGCTCTGGCGACAAGATATTTCAAGTGCTATCGCACATATGAACGCGCCGAGCGCACCACCACCACCACCGCCAATATGTATGTATATAATATAAGACTGCGTCATCGCGTCGTCGTCGTCGTCGTAGTCGTCTTACTTGCTCCGCAGCTAGAGCTAGCTCTCCAACCGAGACCGACACCGAGACACTTGGTCGAGAAACGGGGAACGCGCGCGGCGCAATGTCGTCGATCCTCTCTATATCTATCTATCTATCTATATATACATATGTATAAAACTCGCGGCAGCGCGCGCGGACACACAGGACGACGACGACGACGACGAAAGCTCTCTCTCCTCTCGCTCTCTGTGCATAAATAATTTGCCCTGGATTTCTTCCCTTCGCTCGCTCGTCGTTGTCGAGGCCGAGCTTGCGAGCTTGCAAGCTCTAACTACCCGTGAATGACTTACTGCCCTCTCCTCATCTTCTTCTATACTTCTTTTACTTCTTCTTCTTCTTCTTACTGCTGCTGCTGCTGCTGCTCTCCTTCTTTTGGCTTAAGTGAAATATTACGACGCGGACGTTTTCGGAAAAGTCGCCCCAGAGAGCGAGAGAGAGACGACGACCGACCGACCGATCGCAGTGAGCCGAGCGAAAAGCTCTATTCTGTACTCTCTCTCTCTCCTGAGAAGGGGCTAGCTAGCCAGCTCGTCCAGAATGAGATTAGCGAGCGAATAAGGAAGCAGCAGCGGCAGCTCGTTTGTTCGTATAAATTAAATCATCAAACAATCGTCCGGCAGAAAAGAAGAAGGAGCCAGCAGCAGCAGCAGTTGTAGGAGTAGCTAGCTAGCTAGACGGAAAGAAGAATGAGTAGCGCGGCTCGAGCCAAGTCGCAGGCAGGCAGCAGCACGTAATGCGATTTGTCCGATGAGCCACCGATCTCGCTCTCTCTCTCTCTCACTCTTCCCGAGCCAGTTTCCTTATCTCTCGAGCCGAGCGGCTCACTGCAGCAGTTTCCAGCTGCTGCAAGCTCGCTGAGCTAATCGCGCGAAAGCTCCATAGCTCGCGAGCTCATCGAGCCGATGCTAATTATCAGCGATGTTCGGCAGCAGTAGCTTCGTTTCTCTCTCTCTAGGGGCGTGCGCCGCCGCCTCTTCGATCTCTGTAATGTACGTTTGGCAACGGGCGCGCAGAGGAGCTTGTTGCTCTCTATCTGCGAGCGCGCGAGCTGGCAAAAAAGCTCGCAGCTCTCTATCTGAGATTATTCGGATAGTCTGTTCCCGATGCTCGTTTTGCGATTCCTCGCTCGCGCTCTGCGTGTAGCAGCAGTTGGCAATATAATAACGCGCGTGCCAGCAGCAGCAACAAGTGCTGCTGGACTCGCTCGCGCTACTTGGCAGAGATACTTGGCGATACACGCGCGTTTCCCTTCTTTCTCTCTCTCTCGCTCTTTAGCTCATTTCCTTCCTCCCTTGTGTGCTGCTGCTGCTGCTGCCAGTAGTCGCGCAGCTGACTGCAAGAAAGAGGCTTTCGAGGCAATCGCTCGCTCCTTATTATATATATACACGCGGAAACGCACCAAGTACTACGCAACGACGTAGAAACGAGCGCGTGGACGAAGCTGCGCAGGACCGAATCATTAGCATAATAATGCCCGAGAGCTGTTCCGCGCGTTGGCGACGAGACAAGAGCGAGCGAGAGAGAGAGAGAGAGAGCCCTGGAGCATTTTGAATCTATTAGAATAACGTTTGTCGCCAATCAAGGCGTTAGCGTCTTATATATATATTATACTACGCACTCCCTCCTCCTCCTCTTCTCTACTTTACTCTTCTCGAACGGGAAACGCGCCATTTACATAATTCCTTATATATGCGCGCGGGGCACAAAACTGTCACGTTAAAGGACGCTCGCTTATATATACTCGCTTATACTTGCGGCGCGTGTATGCGTAAGAAATGTAATAATGTCTTGTTTCCTCGAAAGGTGGGGAAAACCGGCTCTCTTTATTATAGCTCATGCGACGACGATAAGCGCACGCGGCGTCTCCTGCATCACGACGGCACGAGGGTTATACCAGACGAGGTCGACCGGTTGCTGCGGTGCGGCTTGGCCGCTCGCTCGCTCGACCGACTGCATGACGCCATCTTAAAAGCACTATACGCAGCGCGAGGAGAGCCTATCGTACATTATTGTTATTATTATTATTAATCATCGTCATGATTATTATTAAATTTGTATACTACATATATATAAAAAAGAGATCATTGTAAGAAGCGCGTTAAGCAGCTCGAGCTCGCGCGCGGGAGTGACCGTGGATGTCTCGCGGCCTACTTGTTGTGCGCTGCGTTACGTTGCACGCACACACACACACACGCACACGCATACGCACACGTATCAAGCAGAGATACATAATATATAATATTGCGGCGATCCGTGTAATTTCTCTCTCTCTCTCTTTCGGTCTTGGCTCGCGCTTGGCTTGCGGGACGCGACTAAGCTGCGTACTCATGCATATTCAGCAAGGTCGCCATCGTCGTCTCTCTCTACTATAACCGCAGTCAAGATCGCTCTGTTGCTGCTGCTGCTGCTGCTGCTTTTGCTACTCATGCTTCTATACTACCAAGTTTCCGCTGGAAACTGCGCCCGATGAAGAGGGCACAAAAGAGAGCTAGAGAAAAAGTATAGGTATATAGGGTCGATCGATATTACCTCTATACCTCTACCCCGCGAATCACTTTTGCGGGAAGCCCGCGCGTTCGTTCGTTTACTCCCTCATTCTCTCTCCTATGTACAGAACAATTTCGGAAGCCGCGCGGAAGCAAAGCATAATTGAGTCCTCTCTCTACCTCTCGGTTCCTAAGACTTCTTTTTCTGTGCGTTCGAGTCTCTCTTCTTTTTTTTTTTTATTAACTCCCCTCGCGTGAATTTTCTCTCTCTCTCTCTGGCAGCACGACGAAGATCAATTGCATTCCTCGCGCCCGTTCCCCCCTACCGCGGTGCAAAATTTCATGTTTGCCATTATCGTGCGCCTCGCACGGAGCCGCGCGGTTGTTTTCCTCGCATCAAACGCGACACACAACACTCGGGTGAGCTCGAAGAATCAAAACATCAAAATACATACCCTATATTATACTACACGCACGCTGCTACTGCTGTAGGTATTTGATGCGAATGGAAAGATATAAACAAAAAATTGAGAAAAATATTTGTACTTGCGCAGAGCGAGAGGAGCACCGCTCCAGCTGGGAGGGAAAAAAAGCGAGGGAAAAAAGCGCGCGCGGCTCGGGCTATTAGCACCCGAGGCTCTGCGTGCACGCACTCATGCAGTTCTCTCTCTCTCTCTCTCTCTCTCTCGCAACTTTACCGCGTGTTTTTCGATTACTTCTTCCTGAAGCGCGCGTAGCGCGTAGGTAGTAGCCCACCACGCTGCAATGTTTGTGCGCGCTTCCAATCCCTGCGTATGTGCGTATGATCTTCTACTCGGTTACTATCTTTTTTAATATACATATGGATACGCGCTTAGCAACCAACTCCCCGGGAACGGTGAGAGGGAGGATCGATTTTTTTCGCGCGCGCGAGGCAAAGCCTATGCTGCTATTTGACCATCCCACCCTGCTGTGTGTATGAACTTACCGGAGAGCCTGATTCTAGCCAAGTCCTGATAAGTCCTGGGCTGCTCGCTCGACAGCTGCGGTGGCGTCGAGGGCAGGGGCACCCAGTGCTAGTGAACCCAGGAGGGCGAGGCGGCCGCGGCGCTGGCCGTCGCAGGGGTCGCCGCCTGGCTCGAGGCGTACACGGCCGCCGCGGCTGCCGCGTTGCTACCCACCTGCATGTGCTGCTGCTGCTGGTGCTGAACGAGGTTCTGTTGCTGCTGCTGAGCTTGCGTAGTGACGATCATGCCGTTCTGCTGCAGCAGATCCGCCGTCGTCAGATGATGATGCTGCAGGGCTTCGGCGGCCAACTGTTCCAAGCTCGCCTCGCCGGTCTCCGGGATGCCGTTGCCCGTCACGGGCCCGTTGCCGAGGAACGGCCCGAGGCCCACTGGGCCGAAATCCAGCTTGCCCGTGAGCTGGAGCTCGTGATTGATGACCTCGTCGATGTCGCAGTCGAGGCCCTGCAGATTCTCGATGTTGATGTTCAGGTCGTCCAGCAGGCTGGAGTTGTTCAGCGCGCCCATCAGCTGGCCCATCATCGTGCTCGGTATCGGCGAGTCCGGCGGCGTGATCTGCTGCTGCTGCGCCTGATTCGTTTGCGTTTGTTGCTGCTGCTGCTGCTGTGACTGTTGTTGACTCGGCGACTGTACTTGCTGCCGCTGCTCGACTTGTTGCTGCTGTTGCTGCATCAAGTATTGCTGAATCGCCGCAGTTTGCGCTTGGCTGACAGGAGTCGAGACGGCGTCGTTTTGCTGGTACGAGGAAACGAGGTTCATGTTCGATTGCTGCCAATGTACAACAAAAATTTATAATCATGCAATGTAAATACGAAAAATCATATCAAGAGATTGAATTATCTACCATTTGACAGCTGCAAGGCTGCAGATGATGTATAGGACACCTGGGCTGACTGGTCGACTGGGGCGTGGGCGGTAGGTGATAGGCCGTCGGACTGTTGCACAGACTCGCGCCGTTGTTCCTTTGGAACTGCGCCTCGAAGTACGACGGCGGTGGTCCCGTCTGACCGTTCGACTGTTGCTGGCTCTGTTGTTGCTGCTGCTGCTGCTGCGTCTGTTGCTGCTGCTGCTGACTCGTCTGTGCCGTTTGCGTTTGTGACTGTTGTTGCTGCTGCTGCTGCTGCGTTTGCTGTTGCTGTTGCTGCTGTTGCGTGGATTGCTGCTGAGCCGAGCTCGAGCCAGGCGGCGAGGTCTGGTACATCTGGTAGGCGCCCGAGGCGATGTTCATCGACTCGGCCAGATTGCCGGCAAGCGCCTCGGCCGGACTGTAGGACGACGTGTAATTCGGCTGCCAATCGGTCTCGCTGATCACCGCCGGAATGGGACTCAGTCGGCTGCACGACGAGGCGTTGCTCGAAGCGCGCGGCCTGCAAAAAAGTACCAGTAACGAGATGAAAGGATGGAATCTCAGTAGGAGAAATCACAAAAAATTGAAAGATGTATTCATTTCTAATCGCACTTTACTTATGAAATTATTTTGACTTTGACACTTGCAGATTTACAGATACAAAGGTATATACGCCACCTAGTGGTAGAGACTGGATTTAATTATGATTGATTTTTGTGTTTAAATCGCGTTTGTGCGATCAACGCAAAAACTCAATCTGTATTAAAATATGAATTTTCAATGGATGTGTTTCAGTATGAGCTAGGAATTGCATGAAACCTTTTTTGCGTTGCATTTTCTCTCATCTTTCGCGAAAAAAAAATAAATAAATAAATTACAGCAACAAAAACACATTCAATAAAATTCGGTATCTGTTACTTTAATTTTAATGTCTGATTTTACATTAAATTAGCATTTAATTTTAAACTGTGTAACGGAATACACTTTTAAAAATATTTCCATCAATATTGGTGTGAAAGTAGACGAAGCTTTTTTCCTGCGCATAGATCAATTGAATTTTATGTAAAATTATTTAAATTTTACGCATATCTCATTAATTTTTATTCTTACGGGCCAATAAAACAATACTTCGAATATATTTATTTAAACGTTGCTTCGACTTATACAATTGTTTTGACTTTACCACTTGCAGATTTACAAGTAAAGGTTCTTGCCATCTAGTGGTGAATGTTGGTTTCAAATATAATTGAATTTTCATGCATTTTTGAACCAGAAAAGCAGTCTCAATCCCATAAATTTTTACCCAGAATCTGCATTAAATTTAATATCCTTTTTCTTTTAAACCAGTAATCCATGGACTCACCGGAAATCTGGCGACAGTTGAAAACTGCTCTGTAACGGACTGTCGGGAAACACGTCCAGACCCTCGCTGGCGCTGCTGTGCGGACTCGGCTCCTCGTCGGCGCCGCTGCTCACGTTGATGCCGCCTCCCGCCGCTCCCCCCGCGATCGAGGATGCCGCGGCGGCTGCCGACGCCGCGGCCCTGGCCGCCGCGGCCTGCAGATTGCTCGAGCCCACGCTGCCGTTGCGTATGGCCTCGACCTTCTTCTTGGCGCGGCCGCGTCGCTTCTCGAACTTGCTCGTCTCCATGGAGGTGGCTCGCCGGCGGGCCGACTTACCCGGCTTCGCGTCCGGATTGATCATCCACCAGGAGCTCTTGCCCGTGCCCTCGTTCTGCACCCTCATGAAGCGATTGTGCAGCGAGAGATTGTGCCGGATCGAGTTCTGCAATCACGTAATTATTGGTACATTTATTTTTTGTCACGACGAAAGAAAGAGAGCGAGTGATAGGAAAGGAAGGAAGAAATTACGGCCAAGTCATTGGGCGATTTATATCAACTTATTATAAAAGTAAGGCAGGCGCATCTTCTATCTCTCTCAGCAGCAGCAGCAGCAGCTTATCTTTGACTCCTTATCTGGCCAGGGGTCACGGCGTTTGATAGCTAGCCAAAAGTGTACGTATATATAATAAGCCGAGATACGTACAATATTCGGTCATGTGAGAGAGAGAGAGAATAGCTATATAAGCGCTGCATAATATAATAGACCACATCCTCGCCTGGATGAGACAACCGCGATAAGATTGTCAATTAAGCTCGCGGCGCGCGTGGACGCGTGCGTACGTGCGTTTTCGTAAGTATGCGCGTAGTAAAGTGTCGTCGCGTGTGAGCTTTCCATAACGAAGCACTACCACTGGTGCATAAGTAAGGGAAAAGTACTCGCGCGGGGGGGGGGGGGCAGCAACTTGCGCGGACTTGTGTCTTGTCGTACGATGTATATGTATATATATATACGAGTTGCAATTACGCGACGTATCGGCTTACTGCTCGTCGTAAATAAATGATTTTCAATCGTCGTATTATAAGCTGCACATCATGCAGAATATACCGACGTGTGTTTGCGCGACGATATATATATATATGTAGGCCTTCCGCGACGATCATCGGACTCGCGCGCGCGCGCTCTTTTGGTTCGAGAGCGCGGCGGGTTTTCCCTACTACTATAATATACTACTAGTCAGCAGCTCGGTGAATTATGCAACACAATGTGCGAGTTGCTAGCTGCTGCTGCTGCTGCTGCTGCTTCGGCACGCTATCTTGGACACGACGACGTATACCTATATACACAGAGATTTTACACACAGCACGCCGTTGCTGGCCACAAAGTCGAATCAAGGCTAATGCCACTTCATTTCTCATGCAGATCGCGCGCGGCTCGGCGCGCTTCGCAGCGCTTGTGCAGTTGTGCTCGATGTAGCTCGAGAATCGTCGTCGTTCGCGTGTGCAGAGCTTTTCTGCAATTTCGGAGTCGTCGTAGTCGTCGTCGTCGTCGTGTAGCTGCATCGATCATTCCGAGAATCTCGGCATTAATACAGCGGGGACACGCAACGCAACACACAAAAGACAACGTATTATAAGTGTGTGTCCGCGAAACGAGATCATCGTGCGCAGCTTTCGAAAAAGCCGGACTTTTTACAAACTCGAAAAAGTTTCCTCATCGCGATGTCCTCGCAGCTATACGATCGTCATCTAATAAAATGTCTATTGGAGCCTCGCGGCGCGCGTCAATGACCATAGGAGTATAAACACACACACACACACACGTCCGGAATTTATGTATCTCTCTCGAACGTTTCGAGATTGGAGGAGAGCTCCGTATATTAGTATACATACACATAAACGTTTTTTCGACCTTGGAGAGCGACTGCGGCGAGGCGCGCGCGATTATTACTCGCTCGCTCGAGAGAGCTCTTTAAAATACGATATAATACATGAATTAATGAGAGGCGCGCAGAGCAGCAGAGCAGCAGCAAAGCCACACGAGTACGTGTTAAATATATGTACGCGCGCAATTGCAATGTGTAAACGTTGTTTCATAACACACAATTCCATTATCATCGTGATCATCGGTATTTTTATTTATTTTTATTTTTATTTCAATCTTTTTTTTTTTTATCACTTTGCACTCAGTATTTAAGAGTTGCGCGGTCTGGCGTGCTCACGTGTGTAGCACGAAAAAAGTGTCGCGCGCAATTATTGGCTATTATTTACGACGAGCGCGCAGCAGAGCGATCTCTTGCCAACGCGCGCGCGCGCGCGCGGAGCCGACCGAGAGCGCGAGAGATGGAATTTTACGCACGAGGTGCAGAGATTTATCGCGTGGCATCGGACTTTGGAGACTCTAATACCGCAACACTTTAGCTCTGCAGTTTATGCAAAAGCAACGACGAAACAAGCAGCGCAGAGATTCTCCGATCTTCGCTGCTTCTGCACGACGCTGTGGCTGCAGCGATAAATAAATAGAATATCAACTCGTTAATAACGGGTGCTGTACTACGTCGCGAGAGATGAGGGGCACTGCTGCAATGATCATCGTTGTCGACGTCGTCGTCGTCGTCGGCGCGCCGCACTCAATAATTCGCAAATACTATATATGCAAGCGTTATTGAGCCAATTGGGAATCGCCGATTGCAGCGCAGGCGATGATCTTCGTCGCACACATAAACCGAAAGAAGAAAAAAAAGAAAACGGAGCCTATATGGTTGATTCTCCCGATTCATCGATATTTCGAATGGGAAAAGTGCGCAAAAAAAATTGTCTCCAAACCCTTTTTTAAGAACGGAACTTCGTTTCTTACCCGAAAAAGTATTTGTTTTCAAGTTTACAGAGCTAGGATATGAAATTCATTTTTAACATGTAATTTGCCTATGCTGAAACCGAGTACTACTAACGGAGTGGACAGCAACGGAGTGGACAAATCGTTGTTTTGTGTGCCTTATATGCAGAGTTTAAATGCGTGGAATTTTGCCGACAACTAGGACTAGGCCGAAAATGGACTTTTTTTACCTGCGCATTCTTTGCTAACGGAGCGGAAAGATTTTTTTACCGCTTGATTTTGCCGATACGTTTGACGCTTTTGCGAAGCCATCATCCAACGTTTGAATTTTTAACCGCCGAAAATCGAACACATGAACTTTTTTGAGAAAGTTAGTACAGCTTAGGGGCTTCAAAATGGTAACGATACCATTCTAACGTAGTAAATTTAAAGTACAAAAAAATATGACCAAAACTCAGGACACTTTTGTAATAACTGTACGAAGTTCAAAAACGATTCCTGAAGTAACGGTGGCACATAAAAATCATCTATAAGAAGTATAAAATAGAGTCTGTATACTATAAAATATCTAGGTGTTCATTAAAAAACGCATGACATGAAGAAAGCAACGATTCTGACTTTAGGACAGCTAACGGAGCGGACATTTGGCATGGTTATACTACTGTAATAAGTGCTAGGTGTTGAATTTTGCAATTTTTTCGGTGGGGATTTGTCAAGTACACTTATTCAAAGACAACTGCATCACGAGAGTTTCATTTTTTTTCATCGCCGAGGCCCTGCGTCACTAGGACACGTATTATTGATGAATCGGGAGAATCAACCATATGGGATGAAAATTGTTGCATAGGTATAAAAATTGAGCTAGAGCACTATAGGCGAATATATATTACTAAGCGTACACACGATCGACGTAATCTACTATGAGATTACTTAATATTCTAGCCCGATCCTCTTGGCTTTGAATCAATGGAAAGTTTGTGTGTCTGCGATCGCGTACGCTACTCTCCCGTGAATCGAGAATTGAAGAGCAATTTAAGAAAGGCGAAACATATACATTCGTACTTGAACGCGTGATACGAAGGACGTACCGCCCGCACTTTTAACGTGACGCGATAGTTCTATGTACGTTGTACATAGACTTGCAAATATGTAATTACATACTGCAAGCTCATCGGGAAATATCAAAGCTGGCACGATGGAAAATGAGAAAAAGTTACGCGTACTACGTGGTTTTTTGGCAGGCTATAGCCTCGAAAGTGCATCAATGATCGGCTCGGCTCGCGCGACAGCTGTCGATCGGAACTCAACTCGAGCTGCTGCTTTCTTCTGCCAAGTCTCTCCTGATAATTAGCACGATTTCTTGCTCTCTCTCTCTGTCTTTTCTTCTTCTTCTCTTATCAATTATCTTTTTTTTTTCGAGTTTTTCGATCGCGTATGCGACGGTGCGTTTAAATACATATGGTCGACGTAAAAAAAACAAATTAAATATATAAAATATGTATGAACAAGCCGGATCGACGACAGTTTAATTCGACTCTTATACTTTTATACACTTCGATAAGATTAGATTGTAGCGCGTCAATCGGGCTGTAATGCGATGTGTGGATAAGCCCCGCGCGCAGCGCAACACAACAACGGGCGGATCGCGCGGCGCATCGCGAGCGGCTCGTCTTTATATTTCTCGAATACACATACAATACATTGTATCGCGAACGAATTAAAAAGTAAAAAAAAAAAAAATGAAAGCGAATTATGAAAAATAAGACGCGCGCGCGAGCAGCTACTTGAAGTTATAAACACGATGTAAATAAAAAATACACACGATTATGCGCGATCCGCGTCAAGATCGCGAACGACGAGATCGCGATCGATTCTCCAAAATAATATTCCCAATCGAACGCGCGATGTGTTTACAAAATTATGTAGGCGCGAGCCAAAAATTCTTTTGCGTCTCTTCCGCGGTATATAGCTCATTACCATTATCGTCGCGGCTATGCATATACAGTCGATCAGCACCCTTTTGTCTCGCGCTGACCAGCCCAAGCAGCTAAGCAGTATGAGGCATTGGTCTCGATGTCGCTCCTTTGACTTCTTATTGCGAATCGCCAGAGGACTCGTTTCTTTCTTTTGCCTATTACTTTTTTGCCTCGATCGCACGCGCCCTCGTCGCCTGATCCGATCGGCGCTAACGCAATCGAGGACTCGTTATATACATTTCTATATTTTTCTTTCTCTATACTCTTTGGCCTTTTCGTTTAACGCGATAGAATAATATAAATTTCCTCGGGAAGCAAAAATCCACGAAGCTCGAGATAATAAGCGAAACGGATTGAAAGTTTATATATATACAGACGAAGGGAGAGTCGAGGCTCGCTCGGGGATTGAATTGGATTTTGCGATCGGCAGATCGTCGTCGTCGTGCGAACAAGGTCGGACAATGGCTCCGCGCACTTATAGACTCTACTTCGACTGCTGCTGTGGTGGCGGCGGCGACTAGTAGCTAAGTAAGTATATAGAAAAAAGTTTATCAAAGTCGATCCTGAGCTGCTGCAGCAACGGGGAGGAAGGAGGTATAAACGTATATACAGCAGATATAGGTATATATATATATATACGACGCACGCGCGGTCACGCTAGAGTAGCGTAGTGTGCCTTGATATAGCCGCAGTGTATATTGCGTATCAAGACTCATCGGGAAAAGACTGGCTAGCTGACGGACACAATCGCCGAGCGAGGCGATATCGGCAAAAAGACGAGAAGAGTAAGAAGAAACGTCGGTCGATCGGAACGACGGATGAATTTGTTCGGGAGGAATACTATAAGTGGTTGGGTGGGCTAAGAGAGAGAGAGAGAAAAGACGCGTTCTGACTTATTTCCATATACGAGCGCAGCGGTACAGAGACAAAAGTTCAGGCACGCGTGCAAGTAGGTAAGTGATAAGGTGGAGGAGGCTTCAAGCTCATCAATTTATCACGTTAACGTTGGTGCGAGTCCGCGAGCGCGTATAGCTGGCTTGTGCGAGCTTGCGCGCACCCAAGAACGGTGCCTGGTTATCAGCGCTCGGGTATCTCCGGATTGCCGCTTCTGCTTTGTAGCTCTAAAGAAAGAGAGAGAGAGGAAAAAAATGCAGAGCGAGCACTTGTAGTCTTTCTCGGTGGCGCGCGTATACTCCCGACGACGACGACGACGACGAGAGTGAGTGTGTAATCGATAGGTAGAGTTTTCTTCTCTCTCTTTCTCTTCGGGGCTGCTCTCACTCGGGCTTGCAACTTCTCTTTCTCTCTCATGGTTATACGTTGCTGCTGCCTGCGAACGCCGGGTGAAAAGTTGCGCTTTTGCAGCTAGCAGCACACAAAGTCGCTCCAGCTCTAGCGGCGCGCGGCGCGCGTAAAACTCGAGCAGACATTCCGCAAGTAGGAAATTCGCAAGGAAGAAGGCGAAGTAAGAAGAAGAAGGAGGAGAGAAGACTTTGCTGCGAGTGAGAGAGTATAGTACAGTGTAGCAGCAGCAGCAGCTCTATGCATTGCACATACTAGACTACTATATAGGTGCGGCTGCTGCTGCTGCTGCTGCTGCTCAGCAGAGAAAGAGAGAGAAAGAGAGCCCCGAGTCGACGGAAGAAAAATGATCCATTAATCTGAAACCCAAAGTCTGGTGGCGCCTGGCGTCGCGTTGGCGCGGATGCTCGCTCGGCTCTGTCTCTCTCTCTCTCTTGCTGCACACAGGCCTCGGCGCTTCTCTGGCGCCGCCGCCGCAGCTACAGCAGCAGCTACAGCAGCAGCAGCAGAGCTAACCCGGTCCTAGTCTATCCGCCACTTGACGCCCCCGCAGCCAGCAGCAACCAGCAGCCCTCGGTAGCGGAGCTCCTCTAAACGCTCGGCAGCAGCTTCACCACCCCCCAGCTACTACTACTACTACTTACTGCGCGTGTATATAGATATATAATAGAAAAACTGCACGGAGCTCGAAGCTAGCTAGTATAGCTATACCCCCCTTGACCGATAAGTCTTCTTGCTCGCGCGCGGCGGCCTCTAATTCTTTCTCTGCTGCCGCTGTCGAAGCATCCACTCGCTCTCTCTATTAGCCTTTACTTAATTACCGATCGACCAGTAGCAATAGCAGTAGCAGCATCGAGAGCCATATAATAGTAGAGTATAGTTGTAGATCGCTGGCCAAGCGCTGAGCTGCGAGCCGAACCAAGAGAGAGAGAGAGAGGAAGCGGGGGGGGGGGGGGGGGGGAGACTGGATTTTTTACGAGTTGCCTGGCGATAACTCGCAGCGTGACTTTTTACACTCGATTAGCGGCGCGCTCTCCAGCTCCTCCTCGCGCGAGGCCAGAAGCTCTAGCTCGCACCAGAGTTCGGCGCCGATAGATAACCAAATTGTAAGCCGCGCACTGTTACAGCTGCAGCTCTGAACCGTATACGAATGTGCTTATACGTGTGTATATAGGCACTCGCCTCTCGTCTAGGGAGCAAAGATACGAGCCGAACGATCGTATAAGTGAGTGCGAGTGAGTGAGGGAGGAGGATGCGAGGTACTACATACTGCTGCTGCTGCACACTTCTCGTCTTTCTCATCCCCCTCGCCTATATATATATATACTCGACGGCTCGACGTTTCTCGAGCTGATATAGAGAGGCGCGACGTCGAGGAGGACGACGACGAGTCAGTCGAGCGTGCCAAGTGACTGAGTCGCCAGCCCTGCCATATACAGGCACACGCGTATGTTTCGACTCCTATCTCGCGCACAGCGTACTCTTCTGCGCGCCCGTGTGTGTGTGTGTGTGTATGCGATGTAATGCTCTGGCCTACATAATCGATTGCGTGTGTGTGTGTGCGCACTGCACGAGCTTCAGGGTACAGGGCCAGAAGATTGACAGATCGATCGCACCAGTGCACACACACGTAACGTATACCTACCGTACCTTATATATATATATATACGATTGCGACTCGAAGCTACCTCTACTACTATATCGGTAACGTCTCGCAGACGCTCGATTATAAAGAGCGGACGTGCGCGGGGGGCTCTGTACGCGCGTAAGGTGCACGCGGAAGGGTGAACTTGGCGCAAAAGGGCGTCACTCGATACGTGTATGTTATGTGCTCAGGGGGGGGCTCGACCGGCATATACACACACACACACACATGATATTTGTATCATTATCGACGCGCAACTCATAGAACCTTTTCTCTGATTTACGCGAAGAAACAAAAGTAAGCGAAGGGGGTTAAAGAAGAGAAAAGTGAGCGGCGAGAACTACTTTCTGAATGGCAGGAAGGAAGAAACCACTCTCGGCGCGATCGCGCGCGGCAAACTCGTTTTCCACCGCGCGGCGATCTATTGTTTTATTATGTGTACATACACAAAAGCTCGAGACTCGCGAGAAAATTAAGTTCGACTCTCCGAGCTGCATAATCCTAACTACTATGAGTCTAGGCTGCACAGATGGACACGCTCGTATATGGCTGCGGGCTGCATCGCATACCGCACTGCAGCGCAGCGCAGCGCACGCGATCGATTCATCTCCATCGTTATGTATATAGCGCAGCACACGCTCCTGCATAGCAGAAACTGACTGACTGACTGCTGCTGCTGCTGCTACTGCTGTGAGCTGTGATGCTGCCGCGCGAGCGACAGCTATATATAGGTATATAGCAGTAGATACGTATAATATAACCAGTGTGGACACACCGAAGAGCGGCGACGACGACGACGACGACGACGAGAGAGGCCCACCTGTTGAGCTAACTGCGCGCACTGATAAATCCACCTGTGGGCTTTCATCGGATATAAGCTGCTACTGCTGCTACCGCGACTCTTATTATGGAGCAGCAGAGCAAACACGGTATATATAACGAGTATGTGCGTCTCGAGATCGTTTTTGTGTCTCACGTGTGTGTGTGTGTTCAAAATTTGCACTTAAAATCCACGCGCGCGTCTCTCGATGCAAATAGCCGCCCCTTAGTACGTGTGTTATGCTACACGAGACAGTACATAAGTAAGAGGAAAAACAACGCGGGGCGAGAGAGAGAGAGAGAGAGAGAGAGTAAGTAAGCCTTGAACGCGAGCTAAACAACACATAGCGCACAATGGGGCATCAACCCCGAATATGCTGCCTGTAGTGGTACGACGACGACGACGAATATAATAGCGGTGAGCACGCGAGGCTAAAAGGGCCCCGATTTCTACGAAGCCGCCGTAGCCGGCATCGCCTCGAGGGGGAGAGAGAGAGAGGAGCAGAGCGTGTAGTAGTGGACGCGCGCGAGTGAGTGAGCAGCAGCAGCACTGCGGAGAGCAGCAAGAGCAAGTGAAAAAGAGTAAGAAAGAGTAAAAGACAGAGAAGAAAAAAAACAAGCCGAGCGCGGCAGTGGCGCGTGAAACTGGGGAGAGGTCCCAAACGAGCGCGCGATGTGCACAACAACATTGCGCGCACACAGACATGCAGCGATCTAAGGGGCAACAAACGGTGCGAGCGACGAGCAAAACATAATTGCCGCATATGCAGCAGCAGCAGCAGCAGTCTGTTGCCTGGATCGGAGAGCTGTGCTGCGCTGCGCTGGAATGCACGTGCGAATGTTGGTAAACAAACTTCCAGGAGGTTCGCGCACAGCCGGCTCGTGTACCGACGAGAGACACGCGCACGCAAACGTGGATCGCTCCGAACGTATGCCCACTATATAGCGCCTCCGCCGCCTAAGCCGCGCTGTCGAAGCTGCCCCGCTTCGTTTAGATACATAGAATGGAGCTGCTGCTGCTGCTGCTGCTGCTGCTGGTCGATCGCACGCGCCGATCGTCGCGAATAGGTATCTATATACAAAGGATAAAGAGAATCAACAGCTCTCCTTTCTGGCTCCGAAGAATTGCTATAAACAGCCAACAAACAAGTCAAAAAGAGACATACGAGCAGCCGAGGCAGAGCGCGCGTGCAAGGACACTGAACCGAATCCGGACCGAACCGGACCGATTCGCGCGTTGTTTTCAGCTCGCACGAGGCCCTTGGCCCTGCTGCTGTTGTTGTTGTTGTTGTGGCTCTATTGCGATGCTGTTGTTGCAGTATAAGATACCTATAAATATGCGTGTATCGAGTCGACGAAAACAGCCGCGCGACGAATCCGCAGCGCGCACATACTCTAGATAACGAAGAGGCCATTCATCTCTTCGCGCGCGGCAAATAATGCGACAACCTTAGTATAGTAGTAGGAAACGAGGCCCAGCCGGCGGTCCCGTGCAGCAGCAACAGCATCAGAAACAGAAACAGATATATATATATGTACGGAATAATTAATCTTGTTTACGTCCTGATCGCGCGCGGCGGAATTGCTATAAAGAGGTCCTATAAATAGGCAGAGAGGCGCGCGGCTCCGCACACAAACGGTGTATATATGCATTCCTCCTTGTTGATTGAAAACACGCACGTATGGTACTAGGGAGCCAATCATTCGATTTTTTGCAAATTTCCGGAACTCGAGTTGTGTGTGTGTCTGTGTGTTTGGCCCTCCGAGTATATATAAATGCGCGCACAACATAATAACAGCACGCGAGGCGGCGCACTGCACGTGCTGCTTATAATATATATATCGGGTATATAGAGATAATATACGAGGGAAATAATGAATGAAGTGCCAACGCACACGAGCTTTGTATTATATATATATATACGAGCTGTGTAGTATCATCATCGCGTGGCAGTGCGGCGGTGCACTGCAGGTATGAATTATAATTTAGCCGCCGCGGCACACGCGCACACGTTATATTATCTCGGCGAGCTCTGCGATTTGAGTACGACTAGCAAAAAAAATGTGCTTTTGTATAAGATTAATAAATAATAAAGGCATAAAGAGGAGGGAGGGGGGGGGGGATGTCGACACAGACACTAGCCTCTGCTGCTGAAATAATCATTAGCGCTCGCGCGCGAGGCGAATTTGCATACATCAACGGGACGAGAGAATGGGTTATCTAGTGCGTGCATCGTTTTTAGTGACGTCGTTGCAGCTCCTATACACCGACCGACCGACCGACTGACGATCGATGATATTAAATCATAAAAAAAAAAAATGGAAAAACATATATATGAGCTTTGGACGAGACAAGAGCCTATAGCGAGAGAATTACAAAAAAAAAAAGGCTGGAGCGATCTGCAGCGCGCGGCAATGAATCGGAACTGCGCACATAACGCCGTCGCCGTCGCAGTCAGATCGACGATCGGCGATTCGCATCTCGACATCGCACACAATACGTATCATTAACGTATACCTATATGGACGGTATAAGTTTGAAAATAGCCCGGACCGAGAAGCAGCAGCAGCAGCAGCCTTGGTCCCGATCAGAGAGCGAGCGAGCGTGCGTGTGCGCGCGACACCACCACCACCACCAGTACCGTCATCCATACATATATATATATTAGCTCGCTGCGTGCAGCAGCACCCGACGACGCACATTTTATTTTCATCGTTTCGGAGCAAATACGGGGCACTGTTTATCCCCCGAAGCTCGTCCGAGACGTATAGTATAGATACAGCGTGAGTATATATATGTAGTAACAGGCAACAACGACACGCGGCGGTGGTGGTGGCAGGATCCTTTAACTCGTTGTACATACGAGTGAATGGGTAAAAAAAATAGCGAGGAGTGCGCGAGTAGTCGAGAAATGAACCAGAACGAGCCAGAAAGAAGCAGGTAGTAGTGCGAAGGGGAGGCTGTTTACACATTGTGCATGTATATACTATATAAATGCTGCTGCAGGCAGGATTGTGCCATTGCAGCAGCAACATATGAAACGAACAGTTGCACGCAGACTCTTGGTGACCGGTCTTAGTCTCTCCCTCATTCTCTTTTTCTCTGTCTTTGCGCGCGCGCGGGTCTCTCATTGTACTCGACTACATAACGCGCGAATCGCCATGTGGATGCTGTATATGTGGCGTGCTGTTCTTCCGCTCGTGCTTACATATACAGTACTAGGAAAGAAAAGCGCCGCGTGCATATAACGATGTCCATTCACACGAGCGAGACGCATAATGTATATATACGCACATAGTCTTGAGTCTTATGTGCAGTATGTAGCACCGTGGGACAGTCCCGCGACTCTCTCGGCAGTCCAGCGCACGAGCTATTGTTGCGCGCGGAAGCTGCTCCGCGATCTTCGTAATACCCTGCGTTACACTCTGTATGTATACGCAGCTGGAAACACGTAGCCGCGGCCGTATCGATAGGCAATTAGCAGTAGCTTCGACGAGTCTTCTCGCACGAGCACACCTTGTCTATTTAACGTCAAAGGAGAGCCACTCGACGATGCCCCACCATAAATAGTAGTTTGGAGCACGATGATGTCGGGACTCCTTTTCTTTCTCTTCCTCTGCCACCGCGGTATTAACTATCTGTCGTCGCGCGGGACTTTCTCGCGCGTAATAAATGCGTGTATAACGATCAGAGAGAGAGAGAGAGAGACAGTGCGAGAGGACGAGGGAGCTGAAGAGATGCGTTTGTGTGCTGGGTGAACGAGGCGCGATTGCGTCACCGCTATAATACATTATTATATACACAGACTGCTGCTGTTGCTGCTGCTGCTCTTCAGCGAGGCGGGCGGGCGAGCCGCGATATATAGACCGTCTACACTGCGTGTGCTGCTGCTGCTGCTGCTATATAATATACGGCGCAACCTTGAGCGACTACGCGGCGACCTCGCTATATACGACGATCGTGTCGGTATAGTAGTAGTAGTAGTAGTAGTAGTAGTGGTAGTAACAGTAACTGCGCCGTCGCTGCCTCGTTGCCAGTGCGTTCGAGCTGCCTGCTGCCACTACTACCACTCAACTCAGCGCGAAGCTATTACCACTACTACTACTACTAGGCTACAACGATCACACGTATATATATATATATATATATATATATATATATATATAATACACCTGCGCGCCTCCACCACCACCACCACCGCCGTTACTACGCACACAGCAACGATATAGTGTATATAAATCAGCGTATACGTGTATATATATATATAGGTATAGTAGTTTCGCGCCTGTAGTTCGTGCGGCGCTCGACGCGACGTTGTGTGTAGCTTTACTGCTATATATACCACACTACACACGACCGGCTCACAGCTCAGCTGTGTACAGGATGAATCGGCTACTTTTGCGCGGCGCCCAATACAACATCGCAGGCCAGCAGCAGCAGCAGCATGTACACAAACGCACGTGTGCCTCGTGGCCTGGCCTGGCCTGGCCTGCGGAGCTGCAAATTATATATATATCGAAGCTACTAACGCGCGCGGAGATTGCCGCTTGCGTCGCTCGAGAGCTTACGTAAGTCCGCTGCCGCAGCAGCGAACGAAGCGATCGAGCTAGCTACACACACACACACACATAATCGCCAGCTCGCCTCGTTCTCGCTCTACATTATGCAGCTCTCTCTCTCTCTCGGCGCAAGCGGCATTAAACGAGGAAAACGAGGAAAACTGGCTTTGGCTGCTCCTCTACCTACATATACCACGCTATTTCGATCCTCGAGGCTTTTTCCTATCCGCGTATATAATACCTACGTGTTATACGTACGTGTCATGTGTGCATGCTGCGGCTGCTGCTGTCGTTTTCTCGGCCAGCACACGTTTGCTGCCACTCGCGCCGCGCGATGTAATTATATATTACGTGCCTCTTAGCCTTTGGCGCATCTCTCTCGCGCTATATAAACCGCGCGCCGAGCCGAGTGCGATAGATCGCTTATCTCTACTTTTGCAGCAGCGGCAGAGGACACACACGCGGATCGGCCGAGCGAGCTTAAATATTATCTTATCGACCAACGTTGCTCATCGCTGCGGTGGATGATCGCCTGCTGCTGCTGGACTATATATGCGCGAATTCGCGCGGCACACATATATATATACAACGATCTGTTGCTGCTGCAGAGCGACGACGATGATGGCCGAGAGCTTATAATGTTATTTATAAGAGAGACGAGCCAAGATCGCATATATAAAGCTCGCTGCTCGTCGCCTCGAATCGGATGCAAAGAGAGAGAGAGAGAGAGAGAGAGTGACGCAGCACGAGCACGCGTTGCGGTACGGATTTATAACGATCGCTTTTCATTACCGATCCGTCTTGTGTAGAGGATATACGCGCAATTGGTGAGCAGGCACGTGCTGCGCAATTATCCATATTATATATATAACGAAAATGCTAATTGCAATGTAGCGTGTTGTGCAGTTCGAGTTTTAATAATTTACGGCGCGATTTTCGATCGCGCGTCGTCGCGTTGAGCGAGATTCGACGACGACGACGACGACGACGAGCTGCTGCGACACACAGGCGATCGAGCGTGCCTATATTACATATAATACGTTATAACTGCGATTTATCTCTCTCTCTTTCTCGAGCTTCTCTTTCGTCGAAGCGATAAGTGCAACAGCAGCAGCAGCAGCTCGCAGCACTCGCAGTGTACGCGCGTATATATATAATAATAGATTATTGTATAAGCGTAGTTGGATCGAGCCCAGCTGGCTGCGGGCTAGACTACGGTATCGTCGCGTACACGTACATATACATACATTATATTCTCGCGATCGCGACTTTTTCGCAGCCTGTTAATACGGCGTCGGTGTGGTGGGCAAAGTCGCGGCTCTTGCACTTTAGCACTTGCTGCGCGGCAGACAAAAGAGAGCTCTAGCTCGCTCACGCGGCGGTGCCCCTATTATATGCACATTATAGACGCAATAGCGACGAATAGACACGCGCATCGAAAACGTCGTTCGTCGCTCGCGCGTGCACATATAATTAATATTTATAGCCCCCCGATAGTTGTGTTAGCTGCTGCGATCGCGGCGCGCCTTACTTATATTATACCCACAACAGCGCAGCAGCTCTCGCTCCAAACGCCTATAATGTTATATACGTAATATGCGAATATGTAGATAAAAAAAAAAATACTAATTTTTTTCGGTCGTGTTCTCTCTCTCTCTCTCTCCTCTCTGGCCGATCGGTGTAAGAGAGCGAGAGGAAGAGGAGGAGAAGCCAGTCGTTGTCGCGCCTCGGCCAGCAGCAGGTTTGACTCGTTCTTCTTATCGTCGAGCTCGCTTTACGCGCGCGCATACATACACACGAGAGAGCGTGACTTTTAATGAAAATTCAAAGAGGAGGGAAAAAATGGATACGAGAGAGAGAGAGCGAAAGAAAAAAATCGGAGCGTTTAATGATATAGGCTGTGTGTGTGTGTGTGTGTGTGTGCAGCAGCGCCGAGCTTATAGCGCGCGCGCGTTCGCAAAAGCGCAGTAGCTGGTGCGGCAGCGGCGGGCACATCGGAATGCCGCGCCGTAATATTCACTCGCACGACGACGTCGTGTGTTCGTCCGCTGTGTGCCACACGCTCTCGCTCGCAAGTGCGTCTTATATATATACATGTATGTATTGGCAATCGCGCACTGCTGCACACACTAGTGCAGTCTCGGCGGACGCGTGTGCGTGCGTGTGTAGTATATAGCAGCAGCAACACTTGCCTGCTCTGCGCAGTGGCTCTCATTCGGCTTTTGACATACACACACACACACACGCACACACACAACACGCGTTGTCGAGGCGCTACATGCCTCTCTCTGCGATTCCGTCGCGGCACGTCGTCGACACCTAACATTTTAACTTTTGCGCCAGCTATAGCAGTGCACGACTACTCGATAATGCCAACTTTGCGCAGAGCTACGTGTATGTACCGCTGCTGCTGCTGCTGCTGTGTGCGTTATCAATTAGCTGCTGCTGCTGCTGGCGCAGTTGCTCCTATATATTACAATATAATGCGTTCCCGGTACATAATAATATAATGCTCTGTATATCGAGATAGGCGCAGGCGCGCAAACGACCACGAGGCCGCGGGGACTCTATCTCGGAGTGCACTCCGAGGCACAGAGCTTCGACGAGCAGCAGCAGCAGCAACAAGTTGCCCTCGCGACACATACACGCACGCACATACCTATATATATATATATAAGTTAGAATATTATACGCAAGCATCCGTGAATGGGTGGGTCTTATACACGCGGGTGCATGTGTACGAGAAGCTGCGATATTATTATATAGCAGAGTCGCACTACTCGACTCGCATATATATAATAATATAATAATTGTATATAATGTCAAGTTACGCATTCTCTACGAGCAGCTCTCTGAGCTGCTGCTTGAGCTCGAGCTGCTCGCATATATATACGAGAGAGAGTTATGCACGATCGTGTGGCACGGGCTAATTGAACTCTCTTTCTCTCTCTCTCTCGAGTCATTCACTCTCGTCGCATTTGCAAACTGAGACGTATAAAAGTTACTTCTACTACTACTACTACTATACTACTATGTACAGTGAAAGATTTCAGCAAACGACACGAGCTCTTATATACTCGTTGCATACTCATAGCCATAATAAACACACCCACTTCTTACCGCGAAATTAATATTACACTTATATAAATAAATTATCAGCTGCTAAACTCGAGAGAGGCATAATAATATCATACGATACACACAGCATGCGTATAATAATATGATAATACGATACTTGTACAGGTACGCATATTCGAGCTTTTGTATATCATCATCATTATTATTATTATTATTATTATTATTATTATTATTATTATTATTATTATTATGACGACGACAAATCGTGTCAATTGACGGAGAGGCTGCGTTGACGAACGAACGAAACGATCGTCGTAGTCGCCTATAAAGCTCGATCGTCGTCGTCGTCGTCGTCGGTTGCGTTGCTGCTGCTGCTGCTGCTACGTCGGGAGAGAGCAGAGCAGAGCGAGCGATAACCCCGCGCAGCAGCAACAGCAACATCAGCAGAACCTGCAGCAGCAGAAGCTGATAACGAGTATAATATTATTCGTGCATCAGCGCAGCACTGTATATTATAAATATGACGATTCTCGGTTCGTACTTTTTTTTACGACGTGTGCGTGCGTAAATGCGAGTGCGATCGTTTTTCCTCTATATACTGAACTAAATAAGTATACGTGTGTGTGTGTGTGTGTGTGTATTAACTACAGAAACGCCACACGCGTCTTATCGGATTTTTTACTGGCGACTTTATCCTCCTCGGAGCGGCAGCAACTCGTATAGTAGCTAGCAGCAGCTCTCAAGAGTTTCGCAAGCCTCTCTCTCTCTCTCTCTCTCTCTCTCTCTCCCGCGTTAATGTACCACCACATTTGTGTGTATTTCTCTTCTTTTTTTTTATCTGCGTTGCGGTTGCGACATTATACACACGCGCGCCTATATAACATTATATAGAACTCAATAAATCCGATCGTTTAAATAAGCTGCCGCCGCCGCTGCTGTCCCGCACACGCACGCGTGTGTGTATACGGAATCACGAGCAGCAGCGGCAGCGGCAGGTCTTATATATTCTTGAAAATATGATTATCATAATATAAACTCGTTCGAGCGCGGAGCGGTCAAAGTTCGACTTAATGTGTGTATAATACTCGGCGTTGCGTTGCGATCGCCGCGAGCGATTATAAACACACGTATGCAAAATCGACGAGTACACACGCGTTATATTCCTCGCTCTTCCGTTTTCATATATATACATATACCTGTGCGCCGTACACGTGTTCAAGTTTCTTGCATGTATATCTACTATCCTATACCTACCTCTACCCGTATATGCGCGTGTTTTACGGCGTGTGTCTCGTTTTGCCGATCGCGCGCAGGAATGTCGTCGCACGCTCGCTGCTGCTGCCGTCGCGCCAGTAGTAAGTATTAGCAGCAGCAGCGAGAAACGAGAAATGCGTTTTGCTGCAGCATCGACGCAACGCGTACGCCGCGCGCGACGCAGTATGCGGAAATATCCATGAACAAAGTAAAAAAATAAAAGAAAAAAAATCTACGACGACGGCAGAGAGAGAGAGAGAGAGAGAGAGAGAGAGAAGGAGAAATATGGTGCAACGCGCGCGACATTGTGTGTATGTGCGCGTGTGTGTGCTGCATGTAGCAGCTAGCAATAGCGAGCTCGTGTGCGCAACACAAACGGAATTGCAAACGAGTCTCGCTTGTCGTCGTCGTCGTCATTTGACAAAGGTCGAGGTTTTTGCTACATTGCTAACATCATCGATCGTCTTTTCTATCCCTGCATCTAGTATATACTCCTTTTTTTTTCATAAAAAAAAGCACAAGGCTGAGGGAAATTTTAGGCAAATAGAATTTTTTCTTGATACTCCGTATCGTGCTTGTATCGGGGACGAGCATTGCAGCCAGAGTATAACACGTGTATGCGTCGTGCGCGCAATTCAACAACAAAACAAACTCGTTCGCTCGCGCCGCGCCGCGAAGATGAGATATGAAGACGATACACGATATTTCTTACCGACGCCTCCGTCGTCGCCTGGCCGATGTATTACTTTTGTTTTTTGTACACAGGGAAAATCCCGCAACGGAGAATGATGCACACTCGCGACTCCGGGCAAAACTGATTGATTCATAATAAGTATAAGCAAGGAGAGAGACAGAGAGAGATATGGGACGGACTCTGTCTTTTGCCAAATGTCGTTGGCCCGCTCGAGACGCATTTCCATACAGAGTAGAGGCAATAGAGAGTGAGAGAGACTAGTACTCCGAAAAAATAAAAGAAATACATAGAGGGAAAAGAAATGAAAGAAGGGAAGGAACGCAGAGGAGATAGATCGATAGGAATTAGCCTGTGTCACTCGCGGTAAACAAAAAAAAAAAAGTCGCAGTAATCGAAGCTGCTGGAGGTGACACGTGGGAATTCCACTGGGTGTGTGTGTATTAGTTTCGATATTATGGACTTTAAATCGTACGATTATAATATTTATATATATATTTGTATCCATGGGGCAACACCGTATATATATAAATTTCGAAGTTCGAACTTCAGAAAATCAGAGAGAAACGAAGAAGTAAAGTAATTCCGGGCTGAATTTCTAGTTGTATATATATATAAAAACTCGATTGGCGCTTGAAAGCTGGGAATTGTTGGAGTTCTATACATAATACTATAGGAGCTAGATACAGCTTCGCTCGCGCATAAAACGAGAAGCTGCCGCTACTGTCTCGTCGTCGTTCTATATTTATCGATTTCTCGGCCCGGTTGTATAACGTTACGCAGTAAAGTAGCAGGCAGCCACGCGTGGGCCTACTATACTCGAAGCGCGAAGATAGACAGAGATTGATCGATATACACTTATGGGCATTTCGTGAGATGCAGTTTGCCGAGTAAATTTAATATAGGTACGCGCGAACTCATTGCAATTATTGGCCCGCCGCCGCCGCTGCCGGGCAACCGTAATTCTCAAATACAAATTATATATCGTATCGTATATTGTGACGCTTAGTAGTGGCAGCAGTAGCGTTGAGTGCTGCTGCCCCCGAGAGCTAGCGCGCGCGCGAGAGACGATGTCCCCGCGCGCATCGATGATACACACATCGCCCAATGTTTGTTATCCTAACTGTCGGAGTAGTGCGCGGCCGAATCTCTCACGCGATTGTTAATATGTTACGTATATATATATAAGTATATATATTAGGTAGCCTCTATATTATTAAGCACACTCTCGTTTTCATTTTGGCCCGCGCCGAGATATCGACGTTTACTACCATATAGATACGAGATATATACGTGTCGATGAGTTAACGTCCGACGATGTGTATAGGAAAAAGATCATCGCGGAGGCGTGCGTACGTACGTATACGTATGTATACGCGCGCAATAAGTAGGCCAGCGAAGTATGGTAGCTAGCTGCTTAACGCGCGCTATATAAGCTCGTATACGCGATTCGACGAACTTGCCTATCTGTGTGTGTGTGTGTGTGTAACAAAAGCTTATATAAAGCGATATTGCGCGACCTCGAAAAAAGCTTATTTTTTTGGGGAATAATATTTTGAAAATCGACGAGGCGAGTGCTCGGCGGCGGCGGCGGCGGCGGTCGAGCCTCCATATACACGCACATCGGGTTATCTCTGAGTAGCGCGCGTTCTCTGCGGGAGCTCTATAATATTATACCTTTTATGTACACGCGCACAATGGAGTAATGCGCGATGACTTCGATTTACATTGCAATGTGTGTAGCGTAGCTATAGATAGATTTTGCTGCTTTACGTCGCGAGCGAAACAGACAAAAGAAGCCCGCGCCAACTTCATTTACGTAATTAACGCTTCGGAGTTCTGCTGCTGCTGCTGCTGCTGTTGCTGTTGCTACTGACCAAGTCTGCTAGTGCGTGGGAGGAGGAGAGGTGTATAGTGCTCAGCAGCAGCATGAGGCAGAGAAGCCCAAGGCCAGATGCGAGCTTGAACAGCGCATACGCAGACAATCAGAGCCTGCTCAGAGCTGTTGCTACCATGTATATATACGTTTTATAAGTTATAACACAGAGAGCAGTAGTAGTAGCTGGCGTAGAGCACAAGGCCAAGGTCGTATATATAATACACAGACAGACAGCGCGAACTACGCACCTTTTATTATTATATAGCTTGCCTGCCTGCCTGCTGCATGTGCGTACACACGATCTCCCAGTTTATAAACATAGATATATTATATGTACGTATGCGTGTCTCGATTACGGAGCCGCCGCCGCCGCCGCTGCTGGCACACGATGCTGCCTATTATACTGTTGCGCCGCGCGAGGTTCCGCGTTGCGGACTCGCTCGCGGATTAGTGCGCAAAAGAGAGAGAGAGACAAGAGATAGGAGGAGGAGGAGGAGGAGGAGAGCACGTGCATCATCGTGTATATCCGCGTAAAGGCATCCTCCCCGCGCCACGTGTTGTGTATACGTTCTATCGTAATAATAACGATCGTAACGATATATAATGATAATAATAATCGCGCGGGGCGACGAGAGCTTCGAAATCGATCGAGCGATACCTATACGCGACGCGGCCGATCATTATTACCTCGTATGCTGCTGCAATTGTGCCTCTAAGTTACGCAATTCTCTCTCTCTCTCTCTCTCTCTCTCTCTCTCTCGCGAGTCGCAGTCGGTCGTCGCGCATTTGTGCAGAGGCACGCACACACATACATAATATACCTGAACGTGTACACCGACTAATCGTGTGCAGACACACAAGACACGTCGGTATTTGTGTGTGCGCGTGTGTGCGCGTGTGTGTGTGTGTGTGTATTATACACTTAAATGTCGTGTGTCGCCCGCGTGCGCTGAAAAGTGGCAGCAGGCAGCAGAACGAAGCGGGGTTATCGTGCCGCGCAGCGAGTCACCGCGATGTAGTTATAATAAGAGCGCCTGCGTCTTTCTTATTACAAGTACGGCGCACGTAATTATTCACGCACGTAATGTAACAAAAACTGTGTACCGTGTGCGGATGCGCGCGCTATCGTTATTATTATTGCGAGACAATATTTCAGGCACGGATATTATCGATGCTTGGATTATTGGAGCGCGCGAGCCGCAGCAGAGGCAGCTTGTGTGCCTGACGTGGCTCTCTCAGCTCTGCTCTGCTCTCTCGAACTTTTAATCTCGTAATATTTTTTTTTTTTTTTCGATAATAATGTGTGTGACGAGAATATATATATGTCGGAAGCGAACGCGTATATATGAACGAGCTGCAGCTCGGGCTCCGAAACGCCGCCGAGAGAGAGAGAAAAGAGTATAATATAAGAGGCGGTGCAAGTACGCGCCGCCGTGCCGTCGCTCGCTCGCGCGTCAAGGTGCATACGCACGCAGGCATGCGTGCATCTGCATGGCGATGCAGCAGCAGCAGCAGCAGCAGCAGCAGTATATAGTAGTAGTAGTAGTAGTAGTAGTAGTAGTAGTAGTAGTGGACGACGGCGAAAAAAAAAGAAGTGCAAAGAGTAAAGTATGTATACAGCGAGTAGGCATATAATATACACGCACAAGATGTGCACGACGACGACGCCGATTTTGCGTTGGTCAGCAGCGTGTTATAATGTAACGTAGGTGTGTGCTCGGCGCAAAACGAGACGACGACGACGACGAAGAGTAGTAAGCATGAGAGGGGACGCGAGGGGAACACGCTCTTATGTATACTTTATACTCCGAACTGAACTTCTGCGCGCGAAGCGACGGCTATCGTCGCGCCCCTAACGCCGATTGGTCGGCTCGGGCTTACTACGCAGTAGTATTTATATAGTATATACATATATATAGGAGGCATGTGTGTAAAACGCTATACAGTATATAGTAAGTAACAATATACATGCGCTCGTGTGCTCGCACACACGCACACGCATACGTGTACACTTTTATGCATGCATTTGTGTGCGCGACCGACGACTATAACCGAGAGCTCGATCGCAGAGAGCTCCGACTAAACTACTATATAATACGTATGTTCTTTTTGCAATGCGACACACACACACGCGCGTACTGATCGTTCTGAAAGAGATCACGTGTGCCCGCTGCTACTCGCGCCAACGCCAACCTCGAGCTGCAGCTATACTATATAGAGCTCTCGGACGCTGCACACACACACACACACACACACACACACACACACACACACACACACCACACACACACACACACACACACACACACACACACACACACACACACAGTGCAGCACGCATACAGACGCATGTGTGCGACGATAAAAGTCTGCACAAATCGAGCGTATTGTATATATGCGCGCGCGCGCGCGCGCGCGTGTGTGTGTGTGTGTGTGTGTGTGTGTTAGTTAGATGCCACTGAGAGGAAAGCCGAGACTCGCTCTCGGCCACTTCTTCGCTGCACTTAAAACTAACTCCGCTTCGGTACGCGACCGGACCTCGCGCGTAGTAGTTCGTTTTCGCGCGCGCTCAGCTAACTCGCGCTTCGTATTATGCGCCTCTGCAGCGCACCGCGTCTCGCATTCGTATTTTTAACTCTACTTCGGTGTGTATATGTGCGTGCATACGGATATTATACTACCACGACCGTACGGCGCCGCAGTCAGACTTTCCTCGTTGCACACAAGCTCACACAAGCTGTAAGCTGCGAGTCGCAATGATATACTTACTACTACTACCATTACTGCGCGTCAAGATCTATTATTAAGACTCGGCGACTACGACGACGTAGCTTTCGAACTACGACGCATCTATAACGTCGAGTCGAGTCTTGAATCAAAGTCGATCTTTGTCGCGCGCAAAATAACGCGTCTTTCTAATAGAGACGGAAACAAAGTTGTTGATTTCGAGCTTTTCGCGCTTTTCCTGTATATATACACAAGCAAGAAAAATCGATGCTCCGAACACGCGACATTGACGTTATATAGATCTTCGTATATAAAATACCGCGTTGGCGTGTGTTTTATAGTAAAACGAGAAAACGTAGCAGCGGCAGCAGCAACGGCGCAGCGACACAACCGACGCGGGAGCCAAGCCAAGGGGGCGAAGGAGCTTAGTATAAATGTGTATATACGTGTGTATGTGCGAGAGAGTCACGCTGACGCTATAGCAGAAAAGGGAGGAGGGACCTGTTGCTGCTGCCGCTGCTACGTTTTGCTGCGACTGCGGCTGCCTCGAAGCACACACATATAAGCGCGCAAATGCCACGTGCATATTATAATGTATATATATATAGTATATACGCCAGCGCTTGCGATCGCCTTACTATTAAAGGCTGCACCTCCTCGACGACGATATCCCGCCGCCGCCGTTGTAGTAATAAAATTGCCCCGTAAATACTGCCGTATAATAACGATAATAATAATAATAATAATAATATAAAATCGTAAATAGTATACCGAGAGAGACAGAGCAAGAAGGAGGTCGTTAGCCCCCCTATATAGTGCATAGGCATGGGCGCGCGCTTCTTAGCATCTTTTTAGCAGTGTCATCGCGCGGAGCTTTTTTTTTTTATATACTTGCATATAGAGAGAATAGAATAGAATAGAATAGCATCATCGTTGGTATATATACAAAAAGTATATAAATGTGTATTCGCGGGAGGGACGGTACGTTCCGACGATCGATCGCTCAGCCTTTCATTAACATCGAGCGAGACTCTCTGGTAATCGCAACACATTGGAGCAGCGAGCGCTGTGAGTGCGGAGAAAGAGGAAAAAAGGAGGCCGCGTTGCAATTGGCGCGCACCGCAGGCTTGCTTATATCTTATTATATATATATGTACTCTGTTGCTTCGTTGGTCTTATATATTTTCTGCAGCAGCACATTGACAGGAATCTATAACGGAGCTCTCTTGTGTGTGTGTGTGTGTGTGTGTGTGTACCATTGCCAAGTGTACAGTAGTATCCTATATACACCATGCAGAAGCACGCGGCGCACTGCACGGCCTTGTGTTGTGCCTGCGCGCCTGTCTATACCAACGCCGCCGCCGCGCGCCAAAGTCCGCGAAAAAGTCCTAGGAGAAAGGAGCAGCAGCAGCAGCAGCAGCGAGGCCTGCTCTTACTGCATTCCAGCGACGAAATTGCCGAGAGCTGTGTAGCAGCTAAAGCGTGTGCGTGTGTATTCATTCGTTCGTGTATGTGTGTGAGTTGAGTTACCGGCCAGTTAGTGCAGTCTCTCTCTCTCTCTCTCTCTTTGGCTCACGCGGCGGCGACTGCGCTGCTCCACGCTACTACTATACAGTCACCACGCCGCGCGCGATTTGGGTTTCATCGAAGCTGAGCGTCGAATTTCATAATATTTTGTGAGGTCGATGCGTTATGGTATCGGAATACCGCAGCGTCTTTTGCCTCCTCTTCTTCTTCGTCTTCTGCTGCTGCTGCTCGGATGCATCTTCGCGCCGCACGCCCGCCAAATTTTACATTTTATTATTTATCCCGCCGCCGCTATGCGTTGATCGCGAGCGTCGTCGTCTCTCTCTCTCTCTGCTTCTCTCTTTCCTCGCAACAACCAACGAGGTTCTCATTCGTTGCCCAGCTGCCTTGCCTCAGCTTGTATACTCGAGACTCCAAAATACACGCGAGTATTTTATATACGACGCTATGTTATGCTACGCTATTAGATGTCAAAAAATGTCAACCGCGCGCACTTTCTTTTTCGACTTCGAATATAGCTGCGTCGTTATGCTAATGTATTTACATTGGCTTGACAATTTCTAACTGTATATAACCGATGTAGTTCGCGTAGAGAGAGAGAGAGAGAAAAATCCGTGTATGCAGTTCGAGTTCGTTCTTAAAGTGGGCCACAACTCTTTGCCATTACAATCGAGCGAGCTGCGTTGGGCCTTTGACACCTGACCTCCATGTTATAGCTCTACGCTCGCGCCATACTGTCTATCGTTGCACGAAGGATAGACAGAGTGAGAGAGAGAGAGAGAGAGAAAAAGCAGAGCAGAGATCAGAGCCTATATACGCTGCTACATCGGGCTACTATACGTGTGCGCAGTTTAGCGCGGAAATTGTAATAAAGGAAATGATGCGCGTCGCGCGATCGAGTCAAACTATACTACTACCACTACGCAACGCACACTGCAAAGTGCCACCGAATGACAATGCCGCGCCGCTTGCGACAAGTGCTTGCGCCGACAATAACAACGCGAGAGGCAGTGTATATAGTGGTAGTCGTAGTAGTAGTAGTAGTAGTGGGTAGCAGTAATAACAACAACAAAAACAACAACAATGACACGTGCGCCACGAAAAGCACGTGTAGTAGTAGTAGTACACACTGCGTAGCGAGTGCAGTTTTCGCGCGCGCGCTCGCACTCGCACGAACTGTATATATATATACTCTACGTACGTACGAACTAAGCGTGTACATTGGCGGGGGAGAGAGGGACAAAATAGCGCGTACTATATATACGAGCGCGTCTCTCGCGCGCGTGTTTATATTTACATGTGCCGCTGGCGAGATAAAAAGATGCGAGGAGTATACGGAGAGACAGACAGATGTCGACAAACAAAAACAAAGACCGTAACGAGACTTACCTTCCAGCCGGCGCTGCTGTTGCTGTCGCCCTTGTCCTTGAAGTAGGCCACGTTCTGCACCATCCACTCGTAGATCTGCGACAGGGTCAGACGCTTGTCCGGCGCCGAGCTGATCGCCTGCGTTATGAGATCGGCGTAGCTCAGATTGCCCCAGGCGTTGCGACGCGAGCTGTTCTTCTTGATCGGTATGAGACCGGATGGACCGGCGGCCGAGACGCTACCGGCACCGCCACCGGGGGTGACCGGGCCCGTGGCTCCGGCTTGGGCTCCTCCGGCCTGAGCTCCTCCGGCCTCGTCCTTGATCGGCGGCCCGACCTGGCCGGGCTCGATGAAACTGTCGGGCCTCGGGCAGGGCCACGTGTTCGACCTGGCCCTCTGCTGCGGCCCGAAGTCGCCGTCGCAGTCGAACGGTATGACCGAATCCATCAGTCCGGTCTCGAAATCCATGGCTTGGGCAGCAATGGTGAAGCCGCCGCTGCTGTTGGAGGGAGGGCTACGGTTGTGGTCGTATGGTCGCGGCGGCCACCACTCCAGCTGCTGCTGTGGCGGCTGCTCCTCCTCGTGCCTTCGGCCTATCTTCGTGCCGAAATCGTACAACACTGACTTATATTATATATACACACTTTACGCACACTTTGCAACACTTGCGCGCTCGTTTTGCAGCAGCGCTGCGCTGCGCTTATCGCGCGGCTCGGCGCAGAAATTGGAGCGTCGTCGGCGTCGGCGGCGGCAGCGGAGCTATATTATATATATATATAAGGCACACGGACACACGGATATATACACGATTCACCACGCGCACACACGCACGATACTACTGGTCTCGCAGTCTTCAGAGAGAGAGAGACAGACTAGCCGCTCCTCTCCTCTCCTCCGTATAGTAGCGTGCTCGAGGCGAATTCTCTCTCTTTTGCTCTGCAGCGGAGCACAGCGAGGCGCGCTTGTGTATGTATGTGGACGCGCTCGCGCACACCGACACAGAGAGACACACACACACACACACAGTCCGAGTGCAAACACACTATAACGTTAGAGCGTAGTAATAGCAGTAGTAATACGTGAGTATACGCATGCGAGCTTGACACACGCAGTAGTTAATGTATACGGAGCACTTTTACTGGTATGCGAAACACTCACTCGCTCACGGAGAGAGAGAGAGAGATCTGCTTTATATATATATATAATAATAATTCATGCATGTGTGTGTTGTGTGTATGCGAGGCAGATCGGCGCGCCGAGCAACTCCGCGATGTAACTCGGAGTCGTCTCTCGAGTTTGTGTGCGTGCGTATTATAT
The DNA here is from genome assembly GCA_034770305.1 of Trichogramma dendrolimi. Taxonomy (NCBI): domain Eukaryota; kingdom Metazoa; phylum Arthropoda; class Insecta; order Hymenoptera; family Trichogrammatidae; genus Trichogramma; species Trichogramma dendrolimi. Next base: position 1,375,717 of record JAPMIB010000010.1, on the reverse strand, counting down.
CTGCTGCTGCTGCTGCGTTGTATTATAGCGCGACGACGACGGACTTGACTCTTTCTGTTGCTGCTGCTGCTTGCGATAGCGCGCCAACTTTGGAATTTTCCGCTGCGCCGACGTAGCTGTCTGTCTGACTCGCGGCCGCGCTCCGATATTTTATATATATATATATATATATATATAATACACACACTGACTGACTGAACCGACTGCGAGGAACGATTTCGTCTCTCGATCACAGTCTCTTTTGCACTCGAAGAGTCGCGGCACACCGCACGAGAGCACCAACACACTTATTTTTATATTTATTTATTATATTATTTATAAATGTAACAAAACTGCAGTTGCGCAGCGCGCGAAAATCGGGAAGAGACCGGGGGAGGATCGCTATCTGTACCGCTGCTGAGTGCAGATCCGGCGCAGTCTATCTCTCTCTCTCTGTTTGACTGTATATATACTGCAGCAGGCAGGCGTTCTGCACTGCTCGCTGCACCGCACGCGGGGGGAGGGGAAACGCACGGCGATGACGATCGACACACGATCGAAGCACGACGACGCACATGCACTTATTATTGGCCTTTACAACTATTTCACTTGCATCGTCCTATTACAATTCGAAAACGTTCATCGATTTTTCGCTTTTTATCATTGATACGCGCTGATGCTGTTGCTGCTGCTGCTGCTGCTACGGCACTGCACATCACCATCACGTCCTTATTGCATCGGCAGGCATGCATACGCGCGCGCGCGCGCGTGCACGTTGATTATTTTTACGCGTATGGGTGTACGGCAAACGGGTGCAAGCTCTCCTCTTTCACGCACACGCGCGATTTATCCGGACGCGAAAAAAAAAAAAACGCCTCACGCGTAGCTTCTTATACGATGACAGAGCTCTTTACGCACTGTGTACACAACAGCTCCGCGCGTAGTAAATTACAAAAGTTCGTCTGCGCGCGGCACACACTTGCGACAGCGGCGGCGACGACGACGACGACGACGACGAAGAATCGAGCAAAAATCGGAGTCTCGGCTTTGGCCCCCGCTCGCAGAGCGGAACGTCGTCGTTTATTTTTTTCCCCCTCGAAAAAGCTCTCTGTGTGTGGCCGGCAAGGCAGCGCGGCGCGTACTGAATTCGCTGCGACCGCGTCGAGTCTCTCGCAGCTCTTACACACACACACACCCGCGCGAAATCAGTATATGTTGTATCGGCACGCACACCGACTCGCGTATTACACGTAGAAGAGGCATGGACGCGCGATTTGCTGCGCTACTCCGACTTTCGCGTTCGTGAGTTATATAGTTAGAGTTGACGCGAGGCGATTTCAGAGGGCGCCTTAGGTCGGCCCGCCGCCAATCGCGACAGATCTCGCCCTCCTCTCGCGATCGCTCGCCGCTTATTCTACTCTCTATATGGGCGCACACCGTAAGATTCGTCTCTTCTTTTTTTTTTTCTGGAATTTCCCAAATGCGCCAAGTATTACCAACCGACCAATAATCATCATGATAAAGAATAACGCGAAACCGGCGCGCGCGATACAAGGATATATTTATACATATAATATGGAAAGAGAGAGAGAAGAGAAGAGCAGAGCGAGCAGACGTCGATGATTGATTTTCGATTAATTGTTACGTGTTATTACGCACTCGATGCAGGTGTCTCGCGATCGCCCGCGGATCGGCAAATCATTATTGCCGACTCGCTCGCTCGCACGACCCAGACGACCCAGACGAACGACCTATTTATCACACCGCGCGGTTGTACTTGTAACATACTCCGTATACAGCTTTCGTTTTTCGCCAAAATTACTATTATTATCATTATCGTTTTATGGGACGTGTGTATGTGTCTCAATGATTGAAGAGATCGAGCCAAAAATTTTTTTTTCACTTTTTTTTGCCCTTAAAGCTAAGTTTTGTTTTTTTATTTTGCTTTTTTTTTTGTAAATAATATAATAATTCCGAGACTGCTGGCTTTTACAAAAATACATAACAGCGGTGTTCGTCGTTTTTTTGTGTTTTGTTATCAAACACTAGGTGTCTAGCGGTACTAATCTCTTAACACAATCTTTTTCTATAATAAAATGCGTTAAATTGGAACAAAGTGTTTGAGAATTGCGTTTGCGTGTAAAAATTGTCTGTGGGTATATATTTATTTACAAAATATGCTTCTGCACAAAAACCAGTCTTTGCATTTCATTTTTGTAACATAAATATATTATTATCATATAAGTATATAAAGGGTGATCCATCTGCTGTCACGGACTCTCTCCAGAAACGATTGATGACGTGATGACGATGATTTTAAGTAGCATCTCTCTTTCTTCGATCTTCTTCTTCTTTTTTCTCGTTGTGCTTACATGGGTCTGCCCCATGCCGCGACCGGGCATCTGTGGTGCCTCGCCACCGCCGCTCTTGGGGCTTTTGATCGTCTCGTCGACGGACAAGATCAGGCAGGTGGCCTCGCTGGCTGCGGTCAGAGCGTTGATCTTGACTACGGCGGGCTCCCAGACGCAGCTCTCCCAGTTGTCGGCGATGTCCTCGTTGTTGATGTCGACTCCGTACCAGCACTTGCCAGCGTGATGCTTTTGACGAAGTTTGTTGAGGATGTTCGTGGCATCGAATCCGGCATTGTCGCACAGTTGTCTAAAAAATTACATTTATAAAATTAATTTTTTATTCTTTTTATCAATTTTTACTAAAGAGCTTGCGCGTTTAATTTTACCTTGGGATGACTTCCAGGGCGCGAGCAATAGCTCCGATAATGAGCTGTTCCTTGCCTGCGATGGTGCGAGAGTAATCGCGCAGAGTTTTCGAAAGTTCCATTTCGATGGCACCGCCACCGGCCACGACGGCGTCGTTCTTGATCATCCGCCTGACGATCATGATAGCGTCGTGCAAAGATCTCTCGGTCTCTTCCAAAAACTGCTCTGCACCTCCTCTCAGGATGAAAGTGCAGGTCTTGGCATGGGGGCAGCCGGTGAAGAAGTTAAAGCGTTCGCCACCAATTTGCTTCTCCTCGAAGAGTTCGCAGTGGCCCAAGACTTTCTCGCTCATGTCGTTGGCCGTGGTGATGACAGCACCGCCGCATGCCTTCATCGTTCTCTTCAGATCTTCGTCGACGACGCGACCAGCGCAGAACATGTTTCTGTCGGCGAAGTACTGAGTGGCAACATCTCCAATGGGCAATTTTGATAGAACAACGTTGGCGCCGCTCTTGTAGATTTTTTCGAGTTTGTCATACAGAATTTGCCATTCTGCGTCGACGATTTTCTGGTACTCTTTGACGTTGTCGACTCGGACTTCGGCGTTGTCACGTTCGGCCTTCAATTCCAACTCGATGTTCAACAAAGCAATTTTGCAAGGAGAGTATGTTTTTGGCTGCATTTCAAATCCAGCATAGGAAAACGTTTTTTTAAAGGCAACACCGGCAACTAACATAGAGTCTTCCAAAGCACCTCCAGAAATCTACATGATAAGTTGTATTTATAGTAAAGTGTGATAATTGTACACATTTTTGATGTCTAAAGTCTGAAGATCAATTTTACCTTTTTCATACCAATCATGGACAATGGTAAGAGTTCATCCAAAATTAAGACTGCATCAACAACCATTGTGCTGAAGAATTTCTTTTGTTGATGGATCAACTTAGAGTTTAAAGCTGTGGATGCACATTCTTCCAAAGTGCTTCGTGTTTTTTGAGGATCTGATTTTTCAATTTTGATGCTCAATTCATTAATTTTACTTATGGCTAAATCAGTAGCTTTCCTAATAGATTTAATCATAGTTCTTGCATGTACTCCTTCTTCGACAAAAGGTTTGATTTGTTTCAAAAATTCTCCAGTAAGTAAAACAACACTGGTGGTTCCATCACCGATCTAAAATAATAGATTATTAGCAATTTATAACTTTTAGTTTCAACAATTGACATTTTATAATCCCATTTACCTCAGCATCTTGAGATTTTGCGATATCGACAAGGGTCTTAGCTGCTGGATGCACGATGTCAAGAAGCTTCAAAATAGTTGCTCCATCGTTGGAAATGGTACCTTTTCCATTTTGATCTACGATCAATTTGTCCATACCACGAGGGCCCAAAGTTGTTCTGACTGCTTCAGCGACCGATTGACAAGCATTGATATTGGAAATGAGTTGGGGCTTGCCTTGCGAAGAGTCTGTGCCCTCTTTGAGGAGAATGATTTGAGGTTGCTGTTTGAAAAAAAAACATTGTTTTTATTGGACTGAACGTAATGTCATAACATAATTGATCAACTCATAAATAGTAGGTTTTGAATCATGTGTGCACATGACTCTCACACCAACGCCATTGAGTTATTTTTATAAATACAGCGTGTCATACATGTGAAAAAGGGGCCATTCGTTTTTTAAGGTTAGAAAGGTGCGGCTACGATTTTTAAGCGTTAATACTTTAATAAATTGGTTTATAACAAAAGTACTAAGCCGTGACAATAACAATCGATAAGAATGTCAAGAAGAATTCGAGTCACAAAGCGCACTAGGGAAAAAAGAGCACATGATGTGGCATAGCCCTCATGGTCGCCGACAGAAAAAGTCTCTCTCGTTGGGCTCGAATCTTCTTCTACATCTCTCACTCTGAGTAATTATTTCTACTTGGCTCACCATTTTCGCGGCGATGGGGATTAGCTGCGTTGGTTAGAGTCGAGGATGCACTGCACACAACTCGTGATCAACAAATAACAATTCGTGCTCTGCAATAGAAGAAAAGCTCGCAAATTCGCAAACGAGGAGAGAACACACGGATTGCGAGCGATTCTTTGCAGTTAGGCTAGAAATATACGTCGTCTACAGTGAACAGTCGTGGTATCGCGGGTGCGCAATTCGCTGCCGCTAGAGTCCGCCGCGCAGCGCGACGACATGGCTGGATCGTTCGATTTTTTTTTTTTTTTTTAACATCCATGCCCATATATAGGGTTGAAGAGTGAAGACTCGCTGGTTATGGAAAAAACGAGAGAAGTATAGCATCCAGATTGGAGTTGCATTTAAAAAAGTGTTTTAATGTATTTTGCAACTTCTGGCTCGGTGTGGCCAAGTAAGTAAGTGGCCTAGAAGAAGCCCAATTGGATTTATAAATATTTTCATAAAGCGATATCGCATTACTTATACACACAGCGATCGGTTACCAATATTTATACATTTATAATATTGGAAAATTTTGAATCGAAAAAGTTTCACAACAATAAATATAGTCTCTCGTGCTGATATGCGTTCCAAGCGCTCTATCCGCCAATTTTGAAATCGCCATATAAGCCATAAGTAGCTTTGCGCAATGATGTATATTTTTTTGGAAACGCATAATAGTGTATTACCTATATATCTCGCACGCATAATATCTATAGGTGTGTAGCCAGCACTCCGGTCGGCAGTAGGCGCTTTTTGCGAGCTGGATTCCAGCGCGCGACGCGCCACATGGGCAAAAGTTCAAAATAACGCCTCGTTCGTATATGTGTTTATTTATATATTAAAACGGCGGCGGCTAGCGCGTAAAATAATTGTGCGAAGTTAATATGTGCCGCGCGCGGGGCAGACATCATGAGTGAGATGCGTGGGTGGCTCTGCGTACAGCCGAGGCTAGATAGTTTATACTATACTTATACTTTTAGCTACTTAACTTTGTGTTCGCGCGGGGGCTAGCCATTTAAGGAACAGTTTCGAGGCTGTACCACGGGGTTTATTATTAACACCTGACGACGACGTTCCACGATGAAAAGTTTGAAAGTTCGAACTACTGCTATTGCAAAAACATTTTTATACAAAATACACGTAAGTGAGTCATTGTGTTATCGCGCGGGCGAAATAGAGCATTAGGAGCTTTTTTCGAAGTACACGAGAGAGAGAGAGAGAGAGAGAGAGAGAGAGAGAGAAAAAAGAAAACAAAAACAACGACTAATCATAATATATAACCTCGGATGCTTATGTACTAACTTTTTCTCCTCACGGCCATCGGCAATTTACCCGAAATGAATTTTTTCTTTCTTCTTTTGAAAAGCTGCGAAAAAAGATAAAAGAGTTTCAGGCGCGATCGCGCCAGACGTATTACCCGATCATCGCTCGCGTTTCGGGCAATATAATTGCATATTAAAAAAAAAGTCAATTAGCGCACACACTCGACTGCGGCGGTAATAGCCTCGCGAATCATAAATTTAATCGAACGCGCGCGCGTCTGATATTAAAATCACATTAAAAAAAAAAGAAAAAAAAAGAATATAATATACAATGTTTTCTCGATGTCTGCGGTATGCGGCGGTTCGCGCGCTAAAACCGTTCCTTATACACTGTATATAATACGATGATACTACGCGATTTCGCGCCGTGTGTGAATTCATCCATTACACACTCCATGAGTGTTGTCTGGGGGCCTAATTACTCCGTGACATTAATCTCGTTACGAAAAAAAAAAGTAAGTAAGTAAGTAAGTAACCGTTCGAATTTTCGAGGAGAGAGAGAGAGAGAGAGAAGAAACGACCGCGTCGATATCGATTAATAATATGAAAAATCTATATTAGGCCTCGCGCGACGCGTTCCATTGTGTCTGGCTACCCCCACCACCCCGCGCGGCTATTGTATACTACACCCGCGAGAGCACGTGAGAGACAGCTATACAGACCGCGAGTGAGCCCCCTGATTCCTGAAAGTTAAATTACGCACACCGTAAAGCCGCGTTATTATTAGCGATAGGTGTTGAATATATTGGCAACGTCATACACGGCCTCCGCGTGACAGGGCACTTTTTGCATTTTTATCTATCTTTTTTTTTCTGGTGTCGTGAACCCTTTCGAAAGCAGCGCGATGGTGACAGATTACAAAGGAATATAATACGAACAATTACTTGTTGACAAACTGATAAGACTCTACGTGCATTTCCATATAAGCGGCAGACAGTCAAACCTTCTATATGATCGCGGGGTTTTTACACACCGGCTCATTGTGTATGTCTAATGTATGAAAATTTCCATATATCGACGAAGAATCGCATAGATAACCTTATTAAGAGTATCCCTGTGTATCTAGCGATTGATAATGAATTCACTTGCAGATTTTGAAAGACGGCCGGAGACAGACGGACGGACGGACGGAGAGTGAAAGAGAATTTCGGCAATTTCACTCGTCGCAGACACAATAGTCTGGGTCATTTCGATTAATATAATGATCGACGAGCATTGGTTCCGAAAAAAAAAACCGCAGCACCGATACATAACGAGATTAATGTCACGGCTTTTTAAAATAACGATCGAGCGAGAGACGCGCCCCATTAACGTGTATAGCAGTAGGTACAATCCATTTATCACCAGGCAGAGGGACCTCTACTGATATTCCGCGTAATCGATGCGCCGTATTTTATATAGAAAAAATTGTTTTATAATCGAGCAATACTTCAAAGTCTGCGAATAATTGAGAAACATATAGGCCGGCGTGGCGAGCGCGGAAATTGCTCCATTCAAACGAGACACGCGTTCATTCATGGTGTATAATTCGAACGCCGCGGAGCCAAGTGCCACACGTAACGCCATCTGTGGGGGGATCGACTCGACGCTTGAGGCCTCGGTCTCCTCTTGCTCCGAATTCGCGCGAACATCGTGCTCGACTTTCGGAGCGTCGTATTATCGTGAAATACATATAGCGGTACACGCAGGTCGGCAGCGGCACTTGGCTACTTTTATATTGCGCCGTCTCGTGAATCCGCGATCAACGTTTGCGCTCGCAGAAGCAGCAGTTTCTATGTCCCGCGAAGCTTGGCGCATTCGCCGAAGGTAGCAGCACCTCGCGCATCGTACGCATACATAAAAGTAATCCGCCTCCATTTTCTAAGCTTTCCTTCGCTTCGTATATGTATATATGCTCGGGGCCTGTCTGTGTGTGCGCGCGATAATGTGACACATCCATCGTGTATGCGTAGATATGTTTGTGTTTTTGTATATGTGTGCTGCTGCTGCTGCTGCGTGAGCGTGAGCGTAATGTGTAACAGTAGAATCGCTGCTGCTGCTGCTCAGCCAGCCTCAGGCACGCTTATACTCGCGACGACGATATAACGCGACGACGCGATATTTATCAGTCGTGTGTCAGCATTAGCATCCCGACGAACGAACGAACGATATTTCGCGTACGTTTGCTGCTGCGCGTCTGTTATTGAAGTGTGCGAAACGAGAAGAGGTGCAGTTCATTAAGATATTGTGAAGTGACGCTCTCGATTCATCATCGACGCGTAATTTCTCGCGCGTGTGTGTGTGTCATTCCTCGTTTTTTTTTGCTGCTGCTTCGTTTGCTCCTTTTTGTGTTGCTGCCTCGATGTGCGCGCATCCGTCCGTTCGCAATCGACGTAGTTTGCACTCTCGACGTTAAAGACGTGAATTAATTATCAGCTGTGTGTGTGTGGTGACAGGCAGAGGCATAAGCGTTGCGAACAAAAAAGGACATTGGGGCAATTTCCTTCCCGTTGGAACCTTTTGCAACGATTCATTTATGATATACATTTTATAGCAGAAATCGTGTTGGCTATCGTTGTATAATGTATAAAAAGTGCCTCGCTTGTTGGAAGCTTATAAAGTAGAGCCTATATATCGATCCCTCTCTCTCTCTCTCTCTCTCTTTTGCTCTCTTATATATACTGCGGGTAGGTAGGTAGTCCTATACCTATACACCTGTGTGTTAAACCAATCGACTATCGTTCGACGTTTACTAAGGTTGCGCTAGCTTATAATATACTATATATATACAGTCTGTGCGTGAGTTTCTGTCTGTGTCTGTGTGTGCGTGATATATTCTCTCTCTAACCCACCTTCTCTGGTGAAGTACTACAATTGCTGTTCTGCGTGCTTGACTGTCAGCATTACTACTACTACTACTACACACACACACATACACAAATAATATACATACATATTGCTGCTGCGAGGAGCAACTAATACAACGACGTTCGGCAACTACTCTGCTCCATAAAGCATATTTTTATAACGTAGGTGAGTTTGAGATCTGTTCACACCTTTCCTCTGTATATGCATGCCATCGTCCATCCTCTCGCATATCTTAACACATCTTCGGGCTTTAATATGATTATAATATGTACCTATAAATATTGGAATACATCTCGCGTGTGTCTCATGCGCGACCTGCTGTGCCTCTCTCTTTTTTTCTCTTTTGCGGCCATCGTTTCGAAAGTGACTCATATACAAACACCGCACATGCCTTACGAGACATCGGTATATACATTACTACTGACTCTCGGGCCTACTATGCCCCTGCTGTCATAACTATTTTCCCGATCTCGCGGCCCTGCATTAATAGATTCTAATCCTTCTTGTCTCGCTTAAAGATTCCGCTCTAATGACATCATTATATCCTACTAATGCATCTTTAATTCTAAAATTAACTTCGAGTACTTTTTCCGGGGGACAAGTATAAGACACATCCTGTTTTTATTTTCTCAGAGTTATGCGTGGATTTATCTTGACTTGAACCGCCTGCCTGCAGTTAAGTGCCACCAACGCTCTCGCTCATCTGCCTCGAACATATAGCTGCATCTCGACAACCCCGAGGGGATTGTGCAAGAAGAAGAGGAAGAATATTGTAATATTTTTAACGTCGACTTTTACAAAACAAGCAATAATACAACATGATGGAGGTTGACTCGTCGACGCCTCAATTCAACAACAAGGATGACGAGGTCCAATACTGGATGGATCTTGCGCATCAGCTGCAACAAAGGTATTTTTTTTTATAATCATTTCGGTCCACGCATTATCTTCGTATTTCTGAAGTTACTTGACGATCTGTTTTCATAATTTTTCTATCCAGGAAAGACGATGTGGAGCGAGAACTCGAGGAATTTCAAGAAAACTCACAACTCCTGGAGAAAGAATTGGAGGCATCGCTCGAGCAGGCCGAAAAAACGAATCTAGAACTGCGCCAAAGAAATAATCGATACGTCTCAGAGATCGAGCAATTACGGAGCCGCCTGGACCAACAGACTATCGATTGCTCTGTATTTCAAACCAGGGCTCAAGAATTAGAAGTACAAAATAATCAATTACTCAAATACGTCAGAGAGCTAGAACAAAAAAATGACGATTTAGAAAGAGCCCATAGGTTAGTTTTAAATCCAGCAAAGTACTTTCGATAGTTTTAACAAGTTTTTAAATGAATATTTTTTTATAACAGGGTAAGCAAAGTCACAGAAGAAGAAATGGAGGCTAAATTTAATTCTGCTATTGAAAAGACTGCACTTTTAGAGTCAGAACTAGATGAAAAAGAAACACTCAGAGCTACCATCCAACGATTAAAAGATGAAATCAGAGGTAAACTAGTAATTATTTTTTGTTTCATAGACCCCAAGCAATTATTTAAACATTTTGTTCTTTTAATAGATTTAAAGCAAGAGTTAAGTATTCAAGTTCGGCATCAAGCTGATAATGACAAATCTGCTGCTGTTGAAAAGTCGCGGAATTATATAGATAGTAATAAGTTGTTAGTTGAACTGGAAACTCAAACTCCACCGGCCAGCCCAATGAATGTTTCTACAAATCTACCAACAACAAATGTAACCTCATCTCCAATGAAAAGTAAGATGCGTAATGCCTTCCGTAAAACAAAGTATTTTTTCGTGCCATGTACAAATATGAAAATGAAAAAGCAGCAGAACAAAAAGTCTAAACCAAAAACTCTAATATCTGATCAATCAAGTTTTTATGCTTCTATGGTTCCAATTCTTAACAAACCAAAGTTACTTTTTATGTAGTAATAATCAATACTCTATGTACAAATCTCGAATTCTTCCAGTTCTTTTTAAAATATTAGAATAATTTTCTAATATTTCGAAATTTAAAAAGAACTAAATTAACTCCTAAAAATACATACTCATGTAAAAGATATATTTTTTCATTTGCATATAATAAAAATAATAATTAAGGTATATTTTCTTTTTTTATCTTTTTTTTTGCTTGTTTTGTTGTGTTGTATTAATACCTTAAATTTTACTTTTTTGTAATTATTTTTATTAATTGTGATAGTTGGAAATGGCATGGGAGGTGTGAATGGTAACAATATCAACAATAATATCAATCAACCTCCTTTGGCGCCATGTACAAGAATACTGGCCATGAACATGATTGGTGACCTCATGAGAAAAGTTGGGGTGAGTGAATTTATAAATATTTCAATATTTAAAATCATTTTTTTTCCAATGCATGCAATCGTTCAAGTTCAATACACATCCCATATGACTCAATTTCTGTTCTGATATTTCCACAAAAAAATTTTTTCATTTTAAATAGTATAAAAGCAATTTTTCATAAGGTACAATAACAGTTCACCTAGTTTACTAATGTATTCAAAAAACACTATTGTGAAACATGTACTGTAGCCTAGTTTATTGATAGATTGACAGATGGGTCTGCATGGAATGTCACAAGGTGAAATGTACTTGTCCAGGGGGAAAAAGTAGACAGTCCAATACACAAAATCTGACTACAACTCATTGTCAGACCAACAGTTCTTGATGTTCTTGAAACGATTGTATTCAAATTATTTCTCACAATGCAGGTTTTAATTTTGTTTTTCATCAGTTTTTGATTACTCAACAATTTTTTATCCTACTCATTGTTATTATTAATAAATTATATACCATTAATTGATGGTTATCCCACATTTCTACACTATTATCTTATCATTTTCTATGTTGGTGAAGGTTACTATTACTATTAATTTCTACTTAGTTTATTCAATTTGAATAGTCTAAACTTAACTAGCTTATTACAATTAATTTTTATAATTTTAATGTAAATTTCTCTTTTTTAACAGGCATTGGAAAATAGGCTGAGCACTTGTAGAAATAACTCTTCAAGAGAAGATCCGACTGTGCGTGACCTCTACAGGTAACACCAACGTTATTGAAACCAAGTGTTGTGTTAGCTTTCAGTTTTAGTTTAATCATTAGTATTATGGTTTTTTTGAAAAAAAAAGAACCATGTACCTAAATATTTACGTGGTCATGTATGTAACAAAATGACGTGATTTATAAATTTTATATTTATAAGTTTTTCATTGAGATTACTTATAGATCTTTGTGGTACATGGTTTAACATTGAATACTTATTCATGCATCTGACTATTAATTTCCTACGATTAATATTATTTCAATTCCATTTGTAGCACTAATAGTTGTAGTTGTACAGAATATTGACCTTAAAGCGCATTTTATAGTAAGCATTTCTATGAAAATGAAAAAAAAAGCAATAAATCCGCAGTATAATATTTTTAATTTAATTTTCAACTCAATGTACAATTGAAAAATATATGTACCTGAGTTTCAAAGTAGTCATAGATCTGACTAGAAAAATTTTATTTAATTAATATCTCAATTAAAAAATAGTCTAAATGAACAATGTAAAAGCAATAACTACTTTAATGTACAAAATATAAAAAATTCATCATTCTTAGCTGGCTTCTAAAATAATGGTGAAATAAATACAAAAATAGTAATATAATTTCATGTAATTTTTTCAAGAGAGGCTGCACCTTTATGTTTTGCATGACATGCTTTCGTTTTGTTCTTGAAAACTATTCATGTATCTTGTCCATGTCAAAAATTGGTGTTATGAATTGTGGTATTCTATGAATTGATATTCCATGTCTGTTTTGCATTAGGAATAGAAGGCAACCACGAACCACCACAGCAGTGGGGAACAACAACCATATAAGATATTAAGCGCGTTAAAATCCGAAATCTCATCATCCTCATAGGAAATAAATTATGATTTGTTCATGTTCACTCGCGCCAAAAGAAAAATTTCTCTAGTTGTATATTGTTACTGTAAAAATATGATTTTTTTAAAAATCTTAATAGATGTTTGTTGTAGGCAATCAAAAGATTTGCATTGTAACTTTTGTTAAAATTTTCGGAAAACTGGTATTTCCACTTAACGACAACGCCTGTGTTTTAGTTGTAAAATTCCAAATAATTTGGTAATACATAATATGTATCAGCTAAAACCACAAAAAATATTTTGTAAAATGCGTTGGGAAATTTTATTAATTTTTCAATTATGTTCGCAATGCTTAATCGAATGGTTATATGATAAATTAGACAGAGTGCAAATGATTTCTTTACCTCGTTTCGTACGATCACGTTGTAGAATCGACTAAGAATGCAGTTTATTAGTATAACTTTCTGTAAGACTATTTTATAAAAACGTAAAAATAGTTTTTAGTTCTCTTGATAATTGATAATGGAGCAGCCAAAAATTATAGTTAAAAGAATAAACTTGTAAACATGAATTATTTCTGATAACTAGCAATTGTATATATATAGAAACTATAACTCGATAAAGAAGTGAAATGTATTGAAAACTGTAAATTACAAGCAAATCGGAATCACATCACTTTGTTAATGGAAGAAAATTATTTTCATGTAGAAATATATTTAAATACGCATTGGCTAATAAACATTTTTGTCTCTTTCTAAATTGAAAGAAACAATTAATTGCATCTTAAATGTGAATTATTTCATCAATAACCTTGAACTGATAAATGTTGATTGTTTGGGTTAGAATAAAAATATGGATTTTTTAGCATTACCTTTTATTTATTTATGAAACGCATATCTTACACAAAGAACATTGATTCATATAGTCCAAGTTCAGTGCTGTAATTTTTATACAGTCATTTTTTTCATGTCAAATTACACTATAAAAAGAGATCTTATGTTCTATAAGCACGTGTTTAATGAGTGCTTTTTATATATATTAACATGTATAAGCCACCATCGTTACACATACATTTAAATAAACATCTTGGTTAAATACAAATAATAAATTTTAACAAATGATTTTTTATGGAATTAAAATTCCAAGCATTATGGATGAATTTATTTTCAGTAAAATAAAATAAACAAATTGCAAAAACAACAATAAGTTTTGATGATAAGAGAAAGAATACAAACACATGGAAGATACATATCGAAGAGAAAATTCAATGAAGATGATGGTACAGTTTGAAGCTAGGTCTTTTTTTTTATGATGCTAAAGGTTAGGGGGGCTTACATGATAATCTACACAACACAGTAGGTGGATTTAAATGAATGTGCATTCTCATCCACTATATATAATAATTTTAAGATCAAACTATGAATAATCATTATATAATATTTAAATATAATTAGGTTTATAATGAGATGCATAATTTAAGCACGCTCGCCACGAATTCGTCGGGCCAGCTGAATGTCTTTCGGCATGATGGTCACTCGCTTGGCGTGGATGGCGCACAAGTTGGTGTCTTCAAAGAGACCAACCAAGTAGGCCTCGGACGCCTCCTGGAGGGCGCCGATGGCCGCACTCTGGAAACGCAGATCCGTCTTGAAGTCCTGGGCGATTTCACGCACCAGACGCTGGAAGGGGAGCTTCCTGATGAGGAGCTCGGTGGATTTCTGGTAACGACGGATCTCACGAAGAGCTACGGTACCGGGCCTGTTGATCAGAGAGAAACAAAACAGAGAGTTAGCACGTGGCACAACCAAGAAACTTCAATAGAATATTTTTTTTCAAGAAAACCACGTGGTTAAGACGCTTACCTGTAACGATGGGGTTTCTTTACTCCTCCGGTGGAAGGCGCCGATTTACGGGCTGCCTTGGTGGCCAACTGCTTCCTGGGAGCTTTTCCTCCGGTGGACTTACGGGCTGTCTGCTTGGTACGGGCCATCGTTCAAGATTGAAATCTGTCGTGAAAGAGTTTTAGAGTTATTAGTGAACGATAATCTTCCGGAGCTGTAGTACGTCTGTACTGTAGCGATGTCCAAAGCCAATTGACAGAATAGCCGCTACACACGAGGTAGGTTAAAAAACTGACGCACGCTTGCTTACCGCGAGATATTCGAGAGGGGGGGAAACGCGAGGGAAGGGGGACTGTACACAGTGCAACGAGTACGAGCGAGACAGACGGAGTGCAGAGCAGAGCGGAGAACAGCCTCCCCCTTGATACAGCCGAGCGCATGCGTCGCGTATTATAAACAAAGGGAGGGGGCAGCGGACGGAGGAGAAAGTCTCCGAGTCTCTAATAACAGACGGCCAGACAGACTCGCGGGAGCAGACATGCGCGGAATCGGGCCGAAACTCGTCGACTGCGGCGCACTACCTCATGCTGCGCTGCACAATACAATATGTGCTGCTGCTGCTGTGTATACGAACGAGAAGTAGAGGAGGATGATTGACTCTATAACGAGGAAATCGTCCTAGGCTGGCTCGCGCGCGCTTACGGATTAGAGTCCGCGGAACCGATACGCGCTCGCTCGGCGCGAGCTGGTGCATCGGCGACTCGCTGACGTCTTTGCGACCGGGACGTCTCTCGACGAGGTCGTCGCGTTATTATCATCGGCGAGTCGAACCAGGAGGGGCTTTGTTATAAAATAATTTCGCGACACGTGCGAGCGAGCGGAGGCTCTCGGTCTCTTTCAAATTCAACAAACGGTAGATACGTATTTCGTGGCACACGAAACGGCGCAAACAAAATGGAGACCGACCAGAGCAAGAGCTGCGACTGCGAAAAACGCGCCGCGATGTTTCGCCTCGTCGACGTCGTCCACGAGGCCCGGGATCGTCCTCGACGACACGAGGGGGTTGTCGCTGACTCGATCTCGACGATGATGTACAATGTGGACACTGGCGCTCGACTTACCTTTACCTGTGGATGATGCGTTGACGGAGAGCCACGAGTTGGGACGGTAGACGCGTCGTTTCCTTCACTTGGTTGGCAGTGGACTGACGACACGTATGTTCGTGTGTGTACGTGTGAGGCGCTCCGAGAGTCTCTCTCGCTCTTCTCTCTCTCTCTCTCTCTCTCTCGCTCTTTCGTCGCCTCGCGCGGTAGCAGCAGACCTATATATATGTTGTACACACAATAGTAATCTCTATCTGTATATGTACTCGTACTCGAGGGCTGCTGCTGTTGCCGATGCTCTCGTCGTGTGCGTGCAGCGAGTGTTGAGGTCTTCGTCGGCCGCCCGACCCCCCCACTCCCCCCCGGCCGCTATTCGTTTCGTTTCGAGCGCGCGCGGATACCTGACGACGTGCATTACGTTGCACACATATAGATATATATTATCTAAGGGTAAAAAGGGATATTGCGCCGCAAAATTGCAGCAGCAGCAGCGAGAGAGAAAGCGGAGAGGAGCGTTTTCGAACTTGGCTCCTTCGTTTCGTGCGTAGTTGGAGCGTGGATGGGCTGTGGCTGGCGCGAAAAGCTCGCGGGCCGCGTACAGGCGCAAAGCTGCTTTTGCGAACAAAAATTGGAAAATTGTCGTTAAATAAATTATACCGCACGCAGTTACGAATGACGATATTGATCGACATAGCGTAGACGTTATTATTATTATTATTATTACTATTTTACTCGAGTTTTTCTCGAATTTTCCTTCGAGTCGTCATCTCGTCTGCGCTTAATAAAAGTAATACGTTTGCTTGTTTTGTAACATATGGTCGGTGTAACTACGACGTTATATTATTCATTACATGAATACGCAGGCAGAAAAGGCTCGCTCGCGTTGATCAAGCATCGTGTAATTGTGGCACGTCCATGCGTCATCGTGACTTTTTGTTAGGAGTCTCTTATAATAATAATTATAATTATAATAATAATAATAATATACAAGTACAGCTATACATATACGCCGCGCCTGATGACGACCGTTCGCAATTATGTTTATTATTATACATGCATATAATATATAAGAGATCTCAACGTGATCGGAAAAGGCTGCTGCCGCCGCCGACTTTTTTGGCGCGGGTGGCAGCGGAGCGGGGAGGAGGAATAGCTCGCGGGAGTTAAGACATACGCGCAGGCGCTGCAGTATAGCTCCGATGCATCGTCGCGCCGCCGACGCTGGTCACTGGTGGTGGTGGTGGTGGGAGCTGTGCACCACTGCAGGGACATATCGTGTGCCGCCCGCATGGAGCTGCTCTAAACAGCACCAAGTGGCCTGCATATAGCGCACTATGCTCGGCGGTACCGCGCGTCTGGTGTTATACGCTCTAGGCTCTCACCTTCTGCTGTGCAGAGAGTTGCATCTAACTCGAAAAGCCATTACGCGTGACATAGAGAGAGAGAGAGAGAGAATTTTTGGGATAAGCGTCGTAGGGCGTCGTCTCTCTCCCTGCGAAAATTCATGGGGTCTCTTTCCATGTATTTATACATGTAACAAGGAACAATGGAGACGATGTCGGACCACTTGCAATAATACGTGTATATCTCTCATGCAACTTTTCGATCGCTCGCTCGAGTTGGGCTCTATATAGGTAGGCTTGCAGCAACACGCGAAAAAGAGAGAGAGAGAAAGAAACATCGATCGCCGTTGCCGCGGCGGAGAGCCTCGTACAGCTCGATTGCGCCTCGCACGGCTCTCCTTTCCAATTTTCAATGCCCGAGTTTAATGTTATAAAGTTGGGTTCATAGCTATCTCTCTCTCTTTCTCTCTCTTACTCTCTCTCCCCCCCGTGACTGCGACTCTCTTTCTTTCTCGCTCTCTTTTACGTTGTATATATGAGCTCTGCTGTATGGGCAATTGCAACCCGTCTTGCTGTAAATACTGCGCGCGGCCCGCGTATCTATCCATCTCTTGTGGTGGCCTATACAAGCACACAGCACATTTATATACATACACACTCTGGGTCTCTCTCTCTCTCTCTCTCTCTCTCTCTCTGGATTGACGCCATATTTGTTTCCGCTTGGCTCACTTTTCTTACCTATCTCTGTCTCTCTGCGTACGCAAGTACGTACGCGTCCGAGGAGTGCATTACTCATTATTTACGATGGCCTCTAATCTGTGAACCATATGACAATCGAAATATGCTATACGGATTTTCTATATCCTGCGATGAAAAATCATCGATACGTTATTGTCCAGTCGATGCGTTTCCGAGAACTTAAAAGGGAGACAATATAGGAGCGAACGACTTGGCGGCGTGTAATGAGAGCAGCGCGCGACACCTGGTTTTCTCGGAAGTCGAGTCAGTTGAGATTAGAACTGTTTGTTTTTGGATAAATTTACAAACGTTTCTTTTCTCGCGTGCATCGTGAGATCATTAAGAACCCTTCGCTGAGCATCGATGTTTGATACTTGAAATTTGATCGCGCATCAAAACAATTCGATCAAAATTTACTTCGATAATCATAATAATACCGGATGATTATACATCTTGAAACAAATGAGTTCGAATTTATTTTTAAAAATCTTCCGAACAGTATTACAGCTTTCGGCCGAGCGAATAAAAAACGATTTCTTATCGTATCTCTTACGAAACTTTTACATTTGTCCTTTCCTTTGTCTCGTGTGCTCGTCAGTATGGGTGATCTTGCACACCAACACAAAACGACTCGGCGCAGCGACCGCGGAGTGTAGTTCCCAATAAAAATTGATTACTTTTATGGACAGTCTCTCGCGCGGAGAGTTTCGATCGTAAAAATATGTGCGTCGTCGAGGATCGGGCAATGACTATGATAATTTCATTGAGAGCTTTTCTCGCTGCGTGCCAACTCACACGCGAGGTGTCGTGTTGCCTTTTTGCTTTTTGGATGATGCACTACATAAAACTTGTGCAGCTCACGGCGTGCTCATCAATTTTCATTTTTATGTACTCGTTATGCGACACCTATACAGGTCAAAGATTCTATGCTATACCCCTCCACACTCTTTTTTTACCACTGCGTACGTACCGAAATTCATCAGGCAATTAAAAATCCAGTCTATGTCATTTCAAAGCTAACGTCCATATTCTTTGTGTACACCAAGATCTTTTACACGTCATCATCCATATTCGTAAATCCAACGTAAAATTCAACTCTAGTTCGCAGCTACATGCCGAGATGTTATATTCGCGCTGATAAGAACGTCGAGTGGGTTTTTTGAATAACGAGTTACGACTAAACTTAAAGGATTTGCTCGAATCTAAACAATTGGTGCGCATAACATTTTACGATTATCTAACGTTGTGCAATTAGATATCTTTGTACAGGCTAGGACTTGTACGATGCCTGTACGGACTTGCAGGCAGGCGGCGGCGGCTCGAGACCGCCCCATTTAATGACGCATTATGATGCGCCGACACGGACTGCAGATAAATTTTTAATGGTCGTTAATTGATGGGTCGTTTATCACTTTTTACTTCAATATCGTAAATTTGAATGTTTTTTTCATCGTTATGATTGATATTTATTCATGATTTTCATCACTTTACTATACTTAGCGTAACGAAATTTCGTTACCGTTTTCTGATTCAATATCAAGAATAGAAGTCGTAATGACGACATTTTGAAGTTTAAAAATTAATTAATAAATATTTTAAGATTTTGGGTTATCAAGATAAAAGTCACAGAGTTAGGTTTTATATCATTTGTATATATTTTTCAATATTATACTACATACAATGCAGTTGTTTTCAAAAGGTCTTGAGATCTTAGTCACAAATTCATTATATTTTTGTTTGTCTGAAATGATCTTATTGCTAAATGTTCCAGATTGTCAGATGACATTTAGTTTTTTTATAATGTACAGGTTACAAGTTAATTAAGTTTAAAAATGTCGTGTTCAACACACCTAAAATGAACAAGTATCATTTGATATCTCTATTAAACTCATGATAATTACTAAGACCATTTCGCATTGCTCGAGGGATCTTTTTCACAGTTATACGGGTTACATATTTTTATTACGGAAGTTAACATTTTCTTTCTTTTCTTTCTTTTATACCAGATCTGACATTGAAACTAGAACTGCGAACAATATGTATATCTAATCTTCAAACTAAAATAATAGTTTTCATTTTTTTTAATTATAAGTTAACTAGTATAGTATCACTAAAATCTAAAATTCATTGAATTTCAAAGACTTCACATTTATCCCATAAAATTGTTCTGAAACATTGAAGCTACAAAAAGATTATTCAGTATTACAAAATTTTTATTACGATGCAAGATTAGTAGTTCCCAGCGCTTAGAGATTTATTTATATTCATTAGAGAAAAAAGACAGGGCCAATTCGTCAAGACTAATCCGAATTTTACCAGCTCCAGAAACTTTGCATGTCAATGCATTAATAATCTTGCATTGCAATGTTATTCAATATTATTACTTGTTGAATACTCTTAATCTAGCCTTTCAATAGCTAATTGGAATAATCAACTACAGTGCGTCTCTTATGTTAGCAACAATACATTTACGAAATATATTCTAGAAAAGTACAAGAAACGTAAATACGTCAATTTTCATGTGTAAAATTTAATTAGCTGAATCAAAGACATTCTTTGCAACTTTCAATAATCGTTAATAGTGTATTTTCTATTAATTTTGTTTTATAAAAGAGTTTCGATTTAAAAAAATAAATTTAATTAAATGGAACAGAATACAGATAATTATGGAATAATCGATAAATTTCTAAACAAAAAGTGCATTATTCACCCAATAGTTGGCAGTGATAATTGTAATTAAACGTTCGAACATGAACCAAACTAAAATGCTGCTAACTACTTGCCTTAATACCATTTGTTTGAATATTATAAATGAGACAAAATAGAAAGCATTATGATGGATAAAATTAATAATTTAAGCACGTTCTCCACGGATTCGTCGAGCGAGCTGGATGTCTTTCGGCATGATGGTCACTCGCTTGGCGTGGATGGCGCACAAGTTGGTGTCTTCAAAGAGACCAACCAAGTAGGCCTCGGACGCCTCCTGGAGGGCGCCGATGGCCGCACTCTGGAAACGCAGATCCGTCTTGAAGTCCTGGGCGATTTCACGCACCAGACGCTGGAAGGGGAGCTTCCTGATGAGCTCAGTGGATTTCTGGTAACGACGGATCTCACGAAGAGCTACGGTACCGGGCCTGTTGATCAGAGAGAAACAAAACAGAGAGTTAGCACGTGGCACAACCAAAAAACTTCAATAAAATATTTTTTTTCAAAAAAATCACGTGGTTAAGACGCTTACCTGTAACGATGGGGTTTCTTTACTCCTCCGGTGGAAGGCGCCGATTTACGGGCTGCCTTGGTTGCCAACTGCTTCCTGGGAGCTTTTCCTCCGGTGGACTTACGGGCTGTCTGCTTGGTACGGGCCATTTCTGTGAATAAAAAAAATTGTTTAATAATTTGTTCAACAATAATATAACGAACAATTTGGATAAAAAACAATACCGATATAAAATAAATAAAAATAAATAAAGTTTGAAACACGAGTTGACTATGGCACGTGTACGGAAGTCGCAACAGCACTAAGGTGTGTACCGAGTAAATTTGGCTCACGGAGAACGACGCACTATTAGGCACTACTACACGGACAGTACACGAAACAACGTCTCTAAATTACAAAAGTATTGAAAGGCACAAGTGAGCGAGTAAATCGAAAAGCCAAGCAGAACGAGAGAGAAAGAGAATAAAAAGGCGCGATATCCCCCACTCCGCCCCGTCCGTCGATGGGTTTCGTTGTTTCTAGTTTACAAATTTATTCAGAGTACTACTCGAGTATTATAAACAAAAATAAAATAAACAAAGTTTACAATTGCGCGCCAAATAGCGATCGCCGTATACACACACACATAGCCTCTTACCTATTTACAGCAAGTGTGAAAAAAGCCAGCGACTCTGTGATGGTATTTCCGCGTTCGACGGTCGCTATAATAACAATGACGATAGTAATGGCTCTCTCTCTCAACGTTGATCTCGATCGAAGCGCGAGTTTCTCGCCCAAGCACCACTACTATTACCACTACGGCGAATACAGAGACGCAAAGCCGCGGATAACGACGATAAAGTTGCATTAAAGGCATATACGTACATAGAGGGGGAGTGGGCGCGAAAGGCGCATACACACGAACATTAGCTGGCTTTCCCTGCTGTACCGCGAGAGAGAACGAGAGAGAGAGAGAGAGAACAACAACGACATCGAAAAGGAAGCGTCGCCGCGCAGCAGCAGCAGCAGCAGCAGCAGCACAACGCGAACAACAACGAAAATGGCGGCCGCACAGAGAGAGAGAGAGACGCGCGCGCTCGACGAGAGACAGCAGAGAGCATTTCCGAGGCACACCAGAGAATCTGGCGAGATTCTCGAACGCGAAGGAGAGACAAAGTATCGAATCGCCCTTTCACCCGCGGTTGATGTCGACGCGCAGTAGACGAGAGTAGAATAAAAACGGAAGCAGCCGAGAGAACGTTCAAGAAAGAAACGCAAAAAACGAGGAATCCATGACTTACCTTCTGTTTGAAAAAGACTGAAAAGTCGATTCTGTGCGAGCACTAATTGACACTGGGTACTGCGTGTGAAGTACGACGGTTGTAGTGGCTCGGCGGCTTAGTGGAGAGACACGTGCAACTGCTGCAGACGATGGAACTCAACTGACGCTCGGTCGCTCTGTCAAGCAATGATGTCGGTGGCGAGGAGAGCGCGCCGCGCGTTCCGCTAGCGAGCCGCTACACTTGGCGGCGGCGGCGGCGATGTCGGCGGCGAGAAAAGGAGGAGGGGTGGGGATCTGACGTAGGGAGTACAGGGAGAGAAAAAAAGACGGAAATATGCGACTATCCTCGTCGTTGGAGGTGGCAAAGAGGGGCTAGAGGATGGAGCGGGGGCAGCGATAGACCGTATAGCGACTCTCGCTCGCAGCAGCTGGTGTGTATCGAGAATCTCCAAGACCCCGAGCGCCGCTCAGCTCCGTGTTGTGTGTGTACAACAGCACATTTCGTCTGTTTATTTACAAAATCAAAATTCGAGCGCGGCGAGAAACGTATATACCCGTTCTCTTCTCCGCTGCTGCGCACGCAGCCATTGATACAAGACGCGAAGCGAAGCTCGAAGCTTTTTTGACAATCTCGAGCATGCGGTATACACGTTTGCTGGCCACGAGAAATTCGTTTTATATTTCGTCACAGAACTTTTTCCAATTATTCAACGACGAAGGGGTGGTATTTGTTTACATGCTTGGGTAGCAAATGAAATGCATGCCATAGTTCCTTTGTCGTCAAATTTAGCAAAATCAGGTGGAACTGGGAGTAGAAATGCGATAATGAGACTTTTGCTTGACCGTCGCTTGAAAACAATTAGTTGTAGATGAATATTACAAATTTCAGGATGAATATTACAGGATGAATATTACAAATATTCGTACTTATGAGCTTTTGACGCGCGCGATGCCCCCAACCCGACCGTAAATAGACAAATTTTCCGATCTTTTTGCAACAACAATAATGTTCGATCTGATCCTCTCGAGTCAGCCAAGATGACCGGAAATCCTTCGTTTTTGTAACCTCAACGACGAAAAATTAATCACCATCGTCCACGTGTTTTCATACATTCAACGTTCTTTACGTTCGTTCGTCGAATCGAGCGAGGATTTTGGTCATGGAAAATTGATAATAAACACAAGCACAAGAAGATTTTGACAAAACGTCCTTGATTTATTTATCGATCGTAATTTGTTTATAATCTCTAAATTTCAAGTATTTAATTTATCTCTATCGACGCTTATAAAGTAAATATACCTACATAGATTGGAAAGCCACGATTTTTACGTACGATTGATGACAACTTCGTTAATTGTAACACTATTTAGTACACAATTTTATTTATAATAATAATATACAATGATAGTTACAATAATAACTACGAATAATTCGCAAACCATTTTTAGAAGCTTATTTGTATACAATTAATTAATAATATTTTTCCTCGTGTAAATTCGTTCTACGAATTCTCGTGTATTGCCTTACAAGAGATGAAAATTCATTCCCGAAACACGTATGCGTATAATAATAATTGTTTTGTAATTTTAACTTTTCCGTAGCGACACACAACAACTCGACATATACAGATACACAAGTATACACACAATGACAATTTTTCCTAGTTACCATTTCAAGAGCAATAAAAATTATAATTTTTATATCATTAAAAAAGTAGGGTACTTCTTTTGTATTGTTGCCTTAATAAGCATAGGTTAACCCATCAACATTATTTTTACTCATTATAAATCGCTCATTTGTACTAGTTTTCAGCATAACGTGTTTTTTTTTTTAATCGTTGATTGGCACGCTTTAGTTTCAAAATGCACATTACTATTTTGTTCAAAGTTACATGGGACTCGTTTATTAACGAGTGCCTAAGAATTTGTTTTTCTATTATACAGCAAAATTTGTACTCTCTCGCTGTTTATCACAGCTTTACATACGATATTAGTTTTGTCAATTGCGAAAATATAATTGCTTACATTATTTTCAGCTAATAATGCGATCGTCAAGTTTCTATAAATAGATACTAAAAACGTCCAGTTATTACATTGTTCGTATACATTTTACAATTAAATTCGTTCGTCGATATTATATTTTTCCAATCGATTTCCACATGTTCATTGCGCTAGTTTACGTTTTAGCCAGGTGCTTTGTACTTGGGGCGTAATTCATCAGTCTATTGTAGCAGCAGTCGTTTGACTTTTTTTTATCTCTTTTATAAGATTCAAGCGTGTAAATGTATGGGGTTCTCGAGATTTGCTTGTTTATACATCGACACATTCAGTGAAAAAGCACATTTTGGATAATTATTGATTTTCGCACCTCTGGGGTTCGACAAACTTTTGATTTTCCTTTCACACGTAGTTTATAACGTACTTGTAGAATTGGGTATGAAAGATTTAAAATATTATGATCCACCAAGTCATTGTTGCAGTGAGCTTTACTACTTTATATGCAGTAAGACAGAGGCACCTACTTGAGTTTGCCAAAAAATCCACATACACTTATAAAATATATTCTCTCCTTCGCACTGCACTCTCTACTCAAAATACATCGTTAACTATAGGTTTTTATTTGAACTTTTCAAAATTGTTCGGTCCAGTATAGCTTTGTTTTTTCGAGCAACATGAATAAATATAGATATTTACATCATGATTTCTCAATTCTAGGAAGACTCGCGAGTAAAAAAACTCCAAGCAGACAAAGAGTTTGAGATTTTTTTACGATCGCCCTTGCTATGTAGCGATTGATCATGCCGTTTCTTTTTTAGAATAATAATATTTTCGTTAGAGATTCAAAAGCTCTGAGGGTAATATGTACTTTTAGTTTTTCGTTTGATACCCCAATCCTTGCATTTTTGTTTAATAGTATTTATGAAAATATTAGGCTATTTTGTTAAATGAATGGCACTCTCTTGATTCAAGAGTTAAGCTCATGCATCGCAACCCTCCCGATTCTTTTGTCAACGTGCATCATAGCGTAATCATTTTGAATCATTTACCTGTAAAAATTCAATTAAAGATTTATAAATTAATTTATGAGATGTATTCTCTTTTTTTTATTGAAAAATTAGTAACAAACTTTAAAAGCTCATTTTACTCTATTGCAGTTGTTTGTTCAGTACGTTCATTTTGGATACAATTTTTGCTTTCATGTATAAAATATTTATTATTTTGCTTTAAAAAAATTGGACCTGAATCTAAGGTTTCAATTTATTAATGTTATTGTGTATCAATTGTTTAGGAAGATACTGGTCATAAAATGTCAATAAATTTAATTATTTTTATTGTATTATAGACTGTTTAACGGTAAAAAATTCATTGATGTAGAGACATTTGTAGTCCAATCGTATCTTTTATCGTGTACAATAAGTCAAAAATATATTACTTTATTCTTACAAGTAATTTGTATATTTTTGCCATCATTGACCAGTTTTGTAATCTTAGATTGTCCCGTATTATTAGTTTTCAACGTTCGTTATAAATATTGCCATGAATATTCATTTAAGTATGAGTCAGTGTTTTTACTCGCACATCATTTAGAAAAATAGGGTAAGTATTACACTTCTATTTGTACGAAATACAGCAAGTAATACAAAGGTTTATCTTGCAGACACAATTGTTTGGATCATTTTAAACATTTATTGATCAAAATAGTTATTGTTTAACTTTATCTTTTCATTTTCCTATTAACCTATTAAAAATTGTTAATTACTCATCATGTTCACACACCTTTTTATTTTTTTGACATACTTGATTAAATGCATCAAGCCTAAAGGCTCATAAAAGTTTATAATTTTTATAATTTGATCAAACTATAAAAAAGTGGAAAATTCTTAGCATAGATTTTAAATCATGTTTGAACACTTTAAACAATAATGTTTGTAAGTAACCAAGGGTCAGATATCAGTTAGAATTTTTGGTTGTGAAGTCCATTTAGAGATCTTACAAATAATCTGATAAAAATTACATTGTCTGCAATGTAAAATTTGTTCAAACTTAGATAATTTATATTGATATTTAATTTTAATAATTAATTAGAGATTTATTAAAATCGATTTAAAAATTTAAATAAAAATTATCTAAATTCCAATTCTTATTTGACAATTACAATTACATAGTTATAATAATAAGAACTATACTAGAATTTCTATGTTATTTCATCTTTTTGAACATATTGATACATTTTTTCCAATATACATTAAAAACTGTTACGTATAAACATTCTATTCTTTTTGGCCTCATGTTTGATACAAGAATAATAGTGATGATGTAAAAATGAATTTATAAACTTAAAGACGTAGACAAATATTTAACATTGTATAGTTGAACCTGCAGGAACAGTGCAAGATAAAAAGATCAAGCATTCATGAAACAATTTTTTTTATGAAACTTCAATACCAAAAAATTAATTATAATATCTAAGTTCAATAAGTAAAACCAGATTCTGAAGTAATGTAATTTTCAAATTCTTTTAAACTTGTAATTTATACGGTACCACACATATTTTGAAACTTTTTTTATATAAAATATATTATTTAAATAATAAAGCCTTTAAAAATTGGGCACTGTTAACATTTTTATAGTCTTTTCATAAGTGCAAAGTGACAATTTGATAGGATTCTACTTACATTATACATTGAAATGTTTTATATATTGAAAAATTTTCTATAACATCAATTCATACCCCATTTTAATAACTAGCAAGTTATTGAATTAATAAATTATTATAGTCATTAAATTATATTAAAATACAATTAGAAATTAAATAAAAATAATAGACAATTTGCATGATCTTGAAAACGTTAAGCCATAAATAACATATTTGTTTTGTGATAAAATATTTAATCTAACAATGTGTTGCATTTAATAAAATTAAAAACCGTAGCGTTAGTACCTAGTGTAATAACTTTGATTTAAATGACTAT
The DNA here is from genome assembly GCA_034770305.1 of Trichogramma dendrolimi. NCBI lineage: Eukaryota > Metazoa > Arthropoda > Insecta > Hymenoptera > Trichogrammatidae > Trichogramma > Trichogramma dendrolimi. The sequence continues at coordinate 1,348,513 of JAPMIB010000010.1, read as the reverse complement.
AGTTGCTAACAAAAAATTTGCTTAAAAGTTTCCAGCAAAACATTTGTAGAATAATATAAAAAGCGAACATTAATTGATTAGAGATGTCAGCTTGTTTTTTTATTGTCGTAAATCTATCATTTGCTCAATAATTTCGAGTTATTAGAAGTAATAAAATCTCTTCCACTTAATTTGAGTACATGTTTTACAAGAATATGTTTAAAAAAATGATCATTGGTAAATTAAATTAAATGTTAACGGATAATCAACCAACTCCATAGTTGATTAAATATTATTACCTCATCATAATATTATATATTAAGATATTATATAAAGTAATCATAGTTGAATCAAAATTAAGTTCCTATGATTTTTTTTATTCTAGTAACCAGTGAAGACATTTATATAGGAAAATTTTTAGATAAAATTGTGCAAGTTTACTGCTTGAGAAAGTATAACTTTCACAATTTTGAATGTTAATGTTAATTTTCTCAATTTCTCTTTAATTCAAATTGAAAAACCTGCATTTATTTTGCTTTGGTAAACATTTTTTTTCTGAAATTCATAGTTTGGCAAACTATAATTTGATTATGTTCAATGAATCATTCCCATATGTACAAATAAATAAATTTCCTTCATAATCTATAATTTACAATTTTATTTAAATCTAAATGCACTGAAATTAAAATCCTACAAAGAATTTAAAGTTATTTATTGTAACTTATACTAGGATAAAAACGAATATAAAAATAGAGTGAACTCCTGATGTAATTTTGTACTTGCATTTGTTGAACGATTTTTAAATTAATCATTATCTATTACAATTTTCGTAAAACTTTAGATTATGTTGGAAGAACATACTAATCAAGTCTTTTAGAATACTTTTTCCTCTTTGTATAGTGAATTGAGCCAAATATATAAACTGGCATAAAATAGGCGGAGAAATTGATAAATTCCGATTGATCGTTAAATTCATCAACACAATCGATCACAATACATACACAGTATGAACAGTACGAATACGTCAAACTGTTGCCAAAACGGTTAAAAAGTTACGAAATGAATAATACTACCAGTATTAATTAAAATTCTAATTACCTCATAGAACAAGGTACAATTAAAAAATCCTATTTATTTACAAATACAATAATTTTTAACGGTATACTAAAAATATTTCCATCAAAACTAAAGCTACTATGTTTTGCAAAGTCTACGTAAAATAATTTGATATAGTAAAAAAGTACGGCTTAACGTTTTCAATAGCTCAATTGATTGATTTTTTTCATCAGTTTAATTAGAACAAGTCGACTATTTTTTTTTAAAGTCTATCAATGGAATAAAACAAAATCGAAGTTCTGACGTTTTTTTTAAGCATATTGTAAAAATCAAGAATGAGAATTAAAATAATTTTAAGTAAAATCTACCGACAAATTATGAGAGACTAACTGGTCGAAACAACTGGTGTTTGGCAGTAAGGACATTCTCGTTGATTAGGTGCGCAAGTAGAACAGACAACATAATGATTGCAGGGTGACAGCGTAACAGCACGATTTTGCTCTTCACATACCATACATTTTGTAGCGGTTTCCCTATATAGTACCTATAATAATGTTAACAATAACGATATAATGGTCATCAACAAGAAATTATGTTAATTGAGTCATTGCATTATCTTACATTTTCTATTTCTTCAAGGTCAGATCTTAATTGAGCTTGCATTGATTTTAGAGCTGTGATTGACAATGTTTTAAGATCACTGGTTCTTCCTAGTGTACTTAAGTAAGGTCCACCCCCATTCGTAGCTTCTTTTTCAGCTTTGAGAGTCTTTAACTGCATAAGAGCCTCATCTCTTTGCTGTTCAGCCATGACGGCTTTTCTTTTGGACTCCTCGCATTCTATTTGCCATGCGGAGCAAGCAGCTTGTGCCTGATTAATTCTTTCGTCCCAGGAAGCTAATTGAGCACGACTGGACGACAATTCCTCCCTCAGTCTCTGTAACTGTAACTTGATATTGAATGTATATTTGGTTGATTCGATGGTTTAGAAAAAAAGTTGAAAAAAAGTCACGTCCGTACTTCCGATAGTGAACCGGTGGCATTACTATTGCTTGGGCTCATTGAAAAGGCACCAACTAAGGGCGATGCTGCCAATGGTTGTGTGCGAGACGACGGGGACATGCCTTGATTATTGAAATCAAAGAGACTGTTGTTGAACCCTCCTAGTTTAGAAGCAGAGCCAGCTGATTGAGAGACGTGATTATTGAATGTGTCGGTTACGTGATTCATATAAGATGACATGGACTAGAATATAAGAAGACACGATAAAGATAAGTAATAATTGCAAACGCCGAAATCGTTAACCAGTCGTAGTGGCAACATTACAGTTTCTAGTGAGTCTTGATACGAGAATCGCGAGCCCGCGGTGAGAAAACTGCTGGCAGCCGAGTGAAGAGGTTGGAGAGGACTCGAGGCAGACGGCGAGAAGTTCGAGAGCACCGAGCGCTCTGCCATTCCTGGAATGTTGACTGGAGCAGAGCTGCTCAATAGACCGGAACTGGCCAAACCAGCCGAAATGGAATTTGCTATCGGGGAATTGGCATCCCTGTGCAGCGAATCGACCAATCCCAGAGGATCGTCTAAATGCAAGTCATCCAAAGCGTTACCTGCCGAAACAAAATTAAAAATATCGTTCAAAAGTCGAAGATTGAAATGAGAAAATAATAACATCAATGAAATACGCACCAACAACCGATTCAACGGTATCATTAGGATAGAAAGAGTTAGATAGCGGAGAAGAAACAGACGGTCTCAGAGGGGTGAGAGGGTTGATGTTGTAAGCGAGACAGATATTTTGCTTTTTTTGAGCTTTCTCTGCCTTGTTGAGCAGAGGATCGTTTTCGATAGCCATGAGTTGTTTGCGAATGTCGCACTGCTTTCGAATATCGAAGAAATCCGCCTGACCAAAAAGAAGTATTGTAAATAATCTCAATCGATATAAAAATTTAAGACAATACGTCGGTATAAAGCACTCACGGCACTGGACAGAGCATTGTTGAAGAGCACCCCGGCGGCACTGTTTGAGCCCACGAGTTTCGACTGGGAGTTGGAATTGTTGTGATGCAGCTGCGAGCCCGGCGCCTTGCTCTGCGAGCCGTTGCTGCCGAGGCTGCAGATGCTCGCCGACTCGGACAAGTCGCTGCTGCCGTTCTGCAATGGAGCCAACTAATGACAAAATATTAATTATAAAGGATACTCGCGAGGCTTGGGATTTGGCTGATTGGTGATATAATAATAATAATAATAATAATAATAATAATAATGGCTAAGGACTTGGTAATTTATCCTAACACTTACGCTGGCGTCCTTGTCCTTGTTGGGATCGTTGTTGGAGCGCTTGTTGCCGGCGTTGTTGCTGTCGTTGGGACCGGGCAGAGCGCCGCTCAGCAGATCCGCCAGATTGCTGGTGCACTCGAGGGTCTGCGAGTTGGGCAGGGAGCCGACCAGGTCGCGGCCGCCGGCCATCGCCAGGCTGTCCTCGGCGGGCATCACGGGGTCGACGTGGGCGAAGGCGCAGAAGACGCCGCGCGGGCAGTAGCCCGCCTGCTGCACGTCGTTGCACTTGGTCGACTTGTAGATCTCCGGGTGGAACTGCTGCTCGGTGCGCGTGTGACAGTAGACGCAGTTGTCGCCCTGCTCGCAGTTGGAGGGCTCGCCCCATTCCTCGCCGTGCTTGACGTTGGGGCAGGGCGTCGAGCGATACTTGTACTTGCGCGGGCTGCGCCGCTTGTCCTTGCCGTTGTGATACTGGGGACAGGCGTAGCCCTGCCTGCACAGACGAGGCGGCCGCTTGCACGGCTCGGTCTTGTAATTGCTGAGGACGTAGGTGGTGTCCTGCCACTTGGGATCCTCGTTCATGAGGTTGCGCTCCTTGTCGAGGACGTTGGGCCCGTTGCCGGATCCGTTGCCCTCGAGGTCCGGATTCTCGATGGCCTGGAGCTCCTTGAGATCGTAGACCGGCGGTCGCAGATCGTGATTGCCGTGGGCGAAGGCGCAATGGGGCCCGTTCTTCACGCAGAAGCCACGCGCGTCGGTGTCGTGCACGCACATGCACGTCTTGTAGTAGCGCAGGTGATAACGTCGCTCGGTGTCGCCCGCCGTCCTATGTAGATTTGGACATCTGTGGAAAAAGTGAAATTGAATTTTAACGGTGCACCGGTAACGCGCAATGTACGATGCTGTTGCATCAGAGCCTCGTTCAACGGATCAACAGATGTAACGAACGAAAAAGCACATGTGCGCGCTTCTACAGTGTGATATTAATATTGCGCATAAAGAGAGAACACGCGGGCGGCTCAACAGACAATAATACCGGAATTAACCGGTTTTGAAGTGATTTTTGCTCTTTTGGTGTAAAGCAGCCGAAGGTGGGTACTCACTCGTCGCCGTCCGGGCATATCCCCAGGGTCTCGTCGTACTTGGTGCAGTAATTGTCGGCGCTGTAATTGAAGGTCCTGTCGCGCTTTCGCGTGGGTCGGCGTCTGCGCTGATTCATGAAGTGCCAATTGAAGCAGGTGAAGGGCCGATGCTGGGTGCACTTGCGCTGAATGAACAGCGGGCACTGCTCGACCCTGAACTCTTTCAGGTACTTGGTGTGCGAGTCGACGTTGTTGCTGCCGCCGCTGCCGCTGTTGTTGGCCATGTTGTTGGCCTGATTGTTGGACGCGTTGTTCGCCTGTTGCTGCTGCTGCTGTTGATGGGCCACAACGGCGGCGGCGCTCGGACCGCTGCTGCTCTGGCTCTTGCTCCGTTCTCTCATGAGGTCTGCGTCGTTGCGGTCGTCGTCGTCGTCGTCGTCGTTGCTGCTGCTGCTATACTTGACACACTGTACTTATGCTATGTTTTGCTTCTCTCACTTTGGTCTCTCGCGCACGACTGATGCCTTTATAGAAGTTTTGTATATTAGAATACACACAAGAAGATGTGATGGCTACGCCCGCGGAGGAGATATCGGATAGCGTTTTATAATGTGCGTGCGTGCGTACGCGATGTATAATACGCACCACTAGAAAGAGAGAGAGAGAGATCTTTCTATGACTTCTTGTTCCACTGTACAAGTATTAGTAGATTGTATACACACGGGCGTCTCGTCGCCGCCGCCGCGCCAGGTGCCCCGCGAGCCAAGCCTCCAAACTCCAAATAAAAAAATATATATATCTATCTGTATCTTTCAGGAAGTGTCCTGATTGTTGCTGCTGCTGCCTATACTACTGCTGCTGCTGCGAAACTTTATAACCTCGAAACACGCTTGCATCGCTGGCACAAACGCACGCACCACACTCGCTGCTGCTGCTGCTGCTACTATCTCGCTGCTATCTATATCTGCTGTACTCATGTATATACCAATTATATACATGTGTGTGTGTGTATGTGTGTGCGTGTCTGTGCGCTACTGCAGGCCTGTTAACAGACAGTATAGTATATCGTCGTCGCCAAGCAGAAAACGGGTACAATAGAAAAGTTGACTCTACTTATGCTCGTAATAACATCGATATGCTCTACATCGATGCATGATTAATATCAGATAGTTTAAAAGGTTCGCGTGTCTCTCTGTGCGTGTGGCGTTGTTGCTGTAAATTTCGCACTCGTCACTATAACTCTCTCGGCTCGGCTCGACCACTCGAGGGGGAACACTCGGCGACGCTCTGTGCGAGGTGGTTTCGACGGAGCACTCCTCGACCGCGAAACTCGACTCTCTCGGAGCTGCGTTGTCGCACGCGTCAATTTCTCTCCTCGCGGCACTCTTTTACTTATAAAAATACGGCACTGGGGGATTCATTTGTATATGCGGGTATACGTTATATAGGCACTGTGATTTTTACTCCACTGCTGCGCTGCCTCGCAGTCGCGAACTGCGTGCTAATATTTCGATGTGTGTGTGTGTGTGTGTGAGATCGCCTTGCGCCTGCATGAACGATCCGCGCGATGTTGTGTACTACTGCTGCTGCTGCTGCCTGATCGCAGTAGTCGCTGATATTTTTTTGGGCTTTTTCTTTGTCCACATATCCTCTATATAATCCAGCTCTCTCAAGCCTTGTGCGTGTGTGTGTATTATGCTGTGTAATATATGGCAAACTAATGTTATTTCGCGGCGCGCTCTCACTCCGCGCGAGCGTCACGTCTCTCTCTCTCTCTCTCTCGCTTATACTCGCTCCTTTCCTCGAGACTTTTTTCAGACTCTCTCTATTACACGCATATATAGGATATATAGGTAGGTAGGTATAGGTAGGTAGGGTGTGTGTAGCGTAGCTGTGTATGTAGTGTATGTTGTGCGAGCGTCGCGAGAGTGGAGCGCGCAACAGTAAATGGCAAAAAGTCGTAAGAGCTATGGTAGGTATCAAGGTAGGCAGCACTGCATATAGTATATATAGATGGTGGGCGCAATGACTCGACTGGTAAAGTTACTCGCGCGATTCCACGACTCGCTCGTTACACAGTGTGCAATGTGCGCATACACGCCGATCGGCTGCCTCTATCCATATACCGCGATGACTCGAAGATTTTATATGACGAATCGCGATCGACTTCGAAGTTATCGAATTCTCTTCTCGTATAGTGGTTTACTTATATAGTTATCGCGAGACCAAAATAAACGTAAAATGGTTCATTGGAAATGTAAATTGTGCATTTTCTGCTCTCGAGTGGCCTGTACTGCGCGGCAGTTACACGAGTGTTTTGCGGGGGCCGTCGATTACCATCCGTTACTGCCATCTCGCGGACTACAATTATCGTATATATATATATAGAGAGAGAGAATTGCCAATCTGTGCGGTCACTGGTACAACAGTTCGCGAAATTAGCAGCGAGCGATACACCGCTTAGTTTGTCTAATCGAAATTTCGTCGTTGATTACAAAGCTAATTATTTTCTACTCCATACAATTACTGCGTAGTGTCGATTATCACGAGCTCGAACGACTCGAACGCGTGGCCGAGCATTCGAGCGACGATTCGATTCGTTTGAGGCTGTGTGCCTTGAGCCGCAAGATCTTATCTTCTTCCACTTTGCATTTTTCTGTATACGGTGTACTCCGGAAACTTGGTGTCATTGATATTGACGTTATCGCGGTGTATCTTGGTAAATTGCTAAATACGTCAAATACAAGCTTTTTCAAGAAAAAACACACTTCGGTGACGGGTACGCGAGCTTTAAAATTTGCTCCGTTTCAAAAAAAAAATGTTTCATACCAGCGGCCCGAAAGTGACTACTTCCCTGCCGCTGCGCAAAGCGGGAAGAGCGATTTTCGGGCCACTGTGTATGAAAAATAGCATACAGGCCTATGCTGCGAAAAAAGAAAGCCCCAGAGCACGTATTTATCGTGCACTAATTACACGTACTCTGGGACTTTTCTGTTTTTCGCGGCCTAGGGCTGTAATATACTTTATGAAAAATAATTATCAATGACTTAGTGTTGCTCTCGTTACATTGGTTACCCGAAAATTCGATATGAATTAGTTTTTATTTTACGAGAGTTTTCAATCACGAAATTATTAAATACTTAATCTTATAAATATAAATATGATAAATTTTTTCGAATGTTATTTCAGAATAAAATAGGAACCAATTGATTGAACTGATTGATAATGATTACAATGAGGCGACAGCCGATGTCAAAAGTATTCGATTCTTCTGAGATTTTTCAGTAAGAATTTATACAGTAAACATATATAACTTTCATTACAGGCGCCTCAAAAATGTAAGAAACATCATAAAAATGAGCTTGACGACGTGCAAATTGAATTTGAGCGCAGAGACTCATATAGTAAATATATACTTTCAACATCCTAGCCGCTTGCGGGAACTAACATCCGCGAAGCGACCTCTAGCGGTTTTAAAATTCACAACGATTCGGTGAAGCGATGCATGCCCATTCACACTTATGTATGCATCGGCTGTATAAGCTATAAGTATAAGCTATAAGCATTCGGGGTGGATTATAAGTTACGCCAATCCATAACTTTTTTTCGTCATTTTCAATTATTCATTACATTCTTCAAACAATGACAGAGTTCATGTGCGTTGAAAATCACTAAATTTTCCTGAAATAGTAAAGAAAAATTTTTAAAACAATTCCTTATACTCGAGCTGTTCCATTGAATAATGCATTAGTAGAAGAAACTCGCTAGACCAGCAAAGTAATATAGTTTTAAAAAATATTTATATTCATTGCATATTTTAAACATGGATATTCAAGTCGAAATTGGAGCATTTTACAATTGGATAGATGAAATTCTAAAGTTTCAAAAAACTCCGTTTATAGTACACGTACTGAAAATCTGTTTTATGTACCCACGTCAAGATCAAAATTTAGCCTTGATAGGCAGATCATTCACGGTGCTATGTTATGTAGGTCAGATTATTGGTATGGTATGTATCATTAACGTAACGTTAAATTTTTTTTGAATAGTACCTTTTTTATTCATTCATTATTTGGATTTTAAAGTTCATCGTAGATACGAGCGAAAAACGAACTGACATTATCTATGCTGACAGATTATTTCAAATGATTACTGGGTGCGTGGTACTATTTGCTTACATATACACGACTGTATATTTCAAAAAGGTTTATTACTTTTATTCATTATTTCGCAATATTTTTGGACACTAATTGCTGTCAGCTAGTTTGAATTTTCTAGGTAATAATGGCTAATAGTATAATGGCACAACTTCTTGCAAGCAATGCTCTATTAGGTCAAAGAATGATTGAAAATTCGTTGAGAAAAGTGGTCGACTATAATTCTATCGTATCAAGTTAATTGATTTTGATTGTCCACAATATTTAAAACAAAAATAAACCTCATATTTTTTCTTAGTTATGGTTATACTACTGGCTATGGTCATCGGTACAGCTCCGTTGTGTATCCCACTTTTAAGCTCATGGATACTACCGGGAAATCAAACATTTCAGATGACTTTGCCACTTGTGTACGATTTTAAAATCAACACCGATAAATACTTTTATCCTATTTATGCACTGCAATTAATTTCTATAATTCACGTCAGTTACGTAATATTAACAATGAGTATATTGCAATGCTTAAACATTGGATTCATTATAGGCCAATTCCAATATATTCAGTACGTGAAGAAACTAAATACTGATAAATTTATTTATTTTTTTTTTTCATTACACTGCTAAAATTCAACATATTCAATTTTCCATGTTAGGTACTTTTTAAAAGAAACTGATATTGCATTCTACAGATTTCATGTAAACAAAGAAAAAGCTTATTATTTCCTTACAGAAAGATTGAAACAAGTAATCAAGAAACATAACAAATGTATCGAGTGAGTAATTTTAAGTTGACGAAATAGTAAAATATGCAAAGATTAAAATATTTTCAGGGGTACTTGTTTAGATTTTATACTGGCCTCGATATATGACGAGGCCAGTGTAAAAGTCAAATTTTCAATTCTGTGCTATGAAACTTCTGTAAAATATTTTATTAGAAGGCCCTTTGGTATCCTTCAATTTTGCGTTCTATTGGTTGTTAAAGAGTTTATTAAAAAAATATTCCCTAAAAATATCAAAACATGTAATTAAAAATTTGATCTCTGTGTCCAGAAATTATCAAATACTGATAAGACGCTACCAATTGGGCAAAAAACTATTGAAAACCCATGTTTTCACCAAAATTTTCCCAAAACCCAAAATTTAGAAAACTTCAAGACACCGCTATTTGTTTGATAGGCTTCACAAAATACTGCAAGGCTTGGCTAGTTCAATAACATTTATGGCGCTTCTAGGCATCTCATGTGTTCTCGTTATAAGCGGTACTTCGGTAATTGTCAAAGATATTATTGAATTATTTTGAAATTTTTTCGAACTCTAATGATAGTCGTAGAGTAAAAAAGTTTTCTTTTTAAATCCGATTTTTAATTTTATGCAATTAAATTTCTTTAAATATTTGAATCAAATACGGGTGTATGGGTACCTGAAAAACGAACGTTTAGTTTTGGTTTAGTGTCACCCATGTCAAATTGATATCATTTACCGACGAGTTTGCGAATCAATAACAATTTTTTCACTGTTATAATAAGTACATTAAATTTTGAGTTTAATTGTTTATTCTACCGTTCGTTCTAAGTTGAATTTTATCGAGGTATAGTTTTTAAGGATTTTTATTTGTCTCGATAATTTAGGCAGTGATGACAATTAATACTGACTTTCCACTGTCTGTAAAAATGATATTCGTATATTGGGCTGCTATATTAATAATTATAGCAATGTGTACTCCAAGTCAAATTCTATATAATGCCAGCTACAACATGTTTATTGAAAGGTAAAATTTTTGTTGGAAATTTCAAATATTCAAAATAAATAACCCATACATGTAAATGAACTATCTCGCAGTTATCACATCAATTGGTATAAATATCCACCAAAAGCGAGACTTTTTGTGGTAATGCTTTTAGTAAGGACACAGAAAAATTTTATAGTACAAGCTGGGAACTTTGTCAATTTAAATTTTGAAACTTGCAGTACAGTAAGATGTTCATTTTATTAGAATTAAATTAAATAATTTTCGATCGCCACATACATTCTCAATTTTTACTAAATCACGACTTATAATAGAAATTTCATTTCGGGTTATAAAAAAATCATTATCTTACATCGCCACCTTCAGCTCGCTATATGCTGCAGTATAATTTTAAAAATTAGAATAACTTTCATTGTGTGTTTGCACTTCATCAAATTCGGAAAAACTGCTAGACTTTATCACTTTTTTAAGCATAATCACGATATATTATACAATTTGTATAGACGGAAGAAGAGGATAACAAAAGATAAGCTAAAACATGACGAGAAACAAGGTTGCTTTCCGATTATTTATTCGTTCTTTTTTTTCAAACAAGTTGTAATTTTTTTAAGAAAGCCAAAAGCTAACTTTTTGGAGGAGTTTACAGAATTAACAGAAAAATTACTGCGAAAAAAGTTTTTTGGTACACCAATTTTCACCCTTTAAATCCGTTGAAAAACTGCGTGTAAATAAAGTCACTAAAATGCGTTTAGAAGTTGGTGCTTTTTTTTACCTGTGATCCCAGTAATAGTCTCATAAAATAATGATACTTTTCAACTCTAAATGTCCAAATGTTTCCACTATTATCCAAGCCATAATGTGTATTTGGATTTTTCAAAACATTAGAAAAAAATAATTTTAATTTTTATTACGTAACTTTTATTACAATCGATATATTCTTTCGTTTTGGAATTAAATTAAAGTTCGACTGCATGGCCTCAGAGATTAACGTACGTTTAAATGGGATAATCTCGTTTAAACGCATCCTCGTCATGTTTTTTTACGTAAAATTGCACGAGGAATCCAAATATCGTATAATTTTTCACCCGAACCAGCGGGAAAGCCGTGAAAAATGGAAAATTAAACTTATCTGGACGTCGAACGGCATTTTATAATTTCATTGCCTGTCTCCATGAGCATGGAAAGATCGAGGAGCCAATATATCGACTCTGCAGATCAGCTGTTTCTCTCACTCTCTGCGCCTTGGTAGCGCACGTGCGAAACGTCAAAAGTACCAAGTTCTCTCGCCAGTATCGATCAGGATCGCAGCTGATCAGCGCAGATCGTCCTTATATACAGCGCGACCATCGATAGGCTCCGTTGGATAACATAGTTACAAGTGTTTGTGTATATACAACGCAAGTTTTATACAACATATAATAAAAAAAAATGCCTTCGCCCTCGGAGTCACCTGTACCGCCGACACCGCAGCAGCTGCCATCCTCCTGCCTGAACGGTGTACCGCTGGAGGTCGAGCTCTCGAAGAACCACAAGCTCGCCGAGGCCGACGTCAACTCGGTCAAGAGCTGGTCCGAGAGACGCTACGATCTGCCCTCGCTCAGCGAGTCGGACGCGGCCCTGTTCCTTCACGCCCGCAACTACGACTGCGAGAGGGCCAAGCTGCTGCTGGAGAATTTCTTCGGCATGAGGCGGAGGCTGGGCTGCTTCTTCGGCCAGAGGGATCCGGACTCGTCGCAGCTCAGAACTTTCTTCGATACGCTGTGAGTATGCGCGCGATAAGCTGTCCATATAGTGTATAAAGAAAAAGGTGTCATATCGGAGTGGCGCGAACTCAGGGCCGTATACCCGTTGGAAAAGAAGAGCCATCGGGGCCGGACCGTCGTACTGGCTCACCTGCTCGACACCGATCCGCATCGCTACGACTTCCTGGTCGCCACCAAGTATCTCTCGATGGTGCTGGACGCGCTGATCCACGAGAAGGGCTGCGACACGGCCGGCTACATCTTTCTCTTCGATCTGAGCAACGTCACGGAGCTGCACAGGAACGAGCTGTCGGTGTCGCGGCTGAGGAACTTCTTCGCCTACTTCAGGGACTGCTGTCCGGCCAGGTGGCACGGACTGCACTATCTGGATCTGAAGCCGGGCGAGGACAATCTCTGCAGGAGGAGCAAGAGGCAGTTCGCCGAGGAGCTGTCGATCGAGACGCACTTTCACGAGTTGGCAAGTGTTGTGTTTTTTATATACATACATATATATATATATATATTCTCGAAGAAGCTTCATCGAAACTCCATTAACGATCGTGATTTTGTTCAATCGGGGATAGTTTCACTTGCACCCGACGATCGACAGCATCGGCAGGATCATCCCTCTGGACGCGCTGCCGGCCGAGCTGCAGGGCACGAGCGCGCACAGCCTCGCCGAGTCCCATCAGCGGCAGGTGCAGAAGCTCGTCGGCTATCGCGACTGGTTCCTCCACATGGACCAGACGTTCTTCTTCTATCCTTATCGCGGTCACGAGGTCAGAGCTCAAAAACTGCATCGATCAACGACGATCGTGTTGTACCTGCACGCGTAGTAGCGCGCCGAGAGACTCATTGAAAAAATGCCGTTCGTCGATTATCTTTTACTTTTTATGCCGCAGCTCTACGTCGAGCCCATGGACACGGACAATCCCGAGTACTACCAGAGACTCGAGCAGGCGAAGCTGATCGCGCTGCAGGGACCCCTGGCCAGCGACGACGTCGCGTCCCAGTCGAGCGCGAACGGCCACGGCGAATGATGATCCATCTACATACATAGTATGGGCTCGTAGTACTTTTCCACCGACAGATATACAGTATACGGATATACAAGTTGAAAATTCCTACACGCGCCGATGAGTAACGCAGCAGCACAGTGTTTACGTTGTCTATAGTCTAGCGGCAGCAGCAGCAGCGGCTACATGTGATATATCCGGCGTAAATAAGAGGCGCGTGTTGTATTACCCTCGATCGGCATCAATAAAGGATTAGGATTAAAATGAAAGTCGATGACTATTTTTTCTTTCTATTATTCGAATATCACAATAAAATTTATTCACGTGTAATAGTTAAAAAAAAAGAATCTGTCCGCGTACGAAAATACAATATAAACTTACGAGCTATTATTTCTGTCTACGCCCTAAGGAAAATTATATGTACAAAAGGAATGCGTCCGTCTCTCTCTCTCTCTCGTCGTCAATAGCACTGAGTCTCGTGTTGATTGCACCACTCCGGGGCCAGCGACTCGGACTGCACCCCTCGCGTCTTCAGCCTCGCGATCTGCGCCTGCAGCCTCGGCTCGGCCTCGGCGGTGGCCTGGCTCGGGCCCAGCTTGTCCGGGTCGGCCCAGAGCCTCTCGGCCACGGCGGCGGCCCTCGGCCAGACCCTCGCGTCCAGATTGCCCTCGTTCACGTACTCGCCCCACATGCAGGCCTCGCCGCCCAGCACCCCGGCCCTCTGGGGTATGCGATTGCGATAGGCGTCGCGCCACGAGTGATACTTGGTGACGCCCCAGAAGCCGTGGTCGAGGTACCAGGCGTCCTTCGTCGAGATCACGAGACGATAGCCGAGCTCGAGGAGCCGTTCGTTGAGGTCCTTGCCGGCCTCGACCCAGGTCTGGACGACGAATCGCCGCTTGTCGAGGTAGCGCTCGATCGTCTCGGGCTGGGTGAGCTGAGAGCTCCACAGGATGACGCTGCCGTCCTCCTCCTCCCCGTCTTTAACGTCCTCGTTGAGCATTTCCAGTTGGCGTTGGTGCACCTCCGACCAGATCTTGAGAAAGTCCGAGGGCTCGCGACCCAAGCCCATGCGAGCCATGCCCTGGACCACCTCCGCGGTGGAGTTCCAGCACTTGACGAACAGCTCGTCGCCGCCCAGATGCGCCAGACCGCTGCGACCGAACACGTCCAGCAGCTCCCTGTAGATGCTGCGCAGCACCGAGTAGGTGTTGGGATTGACCGGGTTGAGCTGGCCGCAGGGCGGCTGTATGCAGTAGTCGCGCCAGGGCTGCTGATCGACGCAGACGGCCAAGTTGCCGAGGCCCTGACTGGGACCCCACTGCCAGCCGGCCCCAGCGTGCGACGGCGAGTCGATCTCGAGGATGACGCGGACCCCCCGAGATCGGGCGTAGCTCACGACGGACTCCATGTCGCGGCGGGTGTAGATCTTGTCGCCGTCGTAGGCTCCCCATCTGTGCAAGACAAACGCACAGTTTTAGTAAGATATACCGGGAAAAATACTTATCTCGACCCGTGCCGTTTTATCGAATCGATTGAATAATTAGTTTAGTTTTTAGTGTATTCATAACGAATTGAAATATATAGTTGATTATATGTAAAACTAATATAATTCAACGAATTACATTTTTTATAGCCATTTACTCAAATACTTCAATCAATAATAGTATATGAATAAATTAACTAAATATATCATCGATTACGATTATTTAGTAAATTTAATTGAATAACTTTTGATTTAATTAAAGGTTGGTCTCGATATTTTCTTTTAGTTATTATAATATACTCACAAGGACATGAGGGGCACACTCTTGAGCTCCAACGGGAAGCTCTGACTGTCTGTCGCGTGCCAGTGCAACACGTTCATTTTATTGGCCGCCAGGGCGTCCACGGTCCTCAACAGACTCTCCAGGGGCAGAAAATTTCGACCCGTGTCCACCAACAGTCCTCTGTGAGCAAAAACAGGCTTGTCCTTGACGCTGGCCTCGTCCAGCATCACCAGCTCGTGGTGGCTACCGGCGCCGCTCGACGCCGATGTCGAATCGTCGTCGTCTTCGCAATTCGTGGCCGGCCTCGCGGCCACCAGCTGCGACAGCGTCTCGAAAGCGTGTCTGGCCCCGTAGACGGTCTGCGCCGTCACGAGCACCGCGAGAAGATCGTCGGGACCGGCCTTGTTGTCGATCTCGAGCTCGTAGCTCTCGTTGGTCTGCCAGTCGAGCCGCATGGCCGACGACTCGACCTTGACGTGGACGCGGATCGATCGCTCGGGACCGCGGGGAAAGCGACACTCGCGATTCCTCCCGCCGACGTTGCAGTAGGCGCGGACGTTGTCCAGAAAAGTCTCGACGGCCACGGAGACAAAGTCCCGAGCTTCGGGGGACATCTGGTCGTTCACGACGATGAACTGCAGATTGCGCGGGTGGAAGGCGACGTACTGCAAGGAAAAAGAAATTTGGTGCATCGATCGATCGAAAAATAAGTGGCGCGCACAAATGTCTCGGGGTGCAGGCCAACTCACGTTACTGCCAAGGACGAGCCGACCGGTGGGCAGGGGCCAGAGACCGGCCGTCTTTCCGCAGACGAGTCGGCATGCCTGAAGACTCGCGTGGACGTGGTGCTGTTGCTGCTGCTGTTGCTGGCTGTTCGACGAGGTAGAATCGGCGGGTAATCGCTGCTGCGAGCAGCTCTGCAGCGGCCGAGTTACGCGTTCGCATCTGAGGCCTTGGACGCACTCGTAGCTCGGGTAGGCCGGCGGCGGTTTGCGACTCGAGCGGCTGTTGCTGTTGCTACACGATGATAATTAATTCAATTAATTCAACGTGCCAATTTATTTTACGATAAGCTAAACGGGTATACTTACGATCTGAGACGCGCCGCCGATGCAAAGTCGAGCACCAGTAACAGGCAGACGTGGACAAGTAGACGCTTCATCGCGCGAGCTTATACGAACTTCTGAGCTCGTCTCTCAAATCTTTTGTTCAATCCTAGTACGTGTGCACGCGCAATACCTGTATATACAAATTTCCCAGAATGAAGCTTACATATGCGCTCTTTGAATTTGCCAATTTTTTTTTTTTTTTTTTTTTTTTTTTTTTTTTTCGCCAAGTCAATGCACATATCGCGTTGTGCAATAAATCGTCGTCGCGGTACATGACGATCCGCGTGTGGCGAAGCAAAAATCGCGTGCCGAGGCACGTAATGACGAGAGAGAGAGAGAGAGAGAGACGTCGTCGCGAGATCGACGGGCTATAGACGAGATTCGGTCGCGATGAGTCGACGGCTAATGTAAATATACATCGTTGCATATATAGTTTGAAGAAAAAAAACGAATTGCAGTATGTATATTACAGTGATAAAAACGGTATAGAGCGAGACATGTATCGATCGTCCTCTGGCCTTGCCCGCGAATTCGAGCTGTATTATGGAGCTAAGACAATAATGAGCGCGTCGAATTATGGGTGAATAATCATGCGATATTATATCGTGGAAATTGACACGGCTTTATAATTGGTAAATAAAAATCTAACGATCGAAATGACATCTGTCAATACATACACCCAATTAATACGTGTGATTTTAACTTATCGTTTTGGAGCTCTGTTGCATCTGTACAATGATAAAAAATCAATAATCAATAAAAAAGTAAAATAGCGCAAACCATCATGAACAATTATATAAATTAAATGGTTTTCCATTCAAGTGTCACTTGCGGTTGACTGCATAATTATTTTATTTTTTAGAAAAATTAGTGTATTTGCTATTGATTGGCAGCAAACCGTTGCAGTGTGACTTTTGTAATTTTGTTGACATTTTTAATTGTTTCATAAACGAAAAAAATATTTGCAAACGACAGGTCGCTACTATGCGCACCATACGACGATCCCCCCACGACGCTTCGGGCTCCATACGATTCTTATCACCTTATCGCTGTATAATGAACCGAGAGAGAAAATCGATGAAAAAAGTTCCGGCTTCGAATCTCGTGTATATATAAATACAAACTTCCATAGCGTCGAATCGAGGATTCTGTCTCGTGCACTTTGAGCTCGCTGGCTAATAAATTCATTTGTCGAAACGAGCATTAATGCAGCCACATCGAGTCGTTTACAGTCTTTGAACATTTCGGACGCACACACACACTCGACTCGAGTATTTGAAAGAGCGCACAGGCACATAGGCACAATAACGTAAGCGAGCTCTTTAAAGTTTAACGAGGGCCCCGCAGTCGCGCGCGAAGTCAAAAGATGCGATCAAAAGATAGCTAGATATAGAGATGCATGTGCTGCTGCTGCTGCTGCATCGTCCAAGAGGTTAACGACCCGCAGCACGCGTCGCCTTGCCTCGGTGCGACGTGTGACAGTTTTCGACGATATACGCGCCGGTATCAGAAAATTTAAAAAAAAAAAAAAAAACCACAAATGAGTTTGATTCACAACGAAGGAACTTACCTGTAGATATACCGTCCGTCGATGAAAATTTTGGATCACCGAAGAAATGCCCAGGCGCCAGTATAGTGACACGTGTGGTTGTCCCCTTCCGACAGACGGTGCGCGAACGCGGTCAAGTCAAAAATGAATACAAAAAAAAACAAAAAAACAAAAAACAACACACGAACGACGCGACGATAATTGCACCATGCGAGCGCGGCCCGAACTGTCGGCCAGTCTCGAGCCTACTGCCTCAACGACATCTTTGCCTCGCCGTTCATATTTATAATGTGTATATAAGTTGTATGAGCTGTAACGTAATAGAACAGCAGCAGCAGCAGCAGTGTCAGCGGCCAGAGTCGCAGGCCAGCTGCACTGCGATACGGCTTATTATTATACTTACATGCGTGTGTGTGCGTTCTGTGTTCTGTGCTGCTGGTGGCGGCGTTTACTTACCGCGTCATAAGCGCGTCGTCGTCGTCGTCGTTGATCGAAGCACACACGAGCCTCGTGTCTTTTTATATATATGCGCGATATCGATAGATCTAGAGAGATGCCGCGCATACGCACACGCGTCACTATGCTACTCGATATATGTACTTGTAACCGCTGCGCGTCTAATATGGAAATTGGCCAATCCATCTCTTTTGTATACACGCACTTTCGAGCGAGCCCGCACACTCGTGCGCCACTTTTCATCGATTTTAAAGGCCAAAAAAGAATCGCCGAGCAATTGGCTTCATTTTTCCACGTTCGAATTTTTCATCCCAATACTAGTTTGGATTAGTATTTAATAACGGCCGCGGCGAAAAATTGATTGTGCGTCGCCTTCCCCCCCCCGGTGGCAACAAACAACATGGCCCGTGCAGCGGACTAAATATTTTACGCAGGCCTCGCGAGATAATGCATTTATCGGCGCTCGCGACTCGTCTCGTTTCCATATAGCCGAGCGATAGCAGTATATTATACATATATACGCCTTGTCGAAAGCCCGTTGCCTCTTTCTTTCCTTCGTTTACTTACACTTTTTAATATTTACACAGCTATACTCGTTGACGGCGTTTTATAATATTGTGCGTGCGGGCTTCGTATCTGTCATTAAATCATTATGTTCCGTTTGGCGTGTTGTTTTTTTCCTCCGCTCGTTCGTTAGCAATAAAAATATGCGCTACGCAGTGTAACTTTCGCTCTTCTGTTTGAACAACACTAATAATGAAGTTTTGTGTATAGGGGTCTTGGCAATTGCGAAAGCCACATCGAACAATTGGATCGAGGTAATCGAGCAAACAACCAAAAAGTGCATTGTGTATTTATTACAGGTCCCGATAGCGACGGAGCTCTCGTTGTGGCGCGAGGGAAATTCAACGCCCGGAAAGAGATAACGTCTCGATGCATAAAAGAAAGAGGGACGACGGTCTCCGCGGCAGCATCGACCTACATTTTTTCTTGCTCTGACTCCG
The DNA here is from genome assembly GCA_034770305.1 of Trichogramma dendrolimi. Taxonomy (NCBI): domain Eukaryota; kingdom Metazoa; phylum Arthropoda; class Insecta; order Hymenoptera; family Trichogrammatidae; genus Trichogramma; species Trichogramma dendrolimi. The sequence continues at coordinate 1,329,571 of JAPMIB010000010.1, read as the reverse complement.
CGGTGTATAACGCAGTAAAGACAATTGCGCCGCGTCGAACGCGCACGTGCGCGTGGCCGAGAGGCATATATATAATAATTTGCGGTCGGGTCGCGCGCGCCACACGCCGATCGCAAAAATGGTAATACCAATGCGCGACGTCATAATCGACGCGAATCCTCGTGGCGAATTCATAATTGAGAAAAAAAAAAAAAAAAGAAGAGACGCGATTTTTTTTCGCCTCCGCTGCTGCGGTCCATGCGTTCCAATGCGTCCAATTAGATAAAGAAAAAAAAAAATTGAACGCAGATTTGTCGAATGTATAAAATATCGCGTACATATATCTAATATGTAAACGCACGCGAGATGCGGAAGATGGCGATGACGGCATGGCTCGGCCGCATGCTGCATTAGCATTGCATACAATCGGATTGCGCTTCGTACGCCGGGTCGCGTTTTATCGATTATTATATACGCGAGCCGTGCGATCGTCGCGGATTTATTATCCGCCGTACGTGTACGATCGCGCGCGCGCGAGAGGAAATTATGCAAGTTATGTACGAGAGATTAAAAATTCGTTTTTTTTTTTTTTTTTCTGTTACGTATCAATTTTATTGATCAATCTCGTATCTTTGGCTTCGCTGGCCTAATCTTATTATATTCTCCTTTTTTTGTTGCATTATATACTGTCTTCCTTTGTTTTTAATCATAACACAATTATAATATATATTTGTATAATCGCGAATTACAATCGACGAGAGACATCGTACGGATTAGAGAATACATATAATTCATCCATCGTTGGTGTGTGTCTACGCACACACAGGCGATTTTATTCTTTGCCGCTTATAATTCGTAGCTACTTTGTGCGCCGCGACTGCGACGTTGCAGAGCGTCAGCGCGCGATAAATAATTAAGTCTATACAGTTTGTAATATATTCACATGATGTATGGATGAAAAAAAAAAGGTGTTAAATTAATTCACTTTGGCGCATTATCGAACGAACGAACGAAGAACATTGTTATACATAATACATAGCGACGCACATGATATTATTATAATAATAATGTAATGCGATTGTAGCACACGTAAGACATATATATATATATATGGGAGGGGATTATTTACATAGAACGCGCGTCGCGGTCTTGCAATGATTGCGTCTATCGCGCTTTCTTCTAATATTAATATTTATATATAATTTATAGGATGATTTACCTTATCGATGCGAGTGAATGTATCGCGGGATTTTTTTTATATACAACGGGTAAGCTTTGGCTAATGCAGAAAATTATCTATTCGGAATTCGATTAAAGCTATTGTATTTTGACTATGGCCTCGCCGGATAAAACAATCAGTCCAGTTATCTGGTAAGTAATCGACTTTTAAAATTTATGTACACAGTCGTACGACTAGAACGCGGGGGGGACACTGGTCGCATAATTATTTCTTCGGCCCGTTGAGGGTGACGTCGAGCGGCTGGTCGTCTATCGGAGAACTGCGCGAGCCAGCGGGTGGGCTCAGATCTTGGGCCTGTAACTGTTGGTGCAATTGTTGATGATGTTGTTGCTGCAGCTGCTGGTGATGATGATGATGAAGATGATGCTGCTGCTGCTGTTGATGGTGATGGTGATGGTGATGATGCTGCAAATGATGATGAGCGGCCAAATGGTGAAACAGCTGAGAAGAGCTCGGCGGCGGTGGGCCAGCGGCCGACAGAGTCAGACCAGGCGCCTGAATCATGGGCTGGCGTAATATTGGCTGGGCCGTCTGAGACGACGTCTTCATAGTGAGGTCGATCTCGGCCTCCTGAGGCGGACGCAGACGCGGAGAGTCGTCGTTGCGGTCGCGGAGCTCGTCGGGCGAGGACGACGACGACGACGACGACGAGCGCGAAGACATGGAGCCCGGCGACGAGGAGGCCGAGCAGCCGCCGCACTTGTTGTCGAGGACAGGTGGCGATCTTTCTCGCGACGCCGCTAGCGTTGCCGCGAACCTGCACACCGCACATATTATACACAAATCGATGTAATTTTTCGAGTCTCGCGCTCGAGTCTCGTAATCGACTTACCCTTGCAACGACGACGAGGACGACGTCGAGGAAGGCGGAGGCGCCTGCAGTACCCGGTAATCCCTGCACGCCTCGCTCGGCGAGTCCTTGCCGATCGTCGCGTTGCGAGGCGAGAGGCCGGCTTGGCTAGTCGAGCTCGTGGCAGTAGTCGTGCTCGGCGAAGACGTCGTCGGGTCTGCCGACGAGGTAGCTTGTTGCGTCACCGGCGGCGGCGGCGGCGACGTCGACGACGACGAGCGATCCTCGGGCCCGCCGCTGTCCTGCTGCATACCTGCAGCCGGTGGTGGCTGCTGCTGCTGCTGCTGCTGAGGCGGCGGCGGCGGCGGCGGAGGAGGAGGTCTCAGCAGGAGAGGCGCCGCCGCTTGACCCAGACCCAGACAGCGCATACGCCAGGCGTCCTGGAGCAGCTGCAGTCGGGCCTGCTTGCGCCACTTGGCGCGGCGATTCTGGAACCAGACCTGGACGCGGGCCTCCGACAGCGAGATCCTCATGGCCACTTCCTCGCGCAGGAACACGTCCGGATAGTGGGTCTTTTGGAACAGCGACTCGAGCTCTTGCAGCTGCTGAGGCGTGAACGTCGTTCGATTTCGTCTCTGTAATTTTGTTTTTGTTTGTTTTTTTTCGTAAGCACAAAATCGATTGCAAAACTTGCGTGTGGGGGTAAACAAAAATAATTCAAGAACAAAACGTACACTGACCTGACGTCGACGACCGAACATGTACTCGGTCAGCAGATCAGCCTGTGGGCCGAGCGGCGACAAGTAAGGCCCAGCCATCCCAGCTCGAAATAATTTCCCGTTGCGTCGATCGTCGCTCGTCACAATTGCCACACGTTTACGGGCTTTGTCGCGCACCGACTTATCAAAGATCACTGGATTAAATTAAGGCAAAAATTCAGAGAGAGAGAGAGAAAGGCTCCGATTGATGTATTCACTCGGTCGCACGCAGTCGAGTCGACGTGTGCCGAGTCGTCGACCTTCGAAAGTCACGAGTCGATGAGCGACTGATGATCCCTGCTCTCGACTCAGGGTTAAACTACTCGATGTACGCACTGACAGCAGCAGTAGCAACCCCTACCCTAGCCCAGCAGCAGCAGCAGCAGCAGCAGCAACCCTTGCAGAGAGCGCGACATGCGCCGTCGAGGACTCGGGCTCGATTGGCCGACTCCAAGCCTCGAAGGGCGGAGCTTCTCGTATCAACCCCTTCTATAAGCTCGCTATACTACCCTGCGCCATGTGATCTGCTTGCGCGGCGTATTTTCTCTCTCTCTTTCTCTTTTTTAAATACTCACCTCTGCCACACGACGACGACGATGACGACGATTGTGCGCGCAAACTCGACTCGCGCTGCGGTTTGTTGTACACCTATATCGGCTGTCTTTTTCTCTCTCGCGAGTAAGCAGTATAATACAGTAGCTTATGTAGCGAGATGATGCCTCTGTATATATATAGTCTCCGCGTCTCGCTGGCGCGCGCCAATTCATTTTGGCGAATTTACGCGCGCGCGACCTTCGCCACTCGTGTGCTTATATACTCTCGGCTTTCTTTAAAGCTTGCCTCGTATTCATTAATCATTTTTTTGTTCAATCAATCCAGCATACATCTGTTTTTTCAGGATACGTTCCGATCTTTGAACAGACGTGTCACGATAAAATGCTTCTAATTGCCCGAAACTATTTTCTCCTGTGGATCCTGTCGGTTTGTTATCGACGTCGATGGAATCAATCGTGAAGTATATATCGAAGACGAGCTATCGAAAATTGATCATCCAATCAGGGGTACGCGGCACCGTCAGCCGGCAAAATTTATAATACAAGCTCGCGCGCGCGCGAGAAAAAAAGCATCTCTCTCTCTCTCTCACTCTCTCAACGCGTTGCAACGGAGCAAAAAAAAACAAGGAAAAACAGGAGAAAAAATTTCATCAGCACGCCGGGCGGGCGCGCGCGCCGAGGGATGATGGTAGGCATTTTTCCACGGAAGAGGCCTGTGTAGAGCCGCCTTGTGCGCTCTACAAGAAAAAAAAAAGGGTAAAAAAAGAAGGAAGAAAAAAAGGACTGCTACGACGACGACGACGACGACAACAGGGAAGAAGAATAAGAAGAAGAAGAAAGTTTCTCGCGCCGAAAGTCCAAAGCAGCTTGCGCGCATAAGCGAAACAAGAAAAGGGTGCGAGAGGCAGAGAGAGAGAGAGAGAGAGAGAGAGAGATTATAAAATCCACTATAGTACTGTGTGACTCTAGTATTAGTGCTAGTATAGAGCATCAAGCAGCAGCAGCAGCATCCCAAGCAGCAGCAAGCACAGAGCCCGAGGCCATGTAATTCATTACTAAAGCAATCTTCTCAGCAGCAGCAGCAGCAGCATAGCACACCCCCCTTCCTCCCCACATGCCTCCCTCTCCCTCTTATAATATAAAGAAAAAAAGCAGCATCAGTAGTAGTGCGCGGGTGAGAGAGAGAGAGAGAGAGAGAGAGCGACTCGTACAGAATAGAGAAGAAGAACTAAAAAAAAAAAGGTAGGATGGGGGCATGAGGCTAAAAGGGGGTCGGGGGGTGTTAAGGGCGCGCGCGCTTTTGCGACGGAGAGGTAGCGGGAGGGAGAGGCGAGTATATAGTATATATGCATAGACGACACAAAACAGCCTTTACAAAGCGCCGTTTTCATAATTAAAAAGATTGCGCCTATTTTTTTTCTCGGCTGTCTGTTTCTCTCTCTCTCTCTCTCTCTTCCCCGCTTGTCTCCTCTCGCTTCCTCTCTCTCTCTCTGGCTCTGTCTGGCTGTGTACACGTGCAGCCGACTACCACCGACTGCTGCTGCTGCTGCTGCTGCTGCACAAATACACGCACACGTAATATATATTTTTATAAGATTGTATAGCCCAGGCCGAGAGCGAGTCGAGCTTGCAAAATCAGCGGCGCACAGCCGCGTACAGTCGCGAGCGTAAATTTTCTCTTCCTTTTTCCCTCTCGTATTTTTGATGCCGCTGTGTAGATTGAATTTTTTTTTTTTTTTTGAGAAAATAAAAAAATATTTTTTGGGCTCGCGAGTACTCGAGTCCGGCAGCTGGGCCGAGTCACGCTGCGATAAGACGTATCGCGTTCACGGAGCTGCTGCTGCTGCTGCTGCTGCGCTGCCCCACCCCATGAGTGCATCAGCTGCGAGTAGCATTATAACTGAGAAACGCGGGATTATGCTCGGTGAATTTCCGACTTACTCTTTGCGTTGGTAAAATAACGAAACGCGCGGCATTGGATTACTACGCGAATCGTGAAATTAGATCGACGATTGGAAGCTGCGCCCGCCAGTCTCCAATCTGTATACATATATACATAGAAATATATCGGTGCCACACGAGAAACAGAAGCGCCATTGTTACGAGCTGGAAAGCAAGAGATCACGATATACGTCCAGACAAGATGTTGCATTGCGTAATACGCGCGCCTGGGTGCAGGACCGACAACGCGACTAGCAGAGGCTATGCACAACAACAGATTTGTATAATACGCCCCCTTTCATTAGTTTAGTCTCTCCGAAACGAGCTGCCCCGAAGGGAGCGTATTTATATAGCGCCGCGCCACGAGAGCCCCGCCTATTCTCTCTCTCTCTCTCTCTCTCCGTACATCCTTCGTTTCTTCCCTCTTCTTCATTTTTTTATCTTTCTTTTTTTCGTATTATTATCCACCTATACGAACGTTTCTTCTGTCTTCTCTATTTGGTCTCGCGGTCTATTATATACGCACAGGTCGCGGTACGGAAAATTTTTTTTCTGGAAAAATTAATATTTTAAAATATTCAAAGTGCCTGTGATTAATTGACACTATTCTTTGTCTGTATGTACCTATACTCGCTCCGCGCGGAAATATATATTCGTATTCGTATATTATTTCACGCACATCAAAGACGACGTCAATAATAATGCGTATATATATACGCTATTTGACTGTGCGAGTACAAGGCAAAAAAAAAAAAAAAAGAAAAGAAAAGAGATCAGATCGGCATATAGAGCTAATAATGGGCGATACGCGAATATGTGCGCCTCCAGCAGCAGTGCAGCTACTATACCGCACAGTTGATAATTAAGCCGATGTGGTATAGAAGCTATATATGTAGGTGATATAGGCAGTGAAGCGCAGGTCTTTGTAAAAATCGAGACTTTCCAGTCGAACAAAGAAATCGCATGATCCGCGCACACACACACACAAGTTCGCAGTATACGACAATAGGGAGGGACTCGAGCTGCAGTAGTAGCATATATACCTCGCTCTCGCTCGCTCGCTCGAGTCTTCAAAGTGCCGCGCGTATTATCATGCGCCTATCATCTACATGGACGCATTAACGGATATGAAACGGCGCGGAAAAATTTCGTCTCTCTCTCTCTCTGCACATAGTATCTCTATCGGAAGCTGTTATGCGATTTTTCTCCTTTTCTCTTTCTCAACTCTTGCTCTCTCTCTCTCTCTCTCTCTGTTTCTCTGCGACGATGGTCTCTTTTTTTTGTACCGCACTGCACACACGTGTGTGTGTGTGTAGTTTTTTGATTCGGAGCTCATTGTTTGCGCGAAAAACTTGTCTTCATCCCGGCTGAGAGAGCGAGAGAGGATAGAGGATGGATATTGGAGTTTTGGACTTGCAGCACATAAGCAGTAGAGAGCTAGTGATTATAGAAGTGGATTGATCCGCTCCACTGTATGTATGTGTGCGTGTGTACGCGCCTATGCCTAATACGCGCCCAAGCACACGAGTAGCAAAACAATAAGATATATAAAGCGAAAGAGAGAGAGAGAGAGAGAGAGAGAGAGAGTATAGAAGCAAAAATAGTGAAAAATCATCGAAGCTGCAGCTAAGCTAAGCGCGGAAAAAAATCTCTCTGCGTTAGCGGAGCTCGGTTATTATACGCCTACGTACGCATGTGTGTGTGTGTATATAATGTACAAGCGGCGAAACAATAGCTTTATGTAAAAACGTTTCAATTTCGCTCGTGCGCGGCTCGTTAATTGACTTTTTTTTCTCGCATGAGCCACCCCCGGCTTCGTACTCGTATAAGCGCACGAAATATAAAATATAAGCTTTCGCCGGTGCGTTTTTTTTTCTCTTTCTGTTGTTGTATCTTTACCGCGTGTACGGTGCGTGACGACACGATTGCGGCTTGCGTTACGCACGCCCCAATGAATGAGATTTTTTTCATTTCTCTCCTTTTGTGTATAATACGTAAGCGGCAGCAGCTCGCCTCGACTTTATAGTGGGCTATATATACGTAAGCACGGACTGAAACGAGTTATATACGCGGTGAGCAACAGCGAGTAGTAATTCCCAGCCTATGCTGATTGATTGATTGACATTTGCCGAACACGAGAGCACGACGACAATGAGCTTTGGCTGCTGCTGCTGCTGCTGCGTGGGTGTATCGTTGTTGCAGTCGTGCGTGTGTAACGGCATATATATATGCATCGCACAGCACTGCACAGCCTACGAAGAGTAATTCAAAATGAATTGAAAAAGACAAAAGTCTCGGCGGGCCATTTCAACATCAACGGCTCAGCGCAGCGTCTCTCTCTCTCTTCTCTTTTTTTCCTCTTTTTCTACCTTTTTTTGTAAAAGCCCAACGAGAATCTCATCAGAGAGAGATAGAGAGAGAGAGTCTAGCACAGTGTATAGCGCAAAAGCAGAGCGAGAGGCCAAATGTTGCAGAAAACAATGCATCGCGTTCGCGTGTATAACATGTGTATGTGTGTCTGTCCCTCCGACATGTGCAGCAGTACTTTACTCTCTTCGCCCCCTTTTTTTTTAAACTAGAGAGAGAGAGAGAGCTTTAATGAAAATGCAGTTTTTTTTTGCGCCCACCCGCGCGCTCGCAAGTCTCGTACCTCGGCTTTTACCTCGAGCTCAACACAAGCATATACGTATACGCACACAACGAGGCCCCGAGTGCAATTATCATTTTATACTCATCGCATTAGAGGCACAGATGGACAAAAAAAAGAAGAAGAAGAAGAAGAAGAAAGAAAGAAAATAGTAAGAGAAGAAGAAACGCACCCGAGGACGTTGTTTTTTCTCTCTCTTTCTTTCTTCCTCTTCGTTCGTTTCTCTCTTTTATTATTTTCTTTTTTCTTTTTTTTTTTTTTTTAAGTAAAGTTGTTGGAAGGGTCGTTGATTAAAATAACCTCGTCGGGGTGTGCAGCCGAGTTGAAAAGTCATGCCTTTCTCTCTCTCTCTCGCTCTGGAGCTGGGCTTGACTTTTGTGTAATATTATATATATATATGCTATACGTACACATCCATCTGGCGACGCGGCAGCGAGAGAGAGATAGTTTGAATTTTCATGAGATTACTTTTCATATAGCTCGAGCGCGAGTTTCGAGAGACAATGGGGCGGCGATGCAAGCTGCTGCACTCATACATATAGAGCGACTTACACACACACATACAGCACACAGACACAAGCATGTGCGCCGATGTATATATATATATATATATTATATATTTGCTAACGAAATCTCTCCGCACGAGCTCGAGGCAAAATCGAAGAACGTATATAACCCGCGTATTAATCATCGCTTAGTTTTAGTGTAATTTCTCAAACTTCTAGCGACGCGACGCACATTATATACGTACGAGAGTTTTGGTCTCGAACAACATGTACATATATATATATATATAACAATGATTACAATAATAATGAAGAAAACCGTTTCGGTGTACGTTATTGCAATAATAATTACTGCGCGCGAGAAACGCGTCGTGTCGTTGTTTGTCATCGCTCGTCTGCGCGCGAAGCGAGATTAAAATTTTCCTCGCGCCATATATCTATGCATCGTATAATCTAGGCTGCGGCGCGCGGTTCCTATACGAAGAGAAAAACAATTAATATATATATATATATATATATAATAATATATATATATATATATATCCAAGGGACACAAAAGCTCTGCGCGTCTCGTGGTTTGTTTTTAATTAGCGAAACGATCGCGCGCGACGTACCTTTACCGTATATGGGAATAATAATTTGTGTCGAGTGGTCGTGTGCAGCGAGAAAAAGCAAGAAGAGGCCCTGTGCGCGTGTGTGTGTGTCGAGCTCACCTTTTCTCGCTGACGCTGCGCGTCGGTGGTATTTATTATAAATAAAAGAACTGGGAGAACGTGAATTTACGCGCGGACACCTCTCTTCTTGGTTTCGAGGCGCGAGACCTCGTTCTCAATGATCGTCGGGTCGCTTATTTTGTGTCTCGCCACGGGAGCGAGCGCATTATAGGCAGCAAAAAAGCAGCCGACGGCATACCTTCTTTAAACAATGATGATGGAGCTGCGGTGGCCAGGTGCTGCTGCTGCTCGCTACTTTTTCTATTTTTTTCTCATTAGCGTTATGCGAGAGAGAGAGAGAGAGAGAGAGAGAAGATCTATTGTTTTTTTGCGGTGCTACACACGCTTATGGAGCTTGTATAGAGCCAACAGCATTGTCAGCAAGTGTCAGAGCGAATAAGTTTCCTCCTCCTCCTCCTCCTCCGGCCGATTTTCTTGAAGTGTAAATTTTCGCTCTCTCGATTCTTGTGTATACGATGCGGGACGTCGATTTTTTTTCTACTTTTTTTGTTCCCCTCGTATCGCGGAGAGGCGACGAACCGAGAGTATATATATAAGGAGCCTTGGCAGTCGAGACGACTCGACGCGCGCCCGGTACGCCTCAAGTGCCATATAAACGGAGCAGCTATAAAGTGTACACACACACACACAGCTAAAGCTCGGACGATCGCGCCCCTCGCAGCAGCACATATAGCCAAGTAAACGTAAGATGCTCTTAAAGCCCCACCGTATACGTAAGCTCCGTTTTCCGACAAACGTCTCCGACTCGACGATAGAGATAGAGAGAGAGAGAGACTGAGATAGAGATCTAGTTCGGCCTATATTCCTTGCGCACTTGTAAGCGAGCGTGCAAGTAGTGGCGCGAAAAAAGCTCGCAACTACGACGAGACTATTATGTATGCGCCGATCAGTAATAACATTAACGATTAGTCGAAAGTTCGCATCTATGCAGCTCTCTCTCTATGTACGTTTATGTATACTTACGCATGGCCGCGCGGCGGGAGTGATGTATGACCGCAAGTATATAGCCACGCTTTTGATTTAAACTTTGTGCCGACGCGCGCTGCTGCTAACTCGGGACTTGGACGGAGTCGACATTGCGCAAAAACAGAATGGGGATGCCCCGACGAGAGAGGACTCGGCAGGATACGCGAGTTCTCAGCAGCAGCAGCAGCAAACACACACACACATGCATCTGCTTATATAGCTATGTATAGCGTGCAGGTACGTATACATGTACGCTTGGTTGCAAATTTTCCAAAGCTAACGAACATACGTCGATGTTTCTCTCTACATAGGTGTGCTATGCTATATGCGTGTGTGTGTGTGTGTGTGTGTGTGTGTGTAGCGAGCGTCCAATGACGAAGTTGAATTTCCCCGAGCCGTCCGTCCAACTTTGAGGCTGCTAAACCCATGCCCGCAGCAGCCGCTAATGCGACTAAATGAATCCCGCTCTCTGAAAGGGGTGGAAAGCGGCGGCGGCGGCGTCGGTGGCTGCTTGCGGAGTAGACTCGCTCTCTCGGCGTTGCCGGGGCTGCTGCCACTAATGGGGAAGGGGTAATTAAAACCACGCCATACGTATACGCTATACACTCACACGTAATATATTGTATAGAGTTGCTGCTGCGGCTGCTGCTGCTGCTGCTTTCGGCCGTGTATAACGTGTATACACGGGAGCAAGTTAATTATCAACATTGACAGGCGCCGCAGCGGCTCTCGCATCGAATTCGCGGCGAAGGCGTCCCAAAGCTCCGCAGCCCGCGGATGAATGAATTCATATATACGTATGCGTATGTAGGTGCCCTGTAATATACAGGAGAACTGCCTGCCTGTGTACAGCAACTCCCCCAGCGCGCGCGCGCGCGATTGATTGCCGATGCAGATAGCAGCAGCAGCATCAGCATCATCGTCGTCGTCAGCTCCCTCGAGAGGTTTCTGCCGTAGCACCGGTGCAGTGCGCTTGTATACCTCGGGCTTCTTAACAGCTACATCTAATTAGCCTATAGCGCGGTTGGTATGCCCTCTGCCGCGCGAGAGAGGGCTCGAACGAGTTTTATATAGCATCGTCTCCGCTCGTTCGTGCAAATCACTTCAAGCTTCAAATATACCGCGCCCCCTCCACGCAGCCTCTCTCCGAGCTTTTTATACGCTCTACCTGCACAGCTGCGAGCTGCTGTGTGTGTGGGTATGCGAATGTTTTTTTTTTAATTACGCTAATTGTAATTAGCTTGATTATGCGCACGCGTCGCTCTCTGTCGAGCAGCAGCAGCAGCAGCAGCACGCGCGTATATATACTTATGTATAGATCACCGCGTATTCAACGAAATTCATCGAGGTTCTCTTTCTGCGCGAGCGTATTTGCGGTACATTATCTCGTTTATATATGTGTAGCTGCTGCCGCGCAGATCGCTATATAACTTCGTATACATAGCGTAACGATCGATCCTAATCCGCGCGCGGCCATAGCCGCGCAGCTCTAAATGTTCCCAAAAAGCAGCTGGCAACTTTGGGCTTATGGCTCACGAGAAACTTTGACTTCGAGCGAGCGCAGGAAAAAAAAATGGAAAGAAAAATTTCCGATCGATCGATTTCCATTCCCTGGGCGCGCGAGTCGAGAGAAGAATAAAAAAATAAATACAAGTAGTGGAAGAAGAGGAAGAAAGACGAACGAAGAAGAAGAAAGAGGAGGAGGAGGAGGAGGAGGAAGAAGAAGAAGAAGAAGCAGTAGCGGAAATGGGTAAAAGCTTTAATTCAGACAACTTATCTGGCTGCGCGCGTACCCGCACGATGCTGCTACAACATCTCTCTCTCTCTCTATCTCTCTCTCTCTCTCGTCGAGCATTTAAATGAAAAGGAGAAGATAGAGGAACGAGAGTAGCCGCACGATGGAGTTGAAAAGCCTCAGCTCGAGAGAGGGATGAGGTCTTGGGAGCCAATAGCGGTTTACAACTGCCAGTGTGGCATCACAGGGATACAGAGTACACATCTCCATAGAAAATGCGGTCTAGAAGTAGCCTGACTCTCTCTCTCTCTCTCTCCCTCTCGCCAATGGCTTTAACTCCTATACATAGCTATATATATAGGAAGAAATCCACCGCGAGTAAAGACGTTTACGCTATATACGAGTATATAAAGCAGAAGCAGCTATCGGCGCAGCTATATGCGTTTAATTAGCCGTGAAAACAGATCGTTAATTAGCCCAGCAGCAGCGCAGGCAGCGGTCTGTGTGCGCGCAACTTTTGCAGGCAGCAGCAGCAGCAGCAGCACTTGACTTTGGAAAATGTGTCTATATAATGATCATCGGTGAGCTCCATTCATTAGCATAGCTGATAATGTAATCCCAGCAGCAGCAGCGGCGGCTCAGCCCATTATATTATAGGAGACTCGGACTATATAGCCTGACAAGCCAATGCTCTTTCTCTACACATATATAGGCAGAAAATCCGCTTGATTAATCCCCGACGCCTCGCCTCGCGCGGGCTTATGTATATATATAATGTACACAAAAGCTCTCCGGATCCTCCCTCGCGCGTCTTCCACGCGACTCGTCGTCGCGACATTATCGCATCAGGTGGCACTATACCATTTATCGGTAATAATTCTTTTTTTTCTCCCGATGATTAAAAATAGTATAGACCTTGCAAGGCTAAATATTAAATCAACTATTCGTTTTAAATATTCATTTTCAATAATCGATAATCGCTCGTAATGTATGATTTTGGTGAAATCAAACGTATTACCGTCAAGTATTTAGAAGTACACGCGGGGAAAATATTTACCAATGGGTACGGATGATTCCAATCATCTACAATTCAATGTGGTCGTAAGTAACTAACAATATGACATATATATATATATATATATATTATATTGACAGGTGCAGCCGGTTTGAGAGGTAAAAAAAACTGTTTGAATAAAATACAATCAAAGCCAAAAGTATGTATGCTCAACATTTTTCTTAACCATGCCAACTAATCCTTTTCTCGAACATGAAAGAATCATTTTTTGACTGTATAAAATACCGTTTCGATGCTTCTTCAATAATTTTTTTTCAATTTGCTAGGTTTCATGAGTGACGTTAACGTAGACAAATTATTTCTAAACTATCCAACTATCTAGATTCTTCAAAACGTGCCCGACTTATACAATATATACTTTGTATATACTTTTCCACTTGCAGATTTTGTAAATAATGATAATCGCCATCTAGCGGTAAAGACTTGAGGAATTATTACCATATTATACATGAATTATTCGAAAACTGGTTTGTGACAAGGTTAAATTTTTCATTTTCGAATTATAAATTAAAAATGCGTTAAATTTTAAAACTCGAAAAATATCCGTGCAACTAGTACACGAAAAAGATAACTAATCCAGGAGTTGCTTTCGTCCGAGCGCAGCGAGTTCACGTGATTCATGCGGGTATATTTCATAATAATTTGATAAACGTGTATTGTATCAGAAAATTGTACAAAAAAAAAGGTACGTAAAAAGTGACACGTTTTTTTTCTTCGCTCCAGTCGCGAAAGACTCGATTGCGTTGCCTCGATATATGTACAATGCATCGGTCGCGGCGCGCGTGGACGTACTACGCTGCACTCATTCGAACGAGATTAATCAACTGCTGCTGAATATATACCGTCGACTGCAGACCGGACTCACACACACACGCATTATACAATAGTTGCAGCCCCGTCGTAAGTGTGTGTGTGTGTGTGTGTGTGTATAAGAGCATCGGAACCTTTTGGGACGAAAATTAAACACGCGATCGCAAAATCGTTGCATTCAACGCGCCAGCGAAATAAAACAAATTCATTAAGCAAACGAGGGTCGGAGAGAGAGAGAGAGAGAGAGAGAGAAGCAATTGGAAATGTGGGATGTTATTTTCGGGGTTTACGCGTAATTACGCGCGTCGATCCCGAAGGCTATATATACGACTCGACTATGCACATTTGCCTCTCTCTCTGAACAACTCTTGCTCGTATTCCGTGTCGTGTATATGTAAAACTAAATACGTACTGAACTTGGTGCACTGGGTCATCGGCTTTTGTGCATTAAAGGCAGCAGCAGGCCTGACAGCAGCAGCTACACACACAGACGCAAATTAATCGTGGAAACTAAATCACGGAAAGAGAGAGAGAAATGTGGGTTCATTCAGTGGGGGTATAATATACGCGGACGCGTACGTGACCGGGGCCGAGATTCGCCACCAAATGCACCGAGTCGATTATTCGAGCCACGCGCGCGCGCACATTTCGCTTTCGACGTATACTGTGCATTGTTTTCGCGACTGCACGCAATCTTTTTTTTTTTTCCTTTCTTCTTCTCTCGAATCCACTCACGCATAATATTGTAGACGTGCGTTATTACGTATATATACATATATATATAACGCGGGCATCGATCCAATGCACACGCGCAGTTCAGTTGCGCTGCTGCACTCGCTGTATAACTAATCCGCGCAACGATTGCGTCTATCGCTTGGCTGACTTTTATGTTATACGTATTAATATACATACATATGAGATAGACAAATTGTATTCGATGAAATTTTGATGCGGGACCGCGAGGTGTATCGTTCAACTGCAACGTTCAGGGGACGTAGCAAGCCTTTAACGAAGCTCGCTAAAAACGGATCGAGCCGAGCCGAGTCGAGAGAGAGAGATTTAAAGCGAATCCATCCCGTAGTCCGGAGCTGCGGCTTGATTATATATATAGAAATCGACCTGCTACGCGTGTTACATAGCCGGGGCCCCCTTGCGTCTCGGCGATCTATATATATGCGCTGCACCCTCCCTTTGCCCAGCGCAATGTGCGAGTAATGCGATGTCGGTGCGCATATGTCAGCTGCTTGTATTATACATATATATATATTATTGCGAGTACGCGAAAATTGCTACCGAGTAAACTCGTTGATTGGTTTACTTACTTAACGAGCGGATGATTGTCCTCGTGTGCATATACATATATATATGTCTATAAAGTATATTAAGGTCGTGTATAGCTGCCCGCTGCGCGCCCCGGCCCAAACACGCGCGTCACTTTGCCAGATTAAACGCCTACGTGTCGAGTACGTACGTATACTATTATGTACATTACGCGATGCTACTGCGTATACATGAAAACATCGTCAGCTTGGTACATTATTATAGTATATATACGCTTATCGGAGATTAGAAATCACATGTATATGACTATATACCCTCGACTCGATCTCTGTCCTTTGTATTACTTTTTTTTTATATAAATACAACGCACGTAAGGCTCGTGACTTTGCGCGCGCAGTCAATGTATAGCCAAAGGAGATTACATAATAGCCGGTGCAACCACACACGCGCCGATCATTGTTTTGCTCGGCTCTCTCTCTCCTTACGCATGGTATAAACTCGTTCGATATATTATATACATAGACGCTGCACACACACTCGAGAGAGAGAGAGCTATGGGGGGCTGCTGCTGCTGCACGTTTGATTGAATTTTTCAAGGGCGTGTTGATGCGTGCGTGTGTCTTGAACGAATCCTTTGTTCGCCCTCCAAATGTTCCATACTCTTTCTCTTATTCCCGTTTTAAATTCGTATGTAATATCGTTGTGTAAATGCTGTTCTGTGTACCGTCGAGTGGCGACCGAGGCTATACACGCACGGGCCTTTATCAGTTCCATCGTTTTAGCTCTTATCTGTGTGCTCTCCGCGCTTAGTTTCGCTCGCACCCCGATCGATGCGCTGTGCAATAGTTGATGACGTTAACGGGCCCGGCGTTTATCTCCCGCGCGCGGCACACTATTATATATATGAATGCGACGATGAACCAGCTGCTGCTGCTGCTGCTACTCCTCCTTGTTCTCTTTCTCAATTGATCTGTCTCTCTATTCAAATTTTCATCATCGTATATAAATGATTATATGTATACGTGATTGGACGGTCTATTTAAATTTTATACGTGTGATCTGCTTTTATATATATTTCGTTCGTGCCGTATAGCCCTTTTGAAAAGAGAACGCGTCGTCGAGAACAACAACAACAACAACAACGAGGCTTGAGAATTCAAGAGGCACTTGCCGCGCGTACTCGACGAGAGAGAGAGAGAAAACCAAGTGCAGGCGAACATTAGCCGACTTTATATACGGCTCGATGGATTGTTTTTGAGTGTAACACACACACACACACACCTGTCATTGCGATCTGCTCTCCTCTTGTTGAAGCTGGCTTGGTGCAAAATTGATGGAAAGTCGTCGGGTGATCTTCTGGTAGCCGCCTTACCAGAAATTTGCAGTTTCGAGACGCGGACGCGTTAATTATGATTTTAACAATAATAATAATGATAATAATAATAAACTGCTCAGGCGGGCGTATGATAAATAAAAGAAACAAACCGGAGGCGCAGAGAATATATATATACATAGGTATATAGGTGCCTGCTGCTGCTGCTGCTGAGAGAAGAGAGGCGCACCGAGCGAGTTTGTATATAGGATAGACGAGATATACACGCGATGATAAGGGAAAGAGAGAGAGAGAGAGAGAGAGAGAGAGAGAGGGAAGAGGGAGGGAAGCTTGATTAAAATATTAATTGAGATGGAAATAATAACGATTCTCATCCCCGACGAAACGTGAGCTTTGTGCTGCTGTTGCTGCTGCTGCTGCTGCTGCGCGCCCCAGAATGTATATATATACACGTGTTGTGCTGCGAGAGAACGAGCGAGAGAAGTGGTAACAACCCGCTACTGATGAAGTTTCGTCATTCATTGTTTCGAATCACACGCTATATATGTGTATCCTCTCGCTCCCGCGCCGCCACCGCCGACGAGATGAGAAATTGTTATTATTATTATCATTATTGTTAGTTATTACCGTTTGGAGCTGCGGCATAGCTTATAACATATATATTTCTCTCTCTCTCTATCTCGCACTGTGCTATGTGCTACACGAGTTTAACCCGAGAGAAGAGAGAGAGAGAGATAGAGAGGAAAAAAAAAGATGAAAAATACCCCGGGTATACGCCGCTCAGCATCAGAAACAGCAGAGAGTCTATGTTCTCTATTATATGCACTTTCTTTATTAGCGCTTTGTGTTGCGGCTGCTACTTTTTTTCATATTATTTTCCTATTTCTCTCTCGTTTTTTTTTCGTTGCTGTTGTTGTTTGCAGCACGTACGCCCGCGACGTGTATAATATATATATAGCATCGATTCTTCGATATTACGAACTTTGGCCGTGTAATTATTTTTGTGTAACACACACAGCTGCCGAGGATTCGAGCGCTTTTTTTGGCCCGGAGCGAGCAGCCCCGCGCAAGCTCTCGCGAATCTTTGTAACGCAGCGGCGAAAATACACGAAGATAATATAAGCGCCCGCCGCCGCCGCCACCACCCGTAGATTCCATATTATTATTGTGTGTATATGAGTACATAGCGCGCACAAAAAAAAAGTGAATAAAAAAAAAAAAGGATACAGCGGGGGTGGAGAGTGAATGATGTATATATATCTGCTTCTGCCGCCGCTGCTGCTGTACACTAGTAGATGATATATATATATATATAGGAGGCGAATTCATTTTCTCGAGTGAAACGACTCGGCGAGATTCGTTATTATTATTCGAGTTTTCTTCTTTTATGCATTCATTGTATTTTCTCTATCTCGCTTTCTCTCTCTCTCTCTCTCTCGGCTCGGCTCGGCTTGCCCCCCTCGCGCGCGCAAGCAACATCCCGACAGTTCCTCTACTGCTGCCTAGCTCGCTCGCTCCTTTTCATTTTTTTATTATCTTTTTTTTTGTTACCATGATTATTGTTTTTTCTTACTGTGTATGTGTGTGTGGGTGGGTGGTGGGCTTTCCGCCAAGTCGAATCACTTAATAGATTGAGTTTCCGCGCGCGCGCGTCGAGTAGAACATTTTTTTTCTTCGTAGCATCAGCAGCTCTAGGCACTCTTTCTATATACTCGACGAGAAGAAATTGTCGCGCTTCTTATACTTCCGTATTTGTTTATTTCATTCTTTTTTTTTTTGTCCTCTACTCCGAATCGCATAGTTATCCAATCGGGAAGAGTCGAATTTGAAATTATCGGCCCGCCGCGCGCCATACAGAGCTACTAACTTGGGACTGGACCGCAGGCGGATCGTTACGATCGGCGCGCGACCGCGAACTCGTTGCTGCTGTATACAGCTGCAGACTTGCGACTGATATTGTCGAGGCATTCTCTCGTAGTATAAGAGAGAGAGAGAGAGAGAGAGACAGAGGGAAAAAGACGATGGGACGAGAGCGAGGCTCTCTCCGCCCGAGCTTTGTCGAAAATTAGCTGCGCCGCTAATGGACGAGATAGAGAGCCCTGATCTTTCTCTCTCTCTCTCTCTCTCTGTTTTCCATTCCTTTTTTGCAGTCTCTCCCACTGTAACTTTCCTCCTCCTCGCGAACAGAGAGAGAGAGAGACGGAGCAGCCTCGTCTGATATTACGTCAGGCGCAATCGACACAATTTTTTAATATTCTTTCTTTCCCTTTCTGCTTTCGGCTTGCGCTCTAAAGAGAGAGAATGAGAAAAGAGAAAATAATGATGATAATAATTTCCAGCAAAAGCCCAAGAGCCGCTATCTCGAGGCCAGCTAAAGAGTATCATATTGTGTAGATGAGCATTATAGCAGGCAGCGGGCCGGGCCAGGAAGTTTTTCGACTGTGCAGCAGCAGCAGCACACGTATATAAACTCCGGACTGTGTGTGTGTATGTATGCTGTGCGCGAAGGGCAAACAATAGCCGCGGCCATTGTTTCAGCAGCTCGGAGCTCGGCGGAGGGGGGGGGGGCGAGAGTCGAGTCGAGCTTCATCGGCATTGCGCTCGCTAATGCCAAGCTGTATGATAATACGTACGTATGTAAAACGACGCGAGCTTTTTGCCGTGAATACACGCTTCGTGCGTGAGAGAGGCATGTTATATACACACGTGCGCTATCCCTGATACACAATTGCGATGCATTATGCGCGTTCATTCATCCGAAAAGAGGAACGAGGATATAGCCGATGATATGATCTATATATCGTCCGGTATAGCAGCATACCTGCGCGCGACAATGAAAGTAGCCCCAGCAGCAGCAGCAGCAAGTGGGCGTGAGTATTGTTAAATTGTGTTATCCTCGCGAGCGGCCCGAGCGTCTACTACTACTACTACTACTACTACTACTATAGGCAACTGACTGCGTCTGTGCTACGCCCCACCCGCGCGGGGCAAGCAAGTCAATGGGCGAACGCGGCGCAAAAGGGGGTGGTGCCGCCACCGCCGCCACTGCGTTTAGCTCGTAATACATATTATATTATGTATCATCGTTGCGAATGATTGCGGATATGTGCTTTGATCGGAATCATCTGTACTCGTATGTCGTTTTGGCTGTAAACGACGGCTAACTATTTTCGAGCTTTAATTATTGAGCTTCAGATGTGCTACGTTTAATGGTCGTATGAAATATCAAACTTTAGCTTTTACTAAAAGATTTGGATGACTTTTAGATAAAAAAAAGTCACTCGTGCTTTGGAAGAAAAAAAGAGTCAGAGATTCGATGGTCGACACTGATCGTAGTACATCGACGCGTGCTCGATATACTGCTAAACTGTCTATTCTTTCTCGCGTTGTATAGAATATCGAGTCAAGATTTGCCCGATTTAATTAATATAAAAACTCAAAACCGCTTACTTATGCAATTGTATTCGCTCCGCCACTTGCGAGTTTACACATTTAAAGATATCTCGCCATCTAGCGGCAGACGCTCAAAGTAGTGTGTTATCAATTTAAAGCAGAGTCAAAAATTGCCCTACGTTTTTTCGAAACAGTTAAACTGTCATTTAACGCATTGAGTATCTCTACCAAGAGCTATATAATTAATTAATTGAATTTGACTACGGTACGTTTGATAATATAAAAAAAGTTACGGTCTTCACTAATAAAATGCCAGCATTAACTTTAGTACATTATGTTGTTTATAAAGCAACGAAAATTACCGTGCATTAACTACGAGAAATCTCCAAAATTCATTCTACATCTCCTATAGTCTCGAAGAAAAAGTCACTTGACGTCTACAAGAGCCGCCAGATTGTTAATAGATCAAAACTGTTCGTAAATTTTATTTGATACATTAAATTCATGCTATGATTCAAAAAGTATTGTTTATATTCATTCGCTCATTTAAGTAACAAGGAAAATGTGCAACTTTGAATAAAAAAGAATACTTCTTTAGAGGTTATTTACTTAAATTATTTGGGATTAAAAGCAAAAGAGCAACACCGTTAAAACTTGGTTAATTAATGATATTTTTATTAATTTCACAAAAAGAATAAAACAAAACTTTTCTACGCATACGCAATATTTTTCTTACATTTTTTACTATGCATAAGTTGTACCGTCCTCGATCACGATTTATAGACTTGCCGCGAAGCAAATATTGTACAGATCTACGTTGCTCAGATTCTCGAGGATCATATCGCAGCAGAGCATCGGCAACCTGTTGTGAATCAACTGCATAAAAGGTTCCAATGCCCAAGACTCGAAAAATCCTCTCGTTATTTTCTCGGCCAGGTGCACGGCGCAAGTCCTGAGAGTCCGGCAAGGCACAGAGTCGATGTTTCGAGGCCTGTATATGATACCGGCCCCCAGTATTCGATCCGAGACAGCCAAATCGAAGTAGTCCTTGTACGCGAGTAGTTTGGCCGCCTCCCTGGAACTGGCGCGGGTCAGGTCGTAGAGCGACAGCTGGCTCTGATCGTTATCGTCTCTCACCGCGATCTTCTTGGCTTCCTCGGCCCACTTGTCGTTCTTGTACCAAGATCTTTCGTTGTCCTCCGACGCGTCGAACAATCCGTAATCGTGGAAAAATCTCACGATAGTCATGGCGTCGGCTCGGCTCAGTTCGTATCCTGCCTTCTCCAGGCGCTCGACGATGGCCAGGACGCCGGCGGCTCGGTACAAGTCTCTGCATTCGGGTACAGCGATGCGTGGCTTGCGGGCACGATACACGCCGGGGTAAAACTCGGTCGGGAAAACGAAGCCGGACACGTCGGCGCCGCGATTCAGAAGAGCATCCACGGAGTCCGGCAGAAGAGTCGCCACGGCGTGTCGCAGCGGTGTCCAGCCCCGAGCGTCGAGCGCGTCGACCTCTACCGGCCGATCGAGCTCGTCGCAGAGCTCGAAGAATTTCCGCGCCCAGT
Organism: Trichogramma dendrolimi; assembly: GCA_034770305.1. Lineage (NCBI taxonomy): Eukaryota > Metazoa > Arthropoda > Insecta > Hymenoptera > Trichogrammatidae > Trichogramma > Trichogramma dendrolimi. The sequence continues at coordinate 1,308,264 of JAPMIB010000010.1, read as the reverse complement.
CGTCCTTGGTAAATTTCTTCAATCTGCAGAGGCAGTGCAGAGGCGTCAGGCCCTCCTCGTTGGCCAAAGTGGGATCGGCGCCGGCTCTCAGCAGGGCTCGGACTATCGGCTCGTCCAAGTAGCGCGCCTGGATGCTCAGATGCAGCGGCGTGTCTCCCGTCGCCGAGACCGGCTCGTTCGGATCCTGGCCGAGCTCGAGGAATTCCTGGACGTGGCCGGCCGAGGGCAACCTGCAGACCGCGTGAAAGTGACTGTAGCCGTGCTCGTCGACGTAATTGCTTAGGCCCGAGTACATGCGAAAGATGGAAAAATTCAGCTGCTCCAACAGACCCAGCCTGACAGCGACGTGTAACGGTGTGATGCCTTGCAGCAGTGGCCTGCCCGTGGCCTCGTCCAAGTCGGGCTCGTCTCTGTAGCCTCGACGCGACAGAAAGTTGACGAATCTCGCCGAGTGTTTATTCTTCCGTAGATTCTCCGCGAGAAGCCAATTGATCTCGCGGGCTCGGAAAATTTCCCGCAGATTCGGAAGGCGTTTCCAATCGTCCATCAACGGATGAATTTTATCCAGCAGTTGGCCACGCTCCTCTTCGATTTCCCAATTGATGCTCTCTCGTAAGCTCTTCAACTTTGCCATGTTGATCATGTCGAGATTTTCGTCGCTTACGTAAAAACGCAGATCACGATGATGGTTTCGTGCACTCATGGTTCAGATGCACTATCACTTTTAATATAGTTTTAATTTTTTAATATAAAATATATTTTAATAAATTTTAATATAGTTTTATTTATTTATTATATAAATGAAAATAATAATTTTCCACTTTTATCACGAATTTCACTTTGCTACTGCGATCTTCGCAGCTGAGTTTTGTACGCTGCAGTCTGTATAGTAGAAAAGTAGAAAGTGAAAGAAAAAATACATGGCCGAGTCTACAGAATTTCAAGCGAGAGCGAGCGAGACACACTTTTTAAAAATGACACAACGTAAAGACGCACGAGGATCAAGTTGTTATATACCAATAACCTAGCATTAAGTATTGTAAAATAAAAAATATAATAATTCAAAATGGCGAAAATTAGACCGGCAAACGAACACGCACGACGCTTGATCTCGCGAGAGAAAAGGCGGTACAGCCAAGACGTACACTATGTAACGCGAGGCTGGCAGGCATACGCCAGCGCACACAGGCACAACTGTCGCTTGAATGAATGTGCGTGAGTGTAAGCGTCTAACGCACACCCACACGTTAGATCGAGCCTCCACATGTATGTATCTCGCGTATGTATATGTAAGCCGAACACAGAGAAAGGCGAGAGCTGTCGCTTGAATGTACGTATATGGATGTGCGCGACCAACATGCGCCGACGCATTAGATCGGGCCCGCGTGTGTATGTACCTCACGTATGTGCACGCGCGTATGTGTGTAAGCCGGATACAGATAGAGCATAACACACACACGCGAGAGATGAAATCCGTGGCATATTTCGAAATGGCACGGAGGGAAAAAAACAAGGTAGCACATGCACTCGCAAGTTCCCGTATCATCGAGAGTTTGACCCGTGACCCGAGATAATTATTGGGCACATCTTTGACCCGCGGGCAACAAGTCAATAAATAACGAAATAGCCTGTAGATTTGCGACTTGCCCCCGCCGAAAAGATGCATGATTAAATTAGTATATAACGAGCGTAAAAATTAGGCCTCGGGGCAGATCATTCTATACGTTCGAGTAAGGCAAAGCTCTGTGCGCGAACACTCGGAATATTATAGTAGAGACTCCGCAATACATTAAACGTACTTGTAATAAAATATACTTAACGAGATTCATTGAACATCGAATAAATTGTACTTGTATTTCGCGGAAAGTAATGGAGAATCATTAACAGAGCACTAGCTTGATTGTAACTGTAGTCATACAGCCGCGAGTGTCGAAGCAACTTATTGTTTACGCGAACGGTACAACTCGCGAGGGTGCATCCGAGCTCGCATCAGCCAAGCAGCCGCCACCATCAGCCAGGCAACCGTCACCGTCGGCCAAGCAGCAGCCACTATCTGCCGTTCAACATCCCAGCCGACCGACATCGAGCCAGCATCGAGGAGCAACAATCTTCTGCCGCTATAGTTTGTAAGCTTGTTCAATAGTATTAAGTTCTTATGTTTATAATAAAGTCTTGTGTGTGAACCTTACTCGAGCATTATACACTTATTTCATGTTCCTCCCCTCAGACAGCAGCAGTAACAATTAGTATTAAATAATATAAAATTATTACACACACACACACTTTGGATTCTAGATAATCTATTGATTACCGGAAGTGAACGTTCAGAGTCTTTTTTCCCCGCTTGAATTTTTTTCGTAATGTCTTCTGCCCGTCATCATTCAATTCATTAATTCGATATTCCTTTTTATCCCAAAATCCTCTATCGATCGTGCACGGACACGTGTGTGTAGATTTTTTATTTTATTTTATTTGATATTATTTATTATATCGTTATTTTTAATTTACTTAATCATATTTAAAAAAATATATATCACCGAAAGAAGTAATAAAAAATGTTCACCTGCTGTCACGATTCACTTTTTTACTAAAATTATTATTGAATATTTTGTTTTTTTTTCTATGCTTATTTAGCTAACAAACAACGATTTGAATCGTACTTGATGAATCCACACATTGCCTAAAAGTCGTACTCTATACACAATGAGATGCATAAATTCGTTTTTGTACAATTCATTCTAGCATTTTTTATGATTATGATCGAGCAACTCGATCGACTTTCTCAAAGTAATACGAGCGATCTCTCGAGAAATGGAGATTCGGTTGCTTACATGCATACAGAGCTGTGCCTGTATAGCAGCTGTGCGAGACACATCGGTCGGAAAGCAGAAAAAGAAGAATACTTTATATATACGCGAACAAAAGCTCGCGCGTATTATATAGCCGAAAATCGTCGGCCGCGTGCACCGCTCGGACGCACAGCAGCTTCCCGTAGTGTATGATGTGTATAGTACACGCACTCGGCCATACGTCCGTTATTATCAAGTCGAAAAATACGTCGATGTAGCGCGTCGATGGGCAATGACAATGGGGGGGGGGGGGGGGGGGGGGGGATTGTTTTCCTTGCGGCATTTCTCGCAGAGAGCTTGCGCTATCATAGGTCCGAGCTTGCGATTGTTGCACGAAGCTTTCGCGTGGCGATGCGTGCACGGCTATATTATCGTATACTCATTACTCGTGCGCGTATCGTGGCTCTCGTCTCGAAAAGCTTATGCCTGCGCAGCAGCAGAGCCTTTGGCCGTGTACGATATGTATGTATGTTCGTGCTGGCATGTTTTTATATTATTGGACTATCGAGCGTGCGAAAAAGGCGTTTGAGGCTAGAACAGCATTGAGGTATGCGCGCCGGGCGTTGGCCAATTTAACTATTTTGGCCGCAATCGTTTATTGCGTGTATAGCGCCAATGCGAATAAGACCGAAAAAAACACAACAACAACGACAAAGATACGCGCGCATATCGCAATGTACGATAAAAGCTGAGATCGTGAGGAAAAAACAAACCTCGAAGGGACGCAACTTAGGACGGTAAAAGCATATAGAATAAGGAAGCCAAAGAATTGGCTGCAAAGCACGCGCTTACTTAACTAATGATTAAAAAGTTTCAGACAAGTTGACAATTTCGAAAAAATGCAAAGTCAGATTTTTTGCGAAGTTTTATCAGTTACACCATAGCTAAGACGAAGTTGGTTTATTTATTTTGTTTTTTTTTAATTTTGACATTTTATGCACGCGAGTGAAGCTACGTAAAGCGCGATATGTCAAAAAAAAAATGCAGTTGAAACTAAGCGTGTGCACTGTGCACTTGAAGAAATGAAAATCCTGAAAGTTTCAGCTCTCGCACTTTGAACACACTTTAAACACAAACTCGCATTTTAAATACATATTTATTAGGGTACGATAATCAAAAATCTACAAAATTTTCCCTTATATTTTTGCTAAATTTTTTTTCAAAGTGGGTAACATACGTTCGCAGATTAACGCATATGAGCACTCAAGGCCTATGCTCAGGGTAATCACATTTGGAGAATACCCAAAAAATCAATTATAATTGCATAACATGTATTACGAACAGGAATAAAACATTTTATTTTTTTTTAAATCCATAGATGGAGTCACGTTGGGTTCCAGACATACGAGACTCAAAGCATTTAGTTAGTTCAGCGTCATTGTTATTCTTAATCGATGTGGTTTTTTACTAGACGTGATGTATTTTTTTTAAATAATTTAAACATTTTTAATCAATTTCTTATTTAAAGTTACGTTTAAATAATTTTTTAATTAAGGATTGGTTGATTTTTCAAATTTTAATTTTACATGACCGATTGTTTTGATTTCCACCAAATGAGTTGTATTTTCGTGGAGTATGCGTCTGCATAAGCGTCGAAAATTTATTGTAGATACTGACACGTTTGAATTTATTTATTTGATTACTCTGAAAATTATACAATTTAATAACAATAGCGTCAGAAATTGAAAACACGCCGATCGACAGTACGAGCTTGGTTTCTCGACTTGGCAATAAGCAAATTCGGATTCAATGGTCAAGTTCAACTTACAATTGTTAGAAAAGTCGAGTGAGAAAATTTTTCTAAGCACTGCGAAACTAGCGCTTAGACTATAGGTATATCGCGCTGCTGTCTGGGGCAACATCGTATCGCTTCGAGACGTCAAAATTATCAATAATAATTTTGAATCGAATTTTTTTTTTAAATTCATTTATTTGGGTGATACACTAAATATCACCAGACACAAAAAATATTACAAATATAATTATCACCTTCATTAAGTCTTATTACGTTCTTTACTGAATTATTTGTGTTTAGAAACAAAATAGCAACACAAAAGCAGCTTCATTACGACGACACAATTTTTCTAATTAATTTTTTGGACGTTTTTCAGCCCTCGCAGAGCTCTCTCCTGTCTTCTGTACTATATCCCAAGTAAAATAATTTTATAAAATTATCGCTTTATAAAAACTTTATAAAAACTTTATAAAAAAATTGAAAATTTTGTTTTTGATATAACAACCATATAAAAAATTTTATTTTTATTTTTCAAATTATGGAAAAGTTTCGTTTGGCGATATTTTACTCATGAATGCGTTAAAATGCTAATTTTTAAAATTTTCGAAACTTTTCCACAATTTGATTTTTATAAAATTTTTATATGGTTTTTATCAAAAAAAAAATTTTCAATTTTTTTACTTGGGGTACGTTCGTTGCAACGTCATTTTTACTATCCTCCCGACTCAGGCTCGCGCGGTCAACAAGCAAATCTGATACAGATCCTCGTTCTTCAGATATTTCACGATCGTTTGGCAGACCTTGATCGGCAGCCGATAGTTCATCAACTCCTGGAACGGATACAGCGCCCATCGGCAGAAAAAACTCCTCGACAGCTTCTCGAAGAAGTGCGCGAGACACGACTCGATGCTCGATCTGGACGCTTGCTCGTACCGTCTGTATATCGAGCCTCGCAGCGCGTAGTGATCCGTGAACGTGAACAATCTCGTCGCGTCTTCGGGCGTCAACTCCGTCAGGTCGCGAAGCGTCAGAGATCCTCCTACTATCGCGCGTTTCGCCTCTTCGACGAACTCCTCGTCGTCGTAACGGCATCTCTCGTTGTCCCCCGACCGGTCGAACAATCCGTATCTGTCGTAGATCTTCATGACCGTCATGGCCTCGTTCAGGTCCAGCTCGTATTCTCGGTACTCGAGGCGTTCGACGCAGGCCAGAATTCCAGTGGCTACTCTCAATTTTTCAACGACATCGTCCTCGTTCTGCAGCCGTCTCAATCGCTCGGCGAAGTAGTCCTCGGTGGGGAAACGGAACTTGGACAGATCGGCGCCGCGAGCCAAGAGCAGATCGACGTTGTTCGGGCCGAGACCCGCCACGGCCGATTGCAGCGGCGTCCTGCCTTGGTTGTCCTTCGCGTCGACCCGCACCGGCCGATTCTTCAGGTCGCAGAGCGCGAAGAACAAGCCCGCCAAGCCGTCGTCGTCGTCCGGGCGGTCTCTCTCGCAGATACGGTGCAGCGGAGTCGATCCTCGGGCGTTGCTCGCGTTCGGATCCGCGCCCTTCGTCAGCAGCACGGAGCCCGACCAGCACTGGCCGTCGTAGCCGCCGCTGCAGGCCAAGTGCAGCGGAGTCTCTCCCCGGGCGTTGGCCGAGTCGGGATCGGCGCCGCGTCTCAGCAGCCACTCGGCCAGCCTCGGATTGTCCTCCCTCAGAGCCCAGTGCAGCGGTGGGTCGCCGTTCAGGCTGGGATCCAGCCGGTGCAGCACGCGGAATATCGCCACGAGGTCGTACAGGCCGAACCACAGGGCCACGTGGAAGTGCGTCAAGCCCGACTCGTCGTCGCAGTGATGCACCTCGAATCTGTTGTAGATCTTGAAGAGCTTGCGGACCGGCTCCTTCCTCTGATGCGGGCACCAGCATCGGACCGCTCGATGCAGCGCCGTGGCGCGACGCAGCAGTCGATCGTTGACGTTGTACAATTCTTCGACTCGAGGAGCCTCGTCCTCGTAGCCGCAACGGAGCACGAAGTCGTAGAGCGGCGTCGGTTCGATCTCGTAGTCCACCGACTCGGCGAGCAGCCGATCGATCTGCTCGGGGCGAAAGATGTCCCGGAGATTCGGAAATTGGCCCTGCCAATCGTCGATCAACGGATAGAGTTGACGGAGAAATTCGCGCCTCTGCTCCTTGATCCGCCAATCGACCTTATCGTGCAGAGCTTTTAATTTTATCAAGCGGCTTCGGTCGTACAAGTCTTGGATGGACCATCTTTTGATACGGCGATCGATCGAATTGGTTTGTACCATCGCACCACACGTTCGCGATCGAGGACTTTTTATCGCCGAAAATCACTCGCTGCAGTCGATGTACGATTTTCTGCTCTGCGATCTCGCTGCGGTGTCTCAACGTGTACTGACGCTATACGCTATACTCTACCAATCTGTATCGAAAGTTAATAACAAATACGAGCAAAAGTAGGGCGAGGTATGTAAAGTAGATGATTCGGTATTGTAATTAGAAAGCGAAATCAAATCAAATCAATCGAATCTCAATTTCTTTGGTACTCGAGCACCGAACCCTATATACAGGTATAACGAGATAGTATATATATATATATGTCCGCGTGTGTACCGATTTGGAATTTTCTACAGTCCTCTTTTATTTTTTTCGCATAAGTGAATCGCAGAAGCATCGAACTTATATTTATGAACCCCCGGTCAATTGTCTCTGGGCCTCCTTACTACCGCGTATATATATGCGCGGGCAATTTTCTCCGAGCTTATAGAAAAGAGAAATTAATCACGGCTCTAGTATACGAGCAGCGAGCGAGTCTAATCTCGGCGTTGACAATACATATATACATTTACGCTTCGAGCGTGTATAGGTGCGCGATAAACAACTATATATATATATATATATATACATAATCGAAGAATCATTATCGAGCCGCTGGACGATAGACGACGAAGCGGGTATATACACATATATAAAAAATAATACACGCACGCGGTTACATAGACGCGGAAACGCGCGAGCAATAGCATCGCGGGCAGAGATAACGGAGATATCTCGGATATATCGCGAGCCGAGCGTTGCAAGTGGCCGCCCGCGCGCAACGCAACGCAACGCAACGCAAAGAAGAAAAAAAAAAAATAACGAAGAGTAAAACAATTGTTATCGGTGCGCGCGCGACGCGAGTCAGTCCGCGTACATCGATTTCGCTCTGCTCTTGTTCGCAGCTCGTCTCGGCCCCTTATATGTCGTGATTTATTTTTACAACGAGTCTCGACAATTATTCGTCACTGCTCCGAAACTCGTATGTGTGTGTGTGTGTGTGTGTGTTTGTGTTTCATAATTCAACTCCATAATAATGGCTTGAGCTAATCGCCATGAAATCCTATCGTGCAAAGTGATCGGTTGCTCTACCACTATATCTTACACGTTGACAAGTCCTTACGACAAGCGCATGGCTGTAGGACAATCGTCGTCATCAGCATGCCAAGGGCCTCGGCGAGACAACGACGACGACGGCGACGACGACACCAACTCGGCATGCCAGGCTGCCGCCGCTACGACTTCGAATTTTGCCAGCAACAAGCCCGGTCAACACAATATCAACATCGACGCGATGGAGGCGGCCCAGATGTACGCCAGGAACAGGTCGTTCGGCTCGCGCAACGATCTCGACGACTCGATCGGTGCCTTCGAGGAGCTGCCCCGCGACAAGGCCGACTCGGCCTGGTTTCACATCGATGTAAATATCATCATCGTCATCAGCATCGTTATCGAGTAATAAATAGCGACGTTATAACGTAAAAATGTTATTTTCTTACCTTCGTCAGAGGGAGTACAAGAACAAGAATTTGGAGAAGCTGTTCGCCCAGTTCCAGCGTAAGGTCCAGCGCGGCAACATATCGCTCTTCGTCGTCATACAGATAATCCTGGCGATCAGCCACTGCTCCATCCTCATCGGTTGGGTGAGCGTATATATACACAACGGTTGATTTGAATAAAAAAAAACATTACGTAAAAATCATAATTTAAACTGACCTTGCCAATCGCTGTCGTGCACACAGACGTCGGCGACGGACGCCATAATCGACGTGGTGATAATGGGCGTGCTGAACGCGGTGCTGTTCCCGATCCTGGCGCTGGTGTTTCGCGCCGGCTCCTACAAGTCCAATCCGATACTGTCGATCTATCACTCGTGCGCCATCGTCACCCTGCTCATCATCGGCGACGTCGTACCAGCCATGTATCACTCCAAGAACGACGAGAAGGCCTCTTACAAGTGAATGCATAATTTATCTCGCCCCCTTTTTCCTTGGATTTTACTCGACTTTCTCTTTCTGATTCCACTCGTTTCCAAGGCCCGTCTACCAAACGCACACTCTGATCGCCTGCTACTTCTTCCTGCCCCTGCCGCGCACCCTGAGCGCCGTCATCCTCGGCGTCATGACGTCCACCTGCTACATCACCAGCTCGCTCTTCATCACCTATCGCAACGACTACTTTTACGAGCAGAAGGTCCTCACCGATCTCAACTATCACGTCTGCATCAACATGCTCGGCTGCTACTTTCGCTTCATGAATCAGATGATGATCAAGAGGTCCTTCTTGGATCGCAACAAGTGCGTCTTGTCGACCCTGAGGCTGAATTACGAGAAGGACCAGGAGGAGCAGCTGACGAGGAGTATCTTGCCGCAGCACTTCGCCCATCAGATCACCAACTGTTTCGTGGAGAAGAGCATGCCGCAGATGGAGGAGACGAGGCCGTCCATAACGTCCATCACGATCAAGTAATTGCGCGTCGATTCGATGCCACGATTGAGAAAATTATCTTTTTTTTTTTTTAACGCGTTGCGATCCGCTCAGGAACATGTTCATGGAGGTGCACAAGAACGTCAGCATCCTCTACGCGGACGTCGTCAACTTTTCCGGCCTGACTGTGCGCATGCCCGTGCAGAAGCTCGTCGAGACCCTCAATCGGCTCTTCGGCAGCTTCGACGACGCCTCGGAGCTGCGCAAGGTGCTGCGCATCAAGTTCCTCGGCGACTGCTACTACTGCGTGGCGGGGGTGCCCCAGCCGGATCCGCGCCACGCCGCCAACTGCGTCGATCTGGGCCTCGACATGATCGACATCATCGCGGGCCTCGGGGCCGGGGTGAGGCGCGAGTGCGGCGTCGACATCGACATGCGCATCGGCGTGCACTCGGGCGAGATAATGGCGGGACTGCTGGGCGCCATCAAGTGGCAGTACGACATCTGGTCGAGGGACGTGTGCGTGGCCAACAAGATGGAGCAGACGGGCAGGCCGGGCAAGGTGCACGTGACCGAGAAGACGCTGGAGCTGCTGAATCGCGACAATTATTGCGTCGAGGAGCTGGATCAGTCGGGTAACGAGATTCTGAACAAGTACGGGATCACGAAGAGTTACCTCATTACGCCGGTCAAGCAATGCGAGGTATTGTAAATTAATTAAATAATTTCATTTGTTTCAAAAAAAAGAAAAAAGATTCAAAGAATGAAATTGAGAATTGAATGAAAGTTAAAAAATTGTCGAGTAAATAGAGTTCTGAAAAATTTTACGATATCCGACCACATTTCAACGCGATAAATTTTAACTAATTTTATGATATTATTTTTTACGTGATTTAAATAAAAAATTTTAATAATTTCGTAGTAAATGTAAATAAACACTCCTACGACTTGAATAAGAAATAGCTGAATACTAGATGGTGATTGGGCACTATCATCTAATGCTTACATTATAAAGTTTTCTTTCTCTAATCATCTGACGATTATGGTCTACGTTTTGGGTGTTTCTTCTTTCTGTTTTTTCTCTAGCAAGAAAAGTACGAGTACACCAGCGACACTTGCAGACGCAAACGTCCCAATCGAAGGTAATTATCGAGCTTCGTTTCGCCAGCGCCGGGCTTACAATATAGCTCCCTAATTTTTGCACAGAAACGCTTACGCCCAGCAAGCCCAGCGAATGAATCACTTCGGCCAGATGATCGTGCGCAATTACCATCTCATACTCAAGGAGGCCAACAAGGAGATGGAGAAGGCGATCGACCGCATGCCTCTCACGAAAATCGAGTATGTATTTTATATATATAAAAATATATGACGCGTCGGCGAGCGCGCCCGAACAAAGTTTTTCAAAGTATGAGATCGATATTTTTCGTCGCGCGACAGACAGTGGGGCAAGTGGGAGAACATCAACCCGATCAGTCTGCAATTCGACAAGTGGCAGTGGGAGCTCGAGTACTGGCGCGAGCCCGATCCTCTCTTCAAGTTCTCCATCCTGCTGCTGGCCGTGCTGCTGCCCTGCGTCGGTCCGATCCTCCTCATACGCAACAACAGCAACGTCCAGATGAGCTACACGATCTTCAGCTATCTCGGCACTTTTCTCTTCTCCCTCATGCTCATACCCATGTCGTGGATGCAGTTCATCTGGGATTACGTCCTCACCAAGAACAACGACGAGCAGAATCCTTCCTGCGTCAAGCCGACCAATCCTATAATCAAGTTCTTTTATCGCACCAGTAACGAGGTATTACCAATGTATTCTTCGGAGGCAATTTTGCATTTACGTGCTTTATTTTTAACGATGATTTTTTTTTTTTTTTTTGTCGCGAAGATAGTGTGGAAAGACAGTCTGCGTATTCTGGTCTACTTCACCCTCACTGCCATCCTGACCATCACGACTACCTACACGTTTTTGGTGAGTCTCCGCGTAAATACAATCGATCCGATAAAATTTTAACCGCGTTTGGTTCTATTCAGTACGAGTGCCAATTGCTGGTCCAAGCCGAGTCGCACAAGCTCAACTCCAGCAGTCCGATCGAGCCGACTTACGCCTACAAATGCGTCGCGACGCCTTGGGTATTTCGAAAAAAAAAAAAACCCCCCCATACAAATCGAGCGATCGTCATCGTTTTTTCGTTTTTCAGCAATTCACCGAGCTGTGCGCCATAACCATCATAACGACCTTCATGTTTCTACGAATAAACTTCTTTATTAAACTCTTCTCCGGGGGCATGATAGCGGTTTTTTACGCCTGCAACGTCTGGATTTATCGATCTAAATTATTTCAAGTAAATTTCGAACTTATGTACATCGATTTGTGTTCTGAATAATTTCAATTTTTTCGTCGATTCGTAGATACCCCTGGAAGCCTGGAATCCCATTCTCGGGGCTCAATTGTCTCACACACTTGCCATTGTTTACCTTATATTCTCGATGCATCTGATCGATCGACAGGTAAATCATAAGATTCGCCTCCATTAAATGCGTCAATAAACGTTAATATGAAGCGATGGTTTCCAGACGGAATATCTAAACAGATTGGATTATCAATGGAAGCGTCGACTCGCCCAGGAAAATCGAGAGGCTTTCAATATCTGTCGCGCCAACAAACTCTTGTTGCTGAATATTTTGCCGAATCACGTGGGTAAGTCGACGCGACTTTTTTTTGTCTACTTTCGGACGATATCAAAAAAAAAAAAAAAAAAAATTACTCCATACAGCTGAAAAATTCATGGGAATGGACAACACGATGTTGAACCGGCTGTATCACGAGAAGCACGAGTACGTCGCCGTGATGTTCGCCACCCTCACTAATCTGTCCATCGAGAACGTCGACACGCTCTCGAATTACAACAAGATAATCTGCCACTTCGACCTGCTGCTCTTCAACGCGATGTTTCAGCATCGAGTCGAAAAGATCAAACTAGCAGGTTTGGTATACAAAAAGATATTTACATTGTCATAAATACTCTGTTGCCCCCCGTTGCGAACGAGACAGAGAGAAAAAAAGTGTATCGTTTCTTTTTCTCCTCAAAGGAACGACGTACATGGCCGCCAGCGGATTGGACAATCTGAGGCGCAACTCGGGCGGCGAAAATTCGCCGGGAAAGTACAGCGTGTTGAAAGTCCTGACTCGCTTCGCCGCGGAAATCATGAAGATCACGGAAAATATCAATGGCCAAGTCGATGGATCTTACGCGTGAGTAGTAGCATTTATCCTTGGAAAAATGAGCTCAATTTCTCCATCGCGCCAATTGATTCGCACAGATTGAGAATCGGCATATGCACGGGCGAAGTCACGGCCGGCGTGGTGGGCGTCAAGAAGCCCCTCTACGACATCTGGGGCGACGCGGTCAACATGGCGTCGCGAATGGACACCACCGGGGTGGCCGGAAAAATTCAGGTACTGAAAGAGACCGCCGAAACTCTGGAAAAGCTCGGGGTCGGGTGTCATCTGCGCGGCGAGACCTACGTCAAGCCCAAGGGCTTACTGACGACGTACTTCGTCGGGGTCGACGCGGACGGACAGCTGGAGAGGTGCGGCACGTCGCTGCTGCCGGACATCGAGGAGGACGACGAGGACGAGGAGCAGGGCGCCTCCAAGTTGTGACGAAAATTTAGCGACAAAAAAATTGAATTTATTTATTTATTTATTTTTTTTTTTTTTTTTACGTTCGTATACTTTTTTTTCTGCGTGTGCCATCGGTGATCGTACAAAATGACGTATGATTTTTTTTTGTTCTACTTTTTAGGAATCGTTTTGATAAATCGATGATTTTTGATAATTGCATTTTGTCATTTACTCGATCATTACTTGAAAAAAAAAAAAAGTTGATTAACGCATGATGTATCCCCCAGTGGACAAAACATTTATATTATATGTTCCTTTGGTAGAACTTTGGCATCATTCACCGAACGACGATGATGATGATCATCATCGTATATACATTCCGTGTACCAAAAAAAGCATCGAAAAAATCCCAATGCACGTGTACACAGGGCCGGTCGGAGCTTAATCACATGATGACTGCATTCAGTCAGCAGCAGCAGCCCTCTCGATGCCTTTTTGCTCTTTTTTTTTTTTTTTTTGCTGCGCCAGGTCAAAAAAACATACACTTTTATCTATATAACTATGAGAGCTAGAGCATGTGGATTGGCGGCGATGGTGCAGCACCGGTTGCAGCACTCTCGGCTCGGTACACACAAAAGCTTCAAAAGTGTGCGCGGGCTCTAAAACATATATGTACTCGTGGCATTATGCACCGCAAAAACGATCCGTGTAAATTTCATAGTTTTTCTTCTTTTTTTTTTTTTTTTACATATCCATCTGCACACACAGCGCCCGCGATAAATCGACACGCGTTGATAAATTGCATCACCGAGTCTCGCGTTTCAGACACGTTCCTCGGAAAGAGCAAAATTTCGATACAAAATGTATGGAGTATAATCAAGAAAGCGAGTATGTAGAAAAATATTGCCCGCGGCTTCCGCAGAGTCGCCTCGCGCGCGCGCGCGCTCTTTCATATCGTATCGTATCTTACGAATCAGACATATTTCGTGCTCCGCGTTATTATATGTATTTTGCTACACACACACAAAAAAAAGCTGCTGCATAGCTCCTAGGAAAAAGCTCGTTTCTTTATACACGCGTGTATACACCGCGAGATGTAATATTTTCTCTTTCTCGATTCGCGTATACTCGTTTATTGAATATTTTCGATATAAGATATACAGTCGCGTCTGTATGCCTACGCATCTCTCTACCCTCGAGTAGTTCATATATTATATTAAAAAAAAAAAATCTCGTTTCGAAAATTAGCCCTTAGATAGTACCACGCAGACCGCAGACTTTCTCTCTCTCTCTCTCTCTGGATGATATAATACAATCTTTTAATGGACGCATGTACACGCGCGCGCAGCTTTAGAACTTTGTACTCACCCGCACACAAAAGTGCCGCAAAGAGTTTACTACTGCTGCTACTGCGACCCCTTTTTTTGTACACCCTCTCTGCTGCTGCTGCTGCTGCTGCTGCGCGCAATGCGATTCTTTCGCGGGCTTTTACTACTACTACTACTACGCCTACGTACGCAGTACCAGCAGCAGCAGCAGCAGCAGCAGCAACGCCTTTGACATTTTAATCTGGTTTTCATTGCTACTGTGCGTATAACTGGAGTTTTTACATCTCTCGCTCTCTCTCTCGCTTTTTACTCCACAACGGCTAGGCGGGGGTCTGATGTATCTTCCTAGACTTTATTTTCTTTTTTTTTTTTTTGTTTTGTTCTTTTTATTCTCTTTGCTTTGTTTTGTTTTACACAGCATCGTGCGGTAGTGGCAGTATAGCTGCACTAAAGAAAATTAGTCGAGTTCATTTTATATACTATTTCATTATTTTTGTATATTTTATATCTTGCTTCTCTGGCGGAGAACTTTTGAATGAGGCAAAAATAAAATTCACAGAACTAGTTCACGAGCCTTCCTCGGAATTGCGCTAATTAATCACAGCAAAAATTTGCTGATGATGTTCTCGACCAGCCACGTGTCGGTGAATTGCAGGTGATTCGCGTCGATCGAGAGAAAATGTAACTTTCCTGCCTCGTCCATTTCCTTCAATCCCAGGCGATCCTGCGAGGCAAAAAAAAAATCGATAAAGCTCGGCGTTGTTTTTTTCGAAAAGTTCAAATTGCGTTGCATCTACGATTACCTCGATGTAAATGTCGCTCTCCTGTAGCGTCTGGGTCTCGACCGCCTGGCCGGCTTTGTAGAATCCGAACCACTCGGTCATCTTCGGCTCGACCATCGAGTCCTGCTCGAATTTCACCATCACGAAGTTCTCGAGCTTCTTCAGATTCGTTTTGTAAGTCTGCGCGACACGAAAAAAGAAAAGTATTATTTTTATGGTAAGCGCACCATGAGATCGCGCGGGAAAGGCGATCGCGAATCGCTGGAAAGTCGCGTTGCAGCAAATGCGCGCGTGTACAGGGGAAATTGGCATTGCCGTATGAATTTCCATACGCGCGACGACGACCAATCGCATTTACTTTCTAATAGTGCGGCGCTAGGTCGAATCGACGAGCATCGATGCCTCGGCCCGAACGCGGAAACGATTCGTAAAATCTACCGCGCGAGCTCGACATTATTATAGGTAGGCGAAAGGGAAGGCGTTACGCGCACTTTAACACGCGAAAAAGCCGCAATTATAGAAAGTCTCGCATGAAACATATACATACGAGTGATTCCTCCGTATTTTGAAAATGTAAGAGTTTTAAAAAAATAGACATAAAAAGTACTATTTATGAATGATAATTTCTCATGATTTATGTCTTTTTTAAGAATTCGCGTGAGCAAATAAAACTTTTCGCGGCGATTCGCTAAGTGAATTACGACACCGCACATGAATGTTAAATTATGAGCATAATTGTCAGTTTTAAAGATAATAATGAAAACTTATGGTTGAGCTCATTTTTTGTCATTACGTCGATTACTGTCTTCAAACTGCGTTCCGAGCATTTACAAAATGATAAATTGTCTTTCACAAGGCATAAATTTTCTAAAACTACATAAAGAAGGAAGATTCTGTAAAAATTTCAAGTCGATAAGATTTTCGTCATTTTTTACCTAATAATAAAATTTTTTTTATTTACGATTTTGGTCTCTAGGATTAAATCTATTTTCAACTGCCTCACAGTTTGACACTTGGCTCGATAAAAATTTTGATAAAAAAGTTACGTAACGAAAAATGTGAAATAAAGCTTCCGGTTAATTTTCATAAGGGTTTCTGACTTTAAAAAATCGATTTTCAAAGCAAGGAGGAATTACTCATACAAGTTGAAGTTTTTCATACCTCGTTGACAAATCGCTCGTTGTTGATGTCGGCTAGGAAGATACTGTACTTTTTGTACTCCTTCTCCTTGAGCGGGTCATGCCAGTACTCGGCTTGGACCAGCTTCTGCTGGACGAATCTGTAAAAAAATTACAAAGCATCCAAATGAACAAATAATTCGACCCGACACGCGATAAGGTCATCTTATCGAAAAGTCGTGCGGCGCGTCTCACTTGGAATAAGCCGTGTAATGCAGCACTCTTCGGAGATAATCGCAGAAATGGTGCTGAAGCGAGGCGCAATTCGGCAGCCCGTAAACGCCTTGATGCTGACCGCCGAGCGAGATGAGATTTTTCATGGGCGGCGAGGGGCATCTCTGCGCCACTGCTCGTCTGCGCATAAATCATGTGAAAAATTATTAGCTGGCGAACGAAGACGTATTTTTTCAGCGCTGACTTACAAAAATTGGCCACCCTGCGAGAAACCGATGGCGTTGTAACCGTCCCGGAGCTGCTCGTCGTTGGCCAGCTCCTCGCAGACCTGCGCCACTTGCTCGTTGACATTTTTAAAGTAGCTGTTCTCAACGTCCTGCAACGGAAATAGTCAAATAAACGATTCCTTGTTCACGATCGGTAAGGAATCGGATGAACTTACCTCGATCTCGTTGTTGCCGATTCGTATCGATTTCACATAGACGCCTGTCATGTGCTGCTCCAAAATTTTCTTGATCTGCCCGAGACTGTAGTCGAAGCAGCAACTGTCACCTACGTAAAAAAATGTTTCGACGTTGTATTTTGATCTCTAGGGGTCACGGCGCAATTGATAAGCTCGTATAATCGGCCGCTTCCTCTTCTCGCAAGCGAGAAAAATAAAATATATTTCATCGTTTCGCCCAAGATCGACTCACCCATCCCGTGCCACATGACGACTGGCGTGACTTTTCTCGTCCGATTTCCATTACTATCTTCGGCGACGACACTGGAACAAATCAGCGCCGAGAGCAGCAGGACTGCAACAGACGCCCGAAACGACATGTCGATCTGTTGCTGCGCACACGAGAGCGAGAGAAAGACGCTCAGAGGTCGACGAACTCGTGCTGTGTGTTGTTGCGGACAATTGACTAAGCTGGCCTTTACTCGCTGACACTTGATGCGCGACTGAACTTGCTCAACATTAACACCGACGCGACTAGGTCGGGTCCTCTTCTGTATTCTTTGGGTATAATGCACCGAAGACCGGCCGATCCTTTCCTTTTCAAGCGACGAGTTGATTTGCGCTCGAGTACACGTACGTATATACACACGCGTGCGTGTATACAAGTGCGAGCGATGTTTTTGTCACGCACGACTTGCATTACATATACGTGTGCGGGGCGACTACATATGCGATGCATCGCGCCAGCTGCTGACAAATCTTGACGAATTTGCACGAGAGATTTCCTGAGAGATCGGCTGCTGGTAACGTAGACTTCTACAAAATCGAGATGCAGACTTTATCGTGCGTAGCTGTTGTCGCTTCGAGGGTCAGGTATATATAAATCATCGACATCGTTATTTTTTTTTTTAGATAAAACTGCAAAATGTATTAGCAAAAATAATGAAAAAATACACAACGCTCATTACTGTCGATCAGTGTTACAAATATATAACGAATGAACTCGTGCTGCTCATTACAGATCTATATATTCATATCGATTTTCCTTACTCAACTTTCCAGATCTTACGAATTTATTATTTTTCAACTATATACTGTCTCTCTATTTTTTTTTTTTTTTTTTTTATTAACTTACTTTACAGTTCGTATAACACAATTTTTCCCTCCATTTCTCGTCGTTTACATATGCACGCACACACACAAAAAATGTCCACGTCTCGCGTGTGAAGATTTCCCTCGCGTATACAATACAAAATTTAAATATATCGAATGGAAAAATATCGAACGCTTCGTTATGCAATATTTCTTCACACTCTTTTTTCACAAGACTTAAATTTATTTTAATATATATAATAATCACTCTTTCAATCGTGACTTGTACAATACACAAGGCTGCCACGCGGCTAAGTTGTTAATTAATAATTGGTATTTCTCACAATTGTGCGACTTCGTTTTTTTACTATCGTTTAATTAACATTGTACATGTATGATAAGGCACTAAAAAGATTCCAAATAAACTTAATAATCGCTCTTTTCATATGCAACGAATTTATTAAACTCAAGCTTGATTTATTCTTTCTTTTTTGACAATGAAATCGAATTTTCTGATGCTTCTCAGTCGAAGTTTATATAAATTCATAAATCGTGTGATTTACAACAGACTGAAACTTATTTCTCAGCCGTCAAAATCGTTAAACTTATGCTTTCACAAAATAAAAAATATCGATTTCTTACAAAGATAACATTTTAAAACGGTTAGGTAAAAAAAATGTTTTCCTATATTTCTATTGTCTTTAAAATATATATACTTAGCTTTTTACTATTATCACGTGTTAGTCCCTTTTATTACTCAAACGCTAACCTTAGATGAAAATAGTATTTTTACATATGTGTAAATTATACTTGTAAATAATTTTTTTTCCTCTATTTTTCTCGTAAAAAATCACATAATTTGGCTTCGCAGAAGCAATATATAAAACGAAATTGTCATCGATTTTCTTTTCTTTGCTATTATCTCATTCTTTATAAAAATGTTTCAAAGTTAATGTGCTAAAATTAAAAAAAAATCGTTGTAAGTTACAAGTTCCTTTGTTTCTTCCGATTTTTCAGATATACACGTAACATTATCCCGCAATGCTTTGTATTATTAGCTCTTACAAACTATTCATCAATCTTATCTAGGCTCGTTAAATAACTACAATGTCTCAATTTGATTATATTTTCTCTCTCTCTCTCTCTTTCTATCGGCGAAGCGGCTGCTGCGGTTTGTTCATAACAATTTTCATATTATAGCCGCGGAGAACGAAATAAATTCTTGTGTCGGAAGAATTGACGTTATTATGTATTACGCGCTATATATTCATGCACTTGGACTAGTTTATTTCAATACACGTTCATACTTTGTTTACAAAAAAAAGACAGAATCGCTCACGCTTCCGGAAAAAATATAGGCTTTTTATAAATTGATTATTATTTGATTGTCTTTTACGCTCGATAACGTACTTAATATGTAAAAAAAAGATCATTGTGCGTCGGCTACTGACTGTTTACTCTTTTGTATTAAAAACTACCTTTGCGTCAATAATGAGAAGGCTATTCGATTCTCATTATTCGCGAATGATTTGTTTGTTGTCGAATGTGAAAAAAAAAAATTAAAAAAAAAAAAAAAAAAAAACAAGTATATTAAGTACAAACGCAATTGAAGCGGCAGTTTGTAATAAGAGAGCTCTTGTTTTTAATAAGGTATCTCGGGTAGTTTTTTTCGGTTATACTATTATTGTTTTCAACATCATCGACATTCACGTTAAATACGCACAACAAAACGTACTCGAAGGCGAATTATAATAATAAAAAAAAATTGCGCTCCTGTATCAGACGAGTCGTTGCAGCTCCGAGCCGCTGCATCGGGGAAGCGTGTGCCTTTTGAGGGCTATGCCGAACGCCTCGAGATTGTGATCGTTGAGACGCTTCTCCATCCTGAGATGATTGAGAAATCGGTCCTTCTTGGAGCGCGTGAAGTAGCCGCGGGCGCAGGTGCGTCGGAAGGCCTCCTTCTCGGCCGCGATCATGCACTTGGTGGCCTTCTCGTCCTGGAGCTCGTTCGTCGACGTGTTGATGGACACTCTGAGGGCCGTCTCGGAATCCGAATCTGCTCGAGAGAGAAACCAAGAGATTATTATCATCACGTATTACCAATTTTTTTTTTTTTTATCGCCGACATCGAGCACACTTACCAGACTCCATGGACGATCCCGACGAATTCGACGAACACCCGGACGACGACAGGCTCAATTCCCAGGCAGCCGGTCTCTGCATTATGGATCCCGACGAGTTCCCGAGCACCGTGCAATTCGCCGCCGACGCGGCGGCCGTCGCCTCCGCGGCCGATCTCAGGAGCGACGCGTCGAAGCTCGACGGAAGCGTCTTGCTCTTCAGCTGCTGTCGCCTCGTCTGTCGATTGAGCTGGTGCAGCGACGTCGTCGTCGTGTGTCTGCGATGCTGCTGCTGTGGATTGCCGTCCGAGTTCGTTTCGACGACTCCTCGGCTGTGCGCGTAGCTTTGTCTTTTTGCTTGTGCATTGCTGAGCGGCGGCGAGCTGCAGCTCTGGTGTGACGACTGTTGTTGTTGTTGTTGTTGTTGTTGTTCCTCGTTGTTGGCGGCTTTTTGGTCCGTGGAATCTGTGGCGGTAATTTGTTGCTTCTTGCGCGGCGGCACGACCGTGTCGTCTCTTCCTTCGACTAGGCTGTATAAATAAAAGAGATAATATTTAAATAAATGAGATAAAATTTAAATTTAACATCGATTAATTAATCATCGTCAATTGATTGGTGATATCGTCGTCTCTCTCCCCGCGTCACCCAACAATAAAACGTCATCTCGCCCAAAATAGGCTATTATACTTGCATCTCTCTATCTCTCTATCTCTCTCTCTCTCGAAACGCCAATAACGCGCGCGGGCGCGAGATAAAACAATTCAAGTTACGCGTGTTATCTCGATGATCGATTATAATAAAGCGCGAGCTCCGTAACAACATCGCAGATCGTAACACAACAGCAGACACTCGAAATTTTCGTATTATCGATATGCGCGCGATAGCTGTAGTAGTCGTACGCCGTCGTGTAATCGCTTTCTGAAGAAGACGTCGTCGTCGCCGTCGATGTGTTTGTGCGTCAGTGTGAAAACGTCGTGAATACGTGTATATGTATACAAACAAAGACGACGCATCGCACACAATTATCGCATGGCTTCGATATGTTCGAGAAAGAGAGATAGAGATATGAGTGAGAAATCGTCGTGTAGCAGCAGCTGATACACACGCTTAGCTGTGAGCTCTGTGCTCTGCTCTGACCTCGAACTTTCGGCCGCACGCGCCGCGCGTATACACGAAAAAGAAAAAAAAGAAAAAAGGAGCGATTCACAAAATAATACATGAGTACGAAGCTTCTCGACTTCGGGTTCTTATAATTCAGGATTCTTAATCGGCACGCACAGGAATAATATTAAGTCCGAAAAAGGTCATTCGGTGCGAGATGTGTAACACAACGATGATTCACCTATACGTTTTATACATTTTTTTTCAACTCGCTGCTGACCTTCAAGGGTTGACGACTGTGAATTAATCGTCGGATATACGACGACAATGTTGTATTATATAGAAGAGATATGGATAATAAAGTGCGCGCGACCCCCAAGGAGTTAGCATCATATAAGAAAAAGAGCCTTGGCGAGTCATAGCTATACGTGAACGAGAAGGATGCTTCGTGCACGTTTTTTCTCTCTCCCCCACTTTAATAATAATATTTTTCTAATAAGGCAAAAGACCGTGACGAAGTTGAGTCGTCGTTACATTGTAATATAGTCAAGACAGATGCAACATTGTATATACGCTGCTCGTCAACGTGATTATCCGCGCGCCGCGCTTGTTTGAGTTTCGCAAAGCACCAGTAAGCGTAATTATAATTTCAGAGAGAGAGAGAGAGAGAGAGAGAGAGAGACGTCTTTCTCGGTTTAAACCTGGCTATATGCAGCGCATAAAGCTTTACTGAACAATATGAAATTATTATTTTTTTTTCAAAAAAAAAAGCTGACTCGCGAGAGAGGAGCCAATGTCCGTGCTAATATATATGCGTCTTCTTCATTTACTACTCGCCCTCCTATTTTTAGCGCGCGATCCGGGTAGCGTATTATAATAAACTCATATATATTTGCAGTGTGCGGTGGGGCAAAAATGCAGGAAAAGAAAAAACACACACGCGATTTCCGTTTGTTTTTGCAAATTGTCAATAACCCTCTCGAACTATAAGTGGACGCGGCCGCACAAGAGTGCAGAGCTGCTGCTGCTGCTGCTGCTGCGTTGTATGTATCCGCATGAGAGTGAAAGTATTTATACGGCGTTCGGTGTGCCGCGGCCTCGGCATCTTCTCTCGTATACATATACGTGTGCATTTTATACAGAGGCCACGAACGATTCTGTCTATGTGTGTTATGTGTACATGCGGTAATTATCGCGACATTCCGCGGATAGCTCGCGGATCCCCGTGCGATGGCTTTTTCCATCTCTTTGCTACTTTTTTTTTTCCTTCTACTTCTCAGCGTTACAAGGCGAGAAAAGCCGCGAGCACGAGCGTACGCATATAATGTACGGGAAAGAAACAATTAATTTCCAATTAAAAGTCGCGCGCGCCCGCGCGTCCCAGTTGATTTATAAGTATAAATATACGAGTCCGCAAGAGTGAAAAGCGTTTACCACAGCGGTTGACGAACGCGTCGCTGCCGCGGCGGTCTTATCTCTACTACTACTACTACTACCACTACACTCCGGGTTTTATGCGTGCGTTCGAGCTCTGCTATGTATTTGTATTAATCATCGGCGCAGAAATGACGAGTGCCCGTATTATTATATTATTAATACGTTCGCTGTACTCTAAACAGCGCGCGACATTCCTCCGACGCTCCGGATACTTTCGCGAGTGCTGATTCACCATACTACTACTACTAATACTTCGTCGGGCTAATGACTTTTTTATTACAAAAAAAATAAAAAAATAATGTAAAACGATCGCGCGATTTTGCAGATTTTCCGCTGCTGCGTGCGAATAGTAGTAAGGTAAGACGACGCTCTTTAATGGTGGTGTGTCTGTCTTTGTGAATGCTGCTGCTGTATGCTACTCCGTTTACGTGCAATCATAACAATGATAATGGTATAAAATCGCGCCGAGTATGAGTCATCGTCGTCGTCGTCGTCGTCGTCGCGCGGCGACCGGAGTATATAGCATTATTGCGACGATGCACGCCCTTTTATACTACTACTACCACTACTGTATATAGTTGGTGTTAGCTTTAAAAGCGGAGACACGCAACTCGAGTGCGACGGTGTGCGCGCGGCCACTTGTTGCGAGTGCGGCTGTACTTAAAACTCTACTGCTGGCTACTAGTCGCGCGCGCGCGCGAGAGAGAGAAGCGACTATTTAGACCCGATGCTGTCAAGTGCGTCTATCATCATCATCATCATCATAGTTGTTGTATGGAAATGATGTGCTTCCTTATGACGGATAATTTCGATCATTCGATGCTGCAGTCTACGGAATCGTAATGATACATAAACATTACGTGAACATCAATTTGACTTTACGTACGCCTTATTGTGTGCGATATGTGAATTTTTTTTTTATTATTTTCGTACCGTAGATTGCGCAATCGCGCGCGCGAGAGAGAGAGAGAGAGATGTGCATACCAGCTGCTGCTGCTGCGCTGCTTTCACTTTCTTTTTTATTATCGCTCTCCGTCTGGGGCCGCCGGCTCCGGGAACGAGAACGAAAATAAAAGAAAAATACAGCAGCCAGCCAGTGGCCAACGCGACGTTTTAAAAAAGAAATTAAAAGAACGTGAAAATCGAACGCTCGTGTATAAAGATGGAGAGGCGTAGTGTGTGCGTGTATGCAGCTATATACAAGAGAGTGAAAGCGATGGGCGGACGAGGAGTCAAAAACGCAGCGAAACTTCGCCCATTATGTGTGCGGTAGACGCAGCCGAGAATAATATTAATCAATCAAGATCGAGAATCGATTTCGTCGTTTTTCTTTTCTGACAAATTCTTAGGACCCAACCGAGCGTTTGATTTTACTTTTCTCGGTCGTTTTTCTCCCTCTCCCCATAATATGTCACGTAGGTTAGCTCTTGTGCAGACGCGCGAAGGTCATCGTGCATTTTTTTTGAATTATATACTCGAGGCTGCGTAGGTAGAGAGAGAGAGAGGAGAGAGAGAGAGAGAGACGGACGCGCATTCCACTCGAAGGTAGTCGCACCAAAAACTCGTCGTAGATACGTTAGAATCAAGATATACAAAAAAAAAGACAACACGCCGTATACACGTATAAGGTACTACGCGAGCAAACTCGCGACTCCCCGTATTAGCCGAGGCGGATAGAGTTATGCCGGGAATTCGGGGCCGAGATTACGCGCGGCGCGAGTTATGTTGCTTTAGTAGTGTAAAAATCCGAGAGACGAAATAATGCGTAACATTATAAAGCCGGTGCTGCTGCTACTCGCGCGAGGCCAAGGATTGGCCCCGCATATATAGTAGTATAGGTATAAGTAATTGCGAGAAATTACCTAAGCGCGACAATTAGCACTCGAGTTTTAAGATTGACAACTGACTGCGTGCGGCGGCGGCGGCGCCGTTGTTGTCGTCGTGCTCGAGTGCACTCACTCAGATTATCGTTACATGAGTGTCTTGTGTCGGGGAAAAATTTGTATATACATACGAGACTTCAAATAACCCAAAAATGATTTTTTTTTTTAAATATGAATTTTCCCTGCTTGAAAACACTTCAAATTATATAAACATCAAACAGGTAAGTATATCGTTATGTTTGTGCACGATCGATTACGAGCTTTTCGCGCGCCGTCGAGCGATACGCATCTATTGTTTTTTTTTTCTCGCGCGATCGCTGCCGCTGCAACTGCTCACCGCCTTATCTCTCTCTCTTGCAGCTCGCGACGACACGTTCCCCGCGCGAGCAAGCGTGCATTATTCCCCAAGTTACACGGCTAATTATTAGAGATACATCATTCGGTCGCGCGAGCTTTTTTTGGTACTCCAGGAAATGCCGATCGCGCGTACAGTATCAGCGTCTCGAACGACTCTTTCCGGGAAGAGCCGATCGGATCAATTATATTATATACACGGGGAAAATAAAAGAGAGTTAGTATAATACAAGGCTCGATGCGCGACGATGACTCGAGAGCGGAGATAGGTGTGGCTGCAGAGAAGAGGAGGACGAAAATTCCAAAATACCAGCGAAGCGCAACAAGTTTATATTATTTATATATGTGTAGCATTCGGAGGCACGCGCCAGTACAGAGTTTACGTATAGATATGCAATAAATTGGGGCCCCAGACGCAGGAGATACGGATCGTTTCGAAAAAGGATTACAACTAACGCCAAAAGAGAGAGAGAGAGATTGATGCTGTGACGCGCGAGCAATTATAAATATAATAATGCAGTTGTGCCCGAGCGTGTAGATTCGAGAATCAGGATTGTAAAACAATAGAAAGACGACGCCGCGCGTGTGTGTAGGAAAACGTCGAGAGTCGAGAAAACGATTGTAAAGATGGTTCGAGTATTATTATAAGTCGTTTGACGAGCTGCAGTTATGCAGCAGCAGCAGCAGCAGCTCCGAGCGAGGAATTTTGAAAGACGTCCAAGCGCGAGCAAGCGAGTGCGTTTCTCAACCCAGCAGCAGCAGCGGCGGCACATATACACCGGAGTATATAGGTAGGTTAGCAACGATACACAGCTGAGCGCTATAATACATGTAGTCGTCGTCTCTCTCGATGTGTATATATAAAGGCAAGAGTTGCAACTACATAACCTGCAGCGCAGCGCCAGAGAGAGAGAGAGAGAGAGATCCGTCACGACGACGACTCGCAGCCCACAGCGCGCAACAACTGACGACGACGACGACGACGAGTCGATGGGCTATTATTAATAATGTTTAGAGATAGGTGTACGTATTCTTACCTGTACGTGGGATCGAAGGAGAGCTGCAGGAGCCAAGCCACCCTGAGAGCGAAGAGCGTAAGCGTCGAGTGAACGACGTCGCCCACGGTCGATGACACGATGTTTCCCATTTTATATGCCGTGTACGTGCGTGCGTGTGTGTGTGTGTTTTGATTCGTGCTAACGCCCCAAGCTGTCCCTTGGCTTGTGTGCGAATATGGGTGGATGCGCGCCTGTATATACGCGACTCGCTCCCAAGAAGACGATGCCGTATACGATGTAATTATTTCGATTCGACAAAATAATTTCGATACCTCGTTCCTCGAGAGAGCCTCGCGCGCGCGCGTTATATAGGCTCGATCGCGACACGAGCGCGTCGTCGTACAATTCTTGTATATATACTAAAAATGCACGCACAACTCAACACGTTGCCAATTCACACGCACTCACTATATATGTGCATACAACTGTCGACCGTGTGTGCCTCCCTTCGCGCTGATAAAGTACCGATATTCGACTCCGTTCTCGTTGGTTTCGCACAATCACCAAAGCGCCGCACTGCCTGTCCCGCAAAAGGTTGAAGAAAAAAAAAGTCGTCGTCGTCGTTATTATTACACGTCGGATGCAGCTTCTGCGATCGGCAGTTCTTTTTTAATATTGTATATATAATGCACACTGCAGCACATACACACACGAAACTGCTGACAACGATATGCCGCTTCTGCTGCTCTCTGCTCGGCTATACGCGCTATAGCGGACTGAAGCTACTCGTAAAACAGCAGCAGCGCAGCGCGGTGTCGTGTATAGTATATAGTACATATACGCGAGCTGCTTCGGAGTCTTCGCACTATACGTATATATATATGTATATCGGCGCGGCCTTAAACGCGAGTTTCTCTCCCCCCTCCCTATATCTATATACGATTTACTATATACTCTCCGTCCGCGCGCGCGCGCGCGTCTTGTCTTGCTTTTATATATGTGTTGGTTTGGTGTGCTATACACACACGCGCCAGGCAACACGCATACCTACATATATACGTATGCATGTACGTACAAATCTATATACATGTGTATATTCGTATATATC
The DNA here is from genome assembly GCA_034770305.1 of Trichogramma dendrolimi. Taxonomy (NCBI): domain Eukaryota; kingdom Metazoa; phylum Arthropoda; class Insecta; order Hymenoptera; family Trichogrammatidae; genus Trichogramma; species Trichogramma dendrolimi. Next base: position 1,281,306 of record JAPMIB010000010.1, on the reverse strand, counting down.
GTGTACTCTGCTGCCGCGGCGCCGCAGAAATGTGTGCGTGCGACGACGACTGGGCGAGTGCGCCGGGAGTATACATACATATATATGTATATAGGTATAGAGCGGCGGGGAGCACGCGGACCGATCTGTCTCTCGTATATATAATACGCATAAAGCCTATAGCAGCAGCAGCAGCACGGCGAGTGCACGTGTACTTGCTCGCTCGAACGGGCAGCGCGGATGATTATTATTATTATTGTACGTTCCAATTCTACGTATAGGTATACCGAACCGAGCGAATTGTATATGTAGTGCACAGGATCGTGTATACTCGCTCGTTCGCGTATGTGTATACATGCGTGTGCTTAAAGGATATTCCCCCCAGTCGTCGATGGACGCGTACGCACACGTATGCATATTGTACTCGTATACATATTACATACACGTATACTACGAGGCCGCGGCGCCGTACATAGAATATATAAGAATATCGCGTGTTGCTGCTGCCTCTGTCAGGACACGAGCACCGACGACGAGAGCTGCTTTAATTACATAGATATATATCGGCAGGCGCGATGTACAGTATTATTATATTCGGGCCAACAAAATATCTTCAACTCGCCTTGAAATACATATATATATATATATTACGCGTTACGTCGATTTTCGGAGTTCGTTTACCTATTATCCTACTTGGCCTCGTGTCCTTGATGAAAGGGTTGAACGCGCGGCTCGTCTCGTTGACGTTCGCTCGGAATTACATTTTTCTCTCGTTCTCGTGCAAAAGGATATAATATTATTGATTAAAATTTTAGATTTCTGATAAAATAATCAAAAATCGTGGAAATTCTTTCATCAAACGATTATGTAGCAGCAAATATGGCAGTCTGGTCCTTATAATTTGAGTCTTACTTCACAATTCTTTGTTTTGATCATTATTAAATCTGGTAATTTCAAAATGTCAATTATCAGTTACTTAGCTATGATGTTAATGAAATCAAATAAATTCCTTCAAGTATTCATACAATCTTACAATTTTATATTTCAAACTGCTAGCTCACTAAAATATTGACAATAAAATAATTCAAAACCGTGGTAATACTTTTTTCAAAAGATTAAATAGGGGCAAGTATGACAGTCTAATCCTTATAATTTTGCTCTTACTTTGAAATTCTTTTTCTCATTTATAAAACTTTCAATTTCAAATCATCAGTAATTAATTACTTAGCTATGATAATGAAATCCAATACATTTCGACAAGTATTCAAGCAAACTAAATTTTTTTTCCCTTAAACTATAACCATAATATGAAGTTTGTAATAAATAATTTAATAATTAATTATATGATTGTTAACATTAATTCAATAATCAATCACGTAGCTATGATATTATGAATATGGTATGTAAAAAAACCGTACTTATGACTCTACTTGCCCGGCCGTCTCGATCAAATTCAAAACGATCGCCATCGTCATATAATAATTATCAACGCATAAAAAATATAGTTTTCAAAGTTTTCGTCGTTTTATTAGAAGCCTTTAATTTGATGGGCCTAAAGTGCATTTGCTCATCTAATTTTTACAAAAACATGCGAAAAATTTACTCAATTAAAGACAATATATTAAGTCATCACTCTGTATTTTTTTTCTGTTTTTTAATATACACTTTTTCCTCAGAACCATTCTTCCATCAATTCATAAAAAAGACTAAATGTCATTAATGTAAAGAATGTAATTGAAAGATAAGATAATGTTATTATAGGTCATTGAATTAAACATTTAACTAACTATTCAAAACATTTTTGTGAAATATATATTGTTTGCTTTTGGTTTGCTGGTGTGATGCTCGCATCGGATTTGATCGAGACGGCCGGGCAAGTAGAGTCATAAGTACGGTTTTTTTACATACCATATTCAATAATATCATAGCTACGTGATTGATTATTGAATTAATGTTAACAATCATATAATTAATTATTAAATTATTTTATTACAAACTTCATATTATGGTTATAGTTTAAGGGAAAAAAAATTTAGTTTGCTTGAATACTTGTCGAAATGTATTGGATTTCATTACTATCATAGCTAAGTAATTAATTACTGATGATTTGAAATTGAAAGTTTTATAAATGAGAAAAAGAATTTCAAAGTAAGAGCAAAATTATAAGGATTAGACTGTCATACTTGCCCCTATTTAATCTTTTGAAAAAAGTATTACCACGGTTTTGAATTATTTTATTGTCAATATTTTAGTGAGCTAGCAGTTTGAAATATAAAATTGTAAGATTGTATGAATACTTGAAGGAATTTATTTGATTTCATTAACATCATAGCTAAGTAACTGATAATTGACATTTTGAAATTACCAGATTTAATAATGATCAAAACAAAGAATTGTGAAGTAAGACTCAAATTATAAGGACCAGACTGCCATATTTGCTGCTACATAATCGTTTGATGAAAGAATTTCCACGATTTTTGATTATTTTATCAGAAATCTAAAATTTTAATCAATAATGATGAAGTGTTAGTATGAATTCCAAAAAACCACTCTACACAAACTTATGAAATTTCAGACTCTTACGATGAAAACATTTCATTTTTCAACAAAAAGTACAATTTCTTCTCGTAAAGATAAAAAATGAAATTTTCCATTTTCAAAGTTTAACCGGAATTGTCACTATTATCATAAAATTGTAGTATGAAGTCCAACAAACAACTTTACACAAGCTAGTAAATTTTCAAACCTTTACGATGGAAACTTTTCATGTATTAACAAGAAGTTGTAAGTTCTTGTCGTAATGGCAAAATAGTATATTACTGCTCTAGGCCGAAAAACAGAAAAGTCCCAGAGTACGTGTAATTAGTGGCCGAGGCCGATAAACACGTGCTCTGGGGCTTTCTTTTTTCGCGGCATAGGCCTGTATACTATTTTTCATACACAGTGGCCCGAAAATGGCTCTTCCCGTTTTGCGCAGCGGCCGGGAAGTAGTCACTTTCGGCCCGCTGGTATGAAAATGAGATTTTCTATTTTCAAATTTTATATTCGGAATTCAAAGTCTATTATAATGAATTTCAAGTATAAATAAAAAACCTCGACTTAGTTGGAAAAAGTCGTCGCTAGGACTGTATTCATACCTGGTGCACCGTTTAGGCCACCTGGGTTGACAAAGTAGCGAAAACATCTCGACTTCCTGGGAGAAAGTCGTCACCGAGGCGGTATTCATACCTGGTGCACCGATTAGCCCACCCAGGTTGACAAATTAGCGAAAACATCTCGACTTCCTGGGAGAAAGTCGTGACCGAGGCGGTATTCATACCTGGTGCACCGATTAGCCCACCCGGGTTGACAAATTAGCGAAAACATCTCGACTTCCTGGGAGAAAGTCGTCACCGAGGCGGTATTTATACCTGGTGCACCGATTAGCCCACCCGGGTTGACAAATTAGCGAAAACATCTCGACTTCCTGGGAGAAAGTCGTCACCGAGGCGGTATTTATACCTGGTGCACCGTTTAGGCAACCCGGGTTTACAAAGTAGCGAAAACATCTCGACTTCCTGGGAGAAAGTCGTCGCCGAGGCTATATTTAGTTGGACGAGCGGGTCTTCAGGACTCAACTCGTTCAATTCGATACACGTACAGCGTGTAGCGTCTACGTATACACAAACTATATGTCTATGTATGTTGCGTGAGAAGACGTATACTATACACTAGCGTGATAACATTTTTTGGGTGAGGAAACGTTTCATGCGACTCATATATTCATTTTCGTTTCTGTAGGAAATAGTGGACCGTTGGAAAATCTAAATAGGTCATATGGATAGGATTTTTCCCAAGGAATCTGATGGGCTTATCAGATTTTCGATAACTCTTATCAAATTCAAGTGAGAGCGAAAAGGAAGTTTCCGGGAATGAATGCGCTGTATATGAGTAGCGGCGTGTCGTCACTTAGTTCCTGTCATACTTGCCAGGTGGAGCGCGACACGCGCTCCTCGATATATATATATAATGGGCGGCGCAGACAGGTTTTCCGGAAAATCTAACCGAGCGCGCGGCTCGTCCATTCGATGCAATGTTTACGATACGCGATATTATGCTTTATTATCGTCGTGCGCTATTGCGCACAATAATATCGATAATATATATATAATGATGATGTGTGCACGTGCGTTGTGCGGCGCTTCTCCGCTTACATCATACTTTCTGTCACACCTTTGCAATAGCTAACTTTATCATCGTCGTCGTATATACAATTTTTTTTATCTCACCGCGCGAGAAGCTACGCGACAAGTTTCGTATGTAAGAGGTATATTTATATTTTTTAGCAGCGACGTTATAATAATGATAATCATAACGACATGCAAGCTCGCATGATTCATTGATGAATCTTTCCCCAGTTTATTATGTACTATGGCATCATCGCCTCGATCTTTATTAAACTAAGCCAGCGTTAATGCTGCCGCGGACAAACAATTACGTTATAGGATATATGGGATACACACGTATAAGTATATTAAAAAATATGCACAGCTTGCTGCTGCAGCTCGAGACTGTGGGAAAAATAAAATGTGAAAAACTACGTCCGTCCGTCCGTCCGTCCGTCCCAGCGAGCGAGAGTTTCCTCTCTCGCGTATATATAATATGTATATGGCATGCAATGCAATGCGTGCGCTGACTGCGTCGTCGATCGCCGAGCGAGCTAATAATCCTTGACCGGTAGCCGAGTAAATAAGTATGCTGCGCCGTGTGTAAGCTCGAACCAGCAGCGACATTGCAATTACACATCGTGCACCAGCTATTCCATTTACCATTTACCATATAGTTTATAGTAGTGGCATAGCACTCTTATAAAGTATGCAGCGTACGTGTTACATGCTCGAGTGATTCTAGCTCGCGAAAGTCTTCGTCTCGATGCGTATATAGCAATGTAAGTATATAATATCAGCCGGGAGTCGACCGCCTTCATTCATCATTCCGGACGCAATTTTGCGCAGCTCTCCCGTCTATATAGAAACACAATAGTTGTGCGCTACTACCTATATACATAGTGATTCTGCTTATAGGCGAGTGCGCGTGCACTCGATACTTATATGCGATGGGGAGCAGCAGTAGCTGCAATCTTCGACCATGCTCGAATAAGAGCCTCGCCTGTACATATAATCCGCGTCCGTTGTGGCCAAGAAAAAAAAAACTATCGTTATTCGGCGTGGTGCACAGCTCGTTACTTAAATCACTGCGCTCATTTATTATTTGAAAATCGAGTGGATTTTTTCCCTCCCGATTGCAGTTTTACGTATGCAGGCGCGTCATCGCGTCCGAGGAGCTATTTCGCGCGCGCGAATCAACCTGCGCTACGTGCAAAGGAGTTTACTGAATAAATTCGTAAACATCGGCTATTTTTGCTATATAGTTACGATACATAATAAACGTTAACCAGCTTCGCGGCCGATCGTATACACACACGCATAACGATTCCGGAACTCGACCCCAGAAGGCATTCCATTCGATTCGTACGATTTTTGAAGCTCTGCCAATATTTGCTTTATGCGTTTGCGCGCGCGCGTTATTCGACGAACCGTTTCCGACAAATCGTTCGGAGGCAGGCGCGCGAATTTTTACAATATATATATACCTATTATACCTCGGCGATATGTTTATACAAATTTATTAGTGACGCGTAGTCGCCGCGTGACTCGCGATCATCATCGCCTCGTCGTCGTATTATGTATAGGAATTCCCGAGGAAAAGCGATAATCAGCCGCAGTATAAGTCGCTGACTTATGGAAAACTTGTATATTTTTACGTAAAAAAGCAAAAATAAAAAATCGCAGCGTCGTTAAAAGTCTTCGCTCCGGCGTGCATGAATTTTGCATATATTTTATGTCCATTTAGTTATTGGTAAGAAAACATGCGCACTGCAAAGTGCACAAGCGAGCGCGAGTGTAATAAGCGCGAACAGAGCCGATAATTGTTCGGCTTCGAAGAATCGCGTGCGTGGCTGCTCTTTGTCTGTGTGCGACAATTTTTTTTTTCTTCTTCCTATAGGTTTATATTTGCTTTACGATTCACAATGCAATTAAACTCGCCCGATCGTCTTGAGCTCGGCGACGGCGGTGGCGGCGCGGCGATGACTAATTTTCTTGGACCCGATCTCGCGCGACGACGCCATTTACAATACCGATTTCGTGCGCTGCCCAGACACACAGACACATGCCTTGTTATATTATGTATATGAGATTTGCCGGGCGCAGAGAGCTCCAGAGGGGCTATAATACTTATATACGTATCTGGACTTAACACACAATGGGACTACGAGACTGTAGCTGCACGCGCGGCTCGACTACAATGCTCAAACTGCTGCTATGCACCGCAATTGGACAGGCACAATTGACAGTGTATATAAATTGAGAGAAACGATCTCTCGCCGCGGCGATTTCGACTGGAGCAGCAGCCAACTCGATAGATATGTGCACGATCATGGGTCTGGCCTTATGAGTCAGCAGCAAAGCGAGGCGCGAGCGAGTACATGTATATATGTAAAAAGATAACGCAAGAAAACTTATACTTGGCAAATTGCTGATCCGCGCGGAAGCTTATCAGTTTCATTTCCCCGCGCGAGTTCGAGTAATGATAATAAGTATACACTTAATGCTGCGCAGCGCAACGACTCATTATTCACAAGCCGATACTTATAAAAGTTTTTCACGACGACTAAATTTAACGCAGTGACATCATGCGGCAGCAGAAGGCTCAAGACGACGAGCAAATATATTTTCGCGCGCTCGCGTGTTTTGTCGATAATAAGCCGAGTGTCTCACGTGTAGATTAGTCGCGGATCGCTTTTCACAACGGAGTTGCGCGCGATTCGCGACGCGTTACTTGGGATGCGAATGGAAAAAATTCAGAAGAAGGACTATACGTAAGATTCGTTTTGTATTCGTAATTTGAACAGCAGCTACTCGGCGGGCGATGATCGCTAAAAATAGCACGCTGACTACTCGTTCAGGGCGCAAGTGTGCTGCAGTGTGTGTATTAAACGGTCGAGCGAGTTCAGCAGGCGCATCGACCAGACTTCCTTTTGTCGTTTAAAGATTATACATCGTGCGTGAGCCAGCTCGAAGATTCAAAGAGCGGGCACGAGTTCACTTCGCGCGACAAAGGAGACGAAGATTCGCATTTATTATAATTATTATTATAGTTCGTAACAATCGGTTTCGACAAAAAAAGGCGCGCGCGCGCGAGTACACGAGCACTTACCGATCCATCGCGTGGTGCGCCGCAATCTGGTAAATCAAGCTATACTTTACGATCTATTATCCATTCGCGAATTCGATAATTGAAATCGTACCACAAGCGTTAACTCGCAGTCGAAATAATAATACGACGGACGGCATAATGCAAAACACGATCGCAAAGATCGTTGCAGAACATTGTGTCCTTACGTAAGACGGAGAGCGTGATAAATATTCAATTTGCGTATGCCACTATACTACAGGCAGCGCGTTTCTATAGTCGCGCGGAAAACGCGCGATGTGTCGCTTGGACAATGTCTCTCTTTTTTTTTCTCTGCAGCCGAGTTGCGCACGTACATGTATATACTATATAAGTATGCGACTACAGGCTCGTGCATTATATTCCATTTGCAAAAGAGACTCGGCACTGTTTTAATATTTGCATCTCGCCTCTCTCTCTCTCTCTCTCTGCGTTGAGTAATATAGCATGACGACGACCTACGTAGAAACGTAATTTGCAACATTTCATATCGACTTTAAAATTACTATTGACCCGCGGCCGGGCGAGGGCATTTTCGGTTATTATTATTTTGCAGAAAAAAGGCGAGAGCGGAAAAAGTGCTCTGCACTTATTGCAATATCGAGAGCAGAGCGCGACCCACTGAGAATTCCAGATGTAACTGCAACGATAAAAACTCTGTGTTATTATTATTGTACAGCTACTCATTTTCACCCAACTTATATTATGAACGTGTATACGGAGAGGCGCAGGTTTGTAATAATATCGCATTCGCAAACACATAAACTCGGACGCTGCTGCTGCTGCTATCGTGTCGTGTCGTGTGCTCTGGCGAGACGATCGATAAGGATTGTGTGCCAAAGAGAGTAAAAGAGTTGATCTACATGTAGCCGCGGGAAAAATTATGCTCACCTGTTTCTCTCTCTCTCTCTCACTCGTATATGCATAAAGTTGCCGAAGCTGTGACCTAGTACCGGTCGCGCGATAATCGATTCGCCGCGCGAATTGCGCAAGGAAACGAGGTAAAACTCGAGCTTCCTATTGAGCTCATCGTGCGATCGTGCTCTGGCGTCGTCGTTGTCGAGCTTGTTTGAGCGTGGATGTTTATGAGTAGTGGAGCTTTTATTCCTCGTCGCTAAAGTCGTGATCTGTGTATCGGTATCGAAGGTAAGCCGCTTTGGCTCTTTTCGTGGCGCTGTAAGTCGGCAGGAGGATACTCGACGATCTTTCTTGAAAATTAATCGTTCTATGAATTAAAAACATAATTTGGAGATCAACTTGTAAAGCAGAGTGGAAAAATTCACCAAACTTACCGATTAATTAAAATTTTATAAACAATTTTTAGAAAAATCGCAATGTTTGCAATGATTCATGGACGCAACGAGTTTTAGAATTATGAAATTATTTATTAATGATGATTGTCAAAGTAACAGTAGTTATTTCAATTTGAATGAAAATAAAACGTCGACAATTTTCATGTATCTAAGATTCATGCAAACGCTACTGCCTTGACGAGTTTTGGATATTTTTAAACACCAATTTTATAATCGTGTGAATATGATTTAATCAATCTTATTGTAATAATAGTGAAGCAATTAATTGTATAAAAAAGTAACTTGTTAGAGATCAAAATTAAATATTTAAATATTTTAACAAAATATAATAGCTATCATTACGCATTATGATAAATAAATACTTTTTTTCGCTAACTCAAGAGCTTATCAATGTGCAATTGCACTTTACATGGAAACACTGTTTCTGTGGTATTGCATACCTAAAACCTGCTGAAGAGACAGTTCTTCGTTAGACATTTCATGTTCGTGCAAGTTGACATTTTTATGACTATCAAACGATGCGGTTTGATTGAAATTTGGCAAAGACCTCGCTGTATGTGAGAACGTACTTGAGATGTTTGGTACACTCATATTCGGAACATTTTGAGTTGAAAAACTATTGTCCGTAAATGAGACATTAGGTACCATTGCAGCACTCGAGAACATACTTCCTGTGGTGGCTGCATTGTAACCGGTCATAGGCAAGGTTGGCACGGTGAGAATACTGCGGGTATTCAACAAGTTGAGCAATTCTCCGTGAGGCGCGAATTTAGGCAAACTCAATGATTTCTCGAGTTCTGGAGTTCTTTCGCTGACAGGCACAAATACATCGTATAACTTGCGCAAATTCAACTGAAAAACAAAAGAAAAATTATGAAAATGATTGTCCTTGTATCCTATTATCTAATGATCTGAATATTAATTACCTCGAGACCAAACATCTGCGCTTGTACTAATGCTTGTTTTTTAGCTAAATCTATGGAATTTTGTTTAAGTGCAAGGTACTCGTCAGCCAAATTCATAAATGTATGGAAACACAGTGCCTTTTCTGACATCTTATTTGATTCCCAATCAGGAGATAAAGATCTAGAAGAAGATTGATGGGATCCAAAATTATTTATGTTTGATGAGTTGCAGCTTGAAGTAGGAATATCAGATTGTATGTAAATTTTTGATGTGCTAGCTGATTTTATCCCCTGATTTGTTTCAGTAAATGTCACCTCATTACTTTTTAATTGATGGTATACATCAGTCTGCTGAGATCCTAAAAAAAAGAAAATTATTTAAAATTGTTATAACATTCTATTTAACAACATCAAATTAATTATATTTATGCAAACCTGCTATATTTTTGGTCATGGACTCATTTTCAACAAAATATTTATTTTCAGTTGGTAGCTCTCGAGTATGCAATGAATCAACTTTTGATGTACTTTTGATCTTATTCGCTTGATCGTTGTGACCACTTCTCTGTGCCGTAGTGTTGACATCATCTTTGAATTTGACTTGTTTAGTTTGATTTGTATGACTCATATTATCATTCATGTTTTGCCTAGGTGCTGAAGAATTTTTCTTCAGAGATGAAGAGACATTTTGATTTATTGAGTTCACTTTGGATGCATGTAAATCTTCATGTTTTAACTGACTAGTGTTAGATTCTTTTTTGAAATGTTTAGACTCAATTTCGGAAACTTTCTTCATAGACTCAGTTTTACTTGCAGAGCTATTAGTATTCAATTTACTAGAGTTACTGTTACTTTGAAGCGTTTTATTTTGATTCACTTTTTCAGGTTGATTAGCTCCTTGCTTGGAATTACCATCATTTCTTTGGGCTTCGCTGCGACGACGTTTAAAATCTCCCTCTTTATCTGTATTTGATTTTTTATTCTTACTATTATTATCATTGCTATTATCTGCACTTGAACTTTTATTAGCAAAGCTTGAGCGATCTTGATTCTTAGAGTTGCCACTATCATGATGTTGAAGAGATTGACTGGGATTGAAAAAAGGAATGTTATTAATGGGAGCTTTCAAATTCTTGTTTGAAGAATCATTCTTTCTCTGAGTCTCAGTTCTATCATAATTTTGATTTTTTGTGTTTGATTCCTGAGAATTATAGTCTTGCTTAAACCTGTCGCCTCGATTTCCACCATAGTTATCTTGATTTTTATAATTGTTTCCAGTGTTCCCATCATTCCTTCCATAGTTTTCTTGATTTTTGAAACTATTTCCAGAGTTTCCAACATTACGACTATAGTTATCCTGATTCTTAAAACTGTTACCACTGTTTCCTTCATTCCTACCATAGTTTTCTTGATTTTTATATACATTTCCAGTATTTCCAGTATTTCCCCCATTTCTACCATAGTTATCCTGATTTTTAAAATTGTTTCCACTGTTTCCATCATTTCTACAGTAGTTATCTTGATTTTTATAATTATTTCCATCATTTCTACCATAGTTTTCTTGAGTTTTGAAATTATTTCCAGTGTTCCCAGTATTTCCACCATTTCTACCATAGTTTTCTTGATTTTTAAAACTGTTTCCATCATTTCTGACATAGTTATCTTGATTCTTAAAACTATTTCCACAGTTTCCATCATTTCTACTGAAGTTATCTTGAGCTCTGTAACTGTTTCCATTGTTTCCACCATTTCTACTATAATTATCCTGATTTTTAAAACTATTTCCACTGTTTCCTTCATTTCTTCCATAGTTTTCTTGATTTTTAAAACTATTTCCATTATTTCCATCATTTCTACCATAATTATAATTATCTCTACGATCAGTACTATTATTATCTCGATTCTTATAAGTAATCTCATCTCGTCTATCATTTTGATTCCTAGAACTTGATCGAGATCTATAGTTATCTTGTAGTTGGTGAGGATATTTTTGTTGGTCTTGTTTTTTATCAATTGAACTATCTCGTTTAATATTATAATTTTGGGAAGATTTTTCTTGATCATGTAGTTTATTCGAAGAATTTGGTATTTGATTTGGTTGTTTCTCTTTACTTTGAATACCTGTACTTGTGTTATCTTCTGTGCCTGCTCTTCCACGAATCGGTTTAGGAGGGTCTTGATTCTGATTCTGTTGAGTCATTATACCTCTAGTAGTTTCAGCAATTTTTAAATTCTGAGCCTGAATTGAATCCATATCTTCTCTGCAAGAAAAAATTAATTTTTATATTATTAAAATAATAATTCATTTGTATCTTTATAAGATGACTCACAGCTTCGATAGTTTTGTCTCAGTTTTCTCTGGTATAGGATTAAAGAAACCCATTTTATTATCATCAATTGGAACATTATTCTTCTCAACTTTAGTTAAATGAATTTCTTCATTCAAAGTGTCATGAGAACCAATTTCATCTTTTGACACTTCACATTTATTAGAATGACTCTGTTCTATGCATTTTCCTGAAGGAGTTTCATTTGTCTCTTCACTACACAAGAAAATAATCAATTATAGTAATAAAACAATATAATTTTAATGAACTTTGTAAATTAACTTACTGCTTTAATGGATTGGTCTCAGTTTTCTCCTGTACTGGATTAAATAAACCAATTTTGTTATCATTATTTGATTTACTAGTTTTCTCAACTTCAGTTAATTTTATTTCTTCATTTAAACTCTTATTTAAACTCTGATCAAAACCTATTAAATCTTTTGATACTTCATGTTCCTGCGATAAATTGGTTTTGAACTCCATTTCTGAATGTTGGTCAGGATCTTGTGCTGCTTTATTCAACTTTGTCACACTGGATTTAAGATTATTAATTGGCACAAGCGTGCCTTCAGTTGTTCTGAAATGAAAATAAAAATTAAAGTTACTTTTACATCATTGGCAAATGAATATTAGATTTCTTACCCATTTTGTGATTTGAGCCAACACATGCCTGAGATTTTTGAAAATGAATTTTCTCTATCAGTGCTTCGCTTTTTATAATCCCTTGCAACATCATTACGTTCACTTTCTAATTTCAATTTTTCACAAGTTTCATTTGAATTTTCATTTTCTTGTTTTTCAATAGAAGATAACTCCTTTTGTTCTTCAAAATTATTCTTAATTTCATCATTTTTTTCTTCAGACACAACAGTAACTTCAGGATTTTCCAGTGGAATATTTGGATTGGCAACAGTTTCTTTCAATGGTTCATTATCAGTACTAATAATTGTATCAGTTTTACCGGAAGATGATTCATCTTTGGTAGAATTATTTTGAAATGAATTATCTTTTGATTCTCCTATGCATGTCTGCATATAAAGAGCGTCATCATGATTTTTGAGACCAAAAAGTATTTCTTCTATCGGCGGGATATCAGAAGCTTTATTCTCACTTGATATGTTTTCTTGCTCAACATACTTTTCTACTTTTTCATTATTCAAAGTTAATGAGGCATCAGCTACTGGCTTGATTTCAGAAACTTTATTTATACTCAGTACATTTTCTAGCTCAACAGCTTTTTCTACCATGGTTTCATTTGTACATGGTAAGGTATTATCTACTGGCTCATTTTCCCAAGTTTTATCCATACTTGGAATGTTTTCTTGAGTATCAGATTTAGCTACCTTTGTATCATTCAAATTCTGTACGGTATCGTCAGCAACAGATAATTCTGATGCTTCTTTTTCATCAACGTTGATTACCAATACAGGATCATTACTTATTTTCTTGATTGAAAATAAATCATTCTTTTCAATGCCATTTGAAGTTGTGTGCGTATCATTGGTAAATAATTCATTTATAATACCAGTATCTTCTGGTACTTTGCTTTCTGTAACAGTCTCATCCTGAACCACATTACTGACGTTACATATGAGATTCTTCACGGCTTCGGGAGAGGCATCGTGAACCACAATTTTATCAAAATTCGTCTCCTCGCCAACGCTCGATCCCTGTGGATTCTCCATGTTTGACTCGACGGATTCAACTACTGCAACAAAAGCGATCGAATATCACCGAATTAATACGTTGTATGAAATCTCTTGGAGAAACATTCCACCGTTGCTTAAAATGCGTCGCAATATAATAATAAATGAAGGCTTGACCTATCGAATCTCACCGCGCCCGGTATTACGAAGATCAAAACACAACACAGAGCGCACAGCACGCAGAACAGGACAAAAGGCGATAAGAGAGCAACCGTTCTAAACAAAAGAACTGTATTACGGGCGTATTATTCGAAGGTACGACGTAATTTCTTTGCAATTTTCGCGTGGGCAGGAAGCAATAAACAAATCACCGAACAATTAAGTTAATTAGTCAATTTAGTAATCGTTTGTCTTACCTTGTATAGTTGAAGCGACGAAAATCGGATCCGAATTTTCGATCACACACTATGGCCGCTGCGCGAACAAACGACTTTTTTCAAGTTTTTTTCAGTTATATGGATAACGACGTAAGTATGTCTCTGAACACGCACAAGTGCAACCAAACGTTTTTTCTATTACGGATAAAGACGAACGTCTCTCTCAAAAGCACGCACAAGTGGATCGAGTACAATAACACAGCACAGGGTTGTCGTGTTGTGGCACGAGCGGATATCGTCGCGTTAATGCCGGACCGGAGCTGCTCTACGGACCACGAGGGTCGAGACTCGAGAGAGGCGCGATGATCAGCGCGCAGCGTTCGATACACAATTCGATAATATGACGAAGGTTTGTGCATGCACGGGCAGAATCAGGCTCACTAATACTCGCGCCGGCCGGCGCGCACACAGATTCCGCGAATTTTCTCTCCGCCTCGGAGGACGACGTGGCTCATGGGCCTGTAGCTGCGACCTCTCCCCCGTGCGAAATTTTCGCGCTCCTCGCGCTACTATCGTTAAAGGCAACGCGCCATTGACTTCGACACGACGATACACACACGCGCACGTCGTTGTGACTCGATTTCAATGTCGTCGTCGTCGTCGTCGTCGTCGTCGCGCGCGGCTTCGCGTTCGATCTCGCTCGAGTTCATCAAATCGCCTTTCGTCGAATTATATGTACATTTCCCCGTCGCGAATCAACTGGAACAATATTGTCAGGTGAATTCTAAAAATTAGTTTTGGGAGCAGATGAGTTTGATGCGCATCGCGACAAAAAAGTTGACACTTGGAATATTTACAATATTTTGATGCTTATACGTCAATTTTTTGTTACAAAACTTGTAAAAATCATATGTAAAAAAACAGTTAAAAGCCAACGAATATCATCTTGAATTTCGGCGTGACCTCTGACGTGTTTATAAAAATTGTACATTGAACCTAACGAGTAAGATCCTTCAAAACGTTTCGTCGTCGCGTCTTAAAGTTTGTATTCGTAGATACCCAAGTTTCTCACGGCTTTTTGTGCAGGAGGCTCGACCACGGAGTCTATTATCATTGCATTATTTACTTCCTCTTTCATTACTTCAATCCAAAAAAACTTCTCGACGCTACGCCGGTAATTCGCCGATAAGTTTCGACTTAAACGTCACATTTACATTGCGCTATTTTATTATCACGTTTAAATGGACGTTCACGTGAAGAAGCAATTACGTAAGTCATCAAATTATCGTTGAAACAAGTGGTTATTTTATTCTTTTGGTTGGAGTTATTATATCGTTTTAAACGTTTACTAATTATAGCGATGAACGATGCGAAATTTTGCATCGGCGCATCGGTTGTTATATTGAAAAGAGATTCAAGGTACTTTTGAAGCAATTATAATACTGATGTTCTTACTGAGTTATGAATAATCAGTAATTGCACCGAAATTACGATTTACTATTTTGAGCTGAAAAAACGAAAAGATAAAAAGAAAATAGTAATTCTGGCGAATACGCCGTATATCGGCGGGCATTTGCGGGCAGCGAGCTTAAATATAGAAGCGAAGTGCGAATTAGGTGCGAAAGCGAGATGACACCGCCATATTATTATATCGCGGTCTCGTCGTGTTGTTGTGTGCCTGGCTCGTCTTTCCTCCTCGTCGTGGTCCACACGAAAACATTATAATGTCGATATAGTCGTCGGTCAGTTTGCGGTCAAACACATAACACATTCATCGAGTCGAATATTTTATTCCCGCAAAAATTAGCACGAGAAAAAATTAAAATCGAAAGAATGCAGGTGAAAAGAGGTGGTGTGCGAAGAGGTGGTGATATTCAAGCTGCTATAATAGAGCTCACGATATTCTCGTAAAAAAAATACGTATATAGGTATGCTTGAGTTTGTCATCGCAGTGTGTTCATCGTTACAGAGGCTTGGATCTTTGAATTTCAAACTCTGAGAGTCAAAACTTGATAGGTAAGCCTCGCGGTGCGAGCCATGCGTGTTGTCAACGAGCGAATGTATCTATATGGCCGATTCTCAGTGAAATCGATTGGCCGTCGAAAATGTTCCCAAGTTTTGTTAAAATTTTCGTAACCTCCACTGTTTCGGAGACTTAAAGTTGGTCCTTTTCTTGAATCGTTGATTTTCGAAAATAATTCAAAAGAGCTACAGAGCTTTTTTTACTGGAAGTCGTCCAAGCTTTTAGAAGAAAAATAGCCCACAAGTGTTTGAGTACTTTAAAGTATTTCGTGACTAGATTTTGGATTTAATGTTTCCCTCTTCAGTAGAAATTTTTTTAAACGCTCGAGCTCTTTCGAAGTATCTTTTTCTAGAAGTTTAGACAATAAGTCCGTAAAAAAGCTCTCCAGCATTTTTATTTTCTAAAACACGCGTTCATCCTGTCAGATAAGCGATAAGCGATTTTCAGCCGGAAGTTGACGGAGAATCGGCCATATACATCGCCCTTCCCCTCCAGCGCTGCGCGGCTATATATCCGCGAGATTTTCGCGCCTCTGCGCAACCACCTACCAACGCTGCGACACAGACAATTTTGGGTTTTGTCGATATCGTTGACAATTTTGCACCGAAACTTGGAAATTTCATAATGCACATGTCAATGTAAAATTTTTCGGTTATAATCAAAAGGTGTATACTTATTTCTTCCTTGTGTTAATTTGTTCGCGAGATATTATTTTCCGATTTTGACGGCTTTTCCGAAAATTCAGGTGAAAAATAATTTCAAATTCGTATTCTCATCAAAGTCGTACGTGACAAAGCCTCATAATTTCGCGTGCAGCTAAAATTGCATATTCCGGTCTTAAAATCCAACCGACCAACAGATATAGTGCGGGTCCGACTCCTCAGTATTGCGCGTCGCCCGGCCGAGCGAGGACGTATCGCAGTCGCTCGCACGTTTATATATATACACATAATAAACGCGTAATTATAACATAGGCTCGCGCGCGTCACACACACTGATAAGTCCAGCCTACCCTTTGTATTATAATACTCGTATACACACGCACACCATTGCCAGCGGCGCGAGCAATCGTGTATTTATAATTAATCCATGATATACGCAGAGGTGCCTACACCTGTCGCGAAAATTGATCGACCCTCGATGTGTTTTTGCCCGCGATCGATGGACAGCAGCAGCAGCAGCAGCAGCAGCAGCAGTGGAAGCAGCTACGACGGCCATATACAGAGTGAGTCTGCTAGTCTTTTGTCTACTTTGTTTTTTTATTTTGTTTTACGTTCGTGATAATTGTGCGTGTACGAGCTACGAGAGAGAGCAAACGCCAAAAAGTTTATTGACCTGGTTTTGAGAGAGAGAGAGAGAGAGGCTGTTACGTAGGTAGGGTTAGGTCTCGCGCGCACTAGCCGCTGCACAGTATGCATCTATATATGTATAGTACCAAGTAGTAGTGCAGTGCCGCGCGCGGACGGGCAGACCTACTTTTTTGTGCACTAGATGCTATTATAATTGATTAGAATTTCTCCGCCGATCGTGTCTACATCTTCGTACTTTTTTTCTTCTATTTACTATTTGCCGATTATTCGACGCCTATTCGCGTAATTTATGTCATCGATCGGTCGCGGGCTCCGAGACACTTTCCTACTTTTACCCCTTGTTGTAAGTATGTTGCATATAAAGTGTGTGTATCTGTACTTTTGGGACACAGCTGCGTTGGGCGCATATACTTAGGAATGCAACGTCGCAGTAGGCGTACAAAAATACTTGGAAAACGTGTAACCCTTAAAATTTAGCAAGTCTTTTGTCATTTTTTCCCCTGCAATTTTAAAACAGTTGTGTAATTTTGGGTTTACCCGCATGCGAACGTAAATATTTTGATTTTGCTTTTTTACTGCTCGTCGAAGTTTCGAAGTCATTCAAATTAATCGTGAAGCGTAAGCGGTTGTTTTTTTTTTTTGGACATTATGCTGTAATCAATCCAATTTCGGCTATGCATTTTCATCATACGGTATTTACGATAGCCACCCGCCGCCGCGCGCATAATAACATTTATACGTGCGTGCCGAAGAAAACACGCGCACCCGTGAGCGCACGCGTATACATATACACACTCAGCTTGATTCTATTAATGAAACTTCCTCGTAATACGATGTATAGTCATAAAAACGACGCGCACTTCTCGCAAGCGCATGCATAATATAGGAGAGATTCTTGAGTTTTGCACACACACACACAAATGGAGACTTGGGTTATATAGCGGGTAGAGACAAGATCTTGTGTGTCGAAAAACCGGATGATCGACTCTCGCGAGTCGATTATATATATATGGTACTTTCTTTTTATTTTCGCGCCGCGCCGCGGACCTCTGCGAATCGAATATATATATATTGCGATGTATATAAAGCAGGACTGGACTGCGTGCGGGGTTTCGCCTCGCGTCGTCACGTGGCTCCTATACAAAGTCTTGTTTATACGCCAACACACGCATAAGGATAAAATACACGGGTATATCCATGCGTTGATTCTCGAGAGCGAGCGCGAGGAATTTTTATTATTTCAAATTATGCTCAATTGACTCGAATTCGGTGTATGCGCGGCGCCAAGCGATCGAAAAACTTACTATATACATGCATCGGGTGCAGCCGCGACGATTACTCAAAATCAGAAGTATGAATTATTCGTTCGCGTCTGTAGCCGAATGATTTTTCGACTTTGCTTTCTGCGCGTTATGTTATGTATGATATATAGCCACGTTGTAGTGGCGTGCACTAATTTATTCATTTCTCGAGTCTACATACAGGCGCAATCGGCATCGAATAGGCTCGAATAAGATATCCTACATGTGCGTAAGCCGCACTCGAGTCATGCAGTCGTCCGTTCAAACTCGAGCCGGGCAGCTGTTAAAAAGGACGATACACTTATTAATACATTATCTCTCGTGTGCAATAATAATTAGCTAAATTACTTTTAAATCTCTATCGGTGTTTGCTGGCGGGTAATAAAAGATTTTTCAAGGTACCTACCTTATTACCAAGCTTTATATTTCTCTTTATAATTTTCAAGGATCCTTTGTCGTTTCCTCGAGTTTATCGAATAGATATATATATAACGATATGGATCACTTGTGCGAATCGTTAAAAGACAAGTGGGAGTTATTAGGCCTCTCTTTTCTCTCTCTCTCTCTCATATATAGGTGCTAATATAGGCATCGTTGGCTTCAACATGGTATAAAGCCGCGAACGAAGCACGTGCGGACGCCAATCAGTACAGTAGTCGGCTAGAGCGAAGTATATACGCGTCGTCTCCAATTGTCCATATAATAATTTAGAGCGCACAGTCAATCGAGCTTTGATATCAATGTTGTCGCCGCTGCAGCGGTAGCTCGCGATGCGCAAATTGCACTCAACAATGTATATTTAGATCGTTTAAGTATTGTTATTGTGGTGTAGCAGTGACTCGACGTTTGTATATCACTATTGCTGAAGTAGTTCAACGAACCAGTGCTTCGAGCGCATAGATTCGCAAGAACGACAAATTCTCTTCGAGGGCTATATAGAACTGCGCGATTACTTATTAGCAAGGTGAGGCTGTTGTCGTTGTTTTTGTTGTTGTTATTTGAAACTGCGGAAAACTCGGATTAATCGCGAGAAGAAAAAATTGATTTCACTTATCCTCGAAGCTAATCGCGCGTATGAAAAAAAAAAATCGAAAGTCGTATCGCCGAGGTGTTTTCATTTTCTCTTATCTGTCAGGGTATAGTGCCTCGCTCGTAATAACGCCTCCACGGGATCGAGTTTTGTTTACTCGACACCTGGAAGTAGTCGCGTGTGTAATTACATCACTTTTGTTTGCTTTTATACACACGCAGTGAGCGGAGGCTAGAGATAATTGAAAACTTCGGATCGTCCTCGCGCCGCGAAGAACATCATGCAGGACACGGCGACGACGTCCTCGAGGCGCTGGGCTCGCGGCCGATCCTATCTCAAGCGACTGGCGAGGAGCCGTTTGCCGATTTTGCAGTGGCTGCCGAGTTACAACCGGGACAAGGCCCTCTGCGACATGATCGCTGGTGTAACGGTGGGACTCACGGTCATGCCACAGGGTCTGGCCTACGCCACCCTCGCCGGACTCGAACCGCAGGTATGATCGAATGAAATACATTACAAATGTTGAAAAGTGTGAAAAAATGTAAAATTATTAACTAATTTTCCAAAAAATCTTATTCTTTCGACTTTATACTTGAATAAATGAGACAGGTATTAAAATTCAAAATCCATAAAATAATAGTATCTAAAAAAATGTGTGAAAATATAATCTAACTTTGCCCTTCGTAGCAATATAATATAATAATGGACTAGATAATGCTGTAAAATGTTAATAAGACGTTTATAATTTTACATTTTTTTTGCATCTTTCTTTGTCCGTTTGGGATAATATAATATCTTGCGTCATCGGATTGTCATTTGAAATCTTTTTTCCTTTGCTTTCCTCAGTACGGCCTGTACTCGGCCTTCATCGGCGCGATGATCTACGTCGTCTTCGGCTCCTGCAAGGACATCACCATCGGCCCCACGGCCCTCATGTCCCTCATGACCTATCAATACGTGCAGAATCGCGGCCCGGACTTTGCCGTCCTCCTGGCCTTTCTCGCCGGCCTGATGCAGCTGCTCATGGCCGCGCTGCGTCTCGGCGTCCTGGTCGACTTCATCTCGATCCCCGTCACGGTGGGCTTCACCTCGGCCACGTCCGTCATCATCGTCGCCTCGCAGCTCAAGGGCCTGCTCGGCCTGAGAATATCGCCCCAGGGCTTTCTCGACACCGTGACCCAGGTGGCCAACAACATCCACAAGACCAGCTACTGGGACGCCGGCATGAGTCTCAGCTGTATCGTCGTGCTGCTGCTCTTCAGGCGCATGAAGGACGTCAAGCTGTGGGCCGCGGGTGACAAAGCAACGCCGCGTCAGAGGACCCTCGCCAAGCTGCTGTGGCTCGCGTCGACCGCCCGCAACGCCATCGTCGTCGTGATCTGCTCGAGCATCGCCTACCAAGTGCAGAGAGTCTGGTCCTATTCGCCCTTCGTGCTCACGGGACCGGTGAAGCACGGCCTGCCGCAGTTCAGCTTGCCGCCGTTTTCCACGACCGTAAGAAATTGACTTCTCAAAATTTGATCTTTTATTTCAAAAAGTTTTAACTAGAAACTGGGGGAAAGGTTAAATTAAAAACTGGGTAAAAGTGTACAAAAGTGTTTTAAATATTTTAGAAAAGTTATATAATTTGTTTAATGTTTTATCTGTCTAGAGATTTCAGCTGGCTACGAATTTAAAAATGTATAAATAGTTAATTATGTTTCACACTCTTATAAACTTTTGTGCATTTTTATACAAAGATTCGTACATTTACAGGAACAAAAAATAAAAATCTCTTTGTCACCCTCAGGTGGGCAATCGCACTCTCGACTTCATGGAGATGTGCCAGGAGCTCGGGCCCTCGATCGTCCTCGTGCCCATAATCGGCGTGCTGGGCAACGTCGCCATCGCCAAGGCCTTCGCCAGCGGCAATCAGGTGGACGCGACCCAGGAGCTCGTCACCCTGGGCGTATGCAACGTCGTCGGCTCGTTCGCCAGCTCGATGCCGGTCACCGGCTCGTTCAGCCGCTCCGCCGTCAATCACGCCTCGGGCGTCAAGACGCCCATGGGCGGACTCTACACGGGTCTGCTGATACTGCTCGCGCTCACCCTGCTCACACCCTACTTTTACTTCATTCCCAAGGCGTCGCTGGCCGCGGTGATCATCTGCGCGGTGATCTACATGATCGAGTACGAGGTCGTCAAGCTCATGTGGAGGTCCAGCAGGAAGGATCTCATACCGACCTTCGCCACCTTCGTCCTGTGCCTCGTCATCGGCGTCGAGTACGGCATCGTCGCCGGAGTCGCGATAAATTTGGTATTCTTGCTGTATCCCTCGGCCAGGCCGCAAGTCAACGTCGAAAAGCAAATCGTGAGTTTCGCGTCTTGATAAAGAAAAAATTGCAACGTTTTTATTTATAATAAATACTTATTTTGTATCTTTCAGACGAGTTCCGGAGCTGAATATTTGTTGGTAACGCCGAGCAACAGTTTGTACTTTCCTGCGGTCGATTTCATCAAGCAATCGGTGGGCAATGCTGGGATCACCGAAGGATCGAGCCAAATACCCGTTGTCGTTGACTGCAGATACATGCTCGGAGCTGACTTTACCGCCGCCAAAGTACATACCTAATATTATTCAATTTGTTTTATTAAATTATAATCGAATTGCTATTCACAGGGTATAGCCGCTTTGATAATGGAATTCAATAGTCGCAAACAGGGATTGTACTTTTACAATCCGCGCTGCGACGTGGTCGCCGTCCTGAGGGGCGCCTGCGGCGATGATTTTCAATACGTCTCGACCAGCGACGAGCTCGCGCATCTCTTGCACAGCTCGACGGATCGCGGCTCGTCGCACCAGTTGCTGGACATCAGCCGCGATAACAACGAACGCGAGATCGTCGACGATCATCTCGCTTTAAACGGTCGAAATGATTATTCCTTGAATCAGGAATTGAAAGAAGTTAAAACTAATCTGCTACAAAACGGCGCCAGTTGATGAAGAATTTGACAAAGTTGATCTTGTAATACCGCTCGTATATCAACTGGTACGCACTGTCTTGCGTAAAACTGATGTTAATTCGTAATAAGAAGTACCTTAGAATTAAGTTTTTAAAGTTCTTAAGTAATTTTCGTCGTATTCGAACATTTTTCATGAATCTGATCATTTTCAAGATGTACATATCATTATTAAAGAAAATAGTTTAACACAAAGTTCTTGTGAAATTTTTTTTATGAACTAAACAAATATTGGAAGATTCTATTGATTACTATTCTATTTTAGTACTTATAGTTATGTAGGTAGTTCTTAATACTTATAATATTGATATAAGAAGTAAATTTTAAAATTTCGTGCTTTTGAATCTATATTTTTATTTCAGTTAATGACTTTTGATCTTATTTAACTTTATAATTTGTAGAAAGTCGGACATTTATATAATACATACTTTACAAAATACAGATTGACCGGGTAATGAATTTTTATTTGTAAAGAATACCGTGTCGTTTTAAAAGTAGTTGGATAGCGTAAGATGATGAAAATCGCTTCTTGAAAATTAATTAGAATTCGTTCATAAATAGCTCTGTAATTTTTGCAGGTAAATCAGCAAGAATCATGCAAGTGCATGTACCCTATTGAACAATAATCATTAAAAATTTCGTTTTGTAAGTCAATGACGTCATGGTTTTCATGATACTAATTACAAAAATTGATTAAAAATTCAATTTTACAAATGTATATTATGATGTTCATTATTTCAGAAAGTCAATTGTATAAAATTCACCCTTATGAAAATGTGAGTACTTACCTTTATTTTTACTGGAAGAGTATTCCATTACGCATGTTGAAAAATTCTATGTTATTCATGAATGAAATCTATAATTAAAAATTTTTTATTTCAGTAAAAAATGAAGTGTAGTCAATGTATGAAATGTCATTCAAAATGATCAGTAATAAGAAATTTCTTTACTTATATATGTTAAACAAAGTGAAGATCATATAAAAACTTTACCCAATGCGGATAAATATATTCATAAAAGTTTAAAAACCATAAGCTAAAAAATCATTACTAAATCTTACTATTTGGGGTTCTACAATATATTTTGACAAGTACAAGCTAAATTCATTAAACCTTGATTAAACCTACTGAACTCATTGAGAACAAGATCAAAGACTTTACAACAAAATAATTTATTAGTAGACACAGCTGAATAACAAAACAAAGTATTTTACATAACTTTTTGCAAATTTTTCAAAAATGAATAAAAGCTGTTAGAGGAAACATTTCTCTTATACATTACATCTACATTTTTAATATTGCATACAAAATGGAATTCATAATTTATCTATGAAAGGAATTTCCATTCTTTTTTAAAATATGAGTTAATAAGTTAAAACTGCTTTAACTATTATCATCACAGGCATTATTATTAAATATATATTTTATAACAGTTCTTCTCATAATTACAGGATTCAAAAAGTTTCAATTTAATAGACATTTGAAGTTTAGCTAAATAAAAAGTAATTTTTTTGTGCTTAAAATGACTTTATTTACATAATTCAAGCGATATATTATAGCTGGCCCTTAAGAACACAGTATCATACACTTCTTTCAAAAATTACAATCAGTTCACAGTTTATCTCATACAATTGACATATTTACAAAATGTTGAATTTAATCAAAAAAAGTGAAAACTTAGTTTAAGTTAATGGCTCTTCAAAAATGATGGTGCCCATCTGGCTGTCAATGGTTTTTCTTCTGTCATCATTTTACTATCCTGTTCCATCTGAGCTAGTAATTTTCTTTGATTTTCTCTGAAAGCTTCTAATGGATTATCAAACTGACGATAATAATGTAAAACTTCTCTCACATCTTCAACATTTGTCTGAAGTATAGTTTTTAAGAAAGCGGCCAAATCATATAATTGTGTATCAGCATCAGTACCTGTCCACCTAGGAATCTTTAATGTGTTATCTGGATGGAACTTAACACTTTCACCATTCCAGTCAATAACAATGACTTTACTAAGATCCCTGTTTAGTGCATCAAGATCTTTCACATGATGACCATCAACAAAACGTGTGGCATCGCGCACTAATCTATACATGATGTATCCTTGAGGGTCCAAAGCGTCCAAGATTGGAAATACTGTAAGACCTTGCTCAGCAGTATAGACTACTGTTTCAAACTGAGGTGGAGCAATAGCTTCTAGAAAAGCATCAACTCCAGGACGTTTTTTAAACCGCCAGCCAGTTTGGTATGTCCAGTCAGGATGCACAAGAACATCTGTCATTTCTAACACAACTGTATAAGGTGGCTGAATGTAAGGATGTGTTAAAGGATCAGGCAATAGTTTATCTCTGCTAGGTTCTTGAATAATCTTCTTATAATAGGTAAACTCCTTCTTCAAACGATAAAACATTTGGCTAAAGTAAGGTAAGTGTGAAAACTCATCTTCAATTGGATTTCCATCGGGATCAACTTTTGGTTTTCCTATTTCATACAAAACAGTTAAACCTGCGAAGCCCATTGCTAAACCCATGAGTGTCATGCCAAATTTCATCAACTGCCATGATCTGCTATTTTTCTTTTGCGCTTCTTCATCATTTGTCTGCTGCTGATTTGATTGTTCAGCAGATATACTTGAATAATTGATTACTTTTGATACTAAATGACTATTAACAGTAAGAAATTGCTTATTTGTTAAGTAACTATGTGCAAAATTTGAATAATTTTTGTGGCTTGCAGTTTTGATAAAGCTATCCAATGCACATGATGATTTTTTACGAAAATCAGAGCGTTGGACAATATTATGCCATAAGCGCACTCGTAGTCCATTTTGATGAAATTTGAGTAAGGACATCATGACAAGTTTCTTCTATTGCAAACAATTAGGAGCTCTAATCACATGTGCAACTGTAAAAGTAAATAAATTCATTATTAGCAGCTACACTGTACAATAAGATTTAGTACTTCCTATTTAACCTGCCTTTATACTAAAAAAGATACTTTCGGTATTTTTTGATGACAAATAATAACAAAATTAAATTATTACTAAGTATTGGAAAATTGTTTATTACCAAAGTATAATAAATTCAATCATCAAATATAAAGAGAGAAATAATTCGTTATAATACGTTATTAAAAGGTCTCATTGAAAAAAAATTAAGCGTAAAAATTCGAGTCTGTGCGTGAATAGTAGTTATTTGAAATATTTAGTGCTGAATATAATTTTTAATCATTATCGGCACTCACATTGTTTTTGCGGTGTTTGTGGATTCGCACACATATATTATGTAGGTTAACCTTTTACTTTCACAGTTCAGTGTTCTGACAAGCTAGACTCGCTTCATGACTCGAGGCGGTTGGTATAGTGACTGCACTGAAATCATGTAACAAAAATCAAAACTTTGCATTTTGTAAATGTCACCATTAAATCATGAAAAGTCATAATTAAGTTGTTGTGAAAAATCCGCAATTGCAACATGAAGTGTCAAAGATTAATATCAAAGTTTATAATTGTTTCATATGAACAGTAATTGGTTTTTAAAAAAGCATACATGGTTCATTTGCGAGAAATTAAAAAATTAAATCTAAATTAATTTACCACGAATTTCTATAAGTAAATACCTAAAAATATTTTAACTCCCACACCACTAGTTCTATAAATAGGAAATTCACGTTTAGTATATCATTGGATCTTGTAAAAAGTTAAAAAAACAATTTCAGATAAATTTCACAAATTTCTCTAAATTAAATCATGCTTCGAATAATTTTAAACATACCGCCTATTTTTTTTACCATAAACTGATAAACTGATTTATGACGTCCACTACCATATATTTGTGTCAAGTATTATGACCTAAAATTCGTTTTATGTCAGTTGAATGTTTAAATTTCTGTTTTTATGTTCTTATGTTAAAAATTTTAGCTCGCTTGTAAAATTGAGTGATTGCAATAATTTTACAACTTCATTATTAAATTTTTTTTTTCATTTCCTAAAATATTTTTGAATAAATTGATTCAAACTCTGTAATTAAGAACAGAGTATGCCTTATTAAAAAATTAATAATAAATAAACATCTGTGACCGACGATATATGTCTCGACCCTCCTTAAGTCTGAAGCTCAGTAATTCCAATTTGCAATTAGGCATTATATTAAAAATAAAAATTGATGACTGTGTGAATGTAAGGTAAAGTGGGGGAAAACGCCAGCTCGGGGAAGACGCCACTTTGCTATATTATCGTTATAAGAAAGAAAATTTAGATAAGTGACCTATTGGAATTCGAGCTATGATAATCCGATTACATTGACATGAAACAGCTGATTTTTCACTGCTATTATCAGTCGATTTTCAAGAGTTAAAGGTAATGGTTTCTCTCGTGACGAATTTTTCGTTAAGATCAATATGCAAATATTCGTTCAGTTTTCAATGAAATGTTTAAGTGGAAATTGTTAATGATAAGTGTTACCTTGGAGATTAGATTTTTAATTAAATTTTAATATTCATATTTTATACATTAGTGTGCATTAAAAAAGGGGTTTTTTATTGTATTCAGATTAGTGACATATTTTGAACCAAGTTGCTAAATTTGTTATAACTTTTAAAATATACAATATAATGTGATAATTTTGTTTTTCTTATAATACATGAACTTGTTTTTTACAGTCCTCAATGCTTAAGATTTGATTTCGTACATTCATTACTTTTTTATTCCAATGTTTTCCTTAGCTATGGCGTATTCCCCCGCTTTACCTTATGTTTTTTTAACTACTTGGAAGCTTTTAATTGTCCATGTTCAGAAATGTACATTAACATCATAGAAATACTCTTAAAATTTTAGAATTAAATTTATAATTGATAGTAAATGTAAAATGCCAAATTGTTATCTTGTTTTTTTACAATTATCAAATTTATAATCATATAGAAAAAATTACTAATTTTATATTATAAGTGTGACATCTTTGACTTTTGTCAAAGACTTGATGTAAATTGATGTCATAATTTTTTATTACAAAATAAAGTAATTTTTCCAACCCTAGTTTGTCTGGATATAAAAAAAATCGATTTTTTTAATAGAAATGCCCCTTAATTATATACGTATCTCGATTATAAATTAACGTTATGTCGTTTTTCCTTTATACTTAGCAAAGAAGAAATACTGAGACTGTTTCAAGTGGCCACCCTTCGTAAACGGCTACCTGAGCTTCTGCTTCGGCTTCGCGCATCGGGTCGGCTGCTTCCAGCACGACAACGAGACGCTTCGTCGGCAGTTCTCGGAAACCGTCGTGCGAACGTGCTCAAATTCTTATTCGTTTCTCAGGCATCGGGACACGCCTTTCAGCTGCCATTCATAACTTGATAGAGAGAGAGAGAGAGAATAAACTCCTGTGAGAAAAGTGGGGGGTACGCGTTGCACGCAGAAACAGCCATTTTTGCGCCACGAGCTGCGTGTGACGTTGTAAGTTATACTTAACAGTTCGATATCGCGAAGAAATGGCACGTCCTACACGGAGAAAAAAAATACGCAATTGAGGGAGAACCTGTATGGAGCATGGCAACCGTCGGGCGCGCGGCATTATTTAGTCGAATCGCTAAATTTGTTGCTCGCTGAAAAAGTATACCTCAATTTGCACTCAAAGAAATAAACGAATCTACGAACTAAAATTTTTATTTTGCCCCGAGAAAATCGCCTAGAAACCTTTAAAATAGATGATCGAGAGAGAGATGAGAAATATGTGACCTAGGATTTCGATGGAAAATTTTCTCAGCTCTCTGATGATGGGCTCAGATTTCCCGAAAAATCTATTTTTCCCCGCGAAAATTAAAAAAAATAAACTTTTAACATTAAATATATTAAAAAGCGTATAATTTTAAGATTTTTTATAATAGTCTAGATCGAAAGCTGAGGAAATTTCCCATCGATATGCAAGTTTTCATAGTGTGAAAATAATTATTACTTATTCGATTCATACAGGGCGCGAGCTGTAGGCATTGAATAAATTAAACCAATTTCTTTCATACTTCGTTTTCTAGTACCTTGCGTAAAACTGCATTTTTATAACAATGGACACATTTTTGATATACTTTTTTGAACCGTTGTGCTTTTGCTGAAAATGAGGTCTGAAGAACTTGAGAGTAAGCATATTCTATGCAAAATTTAATGAACTTTCCGAATCCAGTGATTTTTTTCCTTAAATCCATCGTTTTTGAGTTAAAAAGTCCAAAAATTTCCTTATATATTTTCATTTTCCAGTCGCCATTTTTTGTACTCAAAATCATTTTTCACTAATTGGAAGTGTCATAACTTTAAGAGAAGGACCCATGGACGCTTTATTTGTACTGAAGATGCCAAGATTTAAAAGATTTCCATGTGAAAATTCGAAAAGAAGAAAACATTTTTCTTTCAAAATCACGTTTTTTTGGATAAATCAATTCATAACTTTTGACCTGTTTGTCATATCGAAAATCTGACACCGGATTCGGAAAGTTCATTAAATTTTGCGGAGAATATGCTTACTCTCAAGTTCTTCAGACCTCATTTTCAGCAAAAGCACAACGGTTCAAAAAAGTATCAAAAATGTGTCCGTCCCGGACTTAATGGGTTAAACCACAGCGATAAACGTGTAAAAATGCGTTTTTAATAAGTAATAATTATTTTCACATTATGAAAACTTGCATATCGATGGGAAATTTTCTCAGTTTTCGATCTAGACTATTATAAAAAATCTTAAAATTACGCTTTTTAATAAATTTAATGTTAAAAGTATATTTTTGCTTCCTCATAGAGGAAGTTCTGTGATAGGCTTGAAAACGAGATTTGGAACCAGACGTTGTAGGACAATTTGGTTTGCACGGGGTTTGTTTTCTCGGCCCTTTGGCTAAGATAGAAGTGTAGACCCTAGACAGTGAATTTAAAAATGAAATAAGAATTTTTCTTGTAATAACCGATCCCTTTTATTAATATTATTTTTTATGAGGAAGCTTTTTCCAATAATTTTAATTTTCGCGGGGGAAAAAAGATTTTTCGGAAATTCTAAGTACACCATCAGAAAGCTGAAGAAATTTCCAATCGAAATAATAGGTCACATATTTTTTTTAAGTAGGATTAGGAGGTTTTCAAGCGAGTTAGAAATTAAGCAATTTCGTCAAAAAGTGCTATGCGACTTCCACGTGCTGGACGCTGCTCTCATGCACGGCTTTTTCTTGCTCATAAACCTAAAACTCATACTCTCAATCACGAGCACGGCTCACAGCTCGGGGCCAGTTTTTCCGTGTATATAAGTAGATTGTATCCGAGGAAAAGATATGTTATTGATATTACTTACATAATGAATGGATTTTCGTAGTTCATAAAAAAGTCAGAAGAAATATTTTTCTTATATTAAACATTTTTTTATTTATAAAACTATTAATATATTTTTATTAAAATTTTTTTTCCGTCGGTATGTTTTATAATCTCCTCTTTTCTTTTCTATAGATGGTTCAATATGTCTATCTTTGCCTGTAAAAAAAAGTTTATTCATTAACTAAGTGTTGATCAATAAATGAAAAAAATCGCAAAATATCGAATGATTGTTAAAACAAGTCAACAAATATGATAGAAACTATAACTCACGTTTTTCTGGGGTATTAGCAGGCTTCTTTTATACTTTTATAATCTATGCAGTGGTAGTTACTGAAGATGCTGCTGGAAAAGCCGTAACAGCTATATCCCGATGTAGCCTCTCGCCTTCTAAAATTGGCTGTTGTAAATTAAAACTTGATGGTACCGAGTCTGCGACTTCCAAATCCGTAGTCGCAATGTCGCCAGTTAACATTTCTCCTTCTGAAATTTGCTGTTGTGCATTATTACTTGGCATTGAAGCTGCTGATTGCAAATCCACGATGGCAATGTGTTATCCGGAATGCTTTCGTCTTGCAACGTTTGTTGTTGCGAATTAAAAATTAACAATTGAAATGGTGTTTCTGGCGTTAAAGATTCTTGAACTTCATCTTTCACGGCAATCGCGGCAATGGCAGCTTGGTACCGCGCACATAGTTTTGGATGCATTTTGAATTTGTGTTCGACTTGAACGGTTCAAAATTTCAATACCAACTGATTGAAAACACACACAGCTCGCTATTTAAAGGCTGAAGTTGGGAGTTACGACACGTAGATAAATTTGTTTCTCAGAAAAAAAAGTAGGAAAATTGTATGGTAATAATCGATCAACACGATGATTGATAATGTGCCTTAATTTCTTCTCTGTTTTACTACAGATGTCTAAGTATGTCTCATAATTTCATCCAAGAAGTTTCAAGCTCTCTATTTCATGTAGATTGAATCTTGTATTGCATTCAACGTCACAGTACTCGCATTCGAGGAAAAAAGTATGTAAATCAGGCATACGCCCCTGAATTCTATAATAGAATATTCTTATATTCACAAATTTCCCGAAGTTTATTTTTTTCTCACGTAAGACAGCATCTGTGATGTACTAGAAAAAGTTTTATTAGGCCGAAAATATCAAATGACTAATTGATTATCTAACCATTTGAAATTCAAGTACGATGTAGAAAACGGATGAGTCATCCAACGTGGCTTACACACGTAGATAGAAAGTTGTATGAATTTATTATTCACTTCGTTGGTGCGCGGCATAGGCCTGTATACTATTATTCATACACAGTGGCCCGAAAATCGCTCTTCCCACTTTGTGCAGTGGCAGGGAAGTCGTCGCTTTCGGGCCGCTGGTATAACAATTTTTTTTTGGAGGAAACTACCTTAATTGTTACGTCACCGTGAAAAAAATTCGATAAAAATTATATATCAAAGAATAGAAGAACGTTGGCAATTGATTCCACAAAAAGAAATAATTTATGATTGAAACTGTTTTGTGAACAAATTAGAAAAGATGATATTAATATTTCCAAATCATTTTCAAGTTAAAAAAAAAGTATGAGGAAGCTCCTTGCCAATACATTAGCAGCGGTTTTTTTTATTACATGTAACGTGAAATAAAAAAAAATATTTTTTCTACGAGCCTCTTGTATATTTCTATGATCAACTTTGTTCTTAAAAATTGTAACTGCACACGCAGTTCTTTCGATTGTGTAATAACAATCAAATCTTGTCCACCGGCAAATAAAACATACATGGTAGTTTTATACATAAGTTGATAGTATTTGTATTTTTTATTATAGGGTGATTGTGCCTATAACTGACTAACATCCCATTTTCGGCCACCCTAAGATATTATTCAAATAAATAGAATATAGTATATGCGAAATTTTGACGCAATAAAATATTTTTTCGATTCTATAAATGTTGTTGTTTCAGAGAAAATTCTTACAAGGAGAGCCTTTCATCTGCGGGTCACAGATCCTTACCAAACTTGTTCCAAACTTGTTCCAAACTTGTTTGGTACAATCTGTGACCCGCAGATGAAAGGCTCTCCTTGTTAGTACCCTTGAAAATTATTAAATATTTTTCGTTGCTCAATTTATAATTCTGACCTGGTCGAAAATTAGGCTATTCGGTACAATTATCCATCCAGTTTTCGACCACCTGCATTAATCCTTAATAATTGTTATTCAAAAAATTTTTATTCAATTTGAAAATCGACAATAGGTTCCTCATGCATTTCTAGACACGTATGTTCATTTATTATGCTTTCAGATATCAAAAATAAAAATTTAACCGAGTTCCAAGTTCAAGGTCTTTGATGGCTCAGTGAGGTGGTCGAAAAATGGATGATTCGTATTTTTTTGGCTTAAATTATTTTTTTTTAATATATCTAGCATTTTTTGGCCCAGTGTATGTACATGTACTCATTGCAAAGGTTACTTTTTTTTCTATCAAAAGGTATTTTTTGAAAAATGTTCAAACGTCTTGGACAAGCTCTGTAAATGAGTTAAGAAACATTTTTCTTCTTAAGTGTCCGAAGTAAGATTCACTCTACTTAATATGAAATAATAGAAAATATTTTTTTTACGAGCCTCTTGAATATTTCGATGATTAACCTTGTTCTTAAAAATTGTAACTGCAACGCAGTTCAAATCAAATCTTGTCCACTGCCAAATCAATCAAGCATGGTTGTTTTATGGTGGATTCATTAAAATGAATCATTTTAATTAGCATCGAAAAACGACCAGGCTGTGAATTTTCCAAATCATCAAAAATCTGTGCAAAATTCCCGCAGAAAAAATGAAGGGAGTAAAGAATTGAAATGACCTGTAAAAATGTTGTAAAAAAGAAAATTATTGTTACGTCAAAATATAAGAATAAAAAACTGAATAAAATTATATGATGAACCATAACAATGCGCATGGAAAAAAATTAATGGGAAAAAGGTATATAATTATAACATATATTCATGTATAAATCATTTGCATAAATATTTTCATTTTAGATTCGTTTGAAACATATACTTTTCAAAAAACACAAATTGGAAAAAAAATTTACTGAAAGAAGAATAGACGAATGCAGTTATAAGTGCAAGATATTAAAATGATCTGAAACTTATAAGATATGGTGTAAAATATAAGATAACATTACAATAAATGAAGAAGATTAATAAATGATGACTGTCCACCAACGAATAATCAGCTTTTACAACTTGATGAATGCTCGGGGAAATACGACTAAAAAAATTAAGATAAAATATTTATCTTGCTAAAATAAGATAAGCAATTAAGATAAAATATTAATTGCTAACTTTCACCGATCTGCGCTAATTCCAGATTCATAATTTATAATCCAGCTAGATTTTCAGTTAAAATATCCAACTGGATCTAATCTAAAATTAAGTCATATTTTTAGTTAAAAAATCTAGCTGGATAATTCGTAGATTTTGAGTCAAATAGGACTAGTTTTCTATTTTTTATATGGAAATCTCCTAGGTGAAAATTTGGTACCATCTGTAGAGTTAGCTGTATAGAGTGATACTTTCATCTGGGCTAGCCATTTTTTTAAAGCAGAGAACACATACAAATTTTGTTAATAAATAAACAGAAAAAGTATTCAAAAATGTAATAACATGCTCGCTTTTTCTTGACATTTTTAAGAATTTAATTCCAAAAGAGTTAAAATATCGAAGGGCATTGATCAAGACGATATTCGAGACCTTCAAACGATGGCTCAAGGGCGCGCTTTGTCATGTGTGGTTGACTGGTGCTGCACGATAACGTGGCGCGAAAAGTGAAAACAATGTTTCAGAACATCAACATATAAAGCTTGGTCGGTCGAATTCTCGCTGCTGATCTTGCTGCTGCGCATCGTCTTACGCGCATACACACATATATACCGCGTGTGCGTGAATCGCACACATACATATTATACAAGTTATATGGCCAGATGGGTCGAGTGTGCAAATTTCTGCTGGGTGGCAGTTGCTAAATCCCCAACTCGGTTGAATTTCAATCCATCGAACCTTTCGTTATAATTTTTCAAGTTCAAAAATGTATCGGTAGTGAACGGTTGAATTTTTTTCATGTTAAATATTTTTATCCTGTTAAGTTTTAACGATAGATTAACGAAAATGTCCATATGACAGTGCCAGGATCAAGCTTTCCTGTAAGAAACCAAAAGTTCCTGTCAAACTAGTTCAAGGTTTGTAGGTTATTGTGCTTTTGATTTGTTCAGTTAGCAATAAAATAATAGCCAAATTCTTCGACAAGTAATAAATGCATATAAGTTTCAAAATATTTACCTTGTAACTTGATGAGTATTAAATCAATATTAGCATATATCAAGATAAGCATGCTGCAGTAGCATAAATGTGTTCATTTATATGCATATTTTTTTTCAGAGAAAAATCATAGTTTTCAATTAATTTTGATCATATCAAAATGTCAAACGAAGAAGGAGCTGGATCAAGTATATCAAGAGCAACTAATCCTACTTTAATGGAAGGAATAACCAGTACAATGGAGGAAAAAAATAATGACTATATGTGTCCTGTCTGTTTTGAATTTATAGAAGAAGCCCATGTTACTAAATGTGGTCATACTTTTTGCTACAAGTGTATTATCACGTCAATACAGGCTTTGGGTAGATGTCCAAAGTGTACGATATGTTTAGCGCAACATGACATATTTCCAAACTTTCTATTAAATGAAATAATTGCCAAGTACAAACAATGTGCCAAAAGTGTAGAAGCATTGGACCGAACTTTGTTGGGTAGCAAAAGTAAAGGAAAATTACTCTCCATGGATTCTACAACATCATGTTTATCTGATAGTTTAAAAAGTTTTATTGCCTCCGATAGTACAAATCTTAGTTTACCTGATGTTAATGCTATGTTGGAAGTACTTACGCAGCGTAAAAATTTATTGGAAGCTGAATCATGCTCAGCTCAAAATAAATTACTTTACGAATTTTTGAAACACCTTTTAAATCAAAAGAAGCAGGAGTGCAGTCGTATACAAAGAGAAATAGCCATTGTGCAGAGGGACATGAATGAAGTTGAAAATATTCTAAATAGTTTGCAAAAAAATTGTCCTACAGTTGAAGACATCCAACAAACTACTGAATTTAATACAGTTCAAGCAAAAGTATTTAAGACCGAGATAATAAACACACTAAATGGTATGGATTCCAATGGGCCTGCACAGGAAGGCGATAACAAGGTACCCAGTGTACCAAGCAGTCAGAATAAATATAGTATAGCAGTGAATACGATGCTGGCCGCAAGAAAACGAAGGATGCACCAACACTTTGATGATTTTGTACAGTGCTATTTTGACAGTCGAGCGAAGGATGTAACTTTTGGCAGCAATCTTCCAGAATACGAATCGAACAATGCAACAGGATTGGACAGTTTTCGCGACGACCTCGTGAAATTTTCTCGCTACAACTCTCTCAAGCCTCTGGCCACGCTGAACTATTCCTCCGATATATTTTACCATTCGACCATTGTTTCCAGCATCGAATTCGACAAGGACAACGAGTTCTTCGCCATAGCCGGCGTGACCAAGCGCATCAAGGTTTTCGATTACAATACCGTGGTGCAGGGTAACGTCGATCTTCATTATCCCTGCATAGAGATGACGTCAAGCTCAAAGATATCCTGCGTGTCCTGGAACTCCTTTCACAAGTCGACCCTGGCCTCGTCAGATTACGAGGGCACAGTGTCGATCTGGGACTCGGTCACCGGCCAGAAGACCAAGGCCTATCACGAGCACGAGAAGCGCTGCTGGTCCATCGACTTCAACGACGTGGACACGAGGCTCATCGCCTCGGGCTCGGACGACGCCCGGGTCAAGCTCTGGTCGCTCAACATGGACCACTCGGTGGCCTCGCTCGAGGCTAAGGCCAACGTATGCTGCGTCAAGTTCAACCCGGAGAGCTCGTGCCATCTGGCCTTCGGCTCGGCCGATCACTGCGTGCACTACTACGATCTGCGCAACATGAAGGAGCCCCTCAGTCTGTTCAAGGGTCACAAGAAGGCCGTGTCCTACGTCAAGTTCGTCAACAAGAACGAGCTCGTCTCGGCCAGCACCGACTCCCAGCTGAAAGATGTGGAACATCAAGAATCCCAACTGCCTCAGGTCACTGGTTGGTCACGTGAACGAGAAGAACTTCGTCGGCCTCGCCACCGACGGCGACTACGTCGCCTGCGGCTCCGAGAACAACGCCCTGTACGTGTACTACAAGGGCCTGTCGAAGCAGCTGTTCTCGTACAAATTTTTCGCGGCCAAGAGCATCCTCGAGGTGCAGGAGAGACGTGAGGACGACCTCAACGAGTTCGTCTCGGCGGTCTGCTGGAAGCAGTCGTCGAACGTCGTCGTGGCGGCCAACTCGCAGGGTATCATTAAAATCTTGGAGCTCGTTTAAGTGTGCACTCTACATAGGGTCTCCTATAAGTCTGTCTGTCTGTCTGTCTGTCTGTGTATGTATGTGTGTAAACAGAATGCGAGAGTATAGAAAATCGGATGATAGTCGTAATTGGTGGTGTGTGATAAATTGATATATACGAGACGGATATTATATTTTTGTAACCGCGCTCAGAGATCACCCGTCCCACCGATCCACCCATGTATAAATGTAAATGTACAAAACGATTTTTTGAATTCACGCCCGCGAATCGAATTATTTAAACCGCGCTTTAGACAAAAAAAGATGGAACGAAGATTATGTTCGATGAATTGTATTTTTGTATATTATATTATATTGTTGCGAAAGCTCAATTACGCTAAAATTTGAGTTCTCCGTGTACAATTTGACGAGTGTGTCTTTCTCGGCACGCGTTTTAGAGCAACAACAACAACAAAAAAAACCCGAACTCGAGTGTGATAGTAACGATTTAGCAATCAACGATACGTGCTGTTAAATACATGTCGGCCTACAGAATATATAACTACACGAACTTTCAAAATGTCTTACACTGGCGATTCTGATGTTATTCGAAAAAACAAAGCTTTTAAGCTAACGTCAACGGTATCTCTTTCAAAGTGATAAATACTACAAAATTTCGAAAAAAATATAAATATATTTATGAGAGTGACTTCAAAAATCACTTTTCACTAGTTAGATTAATTAATTCAAGCTTACAACTATTAATCGAGTAGAATAATATACGGAGTCGTTTCAAGGAAATAATAAGTGTATGACGAGAAAGGAAAATGCAATACAAAGGTTATCTATATATATATATGAATATTAAAATTAAAATTTATATTAATAAACGAAGAATACCGAAAACTATGTAATAACAAGTGAGAATTTTCAATCTCCTACTATAATTTTAAAAAATCGAACAAAGAATAGGGAAATACAAGTCGATATAAAATTTATTTTTAACTTTTTAAACAAGCAGTAAATTTAATATCATTATGCTTCAGACCTATTCGGCTTGATTCGCTTCAAGGTTGAAAATTTAAATTTTATTTTGTGATGGATGTATAGTGCAGTTCGTGGCAATTAGATGAGAAACAATTGTTAATTTCAAAGTTGATGTAGTGAATCGGTGTCGACTTTCAAAATATCCTAATGTAAATGTATGTATGCACAACCTTGAAATGTACATTAAAATATCATTGATTCATGAAAATCATTATACAATCGGTTTCAATTGTCGGGAAATTAAGTTTACGAAAATAATTTTCATGCTGTTTAAAATGAATAAAATTGGCCGTTATATTGATAATTATTGTATTTTTGTACATTTGATGTACATAATTTAAAATTTGTGAATATTATTCAATTATATTTTATAAGCCATTTTTGTATTAACTATTATCAAGCAAAACCTGGAAACTTAAAGAACAAATTTAAAAAACTTAACTAGTTAGTAATAATGTGGTATATTATATTAGAGTTATTCAAAACAATTTAAAAATAATTCCATGATTTTATTAAAAAGTGATATTTATTTTTGTAAAAATAATTAAGTTGTTTTAAATAAAATTTAATTAGTTTATCAATTAAATATTACTTTGGGTTTCTTAAACACACCAATATAAAATTGATTAATTGACTTATTATCGTTCACATTCAAGACTCAATTGAATATGAACTCTATGGTCATTTGAAAAAATGACTAAAACATTTACATTTCTTTGGTAATTCCATCTTCTGAAAATTTTAGTTTTTCCAATAATTTCCTTTTTTTCTCTTTTTCTTCCAAGAATTCTTGTCGACGCTTTTTTTGTTCTTCTATTTTTTTGCAATATTCTCGCATTTCATCATCCATGGTAAAAATAATTGCAATATCTTCGTCCTAAAGTACTCAAAATAATTAAGATATAGATCACGTTATAAATTTTAATTATAATAAAACCTTACATTTTTTTTCTTTTTCAAGTTATTGTTAAATTTTGATTGCTCTTTTGTAATCTCTGATCTAGAAGTCTTTTTTGTACTATGTTCTATGGTATTTTCAGTGCTAGACTTTTTGTCTTTTTTTTTTTTAATGCTCCCAATTACTTTAGTAGTGTTCTAATATAATATAAAATGGTTTTACTGTGTTTAATGCTAAATGAGATATTGAAATATTTGAAGCTATATTTACATTTTTCAAAATAGTTGGCGGCGAATTTTTTTTTTTGATTTATCACCTGACCTTTGGCAGGTGTGTTTTAATTTATTTTGTTTAGTCACAATTGCACTATTAATATCCTTGAGTTTTTGATCATTTTTTTTCTGAAATACAAATAATAAACTTTTTAATTTCTTTTTAGCATATAGAAAAACAATATTCATATAAATAATACCAAATCTATATTTGTTTTATTTTCTAATTGTTTCCGAATTACAGGTTTGTTTATGTCAGTTTTCTTTTTAGTTTGCCAAATATCAGAAAAATAAGTAATCGGATCCTAAAAAAAATGTTTATTATATGAAACATATTATGATTTCTAAATCTTGTACAAACTTACATCTCGTTTGGTGCTCACATAAAGGTTTTTTTCATAATCATTCTTCTGCGTAGAAATTGTGGTATCTTTATTCAAGTCTAAAAAAACGATAGTTATTTTATAAGTATATATCAATTCTCTTTTAAACCACTTACCTTTGTTCTGAGTTTGATATTGTGTAAAGTTATGATTTCTTGTAAATGTTGTTTGTGGATCATTTCTGGGATTCAATTTATCTAACACAAAAGTAACTGATCATCATTACTTTTGCTCTGTACTGAATTTTCCATTAAATGAGAATTATTAAATGGATAATTTTGATGATTCATTGATGATGGTACAGTTGTTTTAGGGGGTGATGGACCAAGTCTATTAATTAATTGAATATTTTGTATACCCTTATTCTGTTTTTGTTGAATATCAGGATGAAACGTCAAGTTAAATGATGAGGGTACATATTCTTGATTGATGGTTGATTGTCTGTAAGACCAATTTGTTTCTTGAATTGAAAAATTTCCTACAGGATTTATGCCAATAGTTTGTGATGAAAGTGGATACTGATGTGACAGTGGAACAGTTAATTCATTGCATTGAATACTTTGATTCTTTGACAGGATAAGTGATTCATCTCTATATTTCAGTTTACAAAATGATAAAGATGTTGTTTGGTTTTGATATGCTGGTAAATTATTTCTATTCATAGAAACAATATCATTTTGATACACTTTTAAAGCATTTCCTTTTGTGAGAACTAATTCATTTTGATAATTCTGTGAGTCATTCCGAGCCCTATAATTCTTTTCACTTTGACAGTCATATGTGATGGGTTGATTTCCTTCTTGATTTGTATTTAAAAACTTTGAATAAAGAAGGCAAGATTCCAATACATTGGAAGGAGCATTTGCACTGGGAATTATTAAATCAACTGAATTTGAGCTAGAATTATTACATTTTTTGGATTCGGTGATTTGTGATTCAGATATTTGAACTGAAGTTATAGGAAGACTCAAATTTTGACTCTGAGATTGAGTATTAACAGGCGAGCCAATTATTGATGGTTCTTGAGACTCAGAAACTATCGGTTGTTTACTTGAGCAATGCTCATTTATTTTTCCAATAGTTGCAATATTTTGTTTTTTGTGCTTTTTTTGATTTTTTAATTTTTTCAATTTGTTTCTCAAATCTTTGACATTGCTTGAAGACTCTTTGAATCTTATACTTTTTTCAGTTTTTTTTAATTCAAAATTTTGATTATGATTAACGTCATAATAATCTATGTCATAAACAATAAGATTTCTTTTATGATTGATAAAATTATTTTGTTTTGCAACTGCATTATTCAAGCAAATTTCTTCATTCAATTCTCTCAGAGCTTCAAGTAGATCTATATTTAAAATCTCGTCAATCGAATCCTCTTGATCAGACTAAAACAGATAAAAAAGCTTGAAAGTCAATCATTGAAAATGATGAAATTATTTTCTAATTAACATGTTGATAATAAAGATTCTATTACAGCCTCAATACTGTGGTTATACAAAGTTTCTTCGTAATCACTGACTGAGGGTAAACTCAACAAATCTTCATCCAACAATGTATCATCACTGCAAAAATTCAAATTCAAAATTAAACTCACTGTAAAATTTAATTATGATAAATAACAAATAGTTTCATAGATTACGAAAAAAATTCAAATTTATAAACATCTGTAACCTGTGCACATTTTGAATTACAATGCAAGTACCATCATAAATAGGACACTCATATCCCAAAAATTAACTTCATAATTCACAACAAATTTTCGATCTTTGAATAACATTTTTTACGTTCATACTTACAATTCGGACATGTTTTACTTCTCACATAATATTCGTCCTTTTTCCGATCTATGCACGAAAATCTTAAAAATGCAATGTTTGTCAACAAAGGACGGGATAACGCTTTACGCGCTGTACGATACGAAATCATTGCCGAGACAGTCCACGCTCGGCATTCGATCTTAGCAGCTGTGTAATCTGATATACTGCTGATTTTAATTCGCACACTGAATTTGAGACTGCAATAGTGAGTAATTGCTTTCAGCTATGTAGAATTTTTTAGAAAAAGAATTAATGAAATCGAAATTATTTTTACCGTGAAAATCATGTGAACGTTTAAAATTTAAATTCACATATTTTTACGGTTACTGAAAAATTAGTTGTATTACCGTGCGATAGCTGTAAGTAATAACGTAAAATTGTATGATCGTTATATTCATCTAAAATTTGAAATATAATATTACTTGTTTTTAGAATTGACAGGTGACAGGCCTATAGTGCATTTTTCAGACTTATCATCTTTTAGCTCAATCAATAGATGAGGTACTCAGAGTATGTAATGTAAGTGAACAAAAGTGTATTATAAATAAGAAACTGCAGTTACACAATTGAATTTAAAGTGTGAGTTTATGTTGACTGATTTTACACATGTGAATTAATTACAGATTTGAAAAATTTTACAATATAAAATTATATTTACATATACAGTCTTAAAGATTATCTTATTTACAATATCGATCTGCTTTCATTTTGCTCCTTCTGTCAAGCAAAGTTTCATGCAATTGTCCTTCATCCTTTGCTTTTTTTAAGACAGAAACTTTGTCTTTACTTAATCTCATTTTTTTGTCTTGAAATTTCTGGAACTTTTTCCTGCAAATGAATTATAAATTTGATGAACAATTCTTAATACCACCGTTGATTGGAATGATCGAGCACTATTATTGATACTTACACATAATTAACTTCTATGTCTTCTAATGTACCTTGCTCTTCTTGAGGTACATCCTTGTAGGGATCTTCTTCTTTTTTAGCTAAATGTCTTATTTGGCAATATTCCATTGGTCCAGCAGTTTTTTTATTGCAAATTATATCATCATCTTCGTCCACAGAAATAAAGCATCCTGTACTACCTAAAATAGCTACCTTACCATCCTGCAAAAATATAAGTTGATGATAGTTTTTCTTTCTCTTACAAGTAACAGTGCTAATTATTATTATTCAACAACAAACCTGAAAAATAGGTTCCCACTGTTCTAATGCGCCTACAGCTTCGGTACGTGCAACAACTCTTTCCTTTTTATCAACGCTCAAGTACATGCCATATCCAGATTTTAATGAAATTTTTGTATCACTCAGTACAAATGCTGTTAATATTTCTTCTGGGGAGGGACCTTCACCTTCGTCGTGTGGTGCGCCAAGGGTGAATAAACCATTGTCTAAGGCTTTTAAATAGCACCGATCTCTGAACTCTATGGCCACCGTGGGAGTGAGTTCGGTAAGATCAGATATTTTGCTCCATCCTCCTGTAAAAATTACTCACATAAATCAATAAACGTTTTAAGAAAATTCCATTCGAAGCTCATTGAGGATTAAAAACAACTTTTTCCATCAAAATTTCAACAGGTTATGTTCAACCAATGACAGTTAAATAAACTTACCGTGTTTAATCGAATCGTTGTCTACCTCAACTTCGCTTTTCTTGTCACCATCCACCTTACTGCGCTTTCTTTTTTTTGTTCTAAATCAAATAAATTAATTAAAAAAACAATGAATATTTTTTTTTTTCAAAAAATGCATCACATATTTCGTCGAAAGAGACTTACTTGGGCTTCTCTCCTTTCAAAACCAGTTTCTTTTTACGAACTTGTTCATATTCCGACATATTGTTCACTAATTGGATTGATCTCCTGAAGAAAAACAAAGTACCTTTTGACAGTTTACCACACAAATCGATAGCTTTATAATTAATAGTGCAGACTACAGACGCGTACCAGAATTGAAATTATAGATTGACACTTGACATGTGTGTTTACGTCTGAGGTTCCTAATTGACTGGTGGCGCCTTCGTCATGTGAGTTTTTCTCATTGACCATCTGTAAACCTAAACAGTTTGCAACAATTCTTTAAAAAATACGAGAAAATTTAGTATAAATTATTTCAAGTTTGATAACACTGTTAAAACATTTCATTAATTATAATTAATAATAAAAAAATTACAAGCTTTCGTACCTGCAAAAATATGCTATTTATTTTTCATGCTACCCCAGCCGATACTAAGGTTTTTCGTCCCGGCGGCCAAAACCAAAAAGTTAATTTTTGCTGGGGGATTCATGAAAAACAGAACCTATGAAGCGAAAAAGAAAGCTCGGCTTCGCGTCGGACGATAATTACACGGTGCTCTGAGGCTTTCCAGTTTTTCACTCGATCCCTCGGCACGTTATATACTAATTTTTTTACTAAACTAAAGTTTTCCCATTACTCAAATTTAGATATAAGTATCAGTGTTTATGTATATGTCATGACTCTTCGCTTTAGTAGTAGTTTTTTTGTACTTGAATTTCAAACGATTAGATTGATCGATATGTAATTTGATATTTTCGGCTTAAAACTTTCTCTAATACTATAGTACCTATATCACAGATGCTGCCTTTCATCAGAAAACAATGAATTTCCGGAAATTAGTGAATACGAATATTCTATTAGAATTTAGGAGCGTACGCCTGTATTACATACTTTTACGATTATTTAAATAATCGATTTTTTTGTGTCATTGTAAGCGTTATGCTTAAGCATTCAATGTAAAATTAAATGTCCTTTCAGAAACTGAGCTCAAAATTTTGACTTTTAGGGTAATAAAAAAGTTATAACTATTTATTTTGGCAAAAAATCAATTTCTCGATTTTTTTAGCCATGTTACCTTTTAGCTATGTTATGTTAAAATAATGAAAAATTAACAATACACACTTCAATAATATCAACTAACTGATTTAAAAAAAAATCATTTAAAAAATTTTAATTAAAGCACAGAAATTCAGACAGAGTCTGTAAAAGCCCTGGAAATATTATAGATGCTAAATAATTAAATTATCACAAGTAGTGTGTCACCTCTTTATAAGCAAAATAAAAAAATGCAATTTTAATTGTAAAACTACAATTATGAACTATGAATGAATTATGAATTTATTTAAGTATAGACAGGGTATTTGAAAAGAAAATATTTAAATTTTTTTCGTTGAAAATTCACAAATAAGCATATTTCTGATGAATAAAGCATATATAGGTAGTAAATATGTATGAATCTCCTAGGGTCCTACGGCCCTTTTCTCTAAATACTCATCCCCACCGCGAGAATTATTTCTAAAGCCCTTGTACGACACACTTATTTTTGAATTGGAGCGCAGTTTGCTCTCTGCAGTGAGTCCAAGACACGCGTGTACAGTTTTTTGAAAGGTAATAGATACCTTCCCATGAAAATAAGTTACTTCTCAGTAATTTTTAGTTATTCGCGATACATCATAATGTTGAAAATTCTCAATCGATAAGAAAATTATAACTGTCGAACTGTTTATCTATGAAAGTTTAAAGGCATTACCCTTTTCAAGAATGGAATCGAATTCAGACAATGTATTAAAATTTTTAGCAGATTCTATTTCTTCTTCGACTATCAAAAGTGAAATGTTAAATGGACCTATACAGAATTTGGCAAAACTTTTAAATCCGCCGAATGCTTTGCCGAATGATATCAATGCACTTTTTAGTGTATTACAAGTGCTCTCACCTAATGGTGTTTTTGTTCTACCAGAAACACCACAAGTTTTACAAAAATCATCAAATTTTCCAGTTGAAGATGTAAAAGGTAATTTCAACAGTTGCTAAAACTAAAAAAATTATATACGAAGCAACCCGTAATATTTGCTCGTATTTCGTT
The DNA here is from genome assembly GCA_034770305.1 of Trichogramma dendrolimi. Taxonomy (NCBI): domain Eukaryota; kingdom Metazoa; phylum Arthropoda; class Insecta; order Hymenoptera; family Trichogrammatidae; genus Trichogramma; species Trichogramma dendrolimi. The sequence goes on along the minus strand of JAPMIB010000010.1, from coordinate 1,236,756 downwards.
TTATGATTATTGATTATTTTAGTGAGCATGTGACGTGACAGTTTTAGTTTTAGGCTTTTCTTTTTTGTTTTATCAAATTATTTAGAAGCTAACCAAATGATTCTACGTTAAAATATAGGCGATTATTCAACTTTGAAAATATCTCAACCAATTTTTTTCCTTTGAAAATAAAAATGTATTGTCTGTCTTGTCAAATATGATCTTGAATTTTATTAATATTTTTAGTATTAGAATGCTCTTTTAAGATACTATAAGGAATCTTGAAAATACCAGTTTTCTTTTATTTATAATTTTCGATAAAATTAATAAAAATCTTAGTCAAGCCCCGAGTGACGAAAAACTAATCAAATTTTCGAATGTAAACATCCGATAAGCTCTGAGTGCTTTGAGCATTTACTCATACTCCCCAAAAAAAGCAGCAACAAATTTAAACAATTTAGAAAACGAATTCAAAGCAGAGAAACGTATTTTTGCGAATATTTACGTTTTTAAAAATAGATTTTTTAAATAGTGTTTATAGAAAGCTATGACTAATAGTAATTAAAATAATAATTTTTATGAATACCCTTTTCTAATTAAATCCTTATGCCTTTGCAGCCGAACCACTAGACCTCTCTGTTCACGAGAAGATTCCTTACATTAGTAATGATAATAAACTGGTAATAGATCGAGCGGCGATCGGCGATCGTCAAAGCGAACTGAATTTCAACTACTCTCTCGGAATATCATCTACCCAAACTACGCAAATTAGCATGGCTCAAAGCAGTAGCTCCGAAAGAGAGATCAACAAAAGAACGTACAAAAATTACAGTCCAGAGCAACTATTGCTGGCTATAAAAACCGTAGCCGAACAGAAAATGTCACCCACGGCGGCAGCGGAAGCGAACGGCATACCCTCCAGGACTCTTTACGATAAATTGACGAAATACGGCATACCGACTCCAAAAAAAAGGAAATCCGATAAAGTTTCAAAGCCGATATCTTCGCGAGGGAAGATTGCATGAATCGAAAGTTTGAAAAACGATAGACCGTCTGATTCGTGCGAATAAGCATCAAGTTATATTTTGTATATTTTAATAATATAAATATATATGATATATCTATATTATCGGATAGGTTTTGTAAATATTTATGATAATCTTGTTAAAATTTGATTACGAAAAGTTTAAAGACACTTCTTAAGTATTATTTAATCCCGACTCTTCCGAATTGACATCGATGTATTGTGTCTATAGCATAATGAAAAGAAATATTGAAAAATTACTGTTAAGTTCACGATACTCTGCTCTAAGTTCTCTACGAAACTCGAATTGTATAACAATACTTTTTAAATAATTGATTTAAAAAGTTACTAGTTTTCTTATTTCTCGAGTGGTTAAAAAAATCCTACTTTTTATTACGAGCTTTATAATCAAGTAAAGTAGAATAATTGAATATTTTTGATATTAATTTAAAAAAAATGTATGTAATAGCAAAGAGTTAATTCTGTAGCACCATAGGAATCGTATTCATTTTGAGCATTCAAGCGAAATAAAAAAAAAATTTCTCAAAGTTCTTTTCTCATTCTTTACTTTCTTTCCTGCACGGACAAAGAATACAAAAACCGTCTAGATCGCGCGCATCTCTCGACGTGTGCGCGGATATTTTAGCAGAGAAAGAGAGAACGATTATTTTTGCTATAAAACGCACCCTCGATTTTCTCCTACGCGCGTACGTACCTATATCTAGATTTATTATTGTGCCGCTGCACTGCGAATAAGATCGGATACTTTCTTTCAAGGTTTTCTTTTCTAGGTTTTATACGATGTGCACAATAGACGAGACGACTGCGGCGTACACACAGTCTGTGTGTGTGCAAATCTTTTTCTCTCTCTCTCGGTCTCCTTCTACGCTCCTACGCTCGCTCCTCTCTTTTTATTTTCTGCGCGGAGTCTCGTCTTTCGACGCATTCAATGAGCGATTATCGCAAGGGTGAATGCCGCTACTACTTTTGCCTTTGCTAAAATTTTCAAACGCAACTGCGCGCACCGTATATATATATATATAAAAGCGCGTAACAAGACTTTGAGGATGAGAACTATTAGGTGTACCGTGTATAAATGTGTATAAGGTAGTAGTTGCACACAGCAAAAATTGCTCATAATATGTGCACGTGAATGATGGCAGGATGTGCCAGTGCGTATATTTTTTGCTCGAGGCTTTCTCCTGCGCTCCCTTTCACAAAGATCGCGCTTAGATTCGCTTGTCCGTCTGCGTGTGTGTGTGTGTTTACATTGAATTTTTTTTCTCTCTATGGGCAGAAATTGTGTCAAAGCCATCGAACTTCGCGCAGCAGTACCTACACCCCTGCAGAATTAAGAGAGGGAGATCGCGCGCGAGTAGTTTTTGTTCGGCACGATACACATTCGCACGATTTTTTTTTCTATTAAATGACTCAATATTTAACAGCGTGGGCTGCTACAATGCGCTCTGTATAGCGTCGAATATTTTCATTTTATTTCATACCTACTTTCTCTACCCTCTCTTTTTGAGAAATGAATATTATTATATTTTTTTTATTGTCAATTTTAACCAATTTTTAATTTTCACTGACTTCAATTGGTATTCAAGTGCAAATTTATATGGGTAGCTCAGAATTGATTATTATTATTATTGAATAATCTTATTGAAATTAACTAAAATGAAATCGTTTCCCAGATCTTATGTACTTTTGTAACAAATTGCCTTTCACATAAATTCTCATTCGAGATATCATGTACATTCTTAAACAAATAACTGCCAGTCAATGCATATACTTGAATTTAAGTACATGCAGTAGCACATTTGAGGTATCCAATAGGTAACAAAATGATCAAGACCAAATGCAGAGAGTAAATTTTTGCTTGCCCTTTTATTTTTAACAATTGTTCATGAAATCGTATAAAAAGATTATAATAATTGATTTTTGATACAAAGATTTCTGATGTCATTAGAATATTTAACAAGTGAATATTGGAACTATTCGATTTTTTAAGAATTGAATTGATAGTGATTGTTCAGGACCAAGTAAATTAATAAATATTACACTGCAATTTACATCGTTCACACACATTTGCTTGGATAAATGAAGATTAAAGAGCAACAAAGAATATTTAACGGTAAACACAATTTTCAATCAACTGTGGTATCTAAGAATTTCATAAAAATGTTCTTTTTCATCAGAAACATGAAAAATTAACTATAGGGTAAAGGTATTTTTGTCGATTGTGACTTGCATAGCAACAATTGTGCTTGGACAGCAAAATATTAATACAACATAATGTATTCAGCAATGGTTACAATGTAACTTCTATAGAATTATTGATGCAATATTGTATACAAATATATTACAAGTATAATACATAAAGTTAGCAATTTATAAAAGAAGGGTTTAAACCTTAATGCGACACAAATAATTTACTACATGTAAATTTTTACGCAAAAAAATTGTTCATTACTTTGTTATCTATAAAATTACTATCAATACAACATTTTCAAAATCGATGTACAATTTATTCATATTGTTTTAGAATGTGCTTTTGAACATATTAAAACTACATCAGGCTTCTTCTAAACACATGCACACAAAAAATACGTTGAATTATTATCAACATTATTACTACTTATCTGAATATGAAAATTATTGTTATTATATATTTTACTACGCTGTGAGCAGTTCAACTCAAAGTACAAACACAAAAAATACACATTTTCAATATTTATTATTAATATTCTAGTCAAAGACAGTCATACCAAATTCTTTTTAATCAAATTTGAAAAAATATATAGAAATTTTTTGGTTATTATACCAAATAAGAAAATTTTGAAATCTAAAATGTTTGATTAAGGATACTGTTACTTAATCACTTTTTTTGATACACTTATTAAAACAGTAATGTTACTATGACAATTATTATTAGCATTTATTTTTAAAAAGCTAACTAACTTTAAGCCTAAATCAACCTACTTTATTTAACATTTATGTCAGAATATTATTTATAGCAACAAAATAACTGAACCAATAAAAAATAACCCACGTGTTTTTGAAGCCTATAATTTCAAATTTTTTTCAATTTTTTTCCTTATTTTTCATCCATTAACAAAATATAGAGAAAGAGGAAAAGATATTTTTACAATCGATTAATGCCAAGGTATTTAGATATTTGATACTATCTTTTTTTACATTATTTTTTAATTGAATACTAATAAAAAAAATCATAGATGGATCAGATCAGCTTCAGCTATGTACAGTTTCCATTTGGTTGTTTTCCAGTTGTCGTTGTGCTTTTAACCATTCTACAAACTCATCAAGCATCACAGGCCCTATGAATGAACGTAATTTTTTTAGATAAAAATTGATTTATTTGCTCATCAAAAAAAGTTATTCGTTACTTACATGCTCCATCTAGATCATAATTTGATAAGTCGTTACTAATTGTTCTTGAAAATTCTAAAATATTGCACCACTGATCTTTGTTTATCACTTTGTACTTGGATTGACTCAAGAAGTTTGCAAAATGTGTAAATAATGGCCATTGTTTACTAAGCAACAATTGCAGCATTAATTGAGCTGTTTCCATGTCCATGCTTCGTTGGTCTTTATCTTGCTAAACATGAAACAAGGAAAAATTACAGTTATTCTCTCAGTCCAGTTAAATTTTAGATTGAATTAAAGATGCTGAATCTTTCTGTCTGCTCACCCTAGCAAAATCATATGCATATCTATAAATAGCTTTGAACAGGTTGTGATCGTTCAGCAACGACTTTAGGTACTCGAGCTTTGACTGGAGTTTTGGCACACTGTCGCACTGCAGTTCCATCATGCCTTTGAGCCACTCAGTTTGTGTGAAATATCCCATTCGTCTGGCATTCATTTTATAAGCTATCACAAGCATCACTATGTTTTCCGGATCGACGGCAATGTCCTCGCAAAACCTCACCATACCATCGGGACCCAAAAGCTCCGCTTCTTCGGCGTATTCCTTGAACCACGCGATGCAACGCCGCTGCGAGAAGGCCTGGTTCAACAGAGGTCTGGAGTCTTCCTGCTTGTGACTGTTGCGCGTCGATCGCGCACTGCTGCAATTCAAGAAAAACAAGAATGAAAAAAATAGCTACATTTGATGAGTAATAACATACAATTTTATAAAACGATAAAAAATAATTCGAGGAACTTTTAAACCAAGAGTAAGTTTTTTAAAGCACAGTTTAACTTGACAACAATATCTTCATTTGAAACACAAACCTGTCCTCCGCGTCCATGTGGTAAACCCCCTCTTTCTACTGAAGTATTCTAAAAATAAATAAAAATCACGGGAGCTCCAAATTTATCAAAAACAAAAGCACGTTCGATTATCTAATTCATGGTTTTAATTGAATTGTTGTGCATTGAATTATGTTTCTGCAACACTTTAATGCCACTAAAAAGAAATAATAATGTCAAGCACAAATAAAATAGTGAACCGCGAGAGATGAAAAGCCCAACTGCAGAACTCGTGCCTAACGCAATCGGGAATAAGAGAGACAGACATCGTAGCTCTATTTTTAACGAGGGAAAATTCTCGGTGTTGGCCGCGAGAGTCATTTTGTATTGTTATAGAAAATTTTTAATTTAAATTTTTTTAATATTAAGAATTTTAAAACGAGTAAATTCAAGTAAATTAAATGCTTTAAAAAACACTTAATTCAAATTTCATTAATGGACAAATATCAAATCAATACCAACCTTGGATTATGCCTAACTCTTTTAGATGGATGCCTAGGGTTGTCCTCAGGAGCGGTTGGTTGCATTTCAGGTTGAACATGATTATTTGCAGTATTGGCAGCTTTTCTTTTGGCTCGAGGCATATCTCTGTTTCTCAATTCACTTTTTTCTTCAGAAAGAGAACCTTCGATATTGTCAGGGGCACTTGAATTACTGCAATATTGAAGCTTGGATTGATCAGGACTATTGTTTGTTCTATCGTTGTATTGTTCTTTGTTCCACCGATCCTGAAAATATCATCAACGAAAATTATTGAATAAAATTATGATGTTATTCCTACTAAAAATTATTTATAATATTATTTAAGTTTTGCTTCCAAAATGGAAACTCACAAAAAAATTGAAATCCTTTTTTTTACTCAAACAATAAAGGAGCAAGATTAACCATAAACTAGTTAAAATTATATGGATTACTAGATTTTGTTTTATAATAGCTGCATCAAACTTATTATCGTCAGATTTGTATGGTAAAGTTCTAACCAATGAATACAAGGAAAACCATCCTGGCAATATTGAACTCAATCCATTTTTTTTTAAATTATTTTCTTCCAAAATTTCACTATATACTTTGTTTTGATTTTTCATTATTAAAGTTTTATGTTATTAAAAATAGAAATTTGCCAAAATGAAAGAGTGTGAGAATTTTGAAATAATTTTGAAAAAGTAATTACTTCAGTGATGCTTGACAGTTACAAAAAGTAACATACCAAAAACATTTAAGCATCGTTGCTGGGCAACGGTAAAAGTGTATTGTTTGAATTTATAACTTGTGTGAGATTCAAACACGAAGAGAATTAAAATAATAAATAATATTTTTTCTACTCATCCAGTAATTCGAGTTAAAATACTCTATCTTTCAAAGTTCTAAAACTGAGTAATATTAATTTAGCTTTAAAAATTAGTAAATGAAAGCAATTGAAATTTAACCTAAAATAAATCAACCTTGGAATTCTCTTGAATTCTATGACAACTCATTATCTTACCAAGAGAAGTAAAAGATTAGCAAGATTGCACTTGTCAAACTTAGGTATTCAATAAACATTTTAATCACCCTTATATTTTGTTCAAAATTTCAGTTTAAAAAATCACTCTAATGACCTTAGATAATCTTGAAAATGTTTCGTATTCAATTGCAATTGAATAATAACAATCATGAATAGCAACTGATAAATGATTCAATACATATATTCGCATGCTGTCTATTTGAATTCTGAAGATGTATAAAAATAGAGTAATTGGATATAGTGGTCCTTTTACTGATCACAGTAGGCAAATAAAAAAAACGTCACTAAAAGTAAACACGACAGGAGTATCAGTGTTTTTCGAAAAATCCATGAATGAATTTGATCTGTACTATTAACAGTTGTACGATCAAGCGAGCCTCGCAACGGCACAAAAACTCACCGAAAGTTTAATTACGAAAAATTAGAGATTAGGAAAGTCTCGTCGAGTCGTTATGTGTTATCGTGTTTGGGCTCACCTGCTGCGACTCGCTGCACGAGAGGTTCACCGAGCCCAGTCTATCAGTGATGTCGCCTGTACCCACGCAGTCCTCTTGGACCTGGCGATCTTCTCGCTGCTGCTGATTCCGCTGCTGCTCCGTTGTGGCGGAAAGTAATTTGATAGATGGAGCAAGGTTAGGTTCGTGAATACATCGTTAGGCGAGAAAAGAACTAGATTCGTGGCACCAGAATCACCACCTAGAAGCAGATCCGAGAACAAACGTTCGATCATCGATTCGATTAAAATCCCCGAGAAGTCGTTACGATAACGATCGGCCGCGAATTTAATTATGGGGAACGATAAAAACTTGTGCGCTACGCGATAGCGGGGGTGTGTCGTCGATGCGAACGATAAAAATTGACAGACATATCAATCACTTGTGAAATTTTCCACGAGAACCACTCTTTAATAATTGATTATAATACTCGTCACTATTTACGATGCTCTCACCACGGTAAAATTTTTTTTCACAACGATCGGGAAACCCTCGTCAATCGCGCAACAATATCATTATCATCGAGCACTGAAAAATGAACGCTTCGTACACACCTATGCTCGCAGACCGTAAACACGAAGAGGTTAGAGGGATGCAAAAATTGGCTTCTTTTTTGGCAGAATTTCAGCACGGCTATCGATGCGGCACAGAATGTACGTTACGACGGATCCCAGGCACTTCGATCCCGCTCAAGGAGTAATCAGGTGGACCGCGAACTCGACGAGGCATCAATTAAAGGATCTGTTTATGGTCTGCACCGATGCAGAATATAGATACTGCAAATAAATCGTGAACGTATTATTCGCAACGGTTCGCGAATGACTACTGGCATGCAGTGTGCGTTCGGTTTTCACATTGTCCACTGGATTGGATCGAGCAGAAATTCCAGCGGCCCCGCGAGGTGACGCGCGCGAGCTCGCCTGTTTTTGTGTAGCATGATGATGAATTGTTGTCGATTCATTTACTAGCTGATTATGACAGGGCTCGAGAAACGAATTTTTTTGAAATCGATTCAAATTCAAATTTATCTAGAGAGTTATTTGAAACTTTTGAAGGAAATCAAATCAAGTTTATGCTGAAAGATAGAGGGATTTCTTAAAAAAAACTTGGGGTGAAAAATTAATGCGCTTTAACGTGATTTTTTTGTATAATTCATTCATTAGCGTTAATCTTAAAGTACAAAGAAAAATAAATACAATGTTTTATATGCGACGACATGAATCGTGACAAAAATATAAAGGAAAACAAATTATTGATGATTCAGTTGAGCCAGATATCATTCTCAGTTGATTACAAATCTTAAGAATAACTCTTAATTTTACAGATTCACTTTTATAATAATTTCTATTAAACAGTAATAAAATCAGTTTTTTTTTTTTAGTTGTCCTCTGTGCAGAATTCCGTCCAACTCTTTTGTGGTTATATTGACTCACAAATATCAGCCGTAAAGGCCAAGGTTCATCGCATTCCTTTAAATGTTGATCACTCTGGACAGTTTTTGGACTCTGTTGAGCAGCAAATCACCCTGTTTCACCATCGCCTGGTACTGCGAGTTTTTACTGTCGGGTCGATTCGTTTCTACGATTCCACCGACGCGATCCACTTTGCAGTGTAGCCGTCCAGCAGCAATGAAACGGGATAATTCCCTGTAAAAGATTATTTTTTTATCAATATTACAGTTGAACAAGATGAATTTTTGGCGAAGTATACCAATTATTAAAGATACTTACTGATCAACATATTCAATACTGACTCCAAAAGATTCTGCCATGTACTGTAAGGTCAATGACTTGTAAGACTCCAGCAATTGCGAATAAGCAAGAATACGCATTTCTCTCACATAGAAACGATAATGTGGATGCATAAGGAAGTCTCGTCTCATTAGTTTTTCAACATGTGCTGAAATTACGTTTGTTTGATTACAACAGTTTCAAAGCATGTTTGCGTATGTTATGAATTAATGATTTACCCAGATTCTTAAAGAAGTCAGCATAGTGGCAGTTATACAGTGAGAACAAGTAGTCTTTACAATCAGGATTACTATGCAACACTTCTAAAATCTCTGATCCCTTGATGATTTTATCACGCAACTCATTACGTGGTAAACTTATCATACTTAGATAAACTGTATTTCTGACAAACGTATTGTAGTCCATAAGTTCATAACTAGTAAAAGTACTGATGGTGTCCAAAAAGAAATTAGCTGCTCTTTTAAAATCTCTCACTGCTATACAATAAGTACCTTGATATACTTTCAATCTATTTCTTCTATCCCAGTCACCTCCTTCTTCAATAAGTCTTTAAAATAAACAAAAACCATTTCTAAGTGCCATTCTTATTGATTACATATAAATTGTATACAAATAGCTTCTAAATAGCATTTAACTTACTGTTCCGCTTTTTCAATATTTTTTGTGATAAGATCATGGTCAATGTAAAAAAGACCTAATCGAATCAAGTGAAAAATAATGTCTAATCTGTGACCTAAGGACACTGTTTTTTCATAGGTTTTTTTAAAAGCAGCAACTGCTTCTTCCTTATCGCCAATGCCGCACAGATATTCAGACTTTTTGAGATTAGCTTCTCTGACCTCCATTTCTCCAAGATTTTGTTCGGCATCTTCGATGGCATTGTCCAGTGCCAGAAGTTCTTTTTCGTTCACAGCTTTCATTTTTTTCAACAAGGGTTCATCGATGGGCCAGTTAAGGTCTCTGCAGACCCTTTCATAAAATGGAGCCTTGTCTGAATGGAAAAATTAAAATTAATAACATTTTGATGAACCATTTCGAACAATGTAGTGTAGAGATTTGAATGATTTTGTTGACTCTTCAACTACTGGGTGAATAAATCAACATTTTTAATAACGTCATTCAAGCCCGGCAGATCCGAAATATATAACACATCGTATAGGTTATGATAAACAGTCAAACTAGTTTATGCAAACGTCGTTCGCAAAGTTTTGCATAGAATCGCCACCAAGCCATCAAAATCATTAAAATCGCCTCCATAATTTCGCGATCTGTACCGCCCAACAAAATATCGACGTTTGACATTGAATATCGTCGATGTAAAAAATGTGCAACTCACTTCCATTGCGAATGGCCGTGAGCAGTCGCGTTTTCACGGTGATGTCATCCGAACACTCTCTCAAGCTCAGTAGGCCCTTCCACTGGGCCAGCTGGAAGTTGGGATTCTTCTCCGAGCCGTCGTCCTCGTTGTTCTCCAAGGGCGTGAGCCTGGGCTTGGACACGAGTTTGGAGGTTTCGGCGAGAAACATTGCGGACTTCTTTGTACGTGTTTTCGCGTTATATTTTTTTTTAGCTGACTTCTCGGCAGTGTATGTCGAATCGTGTGTGTAGTGGGTACGCGCACGGCTACTGCTGTCTGTTGCACACAACACGACCAAGGCAAAGCCCGATTATACGGCTTGTGATGTGTGAGGGTTTGTCTGAAATGTCGAATTAGCGGAGCATACGTCACAAGAGTCAATGGCTGCTTGTGGGTTGATGCTGATTTTATGAATCGATTTTTGGCAAAAATTAACTATCGAGGAATTGATTTACTCGTTCATGAAGTATATGTACAAAAATTGCGTACGCGCGAATACTGAGAAATTGAAATGATCAATTTTGAATAAGTCAACTCAAATAAAATTTTTTAGAGTTCTGTCTCAAAATCATTTAGAAAGTTCAATTATCTTTTCAAATTAAATTTTAAATAACAGTTTCTCATTTTATAATTTATTAAAAAAATTAAAGCTTCTGTTTGTAAATATGTATATTGATAAGAATTTAGATACTTAGGAATAGGATTATGATCTTTTAGGAAAACAATAATGAAATAATTGTATAATTTTTTTTTGTAATAAAATCTTTATTTATTTGTTTATTTATTTTCATATATACACTTATGCAAGACACTGATCAAGTGAAACGCTATAAACTCCGCTGCAATCGTTCGAAGAATCTTCGATTTACTAAAGTATAAAAAGGCATTTACACAAGTATCCATACACCAAGTAAAAATAATAAAAAAGCGTAGAAAATAGAGTAAAAAAAAACTTGCAGTATGTATAACTGCTTCGAATTGCCCAGTAAGGTCATCGATCGCGTTGACCGAGATACTTATTTGTTAGGAAAAAATTCAGACACTCTTTTTAATAAATTTATAAACTCTTGGAAACCATGCTGGTTTACTTATTTCCAGTGTCATGATATTTAATAATTTAAACGACATTTTTTTTTACTAAACGACTTAAAAAAGTCATTCTAGAGTCTTTTATATAATAACAATCAAACTATAAGTGTGTCTCCTTTTCCTAAAAAATAACCACCTTTTTCATGATTTAGACTATTTATTTATAAAAAAAATAATCATGCCACAAGCAAATAAAAATTATCATTCCTTACTCACTTTTCAGTCGACTTACCTTTTGGATTTTAAGGAGTTTTATGTATTTAAAAAATCAATAGATGTGAGAAACGGCTCATACCTTGTTGCTTTCCTCGAACAGATTTTCAGTAAACCAGAAATAAATGGAAAATGAAACATATTCGTTATTATGTGAACAAATGGAAGCAAATAAAAATGGGTTGATGAGAATGGTTGTCTTTGAGAATTGTCAGAAAAAAATCTATGCAATAGATATAAAATAATTTCAAGTACAGTTCTTCTCGTCAGTCTTAGTGTTAGCTCATGAAAAACAAATTCAAATACTCTGAGCCTAAGTCAGTTAAATATTCAATCGTGTGCTAGCGTTGAAAAACTGTAAATCTTTCAGAAAGTCTATTTCATGGTGTTCAAAATAACTAAAATTACTCTAGTCTTGTCTTATTCTGTATAATATTTGTTAATTGCAAAGTAAGTATTAGGTATATTTTAATAGCTATACTACCTCTTACAAGTACAGAAGCTAGCTAGAGTACCTCAGCTTTGATACCTGCCTGCCTCTCATATACTGAATAAGACAGCAAGTCGATAAAAATTTGTTTAAATAATAAAAAGGTTCAACTTTGTATATGAATATTATATATTTACAATAATTAATTAATACTGTTACAAATTATTAGATTTCTCCTTGCGTACATATATAATTCAACCCAATTTTAAATGACAGCATTCCTAGTATCTAAACTATCGAATGATTAATAAGAAAATTAATGAACATTAAAAAAAGTTATTGATTCCGTTTATTTCACTAACTGTTTTGAAGACATTTACAAATTATAAAAGTAGTTTGATTCGACATGGTTTACGTGCTTATTGATCTAAGCAATAGGCAACCTACACATGCTAGCACATTTTGATATACCTAAGCTTCGAATTCTGCTTCAAAGTTGTCTTCATCCTATTATATAACTTAAACATTACACACTATCAAATTCTATTGTGGATAATTTCAATCCATTATCTAAAAAAATTGAGTGGAAAAGTTTGTCCATAGTTCATTAAAAATACAAAAATACAGATGAACAAATTAAATCAACATATATGTTCTCATATTAATTTATATAACATGCGCATTTAAGAGAAGTTTGGATGAAATTTTTGTTACATTAGTTTACTCAAAATGTAGTATTACAAAAATGTTTGCATACTAGTTTATCAGTTTATGCTGAAGTTATTGGGTCAACGCGCTTACATAGGTAATAATTAAATGGTCATTTATAATTGGATGTGCTAAAGTAATCTGAAGACGATTATGAGTGAGATGTAAATAACTCATTCAAATTGATTAGTAAATTGAATTGAATATTGCGCGAAGTATTACTACACGTTGACTTGTAAAACAAATGACATATTCTTTTGGTGCACTCTCGGTTTTTTTTGCTTTTTTTTCATTGAAAAAAAATGTATTTTAAAACTATATTTAAGAGGGCTTATAACTCCCTGACTTGCATTCTATGTGTATGTACAGTTTAGCAATCTCTTCTTGTAGCCTGATTGTCCTGCCTGCAAGGATATTTTGATTCTTATTCCCTGAATATTCTTAATATTCCTGCATCTTTCGCAAATTCATTTGCTTAATGCCTTAATTCACTGTTCCCTTTTTTCATTCAATCCTGCTAGCCTGATTTTTATAGCCTGCCTGCCTGCTCCAACACTAATTCAGTACCAAAGTACTGGTATGCGATTAGAAGGCAAGAAGTAGAGTGGGATCACCTAAGGTTCAAAAGTCAAAAACTAATTAGTTTATGTGTATTTGATAATTTATCAAGACACCTTAATATTGTATCTTTCAATCAAAAACTACTCAGTAAGAATGAATGCATGTTTAAGAAATTAATTTAGCATTGTTTCAAGATTAAGCATGAAGAAACACACAAATATTCTTTCTGCAACATATTTAAAAAAATTATAATGTAAACAAAAAATCAGAGTGATAACAAATATCAAAATGCATAGAATAATTGTAGCATTTGAAAGAGCAATTGTTGGTACCTTACATAATCTATAAAACTTAACTGTATCAAGATATTTCTTATAAATCCTATTTATCATATTATTAATGCAATAATAAGTAATTTGTAAAGAAGCTTTAAATCCCTGGCTTCCTATTAAGAATGAGGAATTCCATTGGGTCAAGCATGAATAATAATCCTTCATAAACTAGCACAAAATAAGAGGTGTCAACTATGTTTTTCCTTTAAAAAAAGGGTATTAAATTTAAAGGTAACCTGACTTTTTGCATCTTTCTACCTCGAATGTATATAATTTTCTATGAAAAAATGAATAAATGAAAAGTGCGCAAAAAACGAATGCAAGGCCAAAAATGAAGTAATGCATGGCTCGACATTCATTGATTACTGAAAATCAGTTTTCATGAATAATTATTCTTACCGTATGCAAGTCGAGAGAGACTGGTCATGGGGATGACGGGCGGAAGGGATTTAGTACCTTCTGCCACCGCCACCACCACCCATACCGCCTCCCATACCACCGCCGTAGCCACCGCCACCGCTACCTCCGTAGCCTCCTCCACCGCCTCCGCCGCCGCCACCACCGCTTCCTCCTGTAAATCAATCGATCGATCGGAACATTACAAAAAATTCATACAACTTTGAAGAAATGGTTCAATAATTTAATTTCAATTTACCGTATGGAGTTGGTCTGCCACCAGAGTTGAAGTTATTTCTGATTGGGCCACCTCCGTAGCCTTGCTGATAGCCGCCACTGAAGTTGTCATTACCCCAGTTGCCGCCACCACCGCCGCCACCGCTATTGTAGCCGCCGTTGTTGCCGCTACCTTGGTTACCGCCCCATGGGCCGCTTTGGTTTTGGCTCTCCCAGGGTCCGGAGTTACCCCAGGACTGGTTGCCGCCACCGCCACCACCGCCGCCGCCACCGCTGTAGCCACCGCCACCGCCGCCCTGATTCCAATCTCCGCCACCGCCGCCACCGCCGGAGCGACCACCCCAGTTGCCGCCGCCACCCTGGTTGCTGCCCCGGGGTCCTCCGCGGCCGCCACCGCCGCCGCTGGAGCCACCACCGGAGCCACCACCGGAGCCGCCACGACCTCCAGAGCCACCGCCGCCACCGGATCCGCTGCTAGCAGAAGCCATCTCGGCGCGGCTCAGAGCCTTCTTGACGTCGACGTGCTTGCCGCGGATCGAGTGGTTGCGTTGCAGGCAGATCTTGTCAACGGGGTCGTAATCGTCGAACTCTACAAAACCGAAGCCTCGCTTCTTGCCGGTCTCCTTGTCCGTGACAATGCTGACCGAGTTGATGTTGCCGAAGCCCTGGAAGTACATGCGCAGATCTTCCTCCTCGTGGTCGTCCTTGAGACCGCCGACGAAGAGTTTCTTGACCGTGGCACCGGCCTCGGGGCGGCCGATCTCCTGGCGGGGCACGGCGCGCTTAGGCTCGACCACTCGGCCGTCCACGCGGTGCGGTCTGGCCGCCTGGGCGTCGTCGACCATGTGAGCGCGCGAATAAGTGATGAAGCCGAAGCCGCGCGAGCGCTTGGTCTTAGGGTCCTTCATTACGACGACGTCGACAATGTCGCCCCACTGTTCGAAGTGCTTCTTGAGCGAGTCGTCGGTGGTGCGGTAGTCCAGGCCCCCGATGAATAATTTCCGCACATGCTCGGGCTCGTTTTTTCCGTCCTGCCGAAACAAAAAAGAAAATACGACGTTGAAGGGAGTTGTCAATAGTTGTTTATTGTCACGCGTCGTTGTCGGAGGGGTGGGGGTTCGTGCATACAATAGACACGCAAGCTCGAGGCAAGAAAAACATGGCCGGCCGTTTCGCCACGCCGGCACTGGTGGTGGTGGTGGGTACAATGCTTATTATCACGGTCACCCACGCGTCGTGTTTATCGATTTCGAGCTAGCCCCGGCCCCCGACCCCATCATCGGCCTCTCGGTAAATTTTAATTATAGCCATGTCCCAACGAGGTTAGAAGCGTCGTAGGAACTCGTGGCAGCGATTTTAAAAAAGTCCCGTTTCGACGCTGACACGACGGCGCAGGCATTTATATCCGTGGCAAACGAGACTGTACTAGAAAGGCTGTATACGGACGACGCGACGTGCCGCCATGTTTTTTTTTCTCCCCGAAACTTGTGTTATTCGTCTCAGCGTGTCTTGTCGAAAGAGTCGATAACGCCAAGAAAACGTTTCAATCACTAAAAAGTTAATTTTCATTTCATCGTGAAGTATCTAATTGAATTCGTTAATGATTCACCGTTAACAAGCAAGACGCACTTCGTGAGGCAGTTAGAATCTAAAATTAACGTTTTAAAATTACGGAAAAGGCCCACACAACTCACATCATGTTCCATCTTGACCATCCTCGATGACGATGATCTCCGTTCGCTATCGTAAGATCTCCTCGTTGCGATGCCTTATTCACCTTATAGGGTGAATGAAAAAAAAAGAACTCGAGGATCTAACGTTGATACTCGTACAACTGCTGCTACACGACTGGTGCTGCGGGCAGTTCACAGATATTTAACGTTCGCTCACTCACACAGAAACTCTACTGGCCGGAGGGGGGCAAGTCGTTCCTTATGCGTGTGTGTGTGTGTGTGTGTGAGTATGTGTTGGGATACAAACATTCAGCTCACAGATCGATAGTCGTTGGCTCTGGGCAGTGCTGCTTCGCGGAAGTGGGAATGCAAGAGTCGTTTCGGCGTGGCGCTGCGCGCGTAATTTCGAATGAAAGAGACACAAGTCGATGTGATCTTACATTATACTTCTTTTTATTATCAAATGAATATTATACAAATTGGTACATTTACTTAGGAAATGTTCTTTTATATTAACTGAAAAATTAGCAAAATCAGTCTTGTGAGAAAAAGTATAAATGCAAAAAGTTTTACAGTTAACATTCATAAATATCACCTATAATATTAAGCATTGTGCGCTCGGACAAAAATTAATGTTTTATCAATAATTATTATTTTTTTTCTTTTAATAAAAAATTTCAAGTCTACACCTCAACAATATATGAAAAAGGCAATTCAGAAAGTTCATTTTTGGTGCTCAGTTACACACGTTTTTTATATCGTACAGTTTTTTTTTCTTCCGAAATTTTTTTTAATAAATACTTCTATCAACTTGTACTTTACAAGTCTTCTCTAAAGAGTTTCAATGAATTCAGAACTACGTTTGAAAGTCTTACTGGATTTTTATCAAATGTTTGCGTGGTCGGTCTACCACTATAGCTACACAATAATACTTATCTATATAAATTGCTGATTATTTAGTTTTAGTATTAATAAAAAAAGACACACCAAATATATCTTACGTAGATTACAATGTTATTCATGAAATAATGAGATCTCTATTCAAAAAAAGATTATACTGTAAAGTTATAAATCTTATTCGAATGGCCTAAGTATTTAACAAATACAATGAAAATAGGATTCTGATATCGTGTGCTCGTTTACAAGGAATGAAAGAATTGATAAAGCATTTATATCTTAGTAATACAAAGTATCACCTATCTCGAAAGAAAATCTAACAACAATAAAATAAAATATATAAAAAAATTAGTTGTCTCACTGACAAAAATAACAAAATTTCCTTTCCATAAAAAAAAACTAGAAGTACAAAATAATCTTAAAAATTTGTACGATCACTTTCATATCACAAAAACGTTTCCTCTCACGCCACCTGACTATCTTCGCGTACGCAGGCAGCGATGAAAAAGTATATAAATAATACTAAACGAAAACGGCAGCTTCATTGTACAAAACGTGCTTAAAATTCGTTACAAAAAACGCGTTCCCGAGTAGTTTTTTCTCTCTCATAAATTGTGCGCATCTTCGGAAGAAGAAATAAAAAAAAAAAAAAAAAAAAAAGATTATTCTTCCACTTCCATGAGCCGTGGCTTGAGAGACTCGGCAGTTCTGCGTCTCCAGTGCTGCGGCACGTCGCCACCCTTGCTCTGGGACGAAATGATCGCCACCACCCCCTGCTCCAGCTCGAGCTCTTGGCTGTGAATGCTGCTCGCGTCTTCCTTGTCGTCGCTGTTGTATTGCCTGTAATTTTTTCCCAATTTCCCAATGAAAATGACACAGAATCAATAGGGCAATCTATTGTACGAGGTAAGCACTCACTCATTATCGGCCGACTCGGTGTGAATGAAGTTCGTGGGCGAGTTGCTGTGATCGGCTATACCGATGCGTTCCTCGATCTTGCGATTGATCTCGGCTACTTCCTCGAGTGGTATGGGCTTCAAACCGTCGTCGTCGTATCTCTCGATGATCAGCGGTGCTTTTTTCTAATATTACGAAGTATCGTTTTAATGTTATGCTATATAAGATAAATTTATTTAAATAACGTACAATTGTAGATGGCAGTATCGTAGTGACCGACGGCAACTTTTTCGGTCTACCCCTGGGCCTCTTGACGATCACGGCTACCTCGTTTTCCATCATGAAATTTTCTATCTTCGCGTCTTTGACCAGCTCGGCGAGACTTTCGGCGTCGTTGGAAATTATCTGTCCCTGACAGTCGGCAGTGCTGATCACGTTGTTGCTGCTCAATACGTTGGTGACCAGTTGGGGATGATTGAATTGCAAGTGCATGACGAAATCTTCGGTGCGCGAGAAGCGCTCCTCGCAATGATCGCAAGCTAATACCTTATCACCTTTAAAAAGTTACAAAGAAAAAGTCAAAAAAAGTGTCAAAATTCACCTGGACACACCAAGATCGATGACTGTATAGTGTATGTACTCTCCGAGCCGAAGCTTTGAAAAAAAAGTCATTAAAAAAATTACCAAAGTGCGTCGTGACGTGTCGCTGAAGCTCAAATCTGGTGAGAAAAAAGCGATCGCATTGCTCGCAGCCGAAGGGCCGCGCCTGACCGTGAACTCTCATGTGACGATGCAAGAAAAATTTTGTGCGAAACTTTTTCGGGCATTTTGCGCATTTAAACCATTCGGTGGCTTTAAATTGAAGAGAAAAAAAATGAACATTGATGTGTGAAGACAGAAGCATGAAGCACACACGTGATAATACAATGAAAAGAAAAAAAATGAATTAAGTTATGTACTTACACGTGTGCCTTTCCTCGTGTCGTTTGCGATTGTGCTCGAAGGTGTAAACCGACGGGCAGTATCGGCAGCGAAATCGCTCCTTCTTGTGAACCGTCAGGTGGATCTTTAAATTATCTTTCGAATTGAATAGCTTACCGCAATCGTCGCACTCGATATCGTACTCCTCTGTAACCAACCATTGCACATTACAATCAAATCATAAATAATAATTGTTATTGCGCGAATCGGAAATAATTTCTCGTACCCTTGTGACACATGAGGTGCCGATTGAGCTTTCCCTTGGTCCTGAAGCCCTTCTTGCATTTGTCGCATTTGAAGGGCCGATCGCCCGTGTGGCCGCGATAATGATACAGGTAGTGCTGCTTGGCGGCGAACTCGCGATCGCACTTGTCGCACTTGTACTTCAAACTGGGCGGCTCCTGGCCCGCCACCTTCGAGCACACGCCGTGATAGATCTTGCTGTTGTAGCGGCCGAAGGTCCGATCGCAGCCCTGGCACTTGTAGCGACCGTCGGGCTGCTCGACGATGTGACTCCAGTCCCGACGCGGACGACCTCGAGGACGTTTGGCTTTTGGCGGTGGCGATGGCTGTTTGGCTATGGGTACCTTGATGCCGTTCTCGTCGATGTTGTACTTTCGAGGACGACCTCGCTTACGGACGATTGGCGCTGTTTGAGGGGCTGTCGGTGACCCCGGTGTATTTTGTACTTTGGATTCTGTATTCGTGTCGTCCGTCGAGCCATTGGTTTCCGGTTTTTCTTTTGCATTTGTGTTAGAATCATCGGCGTCCGAAGCGTCGAGTTTCAACTTCATATCTTCTTCCTCGACAATTTCATTTTCTTTCGCGTCACCGTTGTTGCTGCTGTTTTGTTCCTTTTCATCACCGGTCTGTGCTTCATCCAATACTTTTTCAGAGCTTTCATTTACAATTGACTGCTTTACACCATCCTTTTTCAAAATCTGGCTGTATAGTACTTCATTTTTTCTCGGTCTTCCTCTCTTACGTTTCACGATAACGTTCGAATCCATTTCCACTCTTATTTTCCTCGGTCTACCTCGTTTTCTCTTCACGACTGGCTCGTTTTCTTTTCCATTGGACAACTCGGTGGTCGTTTGACTTTCCTCCGAGCTGAAAGAATCCATTCTGTATCTGCTCGATTTGTTATACTGTCTAACGATATCCCTCGTATTTAATTCGGCACCCTCGTACAGTAATACTTTCGGTTTACGATTTCTACCACCTCGTCTTACATTTTCCTGCTGCGCGTCAAACGGAATCTCTTCCTTTGTATTTTCTTTTGCTGTATCTTCGGTCACTGTTTTCTCTTTTTTGGTGTTCTCCTTATTTTCTTCATTGGTTTTGATCGAGTCATCGCAGTCCGATTTTTCATTTGTGCCGTTCTGTTGCTCGGAATTTTCCATTTCATTGATGTAAGATGCCACAGATGCCAGACCCAACAAACCTGTTGCATCTCTATTACTATCTTGAATGGGTTTCTCAGCTGAATCAGGAGTTGAATCTTTAAGCTTTTCAGTTATTACTTTTTGTTGATGATTGGATGAAACTGATTTGCCATTGTTAGTTGATGTTAGCTTCATTTCATTTGTACTATTGGCGGGCTTTGGCTGTATAAGAGGGTAATTGGAAATTATAATATCAGACTTAATTTTAATTTCTTTTGAAATTTTTCTATCTACAGTCTTTGATTTATAGCCATTAGACTTCTTGTTTTTTAGATTAGCTTTATGCTTGAGTAGAGATTTTTTATACTTCTTAGTTCGTTTATCGATAAAATCTTTTTCCTTTGGCTTCTTTTTATTGAATAACAAAAAATCTGATAAATCAGCTTCTGGATCGGCAGTTTGTTCATTGTTTTTAGAACCCTCGACAGTAAGGTTGTTGATAATATTAGTGGGATTTATAACCAAATTTTGTCCCTGAGTTGATTCTGGTAATTTTATAGGTATTAAGCCAGGTGAAACATTTTTATTTTGATTGTTGACAATTCTCAACAAAATAATCCTGCACGATGGACCAACACCGACTGGTTTTGGTAAATTATTTATCAATTGAGACATGGCATTTTTATTTTGATTAATATTTGGTGACATTTGTAAAGCATCTGAAAATAAATTATGGATCAGATTATATGAACTCATATTTAATGCTGCTTATTAATTTACCTTTTGAATTGAGACATGTACTATTTGTGTTGGTGCTAGATTTTAAATCTGTATCAATTGCAGTACCATTCATATGGCCATTGAAACTTGTAGTTACATTAATAGCAATGTTGTTTTCATTACTGATGGTACTGTCATTTATTTGGCTTTCATTGACATTGTAGTTTATGGTACTTGTTACATGGCCATTTTGTAAATTGTCTAAATCATTTATCACAGGTTCTTTGTCTACAGATATTAAGAAATCATCTGCAATGTATTTAAAAAAAAAATTAATATCAATAAGTTTTTATTAATGAAAATTATTATTATCAACCATACCTTTAGGCAATTGCTGTTTGTCTGTATTATCAAAATCAAAATCAATCCCATCAAAGTCCGTATTATCATTCTGACTACTCTCTACCTCCTCCTGAGTCAATTCCAGCCTGTCATCAAAAATAGAATCTCCGTATAAATTGTTGTCGTTCAGTTTATCCTCAATCAGCTGCGGTGCACAGTTTTGCTCATCAAAATCATTTGTCATGTTACTCTCAGGAACTGAATAATCTACCAACAAAAATAGTTAATTAATTAATTTTGAGCTCATTGCTTCTTTTACAAGTAAAATTAAAAAGAAAACTCACCAAAATTGCCAATCGCCTCGATCTTGCTGTTCTCCTCCTCCTGCTTCTTCTCGTTTTGGCAAATGGTGCAGCCGTGCTCCTCCTTCAGCAGACAGATCCGACACTTCATGTGGCCGCACTCGTCCCTTATCAACCGGGCGCTGGCTTTGCTAGTGGTCTGGCCGCATAGCGGACAGGCACTGATCGCCGAATTGCCGTCCGGGAAGGCGAGGGTGGCCTGATTCCCGTTGTCGATGAAGTACTCCGTCATTTTTTCCGTGCATATATCATCGTTCGTTAACATAATTGCTATCGGCGCCTCCTCCGTCGAGAGTTCGAGTTCAGCTCATGTTGTGACAGAAGAAAAGCGCGCGCCCTGATCACGGCATATTATAATCGAACTGTCATGGAAAACCTTCGCATCGCCGGTGCAACGTGAGTCATTGGCCGTGTAACGACGACCCATGTAAACAATTCACATAGCGCACAAACACGGTAAACAAATCTGGAGTTATCGGCCGAAGCCACCCTTCATCACGGTGCGCCTGACGTTGAATCGATATAGATACAGAGTTCTAAACAACAACACAAAGACAGGCGTCAAAATCACACGTCGTCGTCGAGCAAAACTGCCCTTGTACCGTGCGAAAACACATCATCCCTCGACTGTTACGGCACTCGGGGGCAGCATTAGTCATAATACATTACGTTTGTCTAGCGCGATGCATCATACATGCCGTTGGTATATTAAAAAATAAACACATTCGGGGAGGGAAGCGCGCCAGTGGTGGCTGATACGAGACTATAGCGGCGCGGCCGAACTTTGGCAAGATGTCAAGCAGCTACTATCTGCTGATGCTGCACTCCAAACACATCTAGGCCCGCTTGCAATGACTTTACCGGTAGAGCTTGAATCTCTATACTACTAAAATATCGCTATTATATATATAGCAGCTCTACGGCATGAGGTTATATTATGAAAGCTCGACGCTTCGAGAGAAAATTGCTGTCTGCTAGCATCAATCCATCGTTGCAGCTATCATCTGAGTTGACGTTTTGTTGCAGTTTTTGCGAGGAGTGTTTACTTATACAGCGAGTGACATGACTGGACCATTGCGACAAGAGGTGAAAATCGTTGACAATTTTTGTTTACAGAGATCTAATGTTCACCTCATGCAACTGTTTTCATTTTTGCCTTCGTTATTGTGTGTTTACAGGCACTCAGAGTGTTCAAACAATTGCACAAGACAAGGCTGAGTGTCTTTCAAGGGGATGAGTATGCCTTAAATTGTAAGCAATCAACTTTTCAAAAGTACTAATTTATTTGAGTAAAGCTAAAGGAGTTGTTTTCTTTTTCATTTTAGTTATGAGGAACAAAATAAATGAGGAATACAGAAAAAATAAGAATGTCACTGATGAAGGAGCAATACAAGAGGTAAATTATAGCTTAATTTATTATTTAATAATCTAAATGTTTTACATTGATTTCATCTACTTTTCAGCTGTTAAAATTTGCCAAAGAGGTTGACAAGGAAGTCAGAACAACTGTTGTGCAAGCTGTTGAAAAAAAACCTGGAGTGTTTGGTAAACGATTGCTTATAAGCACACATTTTTCAATATCATAAACAATTACTTTACTCGATCATTACTATTTCAGAGGTAAAAATCTCACCTGACACCGCGTTACACGATAATGTGCCTTTTGGTCAAACAGTGGATAAAAAGCAATTCAGGGGATGGCAAAAGTGTTGCTCAGAGCCAACGACAAAGAAGTAGGTTCACAAAGAGCAGAGCCACTAATGTTGTGTAATATATGTAAATTATTGCAAGACTAAGTGCATCATTTAGTCAACGATCTATCCATACATAGATTATTAGATAATTATAATCGTTATATAAGGAACCACACGCAGGAGTTAAGAGATAATAAAGAGAAAAATTTGATTTTAAACGCACTGTTTTATTTACAAGATCTTTTCACAGCGTTTGTATGTGTTAGTAAATTCTTATAAGTTAATTATTCTTTC
The DNA here is from genome assembly GCA_034770305.1 of Trichogramma dendrolimi. Taxonomy (NCBI): domain Eukaryota; kingdom Metazoa; phylum Arthropoda; class Insecta; order Hymenoptera; family Trichogrammatidae; genus Trichogramma; species Trichogramma dendrolimi. Next base: position 1,213,158 of record JAPMIB010000010.1, on the reverse strand, counting down.
ATTAAATTTTCAGTTATTATTGTTATTGTTTTGCGTTTTGTCACAACGTACAACGCAATTACGTACGGTTATTAATATCATATTTTTTTTTTAAAAAACACCCTCTTCGCCACAGGCAGGAATGGAAATACTAATCCTGAGTGATTGGAGCGCTCTCAACAGCCTCCACACAGCTTCGAGTCGTTAAGTTTTATAAACTAGAGTGTTTACTTAGTCATCACCTCGTTACTGCTTCACTGCTTTCTGCAAGTATACAATCGTGCGTAAAAAAAAGACGCGTGAGTATATTCAGCGATGCGTGACAATTTTTTCTCATTTCTCAAAAAGCAAGCCAAAGGTAGTCTACGTTTTAATGCAAGTAAGTATAGTATGGCAGGATTGATTTCAAATAATAAAAAAGACCAAAGATTTCGAGTCAGCAAAAGTGCAACAGCAAGTATATTTAGAAATATATTTTCGAGATATACTCGTTTGGTGGTTTGTTTGTACATAATCAGAGAAGTTATAAATAAATATGCCAAATTGCTCCGGAGACTACTATATTATCGTTTAACTACCTTCGACCGAGTTTCGCTGAGAAAAGAGAGAGAGAGAGGCAATGAAAAAGTATAATAATAGACAATAGTTAGTAAAATACGATGGAATGTTACTTTTTTGTTTCTGTAGATTCTGCGAAGCGCATTTGTGTGTACGTGAATGTTCTTTTTTCTTTCTTTTTTTTTTTTTTTTCAGTAAAATGAGGAATGTTCCGACATACGCGATGAGAGCGACATATGGCACTTGATTCACAGATACGTGTTCCGAAGCGTGTATCTATAGAGTACGGTGAAAAATGAAAACAAAAAACTATTAATCAAGCTTGAATTAAAAAATAAAAATAATAAGTCTGAGGCGTCGATCGGTTCATGGATTCACGGATGACGATTCGGCGCGAAACGGACGACCGAGATCGAAGTGAATCCTGAGCTTGAGCTTGATGCGATCGGGCTCGTAGGCAGCGACGCCAAACGAGTCGCCGCCGCTCTTGCCCAGCGCAAAGTCCTTCCAAATGTCGTCGTCGTCGTTCGCGCCGGTCGCGGCAGCTCTTTTATTATCGTTATCGGTAGTTACGCTTTTTACGCACGCGTGCTCGGGATGATTGCGAATCTGGTCGATGAGGTCCTGGGGCTTGAGCTGCTGCGTGCAGATGCGATGGACCGCGGTGAAGAGGGGGAACTTGTCCTCGGAATTGCAGCCCTTGAGCATGCCGTTGACCTCCTCGGCCGTAGCGGGGCCCTGGAGCTTCTGGCCGTTGAGCATCTCGTTCTCGAGCTCCTTGATGGTCTGTTTTTGCGAGCACAATGATTAACAAACTTTTTTTTTCTCGATCTCTCCTTCGAATTGGCTCCATCGTATATACACGAGAGATCATTAGTTACCTTGCCGGTTTTGACGAAAGCCTCGGAGACTTTGCGATTTCTGCCGCCGTAGCAGGTGGTGATGAGATCGGCCACGCCGCAGCTCTCGAAGAAGGTCGAGATCTTGGATCCGCCGTGGAACTGGTCGACGTAGCGCACCATCTCCATCAGGCCCAAGCGAATGACGGCGGCCTTGGTGTTGTCGCCCAGGCCGAGACCGTCGACGAAGCCGGCCGCGCAGGCGACGATGTTTTTGAGCGCGCCGCAGACCTCCACGGCCTCGGTGTCCTCGACCACCGTGACCCGGAAGTTGGGCGTCTGCATGCAGTCCTTCATGATGGCGCCCATGATCTTGTCCTTGCAGCCGATCGTCGTCTCGCAGAAGTGCTCCTCGGCGACCTCGTTGGCCAGATTGGCGCCCATCAGCACCGAGCACGGGATCTTCAGCTGCTCCTCGACGATCTTCGAGATGAGCTTGATCTTGGTGCCCTCGCCCTGGGCGAAACCCTTGATGAGCGAGAGGCCGACCGCGGAGGGTTTGATCTTGCCGAGCATGGCGGCGCACAGGCCCGGGATGAACTGATGGGGCACGACGAAGATGAGGATGTCGGCGTCCTTGGCGGCCTCGACTACGTCGGGGACGGCTACCTGCGTGGCGGAAAACGAGATCGCAAGGATTACGACACGAGCCGATGCATGTTTGTCGACTCCAATGAATTTGCTCTTTTTCTCCTCTCGGTTTGTAATGCAGGCGCGCGAGATTGCGCAAACAACCGTTGGATAAACGCGAGACCAAATAAGACCACCGATAACGCGCAGTTTAACTCGACTCTTTGGCTACGTATGCATAAACTGCTTATAAGCAGATCGTTAATGAGAGGCTCATCTCTTTGAGTAGATGTTAATGAGATTTCTCAAAGTGTTCTGTTTTATTGAGCGCCGCCGTGGATAAATTAACATCGCGCCGCGTTGAATCGCGACGACCGTGTTTTGAATTTTTGATCGTCTCGTAATTGCAGGCCGATAAAATAACTCGAAATCTCTGCGTGTCTTTGCCATCGATGTGATATTGCGTGCGGTGAACATATATATATATACAAATACACAACATTGCCAACGCGTTCGCGCGAATCCCCCCTTTGAACGACGCGATGCATTGCGCGATGCCTGGTACTATCGCCGCGCACTCCCATGCCATTAAAGGTAAAACCGATCGGTGTTGGCTTTTAACTCGGCTCTCGGCTCCAGCGAGTCAGTTGGTCTTTGAACGATCGACGCGGTACACGAGTGTACTTTCACATTTTGTTTCGGCTTTTTTTCTCTCTTTGCCTTTTCAATAAATTTGAAAGTCAGTTACAGTCATGAGGTTGAACTCCGTTTTGCCGAATTTCCAAGCCGACTCGACCAAAGGGCCCGATCGACTTTTACGAGTGGCAGGGCGATTCGTAAGTACCGTACACCCTATAATTCTTTTACTTTCTACTTTTTAATTTCTATCCGATCGATCGATTGGTGAAAAAAAAAAAAAAATGTCATACACGCGATGCATTGTGTACAGAAAATTCCAATGCGTCGACGCGTTAATATTGCGTTATGTGTACACATCGTCGTCGTGCAGATATTCCGCACCGTATAATGCACGTCGTCGTGCGAAAGATTCTTGGCGTAACGCCCGCGAGCCATTCGAGATCGCATGTAAACAATCCTATTCGCTATCTCGAGTCGCTTCTTCATTTTTTTTTTTTTTTTTATCTATATCAGATGGCTCGTGCTGTTCTCTCATCCTGCCGATTTTACGCCCGTGTGCACCACCGAACTCGGCCGATTGGCCGTGCATCAGCCGCACTTCGAGAAGCGAAATACGAAATTGCTCGCCCTGTCGGTCGACAAGCTCGACGATCACGTCGATTGGGTGAACGTGAGTAAATCAAATGGTCGTCGCGATAAATCGTTGATAAATCGATTATTGCGATCGATTGCAGGACATCAAATCCTACTGCCCCGACATACCCGGCGACTTTCCGTATCCGATCGTGGCCGATCCCGAGCGCAGATTGGCCGTCGAGCTCGGCATGATCGACGAGGAGGGCCGTAACGATCCCAGCCAGGCTTACACCATCAGGGCGCTGTACGTCGTCAGTCCGGATCATCGGCTCAGACTGTCCATGCATTATCCCACCTCGACGGGTCGCAATGTCGAGTAGGTATTTTTTCAATAGCAAAACACTCGAACGGAAATGTAATATAATGTGAATTTTTTCGTCGCAGCGAAATATTGAGAGTCATCGATTCGTTGCAGCTGGTCGATCGCAAGCCCGAGATCGTTACACCCGCTAACTGGACCGTAAGTTCGTCATATTTTTTTTTTGTATTTTCTCGATCCTATTTGGTCTTTATGAAAGTTACAATTTTTTTTTTTTTCGTTGTTCTTGCAGCCCGGAGATAAGGTCATGATCGTGCCGAGCGTCAAGGAGGAGGACATACCGACCCTGTTCCCCAACGGCATCGATCGCGTCACCATGCCGTCCGGTAAAAATTACGTCCGCACGACCACCGATTACTGATTTCTATGTATCGCACAATTTTTTAACCACTCTACACTTTTACGATATTTTGTTACGTACAAACACGAGAGAGAGAGAAAATAAATAAATAAAGAACTCGTATTGGAGTTTTAACGCATTTAAATTTTGCTCGTTTGTATCCTTACGATGGTAGCTGGCAGCTTGTGTCCGGGCAGGTACTTGACGTTCTCGTGCTGCTCGTTGATGATCTCCGTGAGCTTCTTGCCGTTGACCATCTCCTCGTACACGTACATGGTGACCTTGTCCTCGAACTTGTCGCTGTGCTTCGTCACGTTGGCGCCGACGATTTTGGCGATTGCCGAGCCCCTATTAATTTTTCGCACACATTGTTAACGATAAAAATTACAATCGAATTTTTTTTACAATTGAAGCGCATCGCGTGTTCACGCGCTTTTGTATCGTTACGTGATTGCCGTTCGTGCGTACCGTTCAAAGACGCGCGCGTCTCGTTGCGCTCACACCTTTGCGTGCGCGAAAAATAATTTACTCACATGTTTCCACTGCCGATAATGCCTATGCGTTTACGTTGCGACTTTTTGCTCATTTTTATTTTTTTACTTTTTCTGTGTTACTTTTTAATTTTTCAAAATTTTGATATTTACCAAAACGTTAACCAAATTATTGTTTTTTCCGACACGACACGCTCCCTTATGTGAACATAGTCGTTGGTTTTTGTTCGTGATCGTTAATTGTTACAATAAAATCGTGAATGCCATACCAGTTGCCGCTTCCGACGATACAGATCTTTGTCTTAGCCATGTTGAAGAATGAGAAAGCTCGACGTAGGTAACTTATCTGCAAATTAACAAACACCACAGGATATTTTTTCTATACTTTTTTCATTTTAAAGCTCAACAGTGATAAATAACAAATTTATCTTGATTTTAGATGTAAATTTATAAGGTGTAGCACTGAGAACAGATGAGAAAATAAATAACGCGATTAGAGCTAGACGGAGGAGAGATCGTTTGAAGGTCTTCGAGCGCGAGCGAGATAAGACTTGGCGAGGTGTACCACAAATCACTCCGCCTTTAATACTCGCGTCACTCGTGTGTGCGTCGAATTCAAATTTCAAATTAACTTTATATGCGATTCGAGGCGATAAATAAGAAGAAAAAATAATAATAAAGAAGGAACCACACACTCGATTTCCTGTCAAACAATTACGAATCGACGCCACTTAATTGTCGCACTTGGAACTAACACTTTGATCGGAGATGCAAGAGAAAATTTTTACAGAGTCTCGCTTACTTTCGTTGGGCTGTGATGCTGCGGCGCGAATGTGACTTGCGAGTAGCAGGGATCGGAGCTTTAAGTTATTACGAACGAGTTGCACCTCTCCAACTTTTCTTACCTATACGGCTCTTTTTGCCTGCCTGACTCTGGGGTGGTGGGAAAATATTATATATATAATATAATATAACCGAGACCTTTGGCTTGACGCGATATTTGGCCGATCGTCAAGGATGTCACTCTCGCGTGTATACGACCATTTTTTACTACCGGCTGCTGCTGCTGTTCTGATGCGCGTTATTATTAGAGCGGAAGGCCTAACGAGTTATAAAACGATTGGGATGACGCCTTTTTTTCTTCCGGGCTCTGCGTGGCGAGAAATTCACACTTACCTTTCTTCGCGTCATGACGATGGGGCAGCTGCGAGCGAGCGACGAAAGAGAAATTAGTACACAAACCACACACTTGGGCCATAATAATAATTTTCCAATTTTAAGCTCTCGAGGTACGTTTGTCAACGCGCGCGCCGCTGCGGCATTGTTACGTAATTACGTAACGCGAGAGCTTCGTTCGTGAAAATATCTCGCATTTTTCTGCGGAGAGTTCGCTAGCCCGCGCACACAGGCGGTATGTGACAATACAGGATTGATCGATGCCAATTGATTGTCAGAGCTTAACCCTGAGAAGACTCCTTTATACATAGGCTCGCATTCGATGCATAATCAATTCTTTGTTGTCAGTCAATGCGATCGATTTAACTTCCTTTTTCCGAATGGGTTCGATAATAACAGATTCCACTCACGTGCGTTTATATACGAAATGTAACTATAGTTATTTTTTATTCTTTTTTTTCATACATTCGCTCGCTTCAAACAAAAGGTATATTTATATTTATAAATGCCAACCATAATAATATCATTGTTTATAATATAAATAATAACTCATTTTATCACAATTTCCGTAAGAACTCGTTAAAAAAAAAACGTCAAAACAAATGTATAAATTGATAATCTACGGATGAACCAGACCTTACCTATCGCCTAGTATTATTTATAAATATATTTCTATAAATTCTCTTTTTCAAAAAATAAAAATCGTCTACAAACAGGTATTACACCAAACAAGAAAAAAAAAACTTAAAAAATTAACCGCTGATCCCCACACATCAGTCACACACGCACTCGAAGTGAGTTGCATTTACACGGTATGTACATAATCCAATCGTGTTTACAACAACAATAATGTCGACGGAATTCATAATAAGGATCGTGATAAAGGTAACATCGCATATACATCGGTGTGAATGCTGTAAAAATGACTGTAGACTTTGGCATGAGATTAAAAATTAAGGAAACGAATAATGGCTCGTATTATGATCGTGATGATAACAATAGCGATGGTGTTATATGGTGGTGGTGGTGGTGTGCGATGAAATGCGTGCATTCCAGTAATTTGATGATTAATATTGCATGCTTGGTCCCGTCTGCGCGGTCAACTCCTCAAAGATGACACCTCGGCGAGTTGGCCTGCTTGTTCTCGTACGACGCGTCGGTGTCTTCCCTAAAAAAACATTGCCCAAATTTATGATGCATGAGAAAAAATAAAAATAAAAATAAAGTAAAGTTTTTTAAATTATAATAATTTGGTTTGCATAAAAAATGCGCGTGAGTAAGCTGATAATGATGTTAGCTGATTGGTGCGACGATAGCGTGCAAGGTTTGTTCTTCTTTTTTGATATAGTTTTTAAAAAACCAGTAATATAGTATCAACAAATAATCATATATTTTCTCATTAAACTTTCATTTAGTATACATTACGTATTCATGAGCTTGTACCATCGGTAAGTGTCACAGAATCCCTTCTACATCCTGCACAATCTATATAAATTCGTTTTTGTTTTTGCCTACATCTTACGAGAAATATTGAAAACGAAATCAGGATTCAGCACCGTGTAACTACTTATAAAGTTTCATCGTTTCGTCTTGGACCTTGCAAAATTTTTCATCGCCAGCTCTCACAAGTGCACGAGATATTATTATTTTTAATCTATATCAAAGAATATTTGGCTACTTTTAGAAGCCTACATCGTCTAACGTGCACGTGCTTTTTTCTACTTAGTAAAAGATTAGAACGCGAACGTGTGAACAACATTCGGAGAGTTTTTAGTTTTATATTCAATTGCATTGAAATGCATGTGTTGAATTGAATGGAATTTGATTTTACATTCAGTTTCAAATTGCAGTTATAAAATAATACAGTAACCATATGTACAAATGTATACAAACTTTACACAAGCTTTTTTTGGTAAGATAACAATCAAGATTGATAAAAGCAATAATTTGTCGGAAGAGAGAAAAACTCGTGATTGATTACTAAGCTATCAAGCACCTTTTTCAAGTTTGAAATCAGAACAGAAATTCGTTATAGATTATAGCTGACGTCAGTTAATCGTATATCTCTAATGGAAAGAAAATCTCATTTACGCGACACGCTCGTATCGCGGCATATTTCGTTATAATCATAATAATAATTAATTAATAATTCGTAAGAATAAATTTGTCGGTAAGATAGAGAGCAGCTATTTGTCTTTCTCTATTTTTGTTTTTGTCTCTTACATGTGCTCGGGATGATTGCGTATGCAGTCGATGAGGTCGGCCGGTTTCAGCTCGCCCACGCAGATCCGATGGATGGCCGTGAACAGGGGGAAGCGCGCCTCCATGCTCTTGGCCCGGAGCATGTAGTTGACCTCCTCGGCGGTGATGGGTCCCTGCAGCTTCTGTCCGTTCAGCATCTCCTTCTCGAGCTCCTCGATCGTCTTGCCGCTCTTGACGAAAGCTTCGGAGACCTTGCGATTGCGTCCGCCGTAGCAGGTGGTGATGAGATCGGCCACGCCGCAGCTCTCGAAGAAGGTGTTGATCTTGCCGCCCGGGAAGAAGACGTCGACGAACTTGATCATCTCCATGAGGCCGAGACGGATGACGGCGGCCTTGGTGTTGTCGCCGAGGCCGAGGCCGTCCACGAAGCCGGCGCCGCAGGCCACGATGTTCTATACATTTACGAGGAAGAAAATAATTATTTTCATATACTCTTCTTTGCTTTTGCCATAAAATAAGATGTGCGTATCTGCGTACCTTGAGGGCACCGCAGCACTCGACGGAATTGACATCCTTGACGACGACGACGCGGAAGTCACGGGTCTGCAGGAGATCTCGCAGGATCGGTCCTTGTACTTCATCCGTGCAGCCTGTGAGACAAAAAATTTTCCATACATTATTCCATATAGTCATGCATATAGAGGCACAAGAGCGACGGAATAATGTTTGCTTCCTATCGGCGCGCCGCTTGATTACGTCAAAGTCACGCGCGCCGAGATAAAAGACTTCTTTGCGACGTTGTGCATAGTACGCCTATAACACGAGCATCGAATAACTTGTGCAGCTTCTCTCGCATGCACGATTATGCAATGTCGCGGCGTGGCGTGGCGAGAGAGACTCGTATATCTCCCTTGTTTATCGTTATCCAATTTTTTTTTTTCGTTCTTTCTTTAATTTCGGTAAGAAATAAACGACTTACCGATGGTGGTCTCGCAGAACATCTCATCGGCGACTTCGGACGCGAGATTGGCACCCATGAGCACGGCCATGGGAATTTGCAATTCTCGCGAGATGATGTGAGAGATGAGCTCGATGCCGCCGCCTTCCTTCTTGTCGAAGCCCTGAACAGCAATAAAGAGAGATAAGTAATGTAAAAAACCCCTTCAACTTTATGATTATTTTTTTTTTTTTTTTTTAAATTACCTTAATGAGCGAGATACCGATGACATTTGGCTTGAGCTTGCCCAGCAGCGTGCTGCATATTCTGCGTATGAATTGATGAGGCACGACGAAGATGAGAATGTCGGCGTCTTTGGCCGCCTCCACGACGTCTGGTACGGCGACCTTGATTGAGAGAAAGAAAAAAAAAAAGTAACGATGAGACCGATATTTTTTTCGGCTTTAATTTATTTTATTTCATTTCGCTTTATTTTTTAAGCTTCATCACGCTGACGTCGTAGTCTGCGGTTTTTAATTCGAGTCGATCGGTTTCCAAAAAAAAAAAAAAAATCGCGAAACGAAAGCACGATTTGTTTGTTATGCAGGAACGAGCGAGTTAAATCGACGTGGCGTTGAGGTCGTTTAACTCGTCGTTTTCACGGCACAAGACGCGAGACATAATATTAGCATTATTCATTTCAGAGTGTATACAATACAATACAGCAACGGCGTTTGTACATTGTACATATAATAAAAAAAAAGAGCAACAAACGCGAGCACACTTATTTGTTGATTCTTTTTTTCTTCTTTACACGCTTTTTTATAATTCTCTCAGGATTAACGATCCTCTTCTATTATGTGCATCATCGTGTAAATCACGATGCTCGACCGCAAACCATGATAATTGCAACGACGCGCGCGACTCCGACGACTACGAGCGCTCGAATTTACGTAACGCCCGATAATAAACATTTTTTTTTTGTTCGCAGCTCGTCCGATTGCACATTGAATTCGTAGGAAAAAAAATTTTTTTTTTAACACGAATGCAATTTCATCGGCGTCGAGGCGCGCGCGAAATTCTACGCGTCTTCGCGCGCGGAAAATTCAAGGTCACGGCCATCTAGTAGTATACCTGCGCCCGTGCCTCAAGTCCAAGGTAAAGCGAGGTATAGAAAAAGGACCGTTGCACAGGTGACCCGCGAGCTCGCTCGTATCTATCTATACGTTATCGCGCACGCGAGAGCTTCGATGACGTCGCGAATTCTAATGAATGACAAGAAAAAAAAAAAAAATTGATAGTCCTCTTTTTATCTCATCGTTGTGATTACTTACGACGTTCTCGGGTAACGCGTGTCCGGGCAGATATTTGACGTTCTCGTGGGTCTCGTTGATGATCTCGGTGAGCTTCTTGCCGTCGATCATCTCCTCGTAGACGTACATGGTGACGCGATCCTCGAACTTGTCGTCGGCCGCGGCATTCTTGCCCACGATTTTGGCGATCGCCGAGCCCCTACAATGTCATAGAAAAATCATCGCAAATGTAAATTTCGCTGCGCCTGAGCTTGCGGCGATCTGTATCTGTATACATTTGTATGTATAACTATATACTTTATTGTGTAGGATGGCTGCAGAGAGGAAGAAAGAGAGACAGAGAGAGAGAGAGAGAGAGAAAGAGGTGTAAGGTCAGGGCCGCAGCCTTCAGCCGCAATGTTAAAAGCGCCAGTGGAATATATATATAGGAATAAAATACAGCGTTGTATCTCTATATCTATATAGCGTCATAAGCAGCGACGCGACGCACACGTGCTTTTTTCTCCAATTCTCTGCTGCGGCTCTTCTCTCAGCAGCTTCCGTGTTTATAGTTAAACCGTATCCTGCATCGGTGCACAAGCACGATCGGATGCTCAGATTTATCGGCATGTGTACGTATTTAATTTTAAAATTCAACGCATGTGTGTCGATGTAATTACGATGTGTTCAACTGCTATCTTTGTGTCGATTGTATTGCCACACACGCGGGTAAAAATAAAATTACCGAAAAAAAAAAACAACAAAAAACGTGTCAGCAATCTCTCAACGATTAGCAAATATTTGACGATTGTAACACAAAACTCGGCCTATTCGACATAAGTACGTTAGCATATAAGTTGAGAATTCACGAGATTGCGAATTCTTCCGCGTCACGACGACGAGTATATAATGTAACACACATGTACACGAGATAAGCTCCGCGCGCGAGTGGCCCGCTATGCTCATTCATTCGCGAAAGAAAAAAAGCCAGCCTCGATGAAAACCGGTATTCGATGGATTTTTTTTCATATGGAAACACGTGAGAGGACTCGTAAAAATTGCGAAACACCTACTGTATACATTAACGACGAGCGCGATAAATAGCTTTTTTTTAAATTTATTTATTTGCTTTTTTCGGTGATTATCGTCGTCTCGCAGACGCGTGTGGTAGTATATATGTTTTAAATATATGCGACGAGAGAAAGAAAAAACAACGAAGCTGCATTGCGTCTGCTGCTGCTGCTGTTGTGTATATATCGATATACATTATGCGTATACACACACAGCAGACAAACAACTTTCGAAATACCCCATGCTGGACAGCACCGATATAGATCATCATTCTGTATAATACAGTGTACACAGACACGAGCGATACACAGCGTAAGGTGATTTAAATATTGTTGTGTGTATACGAGAAAGAGGCTCGTACTCATTTAGCAGAAAAAGTACGTGTACTATACTGCGTTGTACACACGCACGTGTGCGACAGATGCGTAACGATGAGTCGCTGTTCTTTAAAAAACCAGTTTCTTATTTTTTTTTTATTTTCATTTACGCTCGCGATCGCTTCATCCGAATGATATACGTATATTTGACCAGTGTGCGATATGCACACACTGGCCGAGTACTCGTAATACGCTTCCGTTTTTTTCCTTCGTTTTGAAATATATATGATCGAACGATTCGCGTTATCGGGTACGCCAGCGATATGCCATGCCACGCTCGTTTGCAAACGTATAATTCCTAAGTACCGCGAGGTTTTATAGTGTGCAGTACATACAGTACTACGTACGAAGCTCGCGATTGATTTTCTAAAAAAGACGAGTTACCAAGGTGTACTACTTTATCTAAGCGCGAGCATCGCTTGTAATAATGAGTATGTTTTATCATCGAGGCGCGTGAGCAAGTAGATAAAAAGAAATAAGAGAGAGAATCAAGGCGAAATTAGAGCAGACGATCGCCGATAATGCGGGGAATAATTAGATAATTAAACACGCGCACCCGACCGCCTCTGCCTGCCTGCCAGACGTCGTTGTTTTTCCACTGCGGTAATAACCTCAAAGCAATGGGAGGGGGAGAGGGAGGAGAGAGATTAATGGGCAAAAAATAAAGCTTAATTTACCAATTGCCCGAGCCGATGATGCAGACGCTTTGCTTGTCGGCCATCCTGATTTTGATCAACTTGAGAGCTGTAACGGCAATGCACTGGGACTGCGAGACTTTCACACGGATGTTTGTTGGTATTACGACTGAACGACGGATGTTTATAAAACGTCCAGAGCAGCACTTTTGCACGCGATTCTCGTGGTATGCCAACGACGACTGAACTGACGCGCAGCTGCGAAACGACACAACGACCGACGGCCAAGCACGCGCGAGGAGGCGAGAATCGCCGCGCCGTCGCCCCGCAGCAAGCACCAGCGATGACTCTTCTTGTGCGTGTGATACATCATACATGTGTGTGTGTGATAGTGTAGTTTATTCTCCAGCAGACTGGCTATTTTCTGCACACACAGTCACAGAGCAGAAGAGTCGCGGCGGCGCGATGGAAGCTCCGCCCTGCTACACTGCTGAATTGTTCAAATTTTGGATTAACGATGACGATGTTGATTGGATATGGATTGGTTCCTCGATAAGAGACACAAACGATTTTTTGGTTGATAATACTTGTTAGATTTATTCAAATTTTCCGTATAGATGTCAAATTTTATGTTTTTTTTTTATAAAAAAAAAATGAGTAAAAAATCAAGACCATTTCATGTGTATACATAACGATCGTTTTACAATTCATTAATTAATCAATCGTGAACAATAATAGGGCGCAACGTATGTTATATATATTATATAATAATAATAATTTCATTATTTCTTGGACTTTTTTATGTAAATATGTACATATACGATTTTTAAAATGTGCAAAATACAAAATCAATAGATATCGATCGAAAGACGAACTTATTGCATAACTTCGCATCTCGCATCTCTCTCTCTCTTATAAGCTTTGACTTAGTCTCTTCAAGTCTTCAATACTGAGATAGTGCAGGATCCTCTCGATGCACATTTCCGGCAGCGAGCCGCCGTCCGGCCTCTGCCAGCACGAGCGCAGACCGTCCTCCG